>NC_069457.1:25854574-25904574 GCF_026875155.1 Cherax quadricarinatus
CCCCTTTTTTTGTTATGAGGTTCACCTTCGTACTCTCGCCATTGCCAGGTCTACTTAAATGAGCGGGAAATTCGTTGCCTCAAAGAGGCAGAAGGTCTACCTTATGCTATAGCACTTTCTCATCTCCACCTCCAAGGGAGACTACCCCGTGTTTCTTATTCTCGTGTTTCTAAACGTCCCCCCACTTCTGGGGTCCAGTCTTGTGCAGCCTCCTCTGAGGTTGCCAGTCCCATAGTCTCTCCTGTATCTAATTCTTTTGCTGGCCAGGGCTCAGACGTACCTACTTCAACACCTCAGTTTGTCCTCACTTCTTCGTGTTCTCCCTCACAAACCCCGGTATCAACAAGACCTCGTACGACACCTTCTTCCAATCATCCTTCTACTTCTCAGAGGTCGAAAAAATCTCCTTTAACCCCTCCTTCCCTTCATCCACCACATTTTACCTTCCCAGTCTCTATACCTGGGTCTTTCCTTTTCACTGGCTCCGTTACAAGTGCGGAGGTTCATCCTCCACCTCGTACTGTGCCTTCCTTCCCTGTCCCCTCCCAAGTTTCTTTCTCTTCTGCCACTTCCCAGGTTTCTGCCTCTTCTGTCCCCTCCCACACTTCTCCAGTTCTCTCCACCCTCTCGCCCCCCCTACCTTGGTACAGTCCATTACACTTCCGAACTCTACTCAAACTCCTCCTCCTCCTTCCATCTCCAATATTGTCTCCCATAAGACGTCTCTGAACTCCAAAACACTTGAATCAATCTCTGAATATATTGCAGAGACCAAACCATCAATGGACACTGATCCACCCTCTGTTCCTTCTCTCTCCTCTTCTCCATCTGTGCAACTACTTTCTTCACAGCGCACCGTTCCTTCGCTGCTCGAGCATTTTCCTTTGCCACTTGTTACAAAAAACGCGATTCTAAAAGCTTAGAGATCTCCAGTGAATACTAGAAAGGACTGCCCTTCTTGCATCCAGCCTGTTACTGGGTTTTCGTAACAAGTAGTCAGTATCCTTGTCCAATTATCCATTAAAATTTAGTATTATTCAATAGTGCTTCAGGATTACAACTGGTAGGCTACTAACTAGAGAAATTAAAATTTAATAAATTTATTAAGTCTAGAGGTATATTATCAAAGTAAATTAAATCAAGAAATCAAAATAAAATCAATCTCTCGAGTTCAATATTATTGTGCTGAAAGCACATATCACATTTATAATTCTTAAGTACCGTCTGGTACATTAACATTTAATAAGATATTACAAATATGTACAAGTAAGTGTGTATGTGTGTAAGTGCTCTAAGTAGTTCACTATGTCTCACGACTCGACTAGACTTAAACAAGTGACTGACAAAGTCCTCACATAAACTAACTTCTTGACCGACTGGCAACCAGAACAGTCTGCTTGAACAATGAAAAAAATGCTAAGCCCAATAGCCATATAATAAGCAACTTAGACACAATCAGGATCAAGGAGATAGCATAACGACACTAAGTAGGGACCATCAGCAGATCCTCCACAAAAGTTACAAAACTCCCATACTACTGAATAAAATTCAGCAAGGAAAACCCGACGTGACAATACAAAAAACCCATACAAAATTGGGTCAAAGTATAGTAAGGCCCTGAGATGTTCGGGTGTCAAGCGCCAAAACCTCAGTACAACGCGAAAATCACTAAGTCTATACAATGTTCTGTAACAGAGCTCACGAACTAACAAAAAAATGGACGACAATCGCCCAACCACCAAGCGAGTCTAAAGCAGACGAATCTTACGAGAGGTAGGACACCCCCCCCTCGACACGTTCCCGTGGACAGCGCGCTCAGAAGCCGGAAAAAAACGAGCGACAAGCGAAATTTTACAGTAGTTTGACAATAAGACTTGAATGAGCACATA
This sequence comes from Cherax quadricarinatus, assembly GCF_026875155.1. Lineage (NCBI taxonomy): Eukaryota > Metazoa > Arthropoda > Malacostraca > Decapoda > Parastacidae > Cherax > Cherax quadricarinatus. The sequence continues at coordinate 25,856,464 of NC_069457.1, forward strand.
TTATTCATCCTAAAAACAAAAGTCAAATAACAAATAACAGTCAAATAATAAAAAGTCATACTTTTTCGATTTAGTATTATCGCAAAAAAAGAAATTTAAAAATTAAATGAAAAGGTAAAAAACATTTATCTTTAAAAAACATTGTAACCCATTCAGGGGTTGCAACCCCCCCCCCCCCCCAACACAAAAGGGGGTCGCACTGGGAGTTGCATTAATGCTTTCACCATTATTTCTGATTACTCTTTTTCAATACAATTTAAAAAAAATATTAATCAAAGTCACTTTTGTGCCAAGCCCACACAATTTCACAGGTCCATACTGGGATACCCCCTGTAATGGGGAGACACAGTATCGTATCTCTGCATCTCTGGTTATTTACATCAGTGTAGAGACGGATAGCGCTGACAAGGAGGGCACGTTAGGCTCGTATATAGAGAGACGCATTACATTTAAATTAGGGTTGGGAAGCGGGCAGATAACATCTGAGTATGAAACAGTTTAAGGTGTGTAAAGTGGGGGGGTTGCGGCAGGACAGTGTTGCGCACCAGACCTCCCCCAAAACAACTACCCACCACACTCAGTTTAGTTCCCCCTTTACACACAATACTGTGAATAATAAAATAAAATTAGACATGATTATATAAGTTAATAGGGCTGGAGGGATTAAGTTACTTTAATAAAATTTGACATACAAGTAACAAAAGTATTTGGGCATAAATTACGTTAATTTAATGTAACTGAAAATTTATTAAGGACGAGACAGAGCGTCAGCAATTACATTTACAAATGACCAATTATGTGTTTTATACTAATAAAAATAAGGTTGGATTCTGAGGCCACCTCATGACCCTACATTTTTACTTTTCATAGATTTATATAAGTATGGATTGTGGTCGAAAAGCGGTTAATTTTAAATGGGGAATTTCCAAATACACGTCAAAATGTTGAAGGACACCACAAAGTGGGCCCTTTCTCAATAGTGGCTAATTTTTTCTGGTGTCGTTAAGCTTAGATGAATAGTAACATATAGGATGGAGAATATAAAGTGGATGTTGACTTTTGGACAGCACAGCACCAACTGCATAACCATTCGCACTAAATGTCAAAAGAAAGAAAGATTGAATTAGGACCCCTTCAACACAAGCAGAGGATAGCAAGCGCTTCCAACTTTTGAACAAATTTCTGAACAATCTCAGTCCGGGTGAGCTGAACTTTGCTACTATTAAGCTCGTGAGAGGACTGCTCTGAGAAAGTTTGGACAAACCTGTGATAAATCCTGCCATACCCAGGATCTCTGTACTCCCTTCCTAATCCTGTGGCACGGGAAATTCAAAATTGCACAAAAACCTTACCCTCAAATAGGAGCAACCCCTCACCTTGACCGATACAAAAAGCCTAGATAGGTAATCTGGTTTGGCCCAAAATACGTTTAGCTAAGTTAACAGTGAAGTTGTAGTGCGCCCAGTCTTTCTCAAACAATGCTTGGACCCCGTCAAGTGCTGTTTCCCAATCGTCACTGTACACCACTAAGTCGTCAAGGTAGCTTCTACTCCTTCTAAGTTGTGGTCAACTCCGTTCATTTACGTTGGAATGAAAACCCGCGTTACATAGGCCGAAGGAGGTGATGAGGATTTAAGCAATCCATTTTAAACCCATAAATGCAGATATTTCTTGAGCACGTTAGTAAGCGACTTGATAATAGCCTCGTAAAAATTCTAACGGCTGACAAACTGGGCTCCTGACACACGAAAATAAGGTCGTCAATGCGAGTAGAGGTTAACCATCAGGCAAGGTGACAGAGTTCACTTCCTGTACAGTGCACATCCGAATACCGTCAGGTTAGGCACTAAATACAGGGAGATGCCCTGGACTTTATTGCCTCAAAAAGTCCGTGGAGAATAACAGAAAATCAACTTTTCTCTCAAGTTTTAAATTGCTTCGTTGACTCATTCTGTAGGTGATGCTTAATGGGTGATTGCCCCTAACAATCAACGTCAGTACACCCTATACAATTTGGGAACATCACCGAACAATTCGGGAAAGCAAAATTGTTTTTAATATAAACCACTTTATAAATCCCAAGGTTACTAAAAAATCGTCAGTGGGGGGTAAGTCACTTGAATTTCTAAATGAAACCTCTATACCCTAGAGATGTCAGGTAGCAAAAATTTTTCCCTGCCTAGGAAGAATAGAAGTAGTAGGTAGGGACTAGCGTAGTATGCTTTAAGCTGTTAACATGGTACACATGATTAGATTTCTTTTTCCCAGGTGTACGTACAAATAATTACGTCGCTAAATTTTTCACAACTCCAGGGGACCATTCCATACCTGGCTTTGTAAGCTTGACCTTGGTATAATTTCCGAAGCCATCACCTTATCTCCGCTTTTAAAAGAACAGGAGACAGCACGCTTGTCATAATTTCCTTCATCTAGCATTGGGCTGAAACCAAGTTTTTCGAACAAGCTCTCTAGCGGCTGTCAAATGTGGTTTTTGCATTAATGAAGGTGAAGTACTAATAAATGGATTTGATTTTCCTGTCCACACTCTTTCAACACGGGCGAGAGGCCACGCACTTGGTGTCCGAATATTAGTTCAAACGGAAACTAAATCCGAGACTTTCTTGTTCACTTTCTCTCATAGCGAACAGAAGGAAAAGGTATACCCCATCCAGTCTTAGAAAAAATGCTCACAATAAGCTCTCATCATAGACTCAATGTCGAGGGAAATCTTCTCTAGAGCACCTTTGACGTGGATGAAAAGGTTAAGTACAGATTTTATTCCTAGGTGGGTAATGCTTCTCAAAAGATCTTAAAGTGAAATTAGATCCTGATTCTGACTATCTCTCGTGCAATCCAACGGGGAGAAAAATTTCATCAGCGCTCCACAATAGACGAGCTTTTAATTTTCTCATAGGAATAGTTTGGGTAGCTTTGTCAGCGTCCATAATAGTAAATAATATGGTTTCCTAGTTTGTTCTAGGCAAAGGACCAACAACAATCCAATAATAAGACGTGAGAAGGTTACCATCACGTGATAGGAATGAGAGGTGCAGGGGGAGGTTGAGGTGTGTGGCTGCCGTCCACTTGACACCCGGGAAACGTCGAACATGAAGCTACTGTTTTCCTTCATCTTTTGGCCAAGTAAAATGTTTTTGCCAGTACCGATGTCTTCTTGACCCCCAAAGTCCTCCTATGGGACTTTGTGAGAAATTTCAATGGTTTGCTCACGAAATGTAACTGGTAACACTACAAAATCTTGACTTGGTGGAAACACTATCAGCTACAACTACATGTATTTTTCTCCATCAGTACAACACGTTACTATAATTAACAATTATCGAGATCCTTTGCTTCATCTCAGTAACTGCTATATCTTCAGTCTTTCCCAGTACTGGAAAAACAAACTGCCCTTTATTAAATCATCATAGTTTAGAAATTTAACGTCGGGTTTTGTCCTGACTGGGTTGAGACCAGGGGGAGTCAGTGTTATTGACCCTGGCGCAAAGCGTCACTAAAAAACATATCAACCCCAAATCTTGTCACCCAACTAATTCAACAGGAGACAAGGATGATTTTTGATCTTTGACATAGCTCAGTAATTGCGCTGAGGGGAAATAAATAGGTTTTTCTCTACAGCTTAATGGCAAAATATCATCATGTTATTATAAAATCACAAGTGTTCTTTCATATACCAGCATGAAGGATATCGTTTCCCAATCAACAAAGTCCACTGACCTGATGGGAAATACACCACTGGTATACCCACTGAAATATAACCAGTTAATAGCTTGTTTTCATATAAAACTTTGTGCAGACACTTTTATAAAAAGCCCCTCATGGGCTTCTAAAAATTTCATCTTTTTGCAATAGGTATCGTCAGTTATGGGCAGTACATCTTCTCTAATACGTGAGATAACTTGCCAGTGTCTTCTGAAGAAATTATCTCAGTTAATGTGATTCGCCCAAATCCTACTTTTACCTCTTGAAAGTAGGACTCATTGCTGAACGAATCTTTACTCAGTTTTACATTTTCTGACCCCCTGTCTCTATCCTGAGTAACATTATCTAAAACAGTAGGATAAAGAATTGCTAGGATTTTGGTGCCTTTGTTGCTCGAAGGGATACGATTTGTGTGGGCCCAGCCGACACTGTTCCTCTCAAAAAATCCCCTTTCCAACTTATAGCAATACTCTCTAGCAGTCCTTTTCTGTTTACAAAGTTACATTTAACTTTCTTTTCGATACCAGATTTCTGTCTGCCACGAGACAGATTCGGATTGTGGTTTTCCTGGTAAAGGTACAAAAAAAGTTCAGTAGCAGTACATCGGGCCCGCAATAAGCAGGCTGATTTTAGGTTGCCACCTTCCTAGGAAAATTTTTTAGTTACCTTGGTCTCTGTGTTTTAGTATGTACAAGTTTTTAGAAATCCTCGTAATTTGCCCCTGCTAATCCCCCTGCAGTTTTCCAGAATATCCGAGGTATATGATCGATCAATATTCTTGTTTGTCAGCAGACATACAGTTGTTAAACCCCCTTCGTGTAGTAAAAAACGAACAAGGCTTCGTAGTTGGTACATTCAGCTCTAGTCCATCTCTCAAATGAACTTTTTTTCTCACGACAAAACTCTACACAAGTTTGATCTTGTCGTCTTTGTAACGTACGAAATGCTCTTTATAACTTACGGGTAAACAAGTATATGTCTCCAGAATAGTTTATTTGGACGCTTTCATAACAATTACTTGGCAATGGCAAAGCGCAGACAGGTTTGAGCTCTTCCTGTCAAAGAAAGTATGCAAAAATTTTTCCCAGTGTTAAATGTGGCCATTCATTGCACGTGCCGTTTCTCAACACATCAAAAATAGGTAAGTTCACTTTCAAAAACTTAGGAACCATGGATACAGCTTTTGTGCACATTAAAATGTGTCCTGTGTCTATCAGTCTTTTTGTCTTAACAGACGAACATTTCTCTTTGGAAATTTCTTCGTTCAATTCCTCTGTGCCTCTGTTTGTTGCAGTCTGCAACAAAAGAGGCGTTCAAACCTCTCAAACTTTTCCGAGAAAATAGAACCAGTGGGTAAGGAGGAGTGGGGAAATTAACATGTCTTTCTGGACTTCCTAGGTCGGACACTTGTCCCAGCCGTCTCTAAGAGTCTAGATCTGGTCTGGATAAGTAGATACAGGTGTATCAACACGTACAAAGTTATTAGGCTGTGTCATACTACCACTATACTCTGTACTATAGTGTCAGTGAAGGAAGGAGCGGCGAGAACTGATCTACATTTAGGCTCAGACACTAGGCTCACTTCTGCTCTAGTTGCTCTTTCATCTCATCAAATAGAGTCATACTTCCAAATTGTGACACTAGGCTTTCGAATCTGAATCATATTCAGGACATCTCTGTATAGCAGGAAAAAATATACTTTAATTAATGCTCTGACAGTTTCAGCTGTGTAATTCCTGTATACGCACAGAGATATTGGCTACTCACCAACATGTCGAAGTTTTAATGTACAAAACTCAGACAAAGTCAGAGTATCAATTAAAAGTTTCTTTTTGGGCATACTCACGAAAATAATTAACTACGAGAGAGTGATTATTGGAAACTATAATCCTGTAGAAATTTTAGTGTTGGTTTCTTAGAGCTAAACTCAAAAACCCAAATTTCCACTCCTTGGATAAAGGGAGACTCCAGTCAGGTACAACATCCACCGGGTATGTTTTCAAGACTAAACTAAAGTCTTCAGATTAGGAAAGTACTAAAGTGTTTAAATCATAGATTCATTGTAGTCAAACTGGACAATTTCTCCAACACCTTGGATCAAGATTCCCGGACAGTTTCTCCTAACACCTGGATAAAGAGCCCCCCGACAGGCCCCCTTTTACAAAAACGCGATCAAAAGCTTAGAGATCTCCATGAATATAGAAAGGACTGCCCTTCTAGAAATCCAGCCTGTTACTGGGGGTTTTTCGAAACAATGGATAGATGGATAGATTTTCGTTCGGATTTTTAAAAACCCCGGGGGTTTAGCCACCCAGGAAAACCCCAAGAAAGTCAATGCATCATCGAGGACTGCTAATTTATTTCCATTGGGGTACTTAATCTTGTCCCCCAGGATGTGACCCACCAGTCGACTAACACCTGGTCCCTATTTTGCTGCTAGGTGGAACAGTGACAACAGTGTAAGGAAACTGGTCAAATGTTTCCACCCCCCCAGAAATCGACACCCGGGCTCTCCGTGTGTGAAGCGGGAGCTTTAGCCACCAGGCCACCAGTATCCTTGTCCAATTATCCATTAAAATTGAGTATTATTCAATAGTGCTTCAGGATTACAACTGGTAGGCTACTAACTAGAGAAATTAAAATTTAATAAATTTATTAAGTCTAGAGGTATATTATCAAAGTAAATTAAATCAAGCAATCAAAATAAAATCAATCTCTCGAGTTCAATATTATTGTGCTGAAAGCACATATCACATTTATAATTCTTAAGTACCGTCTGGTACTTTAAACATTTAATAAGATATTACAAATATGTACGAGTAAGTGTGTATGTGTGTAAGTGCTCTAAGTAGTTCACTATGTCTCACGACTCGACTAGACTTAAAAAAGTGACTGACAATGTCCTCACATAACTAACTTCTTGACCGACTGGCAACCAGAACAGTCTGCTTAAAACAATGAAAAAAATTGCTAAGCCCAATAGCCATATAACAAGCGAATGAGACACAATCGGGATCAAGGAGATAGCATAACGACACAAAGTAGGGACCATAAAGCAGATCCTCCACAAAAGTTACAAAACTCCCATACTACTGAATCTAAGTTCAGCATGGGAAAAACCCTGACTGTGACAATACACAGAAACCAGTACAAAATTAGGTTCAGAAGCTATAGCTAAGGACCTGAGATGTTCAAGTGTCTAAGCGACACACAACCTCAGTACAACGTCGAAAATCACTAAGTCTATACAATGTTCTGTGAACAGAGTTCTACAAAAACTAACAAGAATAATGAGACAGACAATCGTCCAACCACCAAGCGAGTCTAAAGCGACTGAATACTTCACGAGAGGTGAGGACACCCCCCCTCGATCACGTGATACCCCGTGGACAGCACAGCTCAGAAGCCGGCAGTATAACGAGCGACAAGCGATAATTACAGTAGTTTGACAATCAAGACTTGAACTGAGCACATATTATGTACATCCTAACAACATAAGTCAAATAACAATATAACAGTCAAATAATAATAAAAAGTCATACATTTACAATTTAGCTATTATCGCAAATATAAGCAATATAAAATTAAATGAAAAGGTAATATACATTATATATACATAATAATCATTGTAACCCATTCAGGGGTTGCAACACCACTACATGTGGACTTTTCTAGCCCTCTAGCCCTGTAGGTACCCTTACCTGCGGATTTCAGGTATCTTTATCGTTGCCAATCTTGGCCTTTTTACAGTGGAATATATGCGGCCTCAGGGGTAATCGGGGTGAGCTTCAGATGTTGCTCTCCCAGTTTTCCCCTCTTCGTGTTTGCTGACCGGAACCAAAATTACACTCTGCTGTTACTTTTCCCATCTCAGGCTATAATTTATTTTATTCCTTCAGATCCTTTTCCTCATGGGTCCCCTTTTAAAGAAAGTGCCCTTCTTTTATGCACTGATATTCCGTACCATCAGCTATTTCTTTATACTTCGCTGCATTATACGCAGCCCCTATCCACTTGCATAGGTGGTATATGCTTGCTCTTTGTATCTCTCTCCTTCTTGGGCATTATCTATCCGGATATTGCCTTTCTTGTTTCGTCATTGCCCGCCACCACTTCTGTTACTTGGGGATTTAATGCCCATCATTTTTCCCCTGGGGGGTCTCACTGTGATTCTCGTGGCAAATTTAGTTAGAGGCTTTTTTTTGCTACCCACCCCCTGCATGTTTTAAATACAGGTATTTACACCCATTTTGATCCTTGGACTCATACTCTCTCTTGCATCGATCTCACAGTCTGCTCTTCCTCCACAGCAATTAGACTTCACCTGGCTGTTCTCCCGGATTTACATGACAGAATCATTTTTCAATCATCTTGATCCCCCCTTTATATTCACCAAATCCTCGTAACCCCCGCTGGAAATTTGATCATGCAAATTGGAACCTTTAATCACAACTAACCTGTTAAACAAATGACCTGCACATAGAATAGAGGAGCTTACAACGACGTTTCGGTCCAACTTAGACCATTTACAAAGTCGGGTGACTTTGTAAATGGTCCAAGTCGAACCGAAACGTCGCTGTAAGTTCCTCTCTTCTATGTGCGGGTTATTTGTTATCGTTCCAGTCACGGTATTGTGAATTTTTTGTTATTTACATAACTGTTTTTAGTGAGGTTCCTTCTTTTGTCCTCCATTGAGAGCTTTCACACCTCTTCTCATCCTCCATTTTTAAACCGCAGCTTCTCATTCTATACCCCAAACTTCAGGCAGGCATTCTCAGAAATTTCGTGCCTTCGTGGGGCTCCTCCTTGTGCTCGTGCACTATGTTTGAAACGCGCTGTGTGGGGCAGGTAAACCCGGGACAATAGAACCACAAGGAGACTTCTTGATTTTTAAACAGAAGCGTGCGATCGCTCGCCGCGTCATTTCCCTGATACTAAACGCACTTGCTGGCGAGAAATTTTGTCTCCACCATCACCTCTGCTTCCTCTAGATGCAGTCTGGAAAAAAGCACGAAACTGAGTGGTAATATTCTCCTGACCCGCTCCTGCTCTGTGGGTTGCTGGTGTTGATATAGCAAAACCCACTAGATGTTGCCAATGAAAAATTTGGGAATTTATCTGGTCCGTATTTCCCACGGGCTCAATCTATGCCCCTCGTTTATTTCCCGAAAGTCTGCCAGAGAGTTAGCACCCTTGGACCTTTTACACTTAAGGAACTGGAGGCAACACTCTCAGCATGCCGATCATCGGGAGCTGAGGTCCGACGACATTTTATATTCGTATGCTACAACATTTACATCAAATGATATACAATACTGACTGGTTGGTAGATAAGACGCATAGGCAACATTTAGTCAACTTTATTCCGGAACGTTTTGCCTGGCAGTAGGATGTGAAGGCGATGTAATCTGCCCATCGCCCTTGAAGTCGTAGATTTGAGGTTGTCAGTCCCTCGCCTGGAGAAGTTCTGTTCCAAAGTCTGGAACTAACAGTTAGTTCCAGACTTTGGAACAGAAATTCTCTAGGCAGAGGAACTTACAACCTCAAATCTACGACTTCAAGGGTGATGGACTGATTACATCGTTTTCACATCTCTCCCGCTCTCGCCTACTTTTTGTACTCGACTGAAGAAGCCCACTGTGCAGGTGAAGCATTTCGGAATAAAGTTGCCTAAATGTTGAATATGTGTCTTATCTACCAACATTTACATCAGTCACCCTTGCAGTCCTATTATGCCTTTTCATCTTCTTTGGTCACAAGGAGTTCTTCCACAACTGTGGAAATCTGCCATTGTTCTCCCTTTCCGCAAACTGGGTATTACGGGACATGAAGCCTCCCACTATCGTCCCATTGCTCATACCAGTGCAGTTTGCAAAGTGATGAAACTCCTGGTAAATAGACGTTTAGTGTGGTATTTAGAGACACACAACAGTCTCTCCACTCGTCAATATGGCTTTCATAAGAGTCGTTCTACCATAGACCCTTTACTACGCTTGGATACGTATGCTCGTAATGCCTTTGCGAATAACCACACAGTTATTGCCATATTTTTTGACCTTGAGAAGGCATATGACACAACTAGGAGGTATAATATTTTGGCCCAAACCCACTCCTTAGGCCTCCGGGGCAATCTTCAATCCTTCCTTAACAACTTTTTAACTGACAGACATTTCTGTGTTCGGGTTAATAATGTGCTCTCCCCGGACTTTATCCAAGCTGAAGGTGTCCCCCAGGGATGTGTTCTGAGCACAACAATTTTTCTCCTTGCTATGAATGATTTGGCCTCTATTCTTCCATCCAATATTTGGTCATCACTCTATGTTGATGACTTCGCTATTGCCTGTGCAGGCGCTGACTGTCACCTCATTACAGTTTCTCTCCAACATGCGGTAGATCTGTTTTCAATTGGGCCACCACACATGGGTTTAAATTTCCCAGTACCAAAACTCACCAAATTACTTTCATTAGACACTCTGTCATCTTCGATCATCCTTCATACCTCTAAGGCTTCCGTATCACTGAACGTGATACAGTCAGGTTTTTAGGCCTCCTCTTTGACCGTAGGTTATCCTCGAAACCTCACATTACCTCTATGAAGGCAACTTGTCACAGTCGGCTGAACCTTCTTGAAACCCTTGCTCTCTTTCATGGGAGCTGATCGTTTGAACTTCCCTTCGCCTACATTACACCCTCATTTTATCGAAACTTGATTATGGTGACCAGATCTATTCAGCGGCTTCTACTGCTGTCTCCCTAGCCTTATCCCCATTCATCACCAAGGATTTCGTTTATGCGTTGATGCTTTTCGCTTTTCCGTGTTGAGAGCCTCTATGCAGAAGCGAATGTTCCATTCTTATCTGGTCGCCGTGATGCCAATTGCCTTCGTTACTATGTATGCTCTCATGATCTTTGCAATCCTTCTATTTGTAGAATGGTCACAGATAGTTGACATTCTTCATTTGTTTGCTGCCCCTGCTTGCTCCATCCCTTCTCTCTTCGCCTACATTCGCTCTTGTCTCCTCTTCAATTACCACCTTTCTATGTTCATGTAGCATCTCACTTTTCCCTAGCCCCTTGGGAAGTTCCAGCTGTTCGAGTCTGTTCTTTCTCTCTCCCTTGCTCGAAAGTCCAACTGTCTACAGTCGCTTCCCTCTCTTTTTCTTGACCACTTCCACTCTCATTCTCATGCCATCGCAGTGTACACAGATGGCTCTAAGTCTTCTGACGGAGTAGGATTCACAGCAGTGTTTCCGGACAGCATCGAATGAGGGCATTTACTATCATTGGCTAGTATTTTTACTCCTGAATTGTATGCCATTCTTGCAGCACTTATCCGTATTGCATCTATGCCTGTGTCATCATTTGTGGTTGTCTCAGACTCCCTTAGTGCTTTACAGGCTATACAGAAATTTGATACACCTCACCCCTTAGTCCTCCGTATCCAACTTTAGCTATGCCGCATCTCTACCAAGCATAAAGATATTGTTTTTTGTTGGGTCCCTGGTCATGTTGACGTACAGGGCAATGACGTACAGGGACTATTTTGCTGCAGTAGCTACCCACCTTCACACCTGTTGGCAACAACGTTGGTCTACTCTGCTCGGTAACAAACTTCGATCTATTTAACCGAGTATAGGTTACTGGCCGCCTTCTTGTCACCAGTGTCGAGGTTGGGAGACTACTCTCCCCAGTCTTCGCATTGGCCATACTCGTCTTACTCATGGATCTCTCATGGAGAGGCGCCCTGCTCCTCTCTGAGAATTGTCAGGTTCCATTATCGGTCAGCCACATTCTGTTAGACTGCCCACTTTATCAACGAGCATGCAGAATTTACCTCCAACGTAGTCTTCACTCTGCTGCTCTCTCTCTACCTTCCCTTCTCGCTGATGGACCCACCTTTCATCTGAACTCTCTCATTGACTTTTTGACATCAACTGACTTACTTCACAAACTCTGATGATACCTTCAGCCCTTTCTACCTCAATCTCTTGCTGCCTTTCTACCCTCGCACTATCCCCTGCCCCGCTGTTTTCTGTAACCTACTGATCATCCCTCCCCCCTTCTGCTGCCCAATACCCTCGCTTCCTTCCCTACCCTGCAGCACTGTATAGCCCTTGTGGCTTAACACTTCTTTTTGTTTATAATAATAATTGTGACGTGCCCCCATTCTGATTTCTCCCCACTTATGCAAAGTCTCTGCTGCCTATTTTTCAGCCCTGTCTCTACCCATGATAAAAATTCTACTCTTATTCTGTGTTCCTTAATTTTCCTCAACAGCCTCTGATGTGGAACTCTATCAAAAGCCTCACTGAAGTCCATATACACTATCATGATCTACCTCCTCAAATACCTTGGTGAAAAAGTTAGTAAATTCGTAAGGTAGGAATGCCCCTTTGTAAAACCATGCTGAGATTCATTAATCAAGTTATGCCTTTCAAGATGGCTACGAATTGCTTCGGCAAATATTGATTCCATAAATTTTCCCACTATGGACGTAAATCTAATTGGTCTATAGTTCAAAGCTAATTACCTGTCACCTGCTTTGTAAATAGGTATTACATTTGCCATATTCCACTTGTCTGGCACCATGTCAGTTCGTAGTGATATGTTACAAAGACTAACCAAAGGTTTGCTAAGTTCTTTACATTCCTTTAAAAACCCTTGTAAACAGTTCATCTGGGCTTTGGGATTTGTTCCATTTTAATTTCTGTATTTGTCTGAGGACCTTGTTACTAGTTAACCTAATCGTGCTCATGTTCTACATAATTTATTATTCCTGGGATTTCGCTAGAATCTTCAAGTGTAATAAATAAACGTTAAAAATTTCACACATTTCCTTATCAGTGTCAGTGATCTGACCTGAGTTGCTTTTGAGTGGACTAGTTTGGTCCCTAATCTTACTGCTATATACCTGAAAGAAACCTTTTGGGTTAGTCTTTGAATCCCTTACCACTTTAGCCTTATAATCTCTTCTAGTTTTTCTTATTCCCTTTTATATTTCTCTCATTAACTGAATATATTGAAATTTTTTAACTGCCCATCCCCTCATTTGATATGCCTATATAAATATGCCTCTTCAGACTAAAGAGATTTTAATCATTTTTCTTTGATCTAATTTCTCTACTTGGAACACAAGTTGTCTGGGCAGCTAGAAAATATGCTCTGAATAATGCCATTTGCAACCAACACCATCTACCTGACCCATAGTCAGGTCATCCATTTAGCCCACCCAGGTAATTTATCAGTACTTTCTAATCAGTCAAATGGAAGTTGGGACAGACTTACTGCAGTTATTTGGGTAATGCAATGATATATTTTAAGCTAAATGATTTGTGATTGCTTTACCCAAGCTCATCATTAGCTCAAGATTATTAATTAGTGATTCTTTGTTGGCAAGAACCAAGTCAAGCAGATTGTTTCCTCTAGTTGGTTCTGTCACAAACCTGTTTTAAAATGAAATCATGAATTGTATGAAGAAAGTCCTAGACTGGAGATTTCCTTTCGTATTCTTCCAATCAATTTGGTCCATAAGTTAAAATCTCCCCCTTAACACGACACTTTTCATAATCTAGACGCCTTATGAAATTTTTTCCCATAGCAAACTTATGCACTCCTTTAATTTGTCCGACCCTGAAGAAACTGTAACCAAACAGATTTTTTGTCCGATTCTTCTATTTATATCATGTCTAACAAAATAATTTATATTTATCTATAACAACCCTCCCTGTTGACCTTATCAGTGTGGAATAGTTTATAGCCTTGTACATGGCATTCAGAAAGTATTTTTCTATCTTTCAGATTGAACGAGGTCTCCATTACAGCAATAATATCTATTACCTGTACATGCAAGTAATCTTAGCTCATCTATCTTATTTCTTAGACTCCTATAGCAAACATTAAGGGAGCTAGTCACTCTCCTCTACTGTCTCTCTTTGTTAGTTGATTAATTGTTTTGCCTTTACAAGCAACTTTATTTTGAATATTGTCTATAAAATATATCCCTGAGGTATTCTGGTAATATCTGTTGTTTTCAACCCTTGTGCTGCATCTTGACTGTTTCCCACACATATTATTATAATAAAAAAGAATCGCTAAGCCACAAGGGCTATACAGTGCTGCAGGGTAGAGAAGGAAGCGAGGGTATTGGGCAGCAGATGGGGGGAGGGGGTGATAAGTAGGTTACAGAAAACAGTGGGGCAGGGGATAGGCAGGGTTAGAGGTAGCAAAGATTGAGGTAGAAAGGGCTGAATGTATCGTTTGTGAAGTAAGTCAGTTTTTGTCAAAAAGTCAGTGAGAGAGTCCCGGGTGAAAGGTGGGTTTCCCTCAGCGAGAAGTTAAGGTAAAAAGAGAGCAGCGGAGCGAAGAACGACGACGGAGGTAAATTCTGCGTGCTCGTTGATAAAGTGGGGAGTCTAAACGAATGTGGCTGAACGATAAAGGAACCTGACAATTCTCAGAGAGGAGCAGGGCGCCTCTCCTGAATATCCATGAGTAAGACGAGTATGGCCAATGCGAAGACGGGAGAGAGTAGTCTTCCGCCTCGACACGGTGACAAGAAGACGGCCAGTAACCTATATCGGTTTTAAAAGACTGAAGTTTGCTACCGAGAAGAATAGACCAACGTTGTTGCCAACAGATGTGAAGGTGGGGAGCTATTGCAAACAAATAGTCCATAAATGGAACACCCTTATATGAAACTGGTAGGTCATGTACTGCTGACCACGCAGCAGTGTCTGCCTGTTCATTGCCCTGTATGTCAACATGACCAGGGACCCAATAAAAAACAATATCTTTATGCTTTGGGAAAGAGCGGCATAGCCAAAGTTGGATATGGAGGACAAAGGGGTGAGGGTTATCAAATTTCTGTATAGCCTGTAAAGCCCCTAAGGGAGTCTGAGACAACCACAAATGATGACACGGCATAGATGCAATACGGATAAGTGCTGCAAGAATGGCATACAATTCACAGTAAAAATACTAGCCGAAGATAGTAAATACCCTCGTACGACACTGTCCGGGAACACTGCTGCGAATCCTACGCCGTCAGAAGACTTAGGCCATCTCTGTACACTGCAATGGCATGAGAATGAGAGTGGAAGTGGTCAAGAAAAAGAGTGGGAAGCGACAGTAGAGAGTTTGGCTTTCAAGCAAAAAGAGAGAAAGAACAGACTCGAACAACTGGAACTTCCCAGGGAAGTAGGGAAAAAGTGAGATTCAACATAAACATAGAAAGGTGGGAATTGAAGAGAGGACAAAAGCGAATATAGGCGAAATAAGAGAGAAGGGACAGAGTAAAAAAGGGGGGGCGAACAAAATAATGCCTACTAATTCAGTGACCTTCTATAAACGGAAGGTTGCGGGACTAAGCGTACATAGTAGCGAAGGCAATGGGCATCACGGCGATCGGATAAGGAGGGCTTCGTTCTGCTAGAGGCTTCCAATGAGGTGGTATTTATACTTTTCGAGGGGTTTATCAAGGGGAGCTACCACATAATTTATATCAGACATTTACTTATGATTTGCATTGTCCCATAAATTTCTTGCTTTTCTGTTCATATATGGTTTAGTAGTGCATTTGAGCAGATTTAAGTTAGCCTTAGCCTAACTGACGGGCCCTCTTGAACCTTGAAGAAGGTGTTGTAGAGTGTTTGCAAGATATTCTCCCATCCATCTTTCCTTGAGAACTCGCAGAGGACCTCTATATGTGCCGATGATCAGCTCAAATGGGACTGTACACAATGTATTTCCTGCACTGTTTCTCTCATTCGTGAACAACACAGAGGAATGATTCATTTTGTCATGGTTTTTAGCGTCTGATGAATTCTTTCCATGGCGCTCCGGACTGACGGATGATAAGCAGTGGGGATAATTTATGATTATACCTAGCCTAGTTAAAGCTTCCCTAAAAAGCTTTGGTTGATAACAGTTAGTATCTGATCACTCTGAATAGACTTAGGAATGCCAAAATAAAATATAAATTTAGTTTATGGCTTTAAGAATGGCTTTGGTTTTTATACTGCACATTAGGATTGCTTCTGGATAACAAGTAGCATTGTTCATGACAGTAAGTATGGTTTCCTGACTTGGTATTTGGTATTGTCTAGGACAGTCAATGCTTAGTTCAGCAGGACGGTTGTTCCATCTGCAGGTATGGGATGAAGTGGCGCAGGTTTAATGGTGTGTTTCAGGTTTACCTACTTGTTGACATTCCTAACAAGGACGGATGTTATCCTTACATCTTGATTATTTTATGGCCAGAAAAAAATCTTTCAAAATTCTATATAGAGTTTTCGTAATTCTTAAATTGACCTCCTAAAGAGGAATGTGGCTATGCCCCCCATCTTTCAAATTTGTGATATCTAAATTTCTTAGGCACTACCAGTCTGTCTGATTTTCGGCTCCCTCCCCCCCTACCCTTACCAGTCTCTGTGCAGAGAACAGTAGGTTGTGTTTAATTTTATATTTGACTGTGTGATCTAACTCTAGATCAGAGTCTTCCAAGGATGGGTCAGCATTCTCGACTAACATTCATTGGGATTTTTCCCGTGTTATGGTCAACATCTCGGAAAAGAATTAATCACCTAGGATCTTGAACATTTAGTCGAATTAAAAATGTTATGTACCAGCAATAACTGGCATCTTTCATTGGAATCATTCAGAAAACACTACAGTCAAATATCCCCAAATATAATATTTACTTACCAATATTGTTTATTATCTTAAAGGGACCAGAAAATACCAGCTCCTTCAAATGTTTGTAAGAAAAACGTGGAGCGCAATGACATTCTTTCAGAGGAGGAATATCCCTCCATTATGAGGAACTATAAGTCCCGATATCCTATGGAGTTAATACTTCAATTTTTTTTTCATTTCTGAAGGGATTTGTGGCAATTTATGTAGCATGGATTCCATACTACACTTTCTTCTTTCTGGTTCATATTGAATGGAAGAAGTGGATTTTCCCTAAGGGTTGGGGCTTAATTGGGACAGACTGACTTGAATGGCGAGTTGATGACTACAGAAACAGGTTACCTCATATTTTACTTTGCTTCCTTGGGTTGATTTTGTGGCTGGCGCCACTCTGTGTACTGTGTGTAGTTGGTCATCATATGCCATTAGTTTGAGGTTATCATTCACAGGTTGACCACAAGTTTTTATGCCATGGCTTCTCCAGCGACTTAGTTGGTTGGCGTCTCTCCGTCAGGGGACTCGTCTCTCACGATCTCTCTTCATGCCACGACTGTTGGAAGAAAGATTAGATAGCTCGGACAAGAAGCAGTAAGCCTCTTGTAGTGGGAGATACCTCAATTTTGGTGTTCATAGTTGCTTCAACCCCTTATTTTGATTACGAATAA
Organism: Cherax quadricarinatus; assembly: GCF_026875155.1. NCBI lineage: Eukaryota > Metazoa > Arthropoda > Malacostraca > Decapoda > Parastacidae > Cherax > Cherax quadricarinatus. The sequence goes on from NC_069457.1 coordinate 25,873,539, forward strand.
TGTACAAAGCTTCAAACAGTGAGAGGTTCTTGGTTTTCAATGCCAAGTGGGAATTAGCAATTATCCAGCATTGCTGTAGAGATAGTTTGGACAGATTTAGGAAGAGTATACTCGAACACCAACCACCTGACTTTTATTGGTGGCAATAACCCATTAAAGAGTGTTTGCAATACACACAGCAAGCAGATAGCAGAGTATGGACTTGCGAGATATATACATTGTGGCAAGACTGACAGGCAATCAAAAGGCCAATAGCGAGGCAATCTGAAATGTACCAAGAGTAGTTCTTGCTCCAGCTGCAGCTCCGGACAAAAGCTCTCTATACGAACACAGGTAAGAATGACCTGTGAGGACCTGATTGTAATGGGAAATGGAGCAAAAAATACTCAACAGTAAACTATAAGGGGTATTTGCCTTCACCAGGATGATTATATAAAAGTATGTACACGATGTATGGATGGAATAGTAAGTGTACACGAATGTGACAGATGGAAAAGCAGAAGCCATAGAGAGCGTGCACCGCAATCAACCAGCAGGCAGACAGTTCTGCCAACGCTATCTGCAAGTGAGCCACGGTTGCTTCAGCTTTGGTGGGCTTGCTTGGGGATTGGCAATGAACCAAAGGTACAGATTTGGTGGAAATAAATGGGATAAATACCGACAAAATGGAAACGTAAACACAAATGCAGTATAATGTCATCCTTTATGACAACGGTTTTCGGCCCATGCTAGTCACAAACAGATCTACCTGGGTGAAAAATACATCGAGCTATTTATAGGAATGAGAATTGCTGGGTCAGACGGAGAAAGATGCATGTGACAATCTTCCGAGTAGAGTGATAGAGTCTAAATACTTGGAGGTAGCTTTTAAAAGAGATTGGAGAAGTATATGTGTAGACCTTCTGCAGCGTTCCTTGATTCTTATGTTCTCATGTGGGATAGCGATGAAGAAGTTTCTTGGCACTTAGGTTCAGCTATGTTTAGAAAGCCGGTGTTCTGGTGAAGTTGTTTAGATGCATAGATAAGTGATGATTCCAGATTCTTCGGTAAATTGTCGTGTTGATAATTTAGAAGGCAGGTAAGTCTTGCGTTTCTTTATTGAGTAAATGTATGTGGATTTCGGTGTTTAACACAGACATTCCTTGGATCTACAGATCTGCCTGCGTACATGTGTTCTGAATGCGTGTTGGAGGTCTCTGGATGTTTCGCCGCGATAATTTGCTGCAAATCTTACAGGGATTGTATATATCCTGCAGAGGATTAAAGCTTGTCCTGTCTATTATGGTTAATGTCCTTGTTGGTGGTGGATGTGGAGGTTGGATACTTGGGAATTAGGTTTTAGAAAGATGTTGGAAAACGTATTGGCAATGGAGTTGGTGGGAAGGACATGTATCTCTTCCCGCCGTGTCTTCTCTGGTTTGTTGAAGATGTTTTATGCCGTCGTCTGGCAGTCTCTGATGGAGTGACGAGGTATAGTGGAGTGTGGAAAATACTTGTTCAATTATAGTGGCATTCTTCCTAAGGAACTCATTGCTGCAGATTTCTCCCCCGAGTGCGCGCAGAAGAACCTAAATTACACCACGTTTAGTTTTGTTTGTTGTGGTTAGAGTAGTCGTGGGAGAGAGATCGTGTGTTTGGTAGGTTTTCGAAGATTTAAAACGATGTTCATGGTCAGCTTGCAGACCATGTTCTTCTCAACCTTGTCGGTTTTTTTAAACCATTTATCACACGCTGGATTCTGTTGCTTACACTTCTTGATATAAATCTGAATAATCTATTTTGCCTTATTATGCACGCCTATGGCATTACTGTCTTGGTTTTAGGTTGCTGCCTACCATAACCCCAAGTCCAGAACTTTGTACTTATTTACATTATAACTGGCATCTGCCACTTTTCTTACCTCGAATTGAGTTTGTCTAAATCCTCATGAAGTTCTGGACATCTACGTTCGAATCGTTTTATCCTACCTATCTTCGTGTCATCATTGAAGTTGGCTCATATCATTAGCATTTCCTTCATCAAAGTCATTGGATATTTATTATAAACAAACAATGGCATGGTGATAAAAATTAGAAATGTGCAAACTCTTGGGTATCTTTTTATGAGGAAACGTTTCGCCCCACGGTGGCTTCATCAGTCCATACAAAGGGAGAATCTTGAAGAACAAGTGGAGAATGAAGTCATCAGTCCCTCACCCTTGAGTCGATGTGGTAGTCATTTCAATCTTGAATAGAGTCGGCATAACGTGCGGAGAAGGAGCTTATAAAACGTAGACTGGAGAGGTGCAGCAGTCATAGGTGGTGTACATTTGTTCAATGTGGAAGTAGGTCGATGCACCAAGAGTTAGGCAAGTGAAGAATTCCAAAGTATCAAGATCCAAGAAGTTTGCAGTGCTGACAGTTTGTAGATGAATGGTTCAATGAAGAACGACATGTTGATAAATTAGGGACACATGTGCAACTCTTGGGTATCTTTTGAGGAAATGTTTCGCCACACAGTGGCTTCATTAGTCCATACAAAGGAGAATCTGTGTCTAATTTATCAACATGTCGGTTCTCTGACCATTCATCTACAACCAGGCGGCATGCAACTTCTTGGGATCTTGATACTTTGGAATTCTTCACTGCCTAACTCCTTGGGCACGACCCCTACTTCCACATTGACAAAATGTGACTCCATATGACTGCTGCACCTCTCTGTGCTACGGTTTATCAAGCTACTTCTCCGACACGTATGCGCTACTCATTTCAAAGATTGATGGACTTGACCACATCGGACTCAAGGGTGAGGGGAATGATTTACTTCATTCTTCCTCTTGTTCTTCAAGATTCACTTTGTATGGACTGATGGAAGCCACCGTTGGGGCTGAAAACGTTCCTCAGTAAAGATACCCAGAGTTGCACATGTGTCTAATTTATCAACATGTCCCATTGTTGTTTTAATATTATCAATGAGCTTTGATGAAGGAAATGCAATGATATGAGCAAACTTCAATGATGACACGAAGATAGGTGGGATAATCGATTCGAACGTTGATGTCACAGAACTTCATGAGGATTTTTGACAAATCATTTCGTGGTAAGAAAAGTGGCAGATGCAGTTTAATGTTAAATAAGTACAATGTTCTGGACTTGGGGGTCTATGGAGCCAGCAATCCTAAACCAAGAATGTAAATGCTTAGGCCGTGCTTAATAAGGCAAATAGCATTATTTCAGATTTATTCAAGAAGTGTATGCAACAGGAAGTCCAGCGTGTGATAAATGGTTTAAAAAAAACCGACAAGTTGTAGAAGAACATGGTTCTGCAAAGCTGACCATGACACTTCGTTTTAAAGTCTAACGAAAACCTACCAAAATACCACGATCTCTCACTTCTACTCTAACCACAACACCAAAACTAAACGTGGTTGTATTTATAGGGACTTTTCCTGGCGCGCTCAGAATCTGCAGCAAGAGTTCCTTGAGGAAGAATGCACTATAATTGAAACAAGTATTTTCCACACTCCACTATCCTCGTCACCTCATTCAGAGACATCAGAAGAGGGCAATTAAACATCTTCTAACATACCCAGAGAAGGACACTTGCGGGAAGTGATACATAGCCTTCCCACCAACTCCATTGCCAAATACGTTTCAACATTCTTTTCTAAAACCTATTCAAGTATCTACCTCCACAATCCACCACCATCAAGGACAGTAACAATAATTGACAGGACAAGCTTTAATCCTCTGCAGGGATATATACATCCCTTGTAATGATTGCCAGCAAATTATACGTCGGCCGAAACATCCAGAGACCTCCAAACACGCATTTCAGAACCGCATAGTACGCAGGCAGATCTGAAGATCCAAGGATGTCCTGTGTTAACACCGAAATCAACAATCATTTATCTTACTAAAGATAACGCAAGACTTACTGCTGACAGTTCAAATACTCAGTATACCGAAGAATCTGGATCATCACTTATCTATGCATCTAACAACTTCTACAGAACAACGGCTTCTATAACATTGCTGAACTAGTGGCCAAGAATCTTCTTCATCGCTTCCACTTGGGAAAACATATAAGAATCAAGGAACGCTGCAGAGGTCTACACATATACTTTCCAATCTCTTTTATAAGCTACCTATTGTTTTTGGACTCTAGCACTCTAATCGGAAGATTGTCACATGAAGCTTCTCCGTTGACCCAGCATTCTCATTCTATAAATACTCATGTATGTTTCCACCCAGGTAGATCTGTTTGGGAACTGCATGGGCGAGATCCATTGTCAATAAAGGATGACATTATACTGCATTTGTGTTTACGTTTCCATTTTGTCGGTATTTTATACCATTTAATTTCCACCAAAATCTGTACCTTCTGGTTTCTTGGCCAATCCAAGCAAGCCCACCAAAGCTGAAGCAACGTGGTCACCTTGCAGATAGAGTTGGCAGTAAAACTGTCTGCCTGCTGGGTTGAATTGCGAGTTGCACTCTCTTATGCTTCTGCTTTTTGCCTTCTTGTCACCTTCGTGTACATTTCGATTCCATCCATTAATAGCTGTACATACTTTATATATCATTGGTGAAGGCAAATACCATTATGTTTACTGTTGTGTATTGTTTGCTCCATTTACCATTTCCAATCAGGTCTCACAGGTCATTTCTTACTGTGTTCGTAGTAATGAGAGCTTTGTCCGGGAGCTGAAGCTGGAGCTAGAACTAATCTTGGTATCATTCTGATTGCTCGCTATTGCCTTTTGTATTGCCTGTCCGTACTTGCCACAATGTATATTTTTATCTCGCAAGTGTCATACTCTGCTATTGATGCTTGCTGTGTGTATTGCAAACAAGCACTTTATTGTGGGTTATGCACCATTAAAAGACTGGTGGTGGTATGTCTGAGTATACTCTCCTATATCTGTCAAACTATCTGTACAGCCATTGCTGGATAATTGCTAATTCCACTGGCATTGAATACCAACGAACTCTCACTGTTGTGAAGCTTTTGTGAAATTATTCGTATCAAAATAGGGTGTGTTTGAAGCAACTATGGGACACACCAAAAATTGAGGTATCTCCACTCAAGTGGCTTACTGATTTCTTGTCCGAGCTATCTAATCTTTCTTCCCCAACAGGTCTGGCCATGAATAGCAGATCGTGAGAGACGAGTCCCTGACTGGAGGACGCAACCCAAACTTAAGTCGTCTGGAGAGCCATGGTCATAATTTGTGGTCAACCTGGAGTGAATTGATAACCTCAAACTTTTGTCAATCTTGATGACCAACGTCACCTGTACACAGAGTGGCGCCAGCCACAAAATCAACAGGGAGCAAAGTAAAATATGAGGTTCCTGTTTCTGTAGTCATCAAACTCTGGCCATGTCAAGTCAGTCTGACCCAATTAAGCCCCAAACCATTAGGGAAAATCCACATTCTTCCTTCACGATGAACAGAAAGATGAAGATTGTTAGTATGGATCCATGCTACAGTAAATGCCACAAATCCCTTCAGGAGAATGAAAAAAAATTTGAAGTAATAACTCTTAGGGATATCGGGACTTATTGTTCCCTCAAAGTGAGGGAATATTCCTCCTCTGAAAAGAATGTCATTGCGATCCTCTGTTTTCTTACAAGCATTTGAAGGAGCTGTATTTTCTGTCCCTATATTATAATAGACTTATGTGTAAGTAAATATTATATGGGATATTTGGACCTGTAGGTGTTTCTGAAGGATTCCAATATGAAAGATGCCATGGTTATTGCTGGGTAATAAACATTTTAATTCGACTAAATGTCAAGATCCTATAGTGATTAATTTTTTCCGATGTTGGACCATAAACTCGGGGAAAAATACCAATGGATGTTAGTCGAGAATGCTGAGCCATCCTTGGAAAGACTCTGATTCTAGAGTTAGATCACTCAGTCAATATAAAATAAACACAACAACCTCTGCTCGGCCACAGAGACTGGTAAGGGGGAGGGGGGAGGGGAAGCGAAAATCAGACAGTTGGTAGTGCCTAAGACTTTGGTAACAATTTTGAACATAGCCACAATTCCTCTTTAGGAGCGTCATTTTAAGAATTACGAATAATCTATATAGAATTTTGAAAAGATTTTTTTCTGGCCATAAATAGTCAAGATGTGAAGTATAACATCGTCCTTGTTAGGAACATGTCAACAAGTAGGTAAAACCTTCCTGAACACACCATTAACTGCGACACTTCATCCCATACTGCAGTGGAGACCGTCTGCTGAATAATCATTGGACTGTCTAAGGACAATTACCAAAATCCAAGTCAGGAAACAGATACTTAATGTCATGAAACAATGCTACTTTTATCCTGAAGCAATCCTAATGCGGCAGTAAATAAAAACCAAAGCCATTCTTAAAGCCATAACTAAATTTATATTTTATTTTTTGCATTTCCTAAGTCTATTCAGAAGTGATCAGATACGAACTTTTACAACCAAAAGCTTTTAGGATGGAAAGCTTTAATAGGCTACGTATAATTCATAAATTATCACTGCTTATCATCCTCAGTCCGAAATGGCGCCTTGGAAAGAATTTCATCAGACGCTAAAAACCATGATAAGATGAATCACTTCCTCCTGTTGTGTTTCACAATGAGAGAAAAGCCAATGCAGGAATCAGCATTGTACAGTCCATTTGAAGCTGATCTCGGGACATATACGAGGTCCTCTGCGAAGTGCTCAAGGGAAAGATGCGAATGGGAGAATATGCTTGCATACACTCGACAAACTTCTTCAAGGTTGCAAGTGGTCCCGTCAGTTGGCTAAGGCTAACTTAAATCTGCTCAAAGCACTACGAAAAACAGATATATGACAGTAACAGCAAGATTATGGGACCAATGCAAATCATAACGTAATGTCTGATATAAATTATGTGGTTGCTCCTTGATAACCCTCGAAAAGTATAACTTACCACCTCAATCAGATTAAAATATTTAATAGAAAAAACCAAAAAAATCCATATAAAGTCCCAATAAATGAGTGTCCTCTGCCTCTGTAGACGATCTGATTCTTGCACACAGTTCCTGAAACTTATCTTATGCTTCCTATTTCGTCCTCCACAAAGGACCTAGACCCTTTAATGATGTGACTGTCTCATAAAATGCAATAATAAGTCTAAACTGCCCTCATATAAACATACCCTAATTATTTTCAGACGTCCTGAAAAAATGTACTCTTGAAATATTATGATGTAGTGCTGGAAACGCTAAGCATATTAAACTCTCCCCTAGAGAGCTAATCCTGAATAAACAGGTTCCTTCAGCAGGAGGTTAGAACTTCTGTTAGAACACGGTAATAAAGGGAGGAGTAATCTAGTCCGTGGGATTACCGTGGGGGGGGGGGGCAAAATTTTTTTTTTTTTTCCCCCTTTTTTTGTTATGTAAAGTTGATGGAGGTTTGCTAATGTGTACAGACCACCGTATAAGTGATGAGGTCACTATTCCAGATTTAGTTACCCTCTGTCATGTTGGATGACGTTGTCTGAAGTCATCCAGAAATTCAGCTTGCACTTATCTACGATCACCAAGTTTTTATATAATATTTTTGACCCATTGAGAACTATGCAGGTCCCAATACAAAAAGGCGCAAAAATACTATTAAAATATAAAATCTGACCTAAAGTTCACTTACCCCATCTTCAATTTAACTCTCAACAATCATCAGGAGTACAGGTGCCCTTTTATCTATGCTTGATGCCATACAGCAGCGGCTTTTCAAAATTATCAGTCACTCCAGGGAATCCTGGAATAAGTTTTATAAACTTTGTTTTATACGGCAGATGTAATATCAGAAGTTTGCCACAATGTTGCACCAAGTTATCGTTCAATAGCTTGTAACTTATTCTTGCCTTATTAACGAAATAAAATAAAAAAGTATTGAGGGAGGAAAAAAAAACAAAATCAGACAAGCCTTCAGGGTCTTCCTTCAGAGACACATAATAATTATGTGTCTGGACACAGCAACATTCAATATTCAGCAACAGATCTTTCTTCTTATGGAAGTCACATGTGCCAGATAAGCAGAACTATTTAATGAGATATTGACAAAAAAAGGATCAGACGAGATCTATGATATATCTTACGGAATCATAGTGGAAAATTTAGTCATTGTACGGATCTGTTTGGAGTGTGTTTGTACTTGTTGGTGTTCAGCCGGTACGTGTGTAGAGTGGTGCTAATTGTGACCTTGTCCTGCTTACGCTGACTTCCTCCTCCACGCCCTTCTACGGACTTCTTTTCATGATTTTTAGTTTTATTCATACGATATGTCCTAATTTGCATACCTGGTACCTCATTACAAATGCTCACCTTTACAATTTACTAAGGCTGGGGAGACGGAACTCTTTCTATAATAGCTGAGGGACTCATATCAACAATTTATTTTGTAGCGTCACCATCCATTCTCAATATTCTCAATTGATAAAATCATTATTTTGCAAAACTTGTGTAGGATATATAAAGTATAATGTCTCATTATTGGTAGTTATGTCCAACCTCTTCTAACCTTAATCTCACTATTAGGAACTGTTGCTGTCCCAGGGCAATAAATTCCTGATATTGACACTGTAAACTCAGTGTTTTTGAGGATGTTCATCATTCCTTCAGAGGCTCCAGGGCATCAATATACTGTCCAAAAACATTTGTATTAATTAATAGGCTTCTCAAACTGCTCTTCATATTAATAACATGAAAAATATTATGACATAATGAAAGGAGGGAAGAGTGAGTTAATTTTTGACAAAGGAAACATTCCTATGAATTTACAATAAGTGGAATTGAAACTATTGTCCATAATGCTGAAAATTGAACATGACAACCATAAATTTGTTCTATTTAATCTTCTAAGAGTCCTAAAAGAATTCACTTTATTAATGAAGGTCGTTATTTGTTTTTCCCAGTTTTCTCAGGTTTTTAAAAACTGTAGTCCTTCTACATTATTATAATTACATTTCTTGAGCTTAAAATTAATAATTAATGAGTTATTTTTATAAAAGATACAAAAACAACACAATTTGTAAACTACGGTGGAAAGTATTTGGTAAATTACTGTTGAAGACGTGGTCTGCTGGGGAGGAAAGAAAGTTGTGAATTACTGTTGAAGACGTGAGTCTGCTGGGGACACGGAAAGAAGTTATGAAATTTTTACCAGTTGAAGAGTGATCTGCTTGGGGAAGAGAAAGAGTTATGAATTACCTGCTTGAAGACGTGAGTCTGCTGGGGAAGAAGAAGTATGAAAATTACTGTTGAGGACGTTGTGTCTGCTGGGGAAGGAAAGAAGTTTGAACTGATGTAATTTCACACTTGTAGCATATGTAGAACTTGTGGAAAAAAAGAGAGTATGCAGTGTAACATAATGGTTTACTTGGGACAGTGCAAAAACAGTGAACTTCGCAAGTAGAAGAAATAAAACCTGGGAGAAGTAGAATAAGCTTCATATTGCGTGTATCGTAGTAACGGTGATGAGTCCGGTACAAAAAAATATTTATTTATAAATGTTTGATGTTTGAGACGAACTGCTTAATAGCGCAATATTTCTATGGCAGTTTTTCCTCAATTCCGATTTGCAACGATTATTGACCACAAAACTTATGAAGAAACATCCAGAGACCTACAACATCAATATACACAGAATAAATCTATACTTGATGAATGCATGTTTACACTTGGAAGCTCCCACAATCAGATGGGGTTAATTAGTAGACTGCACACCTCGTTGTCAAGAAGAAAACACCCAGAGACGAAGGATTCTTGATTGACTACACATCAGAACTTTTATCTAGGAAGACGAGATCTTCTTCTTCCGGGAAGCTTCCAATTCCTTGGCCTACTGAAATGGAAATGATAGTTAATCTTATACAAAGTATGATGCTTTCTGGTTAACGTGGAGCTATAAACGGGTGGAAAGAACATATTGCATCCTTAGAAAAAGTGAAGTAGGAGTCATTCCGGAACAAGGACGGAAAAAGACCCCATAGCTTACGATGAGATCAGCAGCAAGAAACTGGGAAGATAGTGGGTAGGAAAACGTTGGGAAGCTGTAAATGTTAGAAGGTCAGCGAAAAACAACGTCAGAGACACAAATTCTTGTGCTGAGCTGCCTGACATATGTGTTGTTGGTCATAAATATGGTTCATCAGGGGCCAATAGAGTAAGAATTATGGTTTTTGCTTTTTTAATTTTACACAATATACATATCAGACAGACTGGAGAATAAAACAAAAACACATTGACAAGAAATTCATTAGGCGAAATGTTTTGGCACGAGAGACCAAAGCACAATAATTTATATGATATCAGTGGTGTAATCTGTGTAGGGTTTCTAAGTCTCTAATAGAGCTTATTTTTTTCTTCCGTTTCTCTTGGCAGAGCGGAAATCTGGTGCCGGAATTTCCCAGCCTAGTTTCATCTACATTTCGCTACCACGCCATCTTGTTGGCTTGACATCTAAATGTTTTGGTGGCTCCCTGCCAATTTCAGCCTTATTTTCTTGTTCTACTGTTCTTTCTTTTCCTGGTGGTTGTTCAAGAGAACCTCGTCCTGAATAGTGGAACTAGTCAACTATGTTTCCCCTGCCTCAAACACTGCCCACTTCATTCCTGTGAGTGCTGAGCTGCATGTTGTCGCTGCGTCAAAACATCGACTTCCAGGGTTGTTTTTTCCATCAATACCCACTTTTCCTTTTCACTAAGATAATTTAATTCTTTATTATGCACCCCATATCCATAGTCAAAATATTGACTTACAGTGGTCCATAATGGAACCAGGCACCTTGCCCCAAAGTTATGATAGCTGAACAAAAGTTACAAAGTAGTATGTGAATTCCAGGTAGTTCTGGCACAGAAACCAGATGATATTTATACCATTAGTTAGTTTTAGTAGTATATGTATAAGGACTATTCTAGGATTAAAAGAGGAAGGGAATATGAAGCGAGAAAATCCATTAACTGGTCCTTTCATGAGCACAGGAGCATCCACCCAGATGAAATGATGAGCAATTAAAATCCTAATAAGAGGAAAGTGGAGGTTTTTTTGGAGGGATCCAAAGAATGGCCATTGACTTTCAGGGTCATTGGAAGATGCGCAAGGATATGAGGTTTCCATGGACCTGGGACATCCAATGATATGTTTCTTTTTGTTCGATAAACAAGAAAATTGAAAATGATTGTATATCCCGTCTGTGTCAAGAGTCCCTCGGTGTGGCCGGTAGTGAAGTTCTACATGGAACCTGTGCTCTACCCTTCCCTTACGTGCAGGTAAACCACGAAATCCAGGATAGCATCTTCACATACAAGAGCCACCTCTGCAAACAAAAAGAAATGGTGATCGGAAGCCCACACCAAGTTAAACCCTTCGGACAAGCAGCCTGCTGGGTACACTCGTTCCCTAAGGATACACAAAGCCACCCTTGGGACTCAGGCAGGGGGATCAACACAACCCCAGATGATCCAGGTACCCCCAATCAAAGAATGCCACCACCTTCATGCACACCTCAATTCCGTCCTTCCTTATTACACCATAACTCCATCCATCCACACCCTAACATAAAACTCACTTCCCTTCCATTCACACCCTTACATAAAAACCCTCACTCCTCCTCTATCAGAACAGACACACAAACGCACACACACAGAGAGCCGACACACCTGCCGTGGGGGCACAAGGCTACGATAACCTTAGTATTTGTATGGTGAACAGTAAAAAAAAAAAAAAAAAAAATATAAAAAAATTTAAAAAAAATTTTTTTGATAGCAGTAACCCGTGGTTATGACAACGTCAGTGAGCAACTCTCCGACTGATAACCAATTTAATTAGTTAAAAAAAGGTCGAGAGGAAGCTAAATCATCAATAATTCTCAAAGTTCAAACAAGTTAGGGGCCTTATTGGAACCTGTTGCCACACTCAGATACAAATATACAAGATTCAGAGCGAGTGTGGAGCGGTGTGTTCAAGAAGATTGGTTAACAAGTAAATGATTGTGGGGACAGCATATGTGAGAGTGAAAAAAGTTATTAAGCCAAAGGGAAAGGGAAAAATAAAATATATAAACAAGGGAGGTGGCAGGGTGGCTGCTGAAGCAGTGACAATCACTACAGGCTGTGTTGCCATATAAATATAAAGTGTTAGCTCACAGAATTATGAAGTGTAATTCTATCGTCAAGTAAAAAGATGAGGATAACTTGAGGAACCACAGGACATATGAAATATATGTTATAAAACATCACGGGTGAAAGATTTTCAAACAGTTGATATCAAGGCCTACAAAACTATTGTCTTCTGTATCTGCAACTTATCATCGCCCCGCTGCAGCACAAGTAATTCTCACCTATGTGGTTGCATCTTGTAAGATTGTAGTCTCTTATCACTGTTAGTTACTGGTCAATCACTCCTGCAAGCTATATTACCAGAATTAGAGTAGAAACCGATAGATTTGGTGGAGCAGGGTTGATGAGAGGTGTGAGGAGAGGGAAGCCAGTCTGGAGAGGAGGGTAACATTCACACACACAAAAGGGGTAGACATTGTAGAGGTTGAGAGATGTTAAGTTTTAGAACTTAGCTAATTTTCCCTATTTATAAGTAGAATAGCAGTGATAAGAGTTAAATTACTATTGGTAATTTTAGAATTACTGTATTACTACTGGTATTTATTAGCAGTATGAGTACTTAGAAATGAGGCGCACATAAACACAAACACATGAGGGTTACTGGCAAAAGCTAGAGGATTCAGGCACACATTACAGGAAAGGCACTGCAATGGATCAGGGAATACAGACAGGGAGGACACCAACGGAGTCATGAGTACGTGACGAGGATGTCAGAGTGGGCACCTGTGACAAGCGGCGTTCCATATGGAGTCAGTCCTAGGACCTGTGCTGTTTTGGTTATTGTGAAACGACATTACGGAAGGATAGACTCGGAAGTGTTCTCGTTTTGCAGATTGATACGAAGTTTATGAGAAAAGAATCAAACTGGAATGAGGAATCAGGCAGGACTACAAAGAGACCTGGACAGGCTTACAGGTATGGTCCAGCAAACTCGGCTCCTTGGAGTTTAACCCTGCCAAATGCAAAGTCATGAAAATTGGGAAGGGGCAAAGAAGACTGCAGACACAATATAGTTTAGATGGCCAAAGACTGCAAACCTCACTCAAGGAAAAGATCTTGGGGCGGACCGGTGGTATAACACAGAGGCATATCTCCTGAGGCGGCACATCAAATCAGATAACTGCTGCAGCATATGGGCGCCTTTGAAAACCTAAGATAGCATTCCACGATACCTCAGTAAGGATTTGTTTCAAGACTTGTATACATCTACGTCAGGCCCAATACTGGAGTATGCAGCACCAGTTTGGAATCACACCTAGTCAAGCACGTCAAGAAACTAGAGAGAAAGTGCAAAGGTTTTCAACAAGACTCGTCCCAGAGCTACGTAGATTATCCTTCGAAGAAAGGTTGAGGGAAATCGGCCTCTGACGACACTGGAGGACAGGAGGGTCAGGGAAGGACATATATCGACATATAAAATACTGATGGAATAGCAAGGTGGACAAAGACGGGATGTTCAGTGAGTGACACAGGCACAAGACGGTCACAATTGGAAGTTGAAAGAATCTAGATGAATCAAAGGGATGTTAGGAAGTATTTTCTTCAGTCATAGAGTAGTAGGACTGGAATAGCCTAGAAAGTTACGTAGTGGAGTTGGGAAACCATAATAGTTTTAAGGCGAGGTATGATAAAGCCATAGGGCAGGGGAGAGAGGGACTAGTTAGCTATCAGCGTAGAGGCGGGGGTCAGGAGCTTTAACCCTTGACTGCATCCACAAATAGGTGCAGTACAAATAGGTGAGTAATACACGTAACAGCTACCCCTCAACAACATACCAACTACCTCCTTACCCACCACGGACATCCATTCACCAAGCCCTCTCTTCTCTCATCCTTCTCTTCTAAATTTCACTCTCTCCCTACTCTTCCATCTTTCCCCATTATCTCTTCCTTTCTATCTTCTCTATCCACTTCCTCGTTCTCTCCTCCCCTCCTCACAACACACCTTCCATTCACCTTCCCTTTCTCTCCTTGGCCTCCCCTTCTCCCCTCCTCCCCACTTTTATCCCTAGCCTTCTTCCCAGCATTCTGTCTCCCTCTCTCTCTATCCCTCTCTCTCTCACACACAAGCTCCTTTTGTGCGGTAAAAAACAAATGGGTAACCCAAGAGGGCGGAGACCCAGGGGTTCTGAGGTCAAACCCAGGAGGGAGGAAACCTGGGAGGGAAGACTGGTACGTTAAGAGCTCACAAAAATGGAGAAGAGTGGGGAAGGAAGCTAGCTGAGCTCGGCAGGGTAATGGAGGAGGAGGATAGCGAAAGAGGCAGAAAGTGGGACTACAAGGGTCTTAGCAGCAGAAGTTAGATAAATTGCTTAGATGAGGAGCTAAAAAAACTGAAACAGAATAGAGAGTCAAATGAGGTGGTATTTATACTTTTCGAGGGGTTTATCAAGGGGAGCTACCACATAATTTATATCAGACATTTACTTATGATTTGCATTGTCCCATAAATTTCTTGCTTTTCTGTTCATATATGGTTTAGTAGTGCATTTGAGCAGATTTAAGTTAGCCTTAGCCTAACTGACGGGCCCTCTTGAACCTTGAAGAAGGTGTTGTAGAGTGTTTGCAAGATATTCTCCCATCCATCTTTCCTTGAGAACTCGCAGAGGACCTCTATATGTGCCGATGATCAGCTCAAATGGGACTGTACACAATGTATTTCCTGCACTGTTTCTCTCATTCGTGAACAACACAGAGGAATGATTCATTTTGTCATGGTTTTTAGCGTCTGATGAATTCTTTCCATGGCGCTCCGGACTGACGGATGATAAGCAGTGGGGATAATTTATGATTATACCTAGCCTAGTTAAAGCTTCCCTAAAAAGCTTTGGTTGATAACAGTTAGTATCTGATCACTCTGAATAGACTTAGGAATGCCAAAATAAAATATAAATTTAGTTTATGGCTTTAAGAATGGCTTTGGTTTTTATACTGCACATTAGGATTGCTTCTGGATAACAAGTAGCATTGTTCATGACAGTAAGTATGGTTTCCTGACTTGGTATTTGGTATTGTCTAGGACAGTCAATGCTTAGTTCAGCAGGACGGTTGTTCCATCTGCAGGTATGGGATGAAGTGGCGCAGGTTTAATGGTGTGTTTCAGGTTTACCTACTTGTTGACATTCCTAACAAGGACGGATGTTATCCTTACATCTTGATTATTTTATGGCCAGAAAAAAATCTTTCAAAATTCTATATAGAGTTTTCGTAATTCTTAAATTGACCTCCTAAAGAGGAATGTGGCTATGCCCCCCATCTTTCAAATTTGTGATATCTAAATTTCTTAGGCACTACCAGTCTGTCTGATTTTCGGCTCCCTCCCCCCCTACCCTTACCAGTCTCTGTGCAGAGAACAGTAGGTTGTGTTTAATTTTATATTTGACTGTGTGATCTAACTCTAGATCAGAGTCTTCCAAGGATGGGTCAGCATTCTCGACTAACATTCATTGGGATTTTTCCCGTGTTATGGTCAACATCTCGGAAAAGAATTAATCACCTAGGATCTTGAACATTTAGTCGAATTAAAAATGTTATGTACCAGCAATAACTGGCATCTTTCATTGGAATCATTCAGAAAACACTACAGTCAAATATCCCCAAATATAATATTTACTTACCAATATTGTTTATTATCTTAAAGGGACCAGAAAATACCAGCTCCTTCAAATGTTTGTAAGAAAAACGTGGAGCGCAATGACATTCTTTCAGAGGAGGAATATCCCTCCATTATGAGGAACTATAAGTCCCGATATCCTATGGAGTTAATACTTCAATTTTTTTTTCATTTCTGAAGGGATTTGTGGCAATTTATGTAGCATGGATTCCATACTACACTTTCTTCTTTCTGGTTCATATTGAATGGAAGAAGTGGATTTTCCCTAAGGGTTGGGGCTTAATTGGGACAGACTGACTTGAATGGCGAGTTGATGACTACAGAAACAGGTTACCTCATATTTTACTTTGCTTCCTTGGGTTGATTTTGTGGCTGGCGCCACTCTGTGTACTGTGTGTAGTTGGTCATCATATGCCATTAGTTTGAGGTTATCATTCACAGGTTGACCACAAGTTTTTATGCCATGGCTTCTCCAGCGACTTAGTTGGTTGGCGTCTCTCCGTCAGGGGACTCGTCTCTCACGATCTCTCTTCATGCCACGACTGTTGGAAGAAAGATTAGATAGCTCGGACAAGAAGCAGTAAGCCTCTTGTAGTGGGAGATACCTCAATTTTGGTGTTCATAGTTGCTTCAACCCCTTATTTTGATTACGAATAATGTACAAAGCTTCAAACAGTGAGAGGTTCTTGGTTTTCAATGCCAAGTGGGAATTAGCAATTATCCAGCATTGCTGTAGAGATAGTTTGGACAGATTTAGGAAGAGTATACTCGAACACCAACCACCTGACTTTTATTGGTGGCAATAACCCATTAAAGAGTGTTTGCAATACACACAGCAAGCAGATAGCAGAGTATGGACTTGCGAGATATATACATTGTGGCAAGACTGACAGGCAATCAAAAGGCCAATAGCGAGGCAATCTGAAATGTACCAAGAGTAGTTCTTGCTCCAGCTGCAGCTCCGGACAAAAGCTCTCTATACGAACACAGGTAAGAATGACCTGTGAGGACCTGATTGTAATGGGAAATGGAGCAAAAAATACTCAACAGTAAACTATAAGGGGTATTTGCCTTCACCAGGATGATTATATAAAAGTATGTACACGATGTATGGATGGAATAGTAAGTGTACACGAATGTGACAGATGGAAAAGCAGAAGCCATAGAGAGCGTGCACCGCAATCAACCAGCAGGCAGACAGTTCTGCCAACGCTATCTGCAAGTGAGCCACGGTTGCTTCAGCTTTGGTGGGCTTGCTTGGGGATTGGCAATGAACCAAAGGTACAGATTTGGTGGAAATAAATGGGATAAATACCGACAAAATGGAAACGTAAACACAAATGCAGTATAATGTCATCCTTTATGACAACGGTTTTCGGCCCATGCTAGTCACAAACAGATCTACCTGGGTGAAAAATACATCGAGCTATTTATAGGAATGAGAATTGCTGGGTCAGACGGAGAAAGATGCATGTGACAATCTTCCGAGTAGAGTGATAGAGTCTAAATACTTGGAGGTAGCTTTTAAAAGAGATTGGAGAAGTATATGTGTAGACCTTCTGCAGCGTTCCTTGATTCTTATGTTCTCATGTGGGATAGCGATGAAGAAGTTTCTTGGCACTTAGGTTCAGCTATGTTTAGAAAGCCGGTGTTCTGGTGAAGTTGTTTAGATGCATAGATAAGTGATGATTCCAGATTCTTCGGTAAATTGTCGTGTTGATAATTTAGAAGGCAGGTAAGTCTTGCGTTTCTTTATTGAGTAAATGTATGTGGATTTCGGTGTTTAACACAGACATTCCTTGGATCTACAGATCTGCCTGCGTACATGTGTTCTGAATGCGTGTTGGAGGTCTCTGGATGTTTCGCCGCGATAATTTGCTGCAAATCTTACAGGGATTGTATATATCCTGCAGAGGATTAAAGCTTGTCCTGTCTATTATGGTTAATGTCCTTGTTGGTGGTGGATGTGGAGGTTGGATACTTGGGAATTAGGTTTTAGAAAGATGTTGGAAAACGTATTGGCAATGGAGTTGGTGGGAAGGACATGTATCTCTTCCCGCCGTGTCTTCTCTGGTTTGTTGAAGATGTTTTATGCCGTCGTCTGGCAGTCTCTGATGGAGTGACGAGGTATAGTGGAGTGTGGAAAATACTTGTTCAATTATAGTGGCATTCTTCCTAAGGAACTCATTGCTGCAGATTTCTCCCCCGAGTGCGCGCAGAAGAACCTAAATTACACCACGTTTAGTTTTGTTTGTTGTGGTTAGAGTAGTCGTGGGAGAGAGATCGTGTGTTTGGTAGGTTTTCGAAGATTTAAAACGATGTTCATGGTCAGCTTGCAGACCATGTTCTTCTCAACCTTGTCGGTTTTTTTAAACCATTTATCACACGCTGGATTCTGTTGCTTACACTTCTTGATATAAATCTGAATAATCTATTTTGCCTTATTATGCACGCCTATGGCATTACTGTCTTGGTTTTAGGTTGCTGCCTACCATAACCCCAAGTCCAGAACTTTGTACTTATTTACATTATAACTGGCATCTGCCACTTTTCTTACCTCGAATTGAGTTTGTCTAAATCCTCATGAAGTTCTGGACATCTACGTTCGAATCGTTTTATCCTACCTATCTTCGTGTCATCATTGAAGTTGGCTCATATCATTAGCATTTCCTTCATCAAAGTCATTGGATATTTATTATAAACAAACAATGGCATGGTGATAAAAATTAGAAATGTGCAAACTCTTGGGTATCTTTTTATGAGGAAACGTTTCGCCCCACGGTGGCTTCATCAGTCCATACAAAGGGAGAATCTTGAAGAACAAGTGGAGAATGAAGTCATCAGTCCCTCACCCTTGAGTCGATGTGGTAGTCATTTCAATCTTGAATAGAGTCGGCATAACGTGCGGAGAAGGAGCTTATAAAACGTAGACTGGAGAGGTGCAGCAGTCATAGGTGGTGTACATTTGTTCAATGTGGAAGTAGGTCGATGCACCAAGAGTTAGGCAAGTGAAGAATTCCAAAGTATCAAGATCCAAGAAGTTTGCAGTGCTGACAGTTTGTAGATGAATGGTTCAATGAAGAACGACATGTTGATAAATTAGGGACACATGTGCAACTCTTGGGTATCTTTTGAGGAAATGTTTCGCCACACAGTGGCTTCATTAGTCCATACAAAGGAGAATCTGTGTCTAATTTATCAACATGTCGGTTCTCTGACCATTCATCTACAACCAGGCGGCATGCAACTTCTTGGGATCTTGATACTTTGGAATTCTTCACTGCCTAACTCCTTGGGCACGACCCCTACTTCCACATTGACAAAATGTGACTCCATATGACTGCTGCACCTCTCTGTGCTACGGTTTATCAAGCTACTTCTCCGACACGTATGCGCTACTCATTTCAAAGATTGATGGACTTGACCACATCGGACTCAAGGGTGAGGGGAATGATTTACTTCATTCTTCCTCTTGTTCTTCAAGATTCACTTTGTATGGACTGATGGAAGCCACCGTTGGGGCTGAAAACGTTCCTCAGTAAAGATACCCAGAGTTGCACATGTGTCTAATTTATCAACATGTCCCATTGTTGTTTTAATATTATCAATGAGCTTTGATGAAGGAAATGCAATGATATGAGCAAACTTCAATGATGACACGAAGATAGGTGGGATAATCGATTCGAACGTTGATGTCACAGAACTTCATGAGGATTTTTGACAAATCATTTCGTGGTAAGAAAAGTGGCAGATGCAGTTTAATGTTAAATAAGTACAATGTTCTGGACTTGGGGGTCTATGGAGCCAGCAATCCTAAACCAAGAATGTAAATGCTTAGGCCGTGCTTAATAAGGCAAATAGCATTATTTCAGATTTATTCAAGAAGTGTATGCAACAGGAAGTCCAGCGTGTGATAAATGGTTTAAAAAAAACCGACAAGTTGTAGAAGAACATGGTTCTGCAAAGCTGACCATGACACTTCGTTTTAAAGTCTAACGAAAACCTACCAAAATACCACGATCTCTCACTTCTACTCTAACCACAACACCAAAACTAAACGTGGTTGTATTTATAGGGACTTTTCCTGGCGCGCTCAGAATCTGCAGCAAGAGTTCCTTGAGGAAGAATGCACTATAATTGAAACAAGTATTTTCCACACTCCACTATCCTCGTCACCTCATTCAGAGACATCAGAAGAGGGCAATTAAACATCTTCTAACATACCCAGAGAAGGACACTTGCGGGAAGTGATACATAGCCTTCCCACCAACTCCATTGCCAAATACGTTTCAACATTCTTTTCTAAAACCTATTCAAGTATCTACCTCCACAATCCACCACCATCAAGGACAGTAACAATAATTGACAGGACAAGCTTTAATCCTCTGCAGGGATATATACATCCCTTGTAATGATTGCCAGCAAATTATACGTCGGCCGAAACATCCAGAGACCTCCAAACACGCATTTCAGAACCGCATAGTACGCAGGCAGATCTGAAGATCCAAGGATGTCCTGTGTTAACACCGAAATCAACAATCATTTATCTTACTAAAGATAACGCAAGACTTACTGCTGACAGTTCAAATACTCAGTATACCGAAGAATCTGGATCATCACTTATCTATGCATCTAACAACTTCTACAGAACAACGGCTTCTATAACATTGCTGAACTAGTGGCCAAGAATCTTCTTCATCGCTTCCACTTGGGAAAACATATAAGAATCAAGGAACGCTGCAGAGGTCTACACATATACTTTCCAATCTCTTTTATAAGCTACCTATTGTTTTTGGACTCTAGCACTCTAATCGGAAGATTGTCACATGAAGCTTCTCCGTTGACCCAGCATTCTCATTCTATAAATACTCATGTATGTTTCCACCCAGGTAGATCTGTTTGGGAACTGCATGGGCGAGATCCATTGTCAATAAAGGATGACATTATACTGCATTTGTGTTTACGTTTCCATTTTGTCGGTATTTTATACCATTTAATTTCCACCAAAATCTGTACCTTCTGGTTTCTTGGCCAATCCAAGCAAGCCCACCAAAGCTGAAGCAACGTGGTCACCTTGCAGATAGAGTTGGCAGTAAAACTGTCTGCCTGCTGGGTTGAATTGCGAGTTGCACTCTCTTATGCTTCTGCTTTTTGCCTTCTTGTCACCTTCGTGTACATTTCGATTCCATCCATTAATAGCTGTACATACTTTATATATCATTGGTGAAGGCAAATACCATTATGTTTACTGTTGTGTATTGTTTGCTCCATTTACCATTTCCAATCAGGTCTCACAGGTCATTTCTTACTGTGTTCGTAGTAATGAGAGCTTTGTCCGGGAGCTGAAGCTGGAGCTAGAACTAATCTTGGTATCATTCTGATTGCTCGCTATTGCCTTTTGTATTGCCTGTCCGTACTTGCCACAATGTATATTTTTATCTCGCAAGTGTCATACTCTGCTATTGATGCTTGCTGTGTGTATTGCAAACAAGCACTTTATTGTGGGTTATGCACCATTAAAAGACTGGTGGTGGTATGTCTGAGTATACTCTCCTATATCTGTCAAACTATCTGTACAGCCATTGCTGGATAATTGCTAATTCCACTGGCATTGAATACCAACGAACTCTCACTGTTGTGAAGCTTTTGTGAAATTATTCGTATCAAAATAGGGTGTGTTTGAAGCAACTATGGGACACACCAAAAATTGAGGTATCTCCACTCAAGTGGCTTACTGATTTCTTGTCCGAGCTATCTAATCTTTCTTCCCCAACAGGTCTGGCCATGAATAGCAGATCGTGAGAGACGAGTCCCTGACTGGAGGACGCAACCCAAACTTAAGTCGTCTGGAGAGCCATGGTCATAATTTGTGGTCAACCTGGAGTGAATTGATAACCTCAAACTTTTGTCAATCTTGATGACCAACGTCACCTGTACACAGAGTGGCGCCAGCCACAAAATCAACAGGGAGCAAAGTAAAATATGAGGTTCCTGTTTCTGTAGTCATCAAACTCTGGCCATGTCAAGTCAGTCTGACCCAATTAAGCCCCAAACCATTAGGGAAAATCCACATTCTTCCTTCACGATGAACAGAAAGATGAAGATTGTTAGTATGGATCCATGCTACAGTAAATGCCACAAATCCCTTCAGGAGAATGAAAAAAAATTTGAAGTAATAACTCTTAGGGATATCGGGACTTATTGTTCCCTCAAAGTGAGGGAATATTCCTCCTCTGAAAAGAATGTCATTGCGATCCTCTGTTTTCTTACAAGCATTTGAAGGAGCTGTATTTTCTGTCCCTATATTATAATAGACTTATGTGTAAGTAAATATTATATGGGATATTTGGACCTGTAGGTGTTTCTGAAGGATTCCAATATGAAAGATGCCATGGTTATTGCTGGGTAATAAACATTTTAATTCGACTAAATGTCAAGATCCTATAGTGATTAATTTTTTCCGATGTTGGACCATAAACTCGGGGAAAAATACCAATGGATGTTAGTCGAGAATGCTGAGCCATCCTTGGAAAGACTCTGATTCTAGAGTTAGATCACTCAGTCAATATAAAATAAACACAACAACCTCTGCTCGGCCACAGAGACTGGTAAGGGGGAGGGGGGAGGGGAAGCGAAAATCAGACAGTTGGTAGTGCCTAAGACTTTGGTAACAATTTTGAACATAGCCACAATTCCTCTTTAGGAGCGTCATTTTAAGAATTACGAATAATCTATATAGAATTTTGAAAAGATTTTTTTCTGGCCATAAATAGTCAAGATGTGAAGTATAACATCGTCCTTGTTAGGAACATGTCAACAAGTAGGTAAAACCTTCCTGAACACACCATTAACTGCGACACTTCATCCCATACTGCAGTGGAGACCGTCTGCTGAATAATCATTGGACTGTCTAAGGACAATTACCAAAATCCAAGTCAGGAAACAGATACTTAATGTCATGAAACAATGCTACTTTTATCCTGAAGCAATCCTAATGCGGCAGTAAATAAAAACCAAAGCCATTCTTAAAGCCATAACTAAATTTATATTTTATTTTTTGCATTTCCTAAGTCTATTCAGAAGTGATCAGATACGAACTTTTACAACCAAAAGCTTTTAGGATGGAAAGCTTTAATAGGCTACGTATAATTCATAAATTATCACTGCTTATCATCCTCAGTCCGAAATGGCGCCTTGGAAAGAATTTCATCAGACGCTAAAAACCATGATAAGATGAATCACTTCCTCCTGTTGTGTTTCACAATGAGAGAAAAGCCAATGCAGGAATCAGCATTGTACAGTCCATTTGAAGCTGATCTCGGGACATATACGAGGTCCTCTGCGAAGTGCTCAAGGGAAAGATGCGAATGGGAGAATATGCTTGCATACACTCGACAAACTTCTTCAAGGTTGCAAGTGGTCCCGTCAGTTGGCTAAGGCTAACTTAAATCTGCTCAAAGCACTACGAAAAACAGATATATGACAGTAACAGCAAGATTATGGGACCAATGCAAATCATAACGTAATGTCTGATATAAATTATGTGGTTGCTCCTTGATAACCCTCGAAAAGTATAACTTACCACCTCAATCAGATTAAAATATTTAATAGAAAAAACCAAAAAAATCCATATAAAGTCCCAATAAATGAGTGTCCTCTGCCTCTGTAGACGATCTGATTCTTGCACACAGTTCCTGAAACTTATCTTATGCTTCCTATTTCGTCCTCCACAAAGGACCTAGACCCTTTAATGATGTGACTGTCTCATAAAATGCAATAATAAGTCTAAACTGCCCTCATATAAACATACCCTAATTATTTTCAGACGTCCTGAAAAAATGTACTCTTGAAATATTATGATGTAGTGCTGGAAACGCTAAGCATATTAAACTCTCCCCTAGAGAGCTAATCCTGAATAAACAGGTTCCTTCAGCAGGAGGTTAGAACTTCTGTTAGAACACGGTAATAAAGGGAGGAGTAATCTAGTCCGTGGGATTACCGTGGGGGGGGGGGGCAAAATTTTTTTTTTTTTTCCCCCTTTTTTTGTTATGTAAAGTTGATGGAGGTTTGCTAATGTGTACAGACCACCGTATAAGTGATGAGGTCACTATTCCAGATTTAGTTACCCTCTGTCATGTTGGATGACGTTGTCTGAAGTCATCCAGAAATTCAGCTTGCACTTATCTACGATCACCAAGTTTTTATATAATATTTTTGACCCATTGAGAACTATGCAGGTCCCAATACAAAAAGGCGCAAAAATACTATTAAAATATAAAATCTGACCTAAAGTTCACTTACCCCATCTTCAATTTAACTCTCAACAATCATCAGGAGTACAGGTGCCCTTTTATCTATGCTTGATGCCATACAGCAGCGGCTTTTCAAAATTATCAGTCACTCCAGGGAATCCTGGAATAAGTTTTATAAACTTTGTTTTATACGGCAGATGTAATATCAGAAGTTTGCCACAATGTTGCACCAAGTTATCGTTCAATAGCTTGTAACTTATTCTTGCCTTATTAACGAAATAAAATAAAAAAGTATTGAGGGAGGAAAAAAAAACAAAATCAGACAAGCCTTCAGGGTCTTCCTTCAGAGACACATAATAATTATGTGTCTGGACACAGCAACATTCAATATTCAGCAACAGATCTTTCTTCTTATGGAAGTCACATGTGCCAGATAAGCAGAACTATTTAATGAGATATTGACAAAAAAAGGATCAGACGAGATCTATGATATATCTTACGGAATCATAGTGGAAAATTTAGTCATTGTACGGATCTGTTTGGAGTGTGTTTGTACTTGTTGGTGTTCAGCCGGTACGTGTGTAGAGTGGTGCTAATTGTGACCTTGTCCTGCTTACGCTGACTTCCTCCTCCACGCCCTTCTACGGACTTCTTTTCATGATTTTTAGTTTTATTCATACGATATGTCCTAATTTGCATACCTGGTACCTCATTACAAATGCTCACCTTTACAATTTACTAAGGCTGGGGAGACGGAACTCTTTCTATAATAGCTGAGGGACTCATATCAACAATTTATTTTGTAGCGTCACCATCCATTCTCAATATTCTCAATTGATAAAATCATTATTTTGCAAAACTTGTGTAGGATATATAAAGTATAATGTCTCATTATTGGTAGTTATGTCCAACCTCTTCTAACCTTAATCTCACTATTAGGAACTGTTGCTGTCCCAGGGCAATAAATTCCTGATATTGACACTGTAAACTCAGTGTTTTTGAGGATGTTCATCATTCCTTCAGAGGCTCCAGGGCATCAATATACTGTCCAAAAACATTTGTATTAATTAATAGGCTTCTCAAACTGCTCTTCATATTAATAACATGAAAAATATTATGACATAATGAAAGGAGGGAAGAGTGAGTTAATTTTTGACAAAGGAAACATTCCTATGAATTTACAATAAGTGGAATTGAAACTATTGTCCATAATGCTGAAAATTGAACATGACAACCATAAATTTGTTCTATTTAATCTTCTAAGAGTCCTAAAAGAATTCACTTTATTAATGAAGGTCGTTATTTGTTTTTCCCAGTTTTCTCAGGTTTTTAAAAACTGTAGTCCTTCTACATTATTATAATTACATTTCTTGAGCTTAAAATTAATAATTAATGAGTTATTTTTATAAAAGATACAAAAACAACACAATTTGTAAACTACGGTGGAAAGTATTTGGTAAATTACTGTTGAAGACGTGGTCTGCTGGGGAGGAAAGAAAGTTGTGAATTACTGTTGAAGACGTGAGTCTGCTGGGGACACGGAAAGAAGTTATGAAATTTTTACCAGTTGAAGAGTGATCTGCTTGGGGAAGAGAAAGAGTTATGAATTACCTGCTTGAAGACGTGAGTCTGCTGGGGAAGAAGAAGTATGAAAATTACTGTTGAGGACGTTGTGTCTGCTGGGGAAGGAAAGAAGTTTGAACTGATGTAATTTCACACTTGTAGCATATGTAGAACTTGTGGAAAAAAAGAGAGTATGCAGTGTAACATAATGGTTTACTTGGGACAGTGCAAAAACAGTGAACTTCGCAAGTAGAAGAAATAAAACCTGGGAGAAGTAGAATAAGCTTCATATTGCGTGTATCGTAGTAACGGTGATGAGTCCGGTACAAAAAAATATTTATTTATAAATGTTTGATGTTTGAGACGAACTGCTTAATAGCGCAATATTTCTATGGCAGTTTTTCCTCAATTCCGATTTGCAACGATTATTGACCACAAAACTTATGAAGAAACATCCAGAGACCTACAACATCAATATACACAGAATAAATCTATACTTGATGAATGCATGTTTACACTTGGAAGCTCCCACAATCAGATGGGGTTAATTAGTAGACTGCACACCTCGTTGTCAAGAAGAAAACACCCAGAGACGAAGGATTCTTGATTGACTACACATCAGAACTTTTATCTAGGAAGACGAGATCTTCTTCTTCCGGGAAGCTTCCAATTCCTTGGCCTACTGAAATGGAAATGATAGTTAATCTTATACAAAGTATGATGCTTTCTGGTTAACGTGGAGCTATAAACGGGTGGAAAGAACATATTGCATCCTTAGAAAAAGTGAAGTAGGAGTCATTCCGGAACAAGGACGGAAAAAGACCCCATAGCTTACGATGAGATCAGCAGCAAGAAACTGGGAAGATAGTGGGTAGGAAAACGTTGGGAAGCTGTAAATGTTAGAAGGTCAGCGAAAAACAACGTCAGAGACACAAATTCTTGTGCTGAGCTGCCTGACATATGTGTTGTTGGTCATAAATATGGTTCATCAGGGGCCAATAGAGTAAGAATTATGGTTTTTGCTTTTTTAATTTTACACAATATACATATCAGACAGACTGGAGAATAAAACAAAAACACATTGACAAGAAATTCATTAGGCGAAATGTTTTGGCACGAGAGACCAAAGCACAATAATTTATATGATATCAGTGGTGTAATCTGTGTAGGGTTTCTAAGTCTCTAATAGAGCTTATTTTTTTCTTCCGTTTCTCTTGGCAGAGCGGAAATCTGGTGCCGGAATTTCCCAGCCTAGTTTCATCTACATTTCGCTACCACGCCATCTTGTTGGCTTGACATCTAAATGTTTTGGTGGCTCCCTGCCAATTTCAGCCTTATTTTCTTGTTCTACTGTTCTTTCTTTTCCTGGTGGTTGTTCAAGAGAACCTCGTCCTGAATAGTGGAACTAGTCAACTATGTTTCCCCTGCCTCAAACACTGCCCACTTCATTCCTGTGAGTGCTGAGCTGCATGTTGTCGCTGCGTCAAAACATCGACTTCCAGGGTTGTTTTTTCCATCAATACCCACTTTTCCTTTTCACTAAGATAATTTAATTCTTTATTATGCACCCCATATCCATAGTCAAAATATTGACTTACAGTGGTCCATAATGGAACCAGGCACCTTGCCCCAAAGTTATGATAGCTGAACAAAAGTTACAAAGTAGTATGTGAATTCCAGGTAGTTCTGGCACAGAAACCAGATGATATTTATACCATTAGTTAGTTTTAGTAGTATATGTATAAGGACTATTCTAGGATTAAAAGAGGAAGGGAATATGAAGCGAGAAAATCCATTAACTGGTCCTTTCATGAGCACAGGAGCATCCACCCAGATGAAATGATGAGCAATTAAAATCCTAATAAGAGGAAAGTGGAGGTTTTTTTGGAGGGATCCAAAGAATGGCCATTGACTTTCAGGGTCATTGGAAGATGCGCAAGGATATGAGGTTTCCATGGACCTGGGACATCCAATGATATGTTTCTTTTTGTTCGATAAACAAGAAAATTGAAAATGATTGTATATCCCGTCTGTGTCAAGAGTCCCTCGGTGTGGCCGGTAGTGAAGTTCTACATGGAACCTGTGCTCTACCCTTCCCTTACGTGCAGGTAAACCACGAAATCCAGGATAGCATCTTCACATACAAGAGCCACCTCTGCAAACAAAAAGAAATGGTGATCGGAAGCCCACACCAAGTTAAACCCTTCGGACAAGCAGCCTGCTGGGTACACTCGTTCCCTAAGGATACACAAAGCCACCCTTGGGACTCAGGCAGGGGGATCAACACAACCCCAGATGATCCAGGTACCCCCAATCAAAGAATGCCACCACCTTCATGCACACCTCAATTCCGTCCTTCCTTATTACACCATAACTCCATCCATCCACACCCTAACATAAAACTCACTTCCCTTCCATTCACACCCTTACATAAAAACCCTCACTCCTCCTCTATCAGAACAGACACACAAACGCACACACACAGAGAGCCGACACACCTGCCGTGGGGGCACAAGGCTACGATAACCTTAGTATTTGTATGGTGAACAGTAAAAAAAAAAAAAAAAAAAATATAAAAAAATTTAAAAAAAATTTTTTTGATAGCAGTAACCCGTGGTTATGACAACGTCAGTGAGCAACTCTCCGACTGATAACCAATTTAATTAGTTAAAAAAAGGTCGAGAGGAAGCTAAATCATCAATAATTCTCAAAGTTCAAACAAGTTAGGGGCCTTATTGGAACCTGTTGCCACACTCAGATACAAATATACAAGATTCAGAGCGAGTGTGGAGCGGTGTGTTCAAGAAGATTGGTTAACAAGTAAATGATTGTGGGGACAGCATATGTGAGAGTGAAAAAAGTTATTAAGCCAAAGGGAAAGGGAAAAATAAAATATATAAACAAGGGAGGTGGCAGGGTGGCTGCTGAAGCAGTGACAATCACTACAGGCTGTGTTGCCATATAAATATAAAGTGTTAGCTCACAGAATTATGAAGTGTAATTCTATCGTCAAGTAAAAAGATGAGGATAACTTGAGGAACCACAGGACATATGAAATATATGTTATAAAACATCACGGGTGAAAGATTTTCAAACAGTTGATATCAAGGCCTACAAAACTATTGTCTTCTGTATCTGCAACTTATCATCGCCCCGCTGCAGCACAAGTAATTCTCACCTATGTGGTTGCATCTTGTAAGATTGTAGTCTCTTATCACTGTTAGTTACTGGTCAATCACTCCTGCAAGCTATATTACCAGAATTCGATTTGGGGAAAACCTGGAGCGAAGGGGGGGCCCAGAAACTTTGGGGGCAAAGGTTTTAGATGGTACTGGAAACCTTGCTCAGCACGTTAGGGACACTACTAGAGAGAGAGGGGGAAGTCAAACAGCAAGACTGGAAATAGTTTGCCTTAAGTGTGCAGATATGGGGTACACACTAAAGCCCAAGGGCACTTCCGGGGGAATGAAAGGTAGCAATGTAGTCCCAATTTTTTAAAAAAGGGGAATACACATAGGCCCCTAAAGTGCAGAAACTGTACACTGAAAGGGATAATAGCAAAGTAATAGAAAAAGTTTTCAAAAAGAGTGGTAGACACCTAAAAAGGGAAATGAGCTTTTTCAACGACAACCAGAGGGATTGGGGAGGAATCTTTTGTCACAGCCCTACTGGTTTTCCCATAAAAATGTATCAACAGTAAGAAAAAGATGGGGGGGGCAGACAATTTTTTCTTGATCTTGACACAGTTCCCCCGTGAGATTAGTGCAAAGGGAGGAATGGGCAGGTATAACGGGAAGGCACTGCAGTGGATCAAAGAATACTCACAGGAAGGCACGGGGAGCTTGATCACAATGGGGTATCGGATTGGGGGGCCCCCCCCCCCCCCCCCCCCCCCCCCCCCCCCCCCCCCCCCCCCCCCCACGGGGGTCTGGCTAGGTCTGATGATGTTTCGGGATACAGGACCACATCGGGGAAGGAACGATCAAAATGTCTCTATTTGCAGCGATGTAAAGTTAAGGAGAATTAATCGGTGGATCCAGAGAGGATACAAAGGGATCGAGACGGGCTACGGGCCTGGTCCAGAAAATCCCCCTGAAGTTCACCCCCCCAAATCAAAGTCAGAAATGGGGGGCAGGCAAAGAAGACCACAGCAGAATACAATCTAGGGGGCCAAAGATTACTAATATTTAAGGAAAAGGATTTTGAGATGTTAAAAAAAACGACCTGAGACACTGGGGGACAGGATGGGCAGGGGGAACAGAAAGCAAAATAAAATATGAGAAGAATTAACAAGGTGGAGAGAGACTTTATGTTCCAGAGTGGAACACATCAACAAGGGCCACAGTTGGAAAAATTGAAAAGATAATAAATACAGCGACTTGGGAAGTTTTCTTAGTAACAGAGTTGCCGCATGGGAAATACCCTGGCAATGGAAGTAGTGGCCCCCGTAAAGATACGGACCCATACATAGCTTTGAGAAGAGATATGATGAAGTTATGGAGCGGGAGTGCCCTTAACAACTATAAAAGAGGGGGGGTCAGGAGCTGTGAATCGACTCCTGAACTCAAAGGTGAGTACACCAACAAAACAAAACCCCAGACACACACGCACAACACCACACTCCACACCAACGCACACACACCAACACGCACACGCAACCCCCAACAACCACATCACACACACACACCCACACAACACCACACACACACACAACACACACACACACACACAAAACACACTCACAAACACCACGAGCCAGGAGCTCGGACTCGCCCCCGCAACCTCAACTAGGTGAGAACACGCAGGTTGCTGAGTTGCTTTTGAAGGTTGAGTCTGGTCTGCATCACTTTTAGATATGGTCACTCACTCCTGCAAGCCATTACCAGAATTAAGTAGAAATAGCATAGCGGAGTGCAAGGGTAAAAGAGTAGTGAGGAATAACGTCAGACACTAAGCGGACATGAGGGGGGTAAAGGAGTAAAGTGGTAGTGGGGGGATAACGCAGACATAGCAGAAAAGCAAAATTTTTAAAAACCTAGCTCTTTTGAATTTTAGAAGTAAACGAAAATGTTACAAGTTTTTGGAAAAGTTTAAAATTTTTACGGGGTATTACCGGTATTTATTAGCAGTATGAATATTAGAAGTGGGGGCAACCACACAACAATACAGCAAGGTTTTGCAAAAAGACTATCCCCAGAGTAAAAAGGTATGTCCTACGGGAAAGGGGGTTTAAAAGGGAAATCAACCTGCACACTGGGGGACAGGAGAGATAGGGGGACTGATAACGACATACAAAATACTGAGGGGAATTTGACAAGGGGGCAAAGACAGGATGTTAGAGATTGACACAGTAACAAGGGGACACATTTGGGAAGCTGAAGCCCAAAGATGAATACAAGGTTTTGGGAAAATTTTTTTTTTCACCCACAGAGTAGTCGAAAGGGGAAAATATTTTGGGAAGCAGTAGGGGGGCAGGCCATAAAACTTTAAGCAG
>NC_069457.1:25909574-26004230 GCF_026875155.1 Cherax quadricarinatus
AACCATCCACTCGCCCTCCTCTCCCCCAAACCATCTAACTCCTCCCCCAACTATCTCTAAACCACCACCCCCTCCAATACCATCCGCCCACACCCCCACAACCATCATCCTCCCCCTCATCCTAACCATCCTATTCCCCCTCCCCCTCACCAGGGGGGGGGGGATGAGGACAAGGTGCTCCAGGACGAAATCTAGAGGGAGGAATGGGAGATAGAGCTCAAAAAAAGGGAGGGAAGACTGGGAAGGAGACTAGATAGCTGAAAGAAGATGGAAGAGAGATAGCAGCCAGAATTGCAGAAGGTGTGAAGCACAGGCACACAGCAGCAAAATCAACAGGATAGAAAAAGAGATTAAAAGAGGAGCTGAGACATCTGAAACAGCACATGAGACAAAGAAATTACAGAAAGTAGCATCGCAAGGCTACATATCGAAACACAGAGACAACAGGTCCGAAGGAAGCATGGAAACTAAACTGTATGCAGAGGTCCTGTTCAAACCCACATGGGCCAAAACCAAGACAGGAAGCACTCGAGGACAGAAAGAGAGGTTGAAGAACATTGAAGGAACTAGGACATGTGCCAAGGCCTTAACCAGATACCTGTTGGGTGCCAGGAGCAGTGAGCAGGGAAGGATAACCAAGAAGCATAGGGGCCATAACGAGGAAGGGACTGAAGGAAGGGAACACTCCACGGAAGAAATAAAACACAGAGGATGCAATGGAGTCACAGTGGAGGTGGAAAGGGAGAGATCCGTGTTTGTCTATGGGCTAGAAACGAAGCTAAAGGGAAACTTATGATGAAAGAAAGCAGGAGGAGAAAAAAGCAATTGAAGAACATCATGAGGATATAGGCGAGGGGACATGACCCCAGCTGGGGCAAATTTTCGAAATTGGTCATTCACATAGAAAAAGGAATCGGCCTCTTCAAAGGTAATTTTCAATGCAGAATCAACCCGAACCATGATACCTGCAGGAGAAAGCACGGCTGAGAGCAAGCAGGAGTTCCGGAGTGTGTACCTCGACCGAGACAAGAACACAGACGAAAGGAGACAATGAAAGAGAGAGTTCAAAAACGAAAGGAAGAAATGGGAGGAAATAAAAAGGAAGCAGAATAACCCAGGATCAAATGGAAGGACAAGCGCACCGCCCCAGAAACACCTGCAGAAGGACCCATCCACACAACCCCCCAAGGCAACTGAAACAATCCAAACCAGCTGGGGACCATCACACACCGATCCCTCTATTTCCACCCCCCGCACCATCAGTTACAGTATTAGAACAGAAGTCTGAAGTTTGTACACAAATGCAGATTGATTTAATCGAATAAACATGAGGAATGGCAAGAAAGAATCAATGAGAAGTCCCCAGAAACATCATAGCAGTTACAGAAACACAACTCATGAGACAAAACAGATGCAAATCTTCCCCACTCAGGATACCAGATCATGAGGAAAGAAGATAGAAGGGGCAGGAGGGGAGGTGGGGTTGCTCTGCAGTAAAAAAACAGATGAAAATTCCGAGAAAATGGAAAGGAATAGATGAGACGGGAGATAAGAAGACTACATAGCAGGACCTTCAGTCTGGGGAACATAAAGTTGTCATTTCAGTGATGAATAATCCACATAGAACCTGCAGAGGCCAAGAGAAGGGAATAGAAGAAGCAACAGATGCTAAGGTGGACACACTGCTGAGGTGCAAGAAGAGCTCACGCCAGCAGCGAGCAAAGTTGCTGGTTTGGGGAAATTTCAAACCACAGGGAGATGACTGGGAAAACCTGGAGCAACATGGGGATCCGCGAACATGGAGAGCCATGGGGAGGATGTGGACGGGTGCTAGTAAAACTCATGCACCAACATATAAGGACACTACCAGAAGTGAGAGGGGAGGATGAAACCATCAAGATTTGGACCTTGTGTTCACCCTGGGCAGCTCAGACATTGATGACATCAAGTAGTAGAGTCCCCTAGGAGCTAGCGACCACAGTGGTTTTCTGAGCTTTGTAAAAACATAGTAAGCTGCAAGTAGTAGAGAATAACAGGAAGTAGAATGGGAAACGCCTGACTATAAAAGAGGGGACTACATAGTGTGCAAGAACTTCCTGCGGGATGTCCAGTGGACGCAGAGAACTGGCAGGAAGCAGTAAATGAAAGTGAGATGGAAATATTTACAACAAAATGCAAGGAGGCAGTGGAAAGGTTCATTCCCAATGGGCAACTTAAACAGCCGTGAAGACCAGAACAAGCCCCAGGATAACCCACGTGTAAAGGATGCCAAAACAAAGTGCAAATAAGAATTGAAAAAAGTACATAAGTCAGAGAACACAAGACGAACAAATGGAGTCAAGTCGCAGAGCCTGGAATGAAGTACTCACAGGTAAGAAGGGAGGCCCATCGACAGTATGAAAATGACAAATCAACTAAGAATGAAGACTGACCTGAGAACTTGTTGTAAAGCCACCTCAGGATGGAAGACAACAGACAAAGACTCTAGTTGATCAGGATTAAAGGATAGAAGGTGGTAGAAACTCACCAAGAAATGAACGGAGGTTAATGTTTGAGGAGCTGACCAGGAATGATTTAAGGAAAGATTTTACAGTTAGAGACATGAAGGGCAGCGTGGAAGACAGCACAGAAGGGAACATCAAGAGGGAAGTATACAACAAGTTTGGAAAGACAATACGAAATACAACTGAGGTAGGAAGTGAAGAAAGACCTCTTAGTGAACCTGACACCTCAAAGGCGGATTTGGACCGGACAACATCTCCCCATGGTTCCCTTAAGAAGAGCAGAATTCTGTGTTTGCCTCCTAACCACAATCTTCAACACATCCCTTGAAACTGGGCAAACACCTGAGAAATGTAAGACAGCTAATGTCGTCGCCCATATTTAATAAAGGAAACAGTAAACGAGGCACTAAACTAACAGACCTTGTCTCTGACATGTATTGTGTGCAAAGTCATGGAGAAAGATTATCAGGAGGAGAGTGGTCGAACCCTGGACGGAACAAGATTATATAATGAAAAAACCACATGTGGAGGGTTTCATGGAAGGCAAATCTTGTATCACAAACCCCTGGATTTAATATGACAAGGTAACATAAGTAAACACGAGAGTAGAGGGTTTGGGTAGATTGCGTTTTTCCTAGACTGCAGGAAGGGCCTTTGACACAGTTCCCCACAAGAATTAGGTGCAGAATCTGGAGGATCAGGCACCGTAAAAGGAATGGGCAAACTGGCAAAATGGATAAGGGGAATACCTGAGCACGGAGCAGCAACGAGTTCATGGTACGTTGAAGAGGTATCACAGTGTCGCCCCTGTTACGAAGCGGGGTCCCACAGGGGTCAGATCTAGGACCACAGTGCTAATTTTGAATATTGAACTACATGATGTAAGGAAATAACTCCTGAAATGACCCTGATTCGCAGATGACGTGAAGTTGATGATAAGAATTAAATCGGACTTGATGATGAGGCAGGACCTGCAAAGAGTACCTTGAGAGCTGGACATGTGGTTCCAGTAACTGCTTCTCGAATACAATCCAGCTAAATGCAAAGTCAAGAAGATTGGGGAGGGGGCAAAGAGACCGCAGACAGCGTAAAGTTTAGGTGAACAAGAGACTACAGACCCTCACCTCAGGGAGAAAGACCTTGGGGTGACCATAAGCACCGAGCACCATCACCGTAGGCACACGACAACCAAATAACCGCTTCACATACGGCGCCTGGCCAAAACCCGAGAATAGCGTTCCGATACCCTTAATAAGAGGTCCGTTCAAGACACGTGTAAAACACTGTTGTATGTTTAGGCCCATACTGGAGTATGCAGCAACCAGTCTGGAACCCACACCGTGTTCAAACACGTAAAGAGTTAGAGAAAGTAACAAAGGTTTACAACAAGCTAGTCCCAGAGCTCAAGGGAATGGTCGTACGAAGAAAGGATAAGGGAAATCGGACTGACCGACAACGGGAGGAAAGAAGTGTCAGTGGGAGACAATGATAACGACATAAAGATACTGCGGGGAATAGACTAAGGTGGCAGAGATAGGATGTTCCAGAGAGGGGACACAGGGGACAAGGGTCACAACTGGAAGCTGAAGACTCCAACGAGTCACAGGGCGTTTAGGAAGTATTCTTCAGTCATGAGAGTTTCAGCAAGTGAATAGCCTAGCAAGTGAGTAGTGGAGGCAAGTAACCATACATAGTTTTAAGAAGAAGGTAATGACAAAGCTCAGAAGCAGAGATGAGAGAGGATTCCAGTAGCGACAGTGAAGATGCGGGTGCCATAGCCAGAGTCTTCGACCCCTGCAACCACAATAAAGGTGAGTAAACACACACACACACACACACACAACTCCCAAACACACTACGCACAACACACTACGCACACTACACACACACACTACGGCGCGCGCGCCGCGCGCACACACACCACTACACACACAATACACACACACCACACACACAACCACACACACAGACCACATCACAACAACACCAAACACAAACCACACACGCACCCATACACACACCACAACACACACCAAGTGTAAATAGAGAATGGAAAAGTACATAAGGCAGAGAACACACGAAAATAGGAGATCAGTCGCAGAGCCAGGAACGAGTACGCACAGTAAGAGGAGGGCCCAATCTACAGTATGAAAAATGACATAGCATCGAGTAATCAAGACTGACCCGATACTAGATGAATAGCCACCATCATGGAAGGAAAACAAACATTCAAAAAGTACCAGGTGATCAATTAAGAACAGAAGGTGGAGAAACTCACGAGAAATGATCAGGAGGTATGTAAGGAGCTAAACAGGAGAATGAAGGAAGTTTTTACATTAGAGACAGGAAGGGGCTGAGTGGAATGACACGCACAGTGGAAAAGGGAACATCAAGAGGGAATATACCAACAAGAATTTGGATTGGACATATGAAACAACCGAAAAGGAGGAGGAGAAGAAGCTGCCTAAGCGACCTTGATACCTCAAAGGCGATGGGACAGGACAAACATCTTCCCCATGGTTCCTAAGAAAAGGACAGAGATGCTGTGCGTGCCTCAAACCACAATCTTTCAACCCATCCCTTGAAAATGGGGCAACTACCTGAGGAATGAGAAGACAACAAAATGTAGTTCCCTAAATATAAGAAAGTGGAAACAGAACCGAGGCCGCTAAACTACAGACCTGTGTCTCTGACATGAATTGGAGGGTGCAAAGTCATGAGAAGATTATCAGGAGAGATTGGTCGAACACACTGGAACGGAACAAGATTATACAAAGAAAAAATCACATGGGTTCATGGAAAAGGCAAATCTTGTATCACAAAAACACCTGGAGTTTATGGCAAGGTAACATAAGTGAGACACGAGAGAGAGGGGTGGTAGATTGGCTTTATTCCTAGACTGCAGGAAGGCCTTTGACACAGTTTCCCCACAAGAGATTTGCTGCAGAAGCTGGAGGTAATCAGGAGCGCATGTACAGGGCGGGCACTGCAAATGGATCAGGGAAAACCTGGACAGTGAGGCAGCATACGATCATGGTAACTTGAGAAGAGGTATCACAGTGGGCGCCCTTGACGAGCGTTGTCCCACAGGGGTCAGATCTAGGACCCGTGCTATTTTATTGACATATATGTGAGACGACAGATGTAAGGAATAGAGTCTGAAGTTGGACCCCCTATTCGCAGATGATTTTGAAGTTGATGAAAGAATTTAAATCGTAATGAGGATAGGCAGGACTGCCAAAGAGAAACCTGGAGAGCATACATGTGTCCAGTAACTGGCTCTCGAATTCAATCCCTGGCCAAATGCAAAGTCAATGTGAAGATTGGGTAGGGGCAAAGAAGACCGCAGTCATAGTATAGCAGGTGGACCAAATGACTGCAAACCTCGCTCAGGGAAGAGAATATCTAGGGGTTATTTATAACACCGAGCAAGTCTCCGGAAGCACAACATCAACCCATATAACTGCTCAGCATATGGGCCGCCCTGGTCAAACCTGAAACAGGATATTCCTATACCTTAGTAAGGAATCGTTCAAGAAACTGTAAACCATGTACGTCCGAACCCATACTGGAGTATGCAGCACCAGTTTTTGAACCCCAACCTTTGTCAAACACCTAATAAATTAGGTTGCTAATGTAATGGCCTACTAAAGTGAAAAGGTTTAAGGGAAATCGTCCTGACGACACTAGTAGGACAGGAACGGTTAGGGAGTATGAGTCACGACATACAAAATACCTGGGTGGACTAGATAAGGTGGACAGAAACAGGATGTTCGGACAGGGGACACACAGGTAAACAAAAGGTCATAATTAGAAGTTTGTACAGAATCAGATGTGCTGAAAAAATGATGTTAGGAAGTATTTCTTTTCAGTCACCAGAGATGTCTCAGGAAGTGGAATAAGGTCTAGCAAGTTTAGGTAGTGGAGCAGGAACCATAACATAACATTAAATGAGGTATGATAATGCTTTATGGGCAGGGAGAAAGAGGACCTAGGTAGCTGATCAAGTGAAGAGGTCGGGGTGATACACACACACATAACCCCGCCACCCAGGCCAACTACCCCGCCGCACCCCTTTTCCCACCTTGGAAAGTGAGGAAGGGAGTTTAATACTGAATGGGACACAGAGGACTTTGTGGACACACGAACTAGTGAAATCAAAACAACCCTGGGAGTGGGAAGTGTGCTAGGGTTGACATAGGAGAGCCCACGAGTATGGAACCTGGAAACAAACCGACACCTGACTATGACCACACCTGACTAAGTATGACCACAACACCTCACTTGTGACTAAGAACTTCACCTAAACTAAATACCACACCTCAATACA
Organism: Cherax quadricarinatus; assembly: GCF_026875155.1. NCBI lineage: Eukaryota > Metazoa > Arthropoda > Malacostraca > Decapoda > Parastacidae > Cherax > Cherax quadricarinatus. Next base: position 25,916,409 of record NC_069457.1, read on the forward strand.
CCTAAGACACACCTCACTATACTTAAGTTTCACTTCAAGTAATTGTTGACAATGCAAAAAAATAAAAATAACTGAAATCACCTTCTTGTTCAAGAAACCTCGTACTTCACTTGCTTTTAATAGTCACTCAAAAAAAATTACCTCTATCACTTACAACCCACATAGAAAAAATATACAACCTAACCTCAACACAAACACAATAAAACATAATCCCGCAAACATGAAAAAATAAACAGCAATAAAAACTGTTAATTGTACACAGTTGGAAAATTCATAATATAAAATCAATGTATAATGACATGACAACTAAGATGTTTTATATTTTTAAATAAAAATTCTGGTGATAAATGAAATTTGGTTTTCCAATGTGCAAAACTTGTGGTTGTCTTTTGGTGCACAAAATACTTAATCGTTGGTCGAACTTTATAAAAACACACACAGATAAATACACACGGATAAATACCACACGTTATAAACAACGCACAAGATAAACACACCGGATAAACACACACGGATATCATCATCCAACTGAAAGAGTTAAAGTTTCAATATCTTAAAAGTTTTCAAGAGATCTTCTCAGTCTCTATTTTTTTAAAAGAATAAAAGACTGAGTTCTTTGAATTTTTTATTAAATTTTTTGCTTCTGAGTGATGCAGGATTTTGGTAACTTTTCTCTGTATCGTCTCCAGTATACCTTTCTTTTACGTAATTTGGAGACCAAAAACTGGATGTCAAAATTCAAATGAGGACTCACATGGTGGCATTATGGAGAGTCTCAATATTTGTTCTTCTGATGTACTCTATTCAAAAACAAGTGTTACTGTTAACTTTACAGCACATATACAGGTCATTGCTGGCAGATTATTTCTTGACAAAAAATATAAATCTCCCTGACATTTAAGAAAAAAAAATTTGGATTCAGTGGGTCTTAAACAACTCGGGATGAATAAACACAACCACAGTGAAATGTTTCTAAAATCGATGACTATGGTAAATTATTAATTTATCATTATTATATTTCGTACAGTGAATGGTTCCTGACCAGTGGGCTGCCCTGCCTATTCTATCCAGTTTATTTCCATAGAAAGATTTAGTTTTATAACCTGAAGAACGCATCATCCAATTTGGCTTTCACAAACTTTCAGTCTTTTTGTGCTGTAAACAGAAAAGGTTTGATGCAATGTATTCGGCACATGCAGTACCCACAGGGAAATTTGAAAGGACCATTCCCAGCCTTGAGAAAGCTTCATCCGACGTGATTTAAACTTTCATTATGCCTCATCTGAATGGTTTATCGAATTATGAGGATGATAGTCTTAAAGTTTAGCCTACGTAGGTAACTAAAATTTGCCAGTAATAGCAATGTTAGAAACATTGAAATCAAGGACATTCTTTCCTGTGTCCATAAGTCGCTCTTTTTGGTCACCTTCACATTCTTTAAGCTCTGATGTTTTTTCTCGATGGAAAGTTGATCTTGTTATTGAGTCATTATGGTAAACAGATTGTGATAATGATTTCCAACAAGCAATGTGAGAATGTGTTCTTGTGATCACCTTCACAATTTTAACACTGTTGCTGCTGATGAGAAGGTATGATTCCTGCACTAACTCACTGACTAAACATGTAAAAAAACTCAAAAAAAAAAAAAAAAATAGTTAAGTTAAAATAGAAATTTATCTGGAGAACGCCCTTATGGTACAGCTTCAAAATTTTTAATACATGCACATGAAATACGCACAAAGGAGAGAGGAGCTAACGCCGACGGTTTTCGGAGTCCTATTTGTGTAATGTTCCACTCACGGTATTATGCCTTTTTGAACACTTTCAGTACCATGATTTTTGTTCCCAGGAAGGTTCAACATTTTCCTTTGTGAACCATAGATTTTCTTTTAAGACCAAGTGAATGTCCCTTCCTCTTATTGTCTTTCCAACTTAAATCACTGGTGTAATCTTAGAGGTGAGTCTGGTCAGATGGACTTAGAGTCTGGTCAGAAATGGACTTTGAAACTGGTCACCTGACTTTGAGTCTGGTCCGATGGACTTTTGAACCGGACACCTGGACTTTGCGTCTGGTCAGATGTACTTTGAATCTGGTCACCTGTACTTTGAGGTCTGGTCAGAAAGGACTTTGAATCCGTCACCTGTGACTTGAGTCTGGTCCGATGTACATTGAATCTGTCACCCTGGACTTTGAGTCCTGGTCAGATGGACTTTGAATCTGGTCACCTGGACTTTGAGTCTGGGCATAAGGACTTTGAACTGGTCACCTGGACTTTGAGTCTGGCAGATGGACTTGTGAATCTGGTCACCTGGACCTTTGAGGACTGGTCATATGGACTTTGGGCTTTTAACCTACCAACTTGCCAATTTAATACTGTACGTAATATAATTAAGATTGGGTAATAAAATTTATATTTGCTGGAGAATGGTTTCTTCTGGTGCAGTTACAAACTTTCGACCTAAAAAATTTAACTAGATTAAGATTATTTTTTTTACAATGCTAGTTTGCCTCCAATTTGAATTTTATGAAGAAATTTGTTTGGATTTATCATAGTCTTTTCTGAACAACAACAAAGTAAACATTAACATGAAATTTAAACAAAGCTTTATAATACTTCAAACCTTCACCATCTATTTTTTTAGGCCGTTAAGAGATAATTTTTTTTTTCGAAAAACCTAAATAAATAATAAAACACTAAACTAAATATAATAGTATTTTAGAGCCATGTTTACTCTGTTTCCTTAAAGGAGGACAATTTGAAGTCCCACAAAATCCCATAATTGGTTTTCTCGACATAAACGAAAGAAGAATCCTCCCCTGAGAGTTATTTGAAAACACTCGGGACACTGGATTTTAAAGCACTTTGATCATGTTACTAACACTGAAAACTGTTATATATAACACTGAACAATTTTATAACGCTTTTTTGGAACAGTGTTTATTAAACCACAGTTTAAGTTCCACAACTCTATGGGAATCATCGCATGTATCTCGTCTCGCGCGTGTGCACACATGTACGACGCATATACAACACACACGCACACGCACACACACACACACACACACACACACAACACACACACACACACACACACACACACACCCACACACACAACACACACACATATACCCCACACACACACACATGGATTGAACCTAGTAGCGACAAGCAAAGAGGTGGTGCTAGGAGCTGTGACTCAACCACTGCAAACCACACACACATACACACGTATATACAACACTCAAACATGCCCATAAACACATTAAAACAGCTCCTAGATTAATGTGAGAAAAATCACAAAAGAAAGCGTTTTTGAAAATTCACTATTTTTCAACAGTGGTTGTTCTGCACACAAACTACATAAACATATGTTTATGAGTACAAAAACATATGCACACACCTACAACAGGTACATACCATCAACATACATAGCTCACTCATGACCACATACATAATTCTATTTCCTTCATAATAATAGTTAACCAGGGTTGAAAATTTGAAGCCGATCGAATAGGACGTATCTGAGGAGGAAGTTAACAACAACCAATGGTAACAGTAACATTAACAACGGTAAGAACAATGGGACACAACAACAACGTGGAAATAACATGGTAACAACAGTAATAATACAACAGTAATAACAACAGTAACAAAACAAAGTTAAAAACTAAAGCCATAACTACCTCCCCAACAACACAACACTAACAACACCACAAACCATAAAAAACCATACTCCACTAACCTCTCAGCCTCGCTGCTAGATTCTTCCCTAACGTCATTTCATATTTCTCTCAAGTTAATTTAGAGGTGCGGTAATGTGGGGATCACGTCTGTTAAGATGAAATACAGAGTGAGTTCTCCATCTCTCTAGGGGGGGAGGCTGCAGAGTCCACCAGTGTACACTGTCATGCGATGCCCTCGAAAATTGCTCGAACCTGAGGGAAATAGAGGATATTGTTTCATGCAAGTATGGTTGCTAGCTTTTTTGATTTTTTGTCTGCAACTCTTACAGGGTCGGAAGTGGTGTGGTATGCTGGTGGTTTGTGGTGTATTGGTGTGGTAGTGTGTTTGTGGTGTATTGTGGTTTGTGTGTTGTGTTGTATTGTGGGTTGTGTGTTGTGGTGTATTGTGGTTGTGTGTTGTGGGTGTAATGTGGTTGTGTGTTTTGTGGTGTATTGTGGTTTGTGTTTTGTGGTGTATTTTGGTTGTGTGTTTGTGGTATGTTGTATGGTGTGTTCTGTGTTGTGGTATGGTGTTGTAGTGTGTTGTGGTGTGTAGTGTGTTGTGGGTGTGGTAAAGTGTCGTGGTGTTGTAGTGTAAATTGTGTGTATGCTGTGGTACCTGTAGTCCTGTGATTGTATGTATTGTGGTGTAGAGGTGTTGTGTTTTGGTATCTCCTCAACTACCAAACTATCCATGCTCCTAATTTTTTCCTCCAATGACTCTATGTTTTTTCCAACAATAACATTATTTCAAAAAGCAAATTTCCTCATTCACCTCCAAGACAATGACCATTTTCATCTATTACAGCACTGCTGATGATCTAATTTTCATGTGTTCCATCATGGTGGAAACCTGAGGTAATTAAAAAATTGGTTAATCAAGGGAACATTGACTTTCCTCTGGTGTCAGTAAACCACATGATTATAGTTGGTGGGAAAATGTTTTTCAAAAGCAACAGAAAACTATTTTACAACAACATTAAATGAAAAAATCAACTAATACCTGTTGCCATAATGGATTTTTTGTGTCTTGAAACTACCCAGCAGACTTTCCATATGGAATTCATGATGGAACCACTTTTGAACGCACCGAGCAAAAGACACGACACAGACACAGGAAGCCGCCCAGCCGCCGTTGAGAGAAGACTTCCCCCGTCGTTCCTGCACGTTGTTCATTATCCTGATAATTTCTCGCGCATAGCAACTCCGAACACTGTACTTTACTTCGAGATTTTTCTGGGTTATCATGAGTAGATCTCGACCATAGCTGGATAAGTGTAAACTTGCTTGCCAAGTCACTTCGAGCACCATCCCATCAAGAGGGTAAGGCGGTGACTTGCTTTCTTGTATCACCCCTCTCTTTCTTTTCTTCCCCACCCCCATTCCTTACCCCCATCCTCCTCCCTCACAACAAACAGCTACACAGGCCCAAGCAACTAACATACTACATACATTGCTATCCTTCTGACTTTTCCAATCTTCTTTTTTCTCGGCAACCTTCGCTTTGGCGAGTTAATACAATGCATTTTGAACCATCCGTAGCCCGTGTGGTTTTGTAAAATCCGGCCATCTATGGGCCTTGGCCCTGTTTCCGCCTCAAACACCGAGGGTAGGCTATCTTAGGGGCTGACCTTCATAAGTCATCTGAAATTGGCATGTTAACTAACACTAAAGGAAAACCCTTTTTTGTTAAAGTAACTTACATGCCAGAATGAACCCTGTCCACATGGACTCATGCGCGGATAAGAGTAAGATTTATACGGTTTGATGACAACCCAAAGAACGATGAAAGAAATTCTAGCATGCATTGGTTCAAATTCAACTGTTGCTTCTACCATGGATGTTTTATGCAACTCTCGCTGGGGGGTGGGTTAAGTACCTTCTCCTCTCTTCTGAAGAAGAGTTACTTCAACTACTTTTGCAGACGTCCTGGACAATTTTGAAGACTTTTTGGTATCCATCCATCAATTGCACCTGAAAGCTATCAAGCACAACGAACGGTGTTTGATGCCAGAATTAACACATAAGAGAGATAGCCACAGAGAATGAACTTCTTGCTGACTTTAAATGCAGAGAATACAGAATTTTCAATTCTGTCCAAGCGCATAAATTTTACTAAAAACCTGGGCAACAAACAGGAAAACATTAAAATTAAATATTTGATGGACAACCTGGAAGAATCCAACCAATTGAGTCAAATGGTTCGAACGTTATTTAGGCACCAATTTCCACCTGACCAAATCTCTCTTGAGCGTTTGTCCAGTTTGTTACAACACTGTTACAAATGTTACGCATTTTGGTCATACCACACACCAACAAAATACAGTAAGCCCAAACTCTGATATGCAGCAAATGCCTGTTGCAAACATTCTATTTAAAAATTGTAATAACAAACCTAAACCCAAGTTTGTCCTCTGCAATTGTAAAACATCATGCTTTATCAGCTATCTGTCCCGAGAAGGAAAAAAGGAAATGCAGAAAAATCGGAAGCTAAGAAAACTGTCCAATTCTAGAAAACAACTCCCGAGCACCTCCAAACAATGACCCAAAACTTCCTTCCAGCCTTTTGCCTGGATCTAGTGGGACTCGCTCAGGTCTCTAACCACGTTCCAAAGTTTGGCATTCTGCCCCTCTTGAGTGGCCCCAATCAAACCCTCACCTATACAACATACACAAACGTAACAACAAGGTTCAGTCTCACCTCCCATGTCTCAGGTAACCTCAGTCCGGGATATGAGAGAGCGCAAACTATTATAAAATGATAGCCAATATAATATGTTTGATTAAGTTGTGTGCTGGCTACCCTCCCTCACACATACCTTCCAGTAACACCCGCATTCAAATTTAAATTGTAAAATTTTCTTGACTTATCACATTATTCACACACCTTGAGAGCTTAACACTCTTGTAGCGGTAGTTTTCACTGATTCACTCACGTAACGTGACCGCTAATAATATCCATAGTGACAGTGAGCCACAAGTTAACGAAAAATCTTAGTATCATTATTTTAACGAATACTGCTATCGTGTGTTGTTTGTAACTTATCTTTTTAATATGCAGGGACCGATACGTAGCTCCTGGCCACCGCCTCTTCACTGGTCGTTACTAGTTTGTCACTCTCCCTCTCCATTACTTTATCAAACCTCGATCTTTAAAACTATTATGGTTTGCCAGCCTCAACTACATCACTTGCCCAGACTATTCCCACATACCTTACAACTCTGTGACTAAATGGATGAATCCTAACATCCAGTGTGTGTGTGAGTGTGGTGTGTGGTGTGGTGTGTGTGTGTTTGTGTGTGTGTGTGTTGTGGGTGTGTGTGTGGGTGTGTGTGTGCGAGTGGTTGCGCGTGTTCCGAGTATGTGCGGTGTGTGTGCGGCGCGCGCACAACGTAAAAAATGGTAGAATCCAAGCGCATCCCGTGATTTCCCACATATCCTACAGTCGACCGCTCAATATTTCCTGTCACGCACGCTCGTTAGCAGGTTATTGATATAAAAACTTTTTTTTTTCAATTTTACTAAAAGTATTTTGGTTGGCTCAGTGATCCGAGAAAGTTATCCCAGAATTCCATAATCCAGCCTATTCTTCTTACCTCATTTGCATGCACGCGACAAATTTGCTCCAAAAACAGCTCATAACATTCCAACTGCAGCAAAATGGAGTAATTATGTAATATAGGTGTGCTTCTTCATGTAAAGGGAACTTTTGAACGTATAGCACTTTCATATATAAACTATATATATATATATATATATATATATATATATAAATAATATATAACATACATACTAACTCAGTGGCCACTGTATCATGGGAAAAAAAAATTGATACAGGGTATGGGGCCCCCCTTAATATTTCGCAGAGATACAACAAAATGCTGAAACATTCCATAAAGATCCGTTCCCAGGTTGACATAAAAGCATAACGCAGTTTGTTTTTAGTTGTGTAGTCTACACATTCATGCTGTGAATCTTCCGTTGCAAACATCCTCAAATTTATATGCCACATTCTGACCAAACTATCTGCAATGTCGCAGCACAGCACATAAGTGGCGATTCCCTTGGCTCAAGCGACTGTTTCTCCAGTCATCAACTGTCCATTTTGGTGAGATGACTACATCCTACTAAATGTAATTCAGGCTAATTGAGTAAATGTCATCTTCCTGTCAGCTTGAACCAGTCCTGGCCAATCTTCTATGACTTCTCCTCAATAAGAATACGTTTTCACCCACAGAAATGACGCTAACTCTACATCGATATTAGTGCTTTCATACCATTCACTAGAAACACTAAAGATTGTTAGTATGTGAAAATCACATGAGATCCATTATCGGAGATACTCAACCCACATCGTCTGCCTGGCACCAACAATCCATTCAATGGTAAACAACATACATCACATTTTTTCCTTATTTCCTGACATTTATGGTCTGAGCACTACGAAAACCTCTTGATCATGCTTGCCATGTTTGATTATGAACTGAAGTTCCTGCCACCTGACTGCCTGATAAATAGTATAACCATCAATTAATAAAATTGGTGTTAAAGGTGTTCCTAATAAATTAGCTACTGAGAGAGTATTTGAGTTTGTGTGTTGAGTGTGTGTTGTGTGGTTGTGTGTGTGTGGAGTTGTGTGAGTCTGTACTCACCTAGTTGACTCACCTATTTGTGTGTTGCAGGGTTCGAGTCCTATCTCCTGGCCCCGCCTCATCATCACCGTTTGCTAACTGGCCCCTCTCTCTCCCCGCTCATGAGCTTTATCAAAACCTCGTCTTAAAACTGTTGTATGGTTCCTGCTCCCCTACTCCATTTCCTAGGCCTATTCCACTGCCCTTACAACTCTATGACTGAGAAAAACTTTCCTACTATCTCTCTGACTCAATTTGTCCTTCAACTTCCAATTGTGGCCGTCTTGTTTTCTGTGTCCCCTCCCTGGAACATCCATGTCCTTTGTCCACCATGTCTATTCCACGCAAGTATTTTATATGTCCGTTATCAAGTCTCGCCTGACCCTCACTGTCCCCATCTTTCAACCACAACCCCCCCCTAACCAGATCCCTCCGCTCCACACCGACAAGCACACCCACACATCTAGGTGAAGACACTCACACACACACACACAAACACACCACATACTACAACACATACCACATGACACCAACACAAACAAACACATACTTTAAATACACACACACACAGCACATACGTAAACCACACACACAACACACACCACACACAAACACACACACACACACACACACACACACACAACACATACACCACACACACGACACCACACAACGGCACACACACGCACACACACACACGCACACACACACACACGCGCACACACACACACACAACACACACACACACACACACACACACACACGCACACACACATACACACACACACACACACATACACACACACACACACACATACACAACACACACACACACACACAACAACACACACACATAAACAACCACACACACCCACCACACACACACACCACACACACACATACACCACACACACACACACACACACAACACCACACACCACACACACGCACATACACATACAAACACACACACACACACACACACCACAACACAACACACACACCCACCTCCTACCACTTGACACAAAACACTTTGACACAAACACGTACCAACCCCCCTTCCCTAACGCACCTCACCTTAGCCACCTACCCCTCCCCCCAAACCAACCTAACCCCTCCCCAAACCGTCGAACAATCACCCCCCCAACAACCTCCCTCCCTCCCAATAATCCATCCTCCAGCCCCTCCCCCCATAACCATCCACTCGCCCTCCTCTCCCCCAAACCATCTAACTCCTCCCCCAACTATCTCTAAACCACCACCCCCTCCAATACCATCCGCCCACACCCCCACAACCATCATCCTCCCCCTCATCCTAACCATCCTATTCCCCCTCCCCCTCACCAGGGGGGGGGGGATGAGGACAAGGTGCTCCAGGACGAAATCTAGAGGGAGGAATGGGAGATAGAGCTCAAAAAAAGGGAGGGAAGACTGGGAAGGAGACTAGATAGCTGAAAGAAGATGGAAGAGAGATAGCAGCCAGAATTGCAGAAGGTGTGAAGCACAGGCACACAGCAGCAAAATCAACAGGATAGAAAAAGAGATTAAAAGAGGAGCTGAGACATCTGAAACAGCACATGAGACAAAGAAATTACAGAAAGTAGCATCGCAAGGCTACATATCGAAACACAGAGACAACAGGTCCGAAGGAAGCATGGAAACTAAACTGTATGCAGAGGTCCTGTTCAAACCCACATGGGCCAAAACCAAGACAGGAAGCACTCGAGGACAGAAAGAGAGGTTGAAGAACATTGAAGGAACTAGGACATGTGCCAAGGCCTTAACCAGATACCTGTTGGGTGCCAGGAGCAGTGAGCAGGGAAGGATAACCAAGAAGCATAGGGGCCATAACGAGGAAGGGACTGAAGGAAGGGAACACTCCACGGAAGAAATAAAACACAGAGGATGCAATGGAGTCACAGTGGAGGTGGAAAGGGAGAGATCCGTGTTTGTCTATGGGCTAGAAACGAAGCTAAAGGGAAACTTATGATGAAAGAAAGCAGGAGGAGAAAAAAGCAATTGAAGAACATCATGAGGATATAGGCGAGGGGACATGACCCCAGCTGGGGCAAATTTTCGAAATTGGTCATTCACATAGAAAAAGGAATCGGCCTCTTCAAAGGTAATTTTCAATGCAGAATCAACCCGAACCATGATACCTGCAGGAGAAAGCACGGCTGAGAGCAAGCAGGAGTTCCGGAGTGTGTACCTCGACCGAGACAAGAACACAGACGAAAGGAGACAATGAAAGAGAGAGTTCAAAAACGAAAGGAAGAAATGGGAGGAAATAAAAAGGAAGCAGAATAACCCAGGATCAAATGGAAGGACAAGCGCACCGCCCCAGAAACACCTGCAGAAGGACCCATCCACACAACCCCCCAAGGCAACTGAAACAATCCAAACCAGCTGGGGACCATCACACACCGATCCCTCTATTTCCACCCCCCGCACCATCAGTTACAGTATTAGAACAGAAGTCTGAAGTTTGTACACAAATGCAGATTGATTTAATCGAATAAACATGAGGAATGGCAAGAAAGAATCAATGAGAAGTCCCCAGAAACATCATAGCAGTTACAGAAACACAACTCATGAGACAAAACAGATGCAAATCTTCCCCACTCAGGATACCAGATCATGAGGAAAGAAGATAGAAGGGGCAGGAGGGGAGGTGGGGTTGCTCTGCAGTAAAAAAACAGATGAAAATTCCGAGAAAATGGAAAGGAATAGATGAGACGGGAGATAAGAAGACTACATAGCAGGACCTTCAGTCTGGGGAACATAAAGTTGTCATTTCAGTGATGAATAATCCACATAGAACCTGCAGAGGCCAAGAGAAGGGAATAGAAGAAGCAACAGATGCTAAGGTGGACACACTGCTGAGGTGCAAGAAGAGCTCACGCCAGCAGCGAGCAAAGTTGCTGGTTTGGGGAAATTTCAAACCACAGGGAGATGACTGGGAAAACCTGGAGCAACATGGGGATCCGCGAACATGGAGAGCCATGGGGAGGATGTGGACGGGTGCTAGTAAAACTCATGCACCAACATATAAGGACACTACCAGAAGTGAGAGGGGAGGATGAAACCATCAAGATTTGGACCTTGTGTTCACCCTGGGCAGCTCAGACATTGATGACATCAAGTAGTAGAGTCCCCTAGGAGCTAGCGACCACAGTGGTTTTCTGAGCTTTGTAAAAACATAGTAAGCTGCAAGTAGTAGAGAATAACAGGAAGTAGAATGGGAAACGCCTGACTATAAAAGAGGGGACTACATAGTGTGCAAGAACTTCCTGCGGGATGTCCAGTGGACGCAGAGAACTGGCAGGAAGCAGTAAATGAAAGTGAGATGGAAATATTTACAACAAAATGCAAGGAGGCAGTGGAAAGGTTCATTCCCAATGGGCAACTTAAACAGCCGTGAAGACCAGAACAAGCCCCAGGATAACCCACGTGTAAAGGATGCCAAAACAAAGTGCAAATAAGAATTGAAAAAAGTACATAAGTCAGAGAACACAAGACGAACAAATGGAGTCAAGTCGCAGAGCCTGGAATGAAGTACTCACAGGTAAGAAGGGAGGCCCATCGACAGTATGAAAATGACAAATCAACTAAGAATGAAGACTGACCTGAGAACTTGTTGTAAAGCCACCTCAGGATGGAAGACAACAGACAAAGACTCTAGTTGATCAGGATTAAAGGATAGAAGGTGGTAGAAACTCACCAAGAAATGAACGGAGGTTAATGTTTGAGGAGCTGACCAGGAATGATTTAAGGAAAGATTTTACAGTTAGAGACATGAAGGGCAGCGTGGAAGACAGCACAGAAGGGAACATCAAGAGGGAAGTATACAACAAGTTTGGAAAGACAATACGAAATACAACTGAGGTAGGAAGTGAAGAAAGACCTCTTAGTGAACCTGACACCTCAAAGGCGGATTTGGACCGGACAACATCTCCCCATGGTTCCCTTAAGAAGAGCAGAATTCTGTGTTTGCCTCCTAACCACAATCTTCAACACATCCCTTGAAACTGGGCAAACACCTGAGAAATGTAAGACAGCTAATGTCGTCGCCCATATTTAATAAAGGAAACAGTAAACGAGGCACTAAACTAACAGACCTTGTCTCTGACATGTATTGTGTGCAAAGTCATGGAGAAAGATTATCAGGAGGAGAGTGGTCGAACCCTGGACGGAACAAGATTATATAATGAAAAAACCACATGTGGAGGGTTTCATGGAAGGCAAATCTTGTATCACAAACCCCTGGATTTAATATGACAAGGTAACATAAGTAAACACGAGAGTAGAGGGTTTGGGTAGATTGCGTTTTTCCTAGACTGCAGGAAGGGCCTTTGACACAGTTCCCCACAAGAATTAGGTGCAGAATCTGGAGGATCAGGCACCGTAAAAGGAATGGGCAAACTGGCAAAATGGATAAGGGGAATACCTGAGCACGGAGCAGCAACGAGTTCATGGTACGTTGAAGAGGTATCACAGTGTCGCCCCTGTTACGAAGCGGGGTCCCACAGGGGTCAGATCTAGGACCACAGTGCTAATTTTGAATATTGAACTACATGATGTAAGGAAATAACTCCTGAAATGACCCTGATTCGCAGATGACGTGAAGTTGATGATAAGAATTAAATCGGACTTGATGATGAGGCAGGACCTGCAAAGAGTACCTTGAGAGCTGGACATGTGGTTCCAGTAACTGCTTCTCGAATACAATCCAGCTAAATGCAAAGTCAAGAAGATTGGGGAGGGGGCAAAGAGACCGCAGACAGCGTAAAGTTTAGGTGAACAAGAGACTACAGACCCTCACCTCAGGGAGAAAGACCTTGGGGTGACCATAAGCACCGAGCACCATCACCGTAGGCACACGACAACCAAATAACCGCTTCACATACGGCGCCTGGCCAAAACCCGAGAATAGCGTTCCGATACCCTTAATAAGAGGTCCGTTCAAGACACGTGTAAAACACTGTTGTATGTTTAGGCCCATACTGGAGTATGCAGCAACCAGTCTGGAACCCACACCGTGTTCAAACACGTAAAGAGTTAGAGAAAGTAACAAAGGTTTACAACAAGCTAGTCCCAGAGCTCAAGGGAATGGTCGTACGAAGAAAGGATAAGGGAAATCGGACTGACCGACAACGGGAGGAAAGAAGTGTCAGTGGGAGACAATGATAACGACATAAAGATACTGCGGGGAATAGACTAAGGTGGCAGAGATAGGATGTTCCAGAGAGGGGACACAGGGGACAAGGGTCACAACTGGAAGCTGAAGACTCCAACGAGTCACAGGGCGTTTAGGAAGTATTCTTCAGTCATGAGAGTTTCAGCAAGTGAATAGCCTAGCAAGTGAGTAGTGGAGGCAAGTAACCATACATAGTTTTAAGAAGAAGGTAATGACAAAGCTCAGAAGCAGAGATGAGAGAGGATTCCAGTAGCGACAGTGAAGATGCGGGTGCCATAGCCAGAGTCTTCGACCCCTGCAACCACAATAAAGGTGAGTAAACACACACACACACACACACACAACTCCCAAACACACTACGCACAACACACTACGCACACTACACACACACACTACGGCGCGCGCGCCGCGCGCACACACACCACTACACACACAATACACACACACCACACACACAACCACACACACAGACCACATCACAACAACACCAAACACAAACCACACACGCACCCATACACACACCACAACACACACCAAGTGTAAATAGAGAATGGAAAAGTACATAAGGCAGAGAACACACGAAAATAGGAGATCAGTCGCAGAGCCAGGAACGAGTACGCACAGTAAGAGGAGGGCCCAATCTACAGTATGAAAAATGACATAGCATCGAGTAATCAAGACTGACCCGATACTAGATGAATAGCCACCATCATGGAAGGAAAACAAACATTCAAAAAGTACCAGGTGATCAATTAAGAACAGAAGGTGGAGAAACTCACGAGAAATGATCAGGAGGTATGTAAGGAGCTAAACAGGAGAATGAAGGAAGTTTTTACATTAGAGACAGGAAGGGGCTGAGTGGAATGACACGCACAGTGGAAAAGGGAACATCAAGAGGGAATATACCAACAAGAATTTGGATTGGACATATGAAACAACCGAAAAGGAGGAGGAGAAGAAGCTGCCTAAGCGACCTTGATACCTCAAAGGCGATGGGACAGGACAAACATCTTCCCCATGGTTCCTAAGAAAAGGACAGAGATGCTGTGCGTGCCTCAAACCACAATCTTTCAACCCATCCCTTGAAAATGGGGCAACTACCTGAGGAATGAGAAGACAACAAAATGTAGTTCCCTAAATATAAGAAAGTGGAAACAGAACCGAGGCCGCTAAACTACAGACCTGTGTCTCTGACATGAATTGGAGGGTGCAAAGTCATGAGAAGATTATCAGGAGAGATTGGTCGAACACACTGGAACGGAACAAGATTATACAAAGAAAAAATCACATGGGTTCATGGAAAAGGCAAATCTTGTATCACAAAAACACCTGGAGTTTATGGCAAGGTAACATAAGTGAGACACGAGAGAGAGGGGTGGTAGATTGGCTTTATTCCTAGACTGCAGGAAGGCCTTTGACACAGTTTCCCCACAAGAGATTTGCTGCAGAAGCTGGAGGTAATCAGGAGCGCATGTACAGGGCGGGCACTGCAAATGGATCAGGGAAAACCTGG
Source organism: Cherax quadricarinatus (assembly GCF_026875155.1). Classification (NCBI taxonomy): domain Eukaryota; kingdom Metazoa; phylum Arthropoda; class Malacostraca; order Decapoda; family Parastacidae; genus Cherax; species Cherax quadricarinatus. The sequence continues at coordinate 25,931,475 of NC_069457.1, forward strand.
ACAGTGAGGCAGCATACGATCATGGTAACTTGAGAAGAGGTATCACAGTGGGCGCCCTTGACGAGCGTTGTCCCACAGGGGTCAGATCTAGGACCCGTGCTATTTTATTGACATATATGTGAGACGACAGATGTAAGGAATAGAGTCTGAAGTTGGACCCCCTATTCGCAGATGATTTTGAAGTTGATGAAAGAATTTAAATCGTAATGAGGATAGGCAGGACTGCCAAAGAGAAACCTGGAGAGCATACATGTGTCCAGTAACTGGCTCTCGAATTCAATCCCTGGCCAAATGCAAAGTCAATGTGAAGATTGGGTAGGGGCAAAGAAGACCGCAGTCATAGTATAGCAGGTGGACCAAATGACTGCAAACCTCGCTCAGGGAAGAGAATATCTAGGGGTTATTTATAACACCGAGCAAGTCTCCGGAAGCACAACATCAACCCATATAACTGCTCAGCATATGGGCCGCCCTGGTCAAACCTGAAACAGGATATTCCTATACCTTAGTAAGGAATCGTTCAAGAAACTGTAAACCATGTACGTCCGAACCCATACTGGAGTATGCAGCACCAGTTTTTGAACCCCAACCTTTGTCAAACACCTAATAAATTAGGTTGCTAATGTAATGGCCTACTAAAGTGAAAAGGTTTAAGGGAAATCGTCCTGACGACACTAGTAGGACAGGAACGGTTAGGGAGTATGAGTCACGACATACAAAATACCTGGGTGGACTAGATAAGGTGGACAGAAACAGGATGTTCGGACAGGGGACACACAGGTAAACAAAAGGTCATAATTAGAAGTTTGTACAGAATCAGATGTGCTGAAAAAATGATGTTAGGAAGTATTTCTTTTCAGTCACCAGAGATGTCTCAGGAAGTGGAATAAGGTCTAGCAAGTTTAGGTAGTGGAGCAGGAACCATAACATAACATTAAATGAGGTATGATAATGCTTTATGGGCAGGGAGAAAGAGGACCTAGGTAGCTGATCAAGTGAAGAGGTCGGGGTGATACACACACACATAACCCCGCCACCCAGGCCAACTACCCCGCCGCACCCCTTTTCCCACCTTGGAAAGTGAGGAAGGGAGTTTAATACTGAATGGGACACAGAGGACTTTGTGGACACACGAACTAGTGAAATCAAAACAACCCTGGGAGTGGGAAGTGTGCTAGGGTTGACATAGGAGAGCCCACGAGTATGGAACCTGGAAACAAACCGACACCTGACTATGACCACACCTGACTAAGTATGACCACAACACCTCACTTGTGACTAAGAACTTCACCTAAACTAAATACCACACCTCAATACACCTAAGACACACCTCACTATACTTAAGTTTCACTTCAAGTAATTGTTGACAATGCAAAAAAATAAAAATAACTGAAATCACCTTCTTGTTCAAGAAACCTCGTACTTCACTTGCTTTTAATAGTCACTCAAAAAAAATTACCTCTATCACTTACAACCCACATAGAAAAAATATACAACCTAACCTCAACACAAACACAATAAAACATAATCCCGCAAACATGAAAAAATAAACAGCAATAAAAACTGTTAATTGTACACAGTTGGAAAATTCATAATATAAAATCAATGTATAATGACATGACAACTAAGATGTTTTATATTTTTAAATAAAAATTCTGGTGATAAATGAAATTTGGTTTTCCAATGTGCAAAACTTGTGGTTGTCTTTTGGTGCACAAAATACTTAATCGTTGGTCGAACTTTATAAAAACACACACAGATAAATACACACGGATAAATACCACACGTTATAAACAACGCACAAGATAAACACACCGGATAAACACACACGGATATCATCATCCAACTGAAAGAGTTAAAGTTTCAATATCTTAAAAGTTTTCAAGAGATCTTCTCAGTCTCTATTTTTTTAAAAGAATAAAAGACTGAGTTCTTTGAATTTTTTATTAAATTTTTTGCTTCTGAGTGATGCAGGATTTTGGTAACTTTTCTCTGTATCGTCTCCAGTATACCTTTCTTTTACGTAATTTGGAGACCAAAAACTGGATGTCAAAATTCAAATGAGGACTCACATGGTGGCATTATGGAGAGTCTCAATATTTGTTCTTCTGATGTACTCTATTCAAAAACAAGTGTTACTGTTAACTTTACAGCACATATACAGGTCATTGCTGGCAGATTATTTCTTGACAAAAAATATAAATCTCCCTGACATTTAAGAAAAAAAAATTTGGATTCAGTGGGTCTTAAACAACTCGGGATGAATAAACACAACCACAGTGAAATGTTTCTAAAATCGATGACTATGGTAAATTATTAATTTATCATTATTATATTTCGTACAGTGAATGGTTCCTGACCAGTGGGCTGCCCTGCCTATTCTATCCAGTTTATTTCCATAGAAAGATTTAGTTTTATAACCTGAAGAACGCATCATCCAATTTGGCTTTCACAAACTTTCAGTCTTTTTGTGCTGTAAACAGAAAAGGTTTGATGCAATGTATTCGGCACATGCAGTACCCACAGGGAAATTTGAAAGGACCATTCCCAGCCTTGAGAAAGCTTCATCCGACGTGATTTAAACTTTCATTATGCCTCATCTGAATGGTTTATCGAATTATGAGGATGATAGTCTTAAAGTTTAGCCTACGTAGGTAACTAAAATTTGCCAGTAATAGCAATGTTAGAAACATTGAAATCAAGGACATTCTTTCCTGTGTCCATAAGTCGCTCTTTTTGGTCACCTTCACATTCTTTAAGCTCTGATGTTTTTTCTCGATGGAAAGTTGATCTTGTTATTGAGTCATTATGGTAAACAGATTGTGATAATGATTTCCAACAAGCAATGTGAGAATGTGTTCTTGTGATCACCTTCACAATTTTAACACTGTTGCTGCTGATGAGAAGGTATGATTCCTGCACTAACTCACTGACTAAACATGTAAAAAAACTCAAAAAAAAAAAAAAAAATAGTTAAGTTAAAATAGAAATTTATCTGGAGAACGCCCTTATGGTACAGCTTCAAAATTTTTAATACATGCACATGAAATACGCACAAAGGAGAGAGGAGCTAACGCCGACGGTTTTCGGAGTCCTATTTGTGTAATGTTCCACTCACGGTATTATGCCTTTTTGAACACTTTCAGTACCATGATTTTTGTTCCCAGGAAGGTTCAACATTTTCCTTTGTGAACCATAGATTTTCTTTTAAGACCAAGTGAATGTCCCTTCCTCTTATTGTCTTTCCAACTTAAATCACTGGTGTAATCTTAGAGGTGAGTCTGGTCAGATGGACTTAGAGTCTGGTCAGAAATGGACTTTGAAACTGGTCACCTGACTTTGAGTCTGGTCCGATGGACTTTTGAACCGGACACCTGGACTTTGCGTCTGGTCAGATGTACTTTGAATCTGGTCACCTGTACTTTGAGGTCTGGTCAGAAAGGACTTTGAATCCGTCACCTGTGACTTGAGTCTGGTCCGATGTACATTGAATCTGTCACCCTGGACTTTGAGTCCTGGTCAGATGGACTTTGAATCTGGTCACCTGGACTTTGAGTCTGGGCATAAGGACTTTGAACTGGTCACCTGGACTTTGAGTCTGGCAGATGGACTTGTGAATCTGGTCACCTGGACCTTTGAGGACTGGTCATATGGACTTTGGGCTTTTAACCTACCAACTTGCCAATTTAATACTGTACGTAATATAATTAAGATTGGGTAATAAAATTTATATTTGCTGGAGAATGGTTTCTTCTGGTGCAGTTACAAACTTTCGACCTAAAAAATTTAACTAGATTAAGATTATTTTTTTTACAATGCTAGTTTGCCTCCAATTTGAATTTTATGAAGAAATTTGTTTGGATTTATCATAGTCTTTTCTGAACAACAACAAAGTAAACATTAACATGAAATTTAAACAAAGCTTTATAATACTTCAAACCTTCACCATCTATTTTTTTAGGCCGTTAAGAGATAATTTTTTTTTTCGAAAAACCTAAATAAATAATAAAACACTAAACTAAATATAATAGTATTTTAGAGCCATGTTTACTCTGTTTCCTTAAAGGAGGACAATTTGAAGTCCCACAAAATCCCATAATTGGTTTTCTCGACATAAACGAAAGAAGAATCCTCCCCTGAGAGTTATTTGAAAACACTCGGGACACTGGATTTTAAAGCACTTTGATCATGTTACTAACACTGAAAACTGTTATATATAACACTGAACAATTTTATAACGCTTTTTTGGAACAGTGTTTATTAAACCACAGTTTAAGTTCCACAACTCTATGGGAATCATCGCATGTATCTCGTCTCGCGCGTGTGCACACATGTACGACGCATATACAACACACACGCACACGCACACACACACACACACACACACACACAACACACACACACACACACACACACACACACCCACACACACAACACACACACATATACCCCACACACACACACATGGATTGAACCTAGTAGCGACAAGCAAAGAGGTGGTGCTAGGAGCTGTGACTCAACCACTGCAAACCACACACACATACACACGTATATACAACACTCAAACATGCCCATAAACACATTAAAACAGCTCCTAGATTAATGTGAGAAAAATCACAAAAGAAAGCGTTTTTGAAAATTCACTATTTTTCAACAGTGGTTGTTCTGCACACAAACTACATAAACATATGTTTATGAGTACAAAAACATATGCACACACCTACAACAGGTACATACCATCAACATACATAGCTCACTCATGACCACATACATAATTCTATTTCCTTCATAATAATAGTTAACCAGGGTTGAAAATTTGAAGCCGATCGAATAGGACGTATCTGAGGAGGAAGTTAACAACAACCAATGGTAACAGTAACATTAACAACGGTAAGAACAATGGGACACAACAACAACGTGGAAATAACATGGTAACAACAGTAATAATACAACAGTAATAACAACAGTAACAAAACAAAGTTAAAAACTAAAGCCATAACTACCTCCCCAACAACACAACACTAACAACACCACAAACCATAAAAAACCATACTCCACTAACCTCTCAGCCTCGCTGCTAGATTCTTCCCTAACGTCATTTCATATTTCTCTCAAGTTAATTTAGAGGTGCGGTAATGTGGGGATCACGTCTGTTAAGATGAAATACAGAGTGAGTTCTCCATCTCTCTAGGGGGGGAGGCTGCAGAGTCCACCAGTGTACACTGTCATGCGATGCCCTCGAAAATTGCTCGAACCTGAGGGAAATAGAGGATATTGTTTCATGCAAGTATGGTTGCTAGCTTTTTTGATTTTTTGTCTGCAACTCTTACAGGGTCGGAAGTGGTGTGGTATGCTGGTGGTTTGTGGTGTATTGGTGTGGTAGTGTGTTTGTGGTGTATTGTGGTTTGTGTGTTGTGTTGTATTGTGGGTTGTGTGTTGTGGTGTATTGTGGTTGTGTGTTGTGGGTGTAATGTGGTTGTGTGTTTTGTGGTGTATTGTGGTTTGTGTTTTGTGGTGTATTTTGGTTGTGTGTTTGTGGTATGTTGTATGGTGTGTTCTGTGTTGTGGTATGGTGTTGTAGTGTGTTGTGGTGTGTAGTGTGTTGTGGGTGTGGTAAAGTGTCGTGGTGTTGTAGTGTAAATTGTGTGTATGCTGTGGTACCTGTAGTCCTGTGATTGTATGTATTGTGGTGTAGAGGTGTTGTGTTTTGGTATCTCCTCAACTACCAAACTATCCATGCTCCTAATTTTTTCCTCCAATGACTCTATGTTTTTTCCAACAATAACATTATTTCAAAAAGCAAATTTCCTCATTCACCTCCAAGACAATGACCATTTTCATCTATTACAGCACTGCTGATGATCTAATTTTCATGTGTTCCATCATGGTGGAAACCTGAGGTAATTAAAAAATTGGTTAATCAAGGGAACATTGACTTTCCTCTGGTGTCAGTAAACCACATGATTATAGTTGGTGGGAAAATGTTTTTCAAAAGCAACAGAAAACTATTTTACAACAACATTAAATGAAAAAATCAACTAATACCTGTTGCCATAATGGATTTTTTGTGTCTTGAAACTACCCAGCAGACTTTCCATATGGAATTCATGATGGAACCACTTTTGAACGCACCGAGCAAAAGACACGACACAGACACAGGAAGCCGCCCAGCCGCCGTTGAGAGAAGACTTCCCCCGTCGTTCCTGCACGTTGTTCATTATCCTGATAATTTCTCGCGCATAGCAACTCCGAACACTGTACTTTACTTCGAGATTTTTCTGGGTTATCATGAGTAGATCTCGACCATAGCTGGATAAGTGTAAACTTGCTTGCCAAGTCACTTCGAGCACCATCCCATCAAGAGGGTAAGGCGGTGACTTGCTTTCTTGTATCACCCCTCTCTTTCTTTTCTTCCCCACCCCCATTCCTTACCCCCATCCTCCTCCCTCACAACAAACAGCTACACAGGCCCAAGCAACTAACATACTACATACATTGCTATCCTTCTGACTTTTCCAATCTTCTTTTTTCTCGGCAACCTTCGCTTTGGCGAGTTAATACAATGCATTTTGAACCATCCGTAGCCCGTGTGGTTTTGTAAAATCCGGCCATCTATGGGCCTTGGCCCTGTTTCCGCCTCAAACACCGAGGGTAGGCTATCTTAGGGGCTGACCTTCATAAGTCATCTGAAATTGGCATGTTAACTAACACTAAAGGAAAACCCTTTTTTGTTAAAGTAACTTACATGCCAGAATGAACCCTGTCCACATGGACTCATGCGCGGATAAGAGTAAGATTTATACGGTTTGATGACAACCCAAAGAACGATGAAAGAAATTCTAGCATGCATTGGTTCAAATTCAACTGTTGCTTCTACCATGGATGTTTTATGCAACTCTCGCTGGGGGGTGGGTTAAGTACCTTCTCCTCTCTTCTGAAGAAGAGTTACTTCAACTACTTTTGCAGACGTCCTGGACAATTTTGAAGACTTTTTGGTATCCATCCATCAATTGCACCTGAAAGCTATCAAGCACAACGAACGGTGTTTGATGCCAGAATTAACACATAAGAGAGATAGCCACAGAGAATGAACTTCTTGCTGACTTTAAATGCAGAGAATACAGAATTTTCAATTCTGTCCAAGCGCATAAATTTTACTAAAAACCTGGGCAACAAACAGGAAAACATTAAAATTAAATATTTGATGGACAACCTGGAAGAATCCAACCAATTGAGTCAAATGGTTCGAACGTTATTTAGGCACCAATTTCCACCTGACCAAATCTCTCTTGAGCGTTTGTCCAGTTTGTTACAACACTGTTACAAATGTTACGCATTTTGGTCATACCACACACCAACAAAATACAGTAAGCCCAAACTCTGATATGCAGCAAATGCCTGTTGCAAACATTCTATTTAAAAATTGTAATAACAAACCTAAACCCAAGTTTGTCCTCTGCAATTGTAAAACATCATGCTTTATCAGCTATCTGTCCCGAGAAGGAAAAAAGGAAATGCAGAAAAATCGGAAGCTAAGAAAACTGTCCAATTCTAGAAAACAACTCCCGAGCACCTCCAAACAATGACCCAAAACTTCCTTCCAGCCTTTTGCCTGGATCTAGTGGGACTCGCTCAGGTCTCTAACCACGTTCCAAAGTTTGGCATTCTGCCCCTCTTGAGTGGCCCCAATCAAACCCTCACCTATACAACATACACAAACGTAACAACAAGGTTCAGTCTCACCTCCCATGTCTCAGGTAACCTCAGTCCGGGATATGAGAGAGCGCAAACTATTATAAAATGATAGCCAATATAATATGTTTGATTAAGTTGTGTGCTGGCTACCCTCCCTCACACATACCTTCCAGTAACACCCGCATTCAAATTTAAATTGTAAAATTTTCTTGACTTATCACATTATTCACACACCTTGAGAGCTTAACACTCTTGTAGCGGTAGTTTTCACTGATTCACTCACGTAACGTGACCGCTAATAATATCCATAGTGACAGTGAGCCACAAGTTAACGAAAAATCTTAGTATCATTATTTTAACGAATACTGCTATCGTGTGTTGTTTGTAACTTATCTTTTTAATATGCAGGGACCGATACGTAGCTCCTGGCCACCGCCTCTTCACTGGTCGTTACTAGTTTGTCACTCTCCCTCTCCATTACTTTATCAAACCTCGATCTTTAAAACTATTATGGTTTGCCAGCCTCAACTACATCACTTGCCCAGACTATTCCCACATACCTTACAACTCTGTGACTAAATGGATGAATCCTAACATCCAGTGTGTGTGTGAGTGTGGTGTGTGGTGTGGTGTGTGTGTGTTTGTGTGTGTGTGTGTTGTGGGTGTGTGTGTGGGTGTGTGTGTGCGAGTGGTTGCGCGTGTTCCGAGTATGTGCGGTGTGTGTGCGGCGCGCGCACAACGTAAAAAATGGTAGAATCCAAGCGCATCCCGTGATTTCCCACATATCCTACAGTCGACCGCTCAATATTTCCTGTCACGCACGCTCGTTAGCAGGTTATTGATATAAAAACTTTTTTTTTTCAATTTTACTAAAAGTATTTTGGTTGGCTCAGTGATCCGAGAAAGTTATCCCAGAATTCCATAATCCAGCCTATTCTTCTTACCTCATTTGCATGCACGCGACAAATTTGCTCCAAAAACAGCTCATAACATTCCAACTGCAGCAAAATGGAGTAATTATGTAATATAGGTGTGCTTCTTCATGTAAAGGGAACTTTTGAACGTATAGCACTTTCATATATAAACTATATATATATATATATATATATATATATATATAAATAATATATAACATACATACTAACTCAGTGGCCACTGTATCATGGGAAAAAAAAATTGATACAGGGTATGGGGCCCCCCTTAATATTTCGCAGAGATACAACAAAATGCTGAAACATTCCATAAAGATCCGTTCCCAGGTTGACATAAAAGCATAACGCAGTTTGTTTTTAGTTGTGTAGTCTACACATTCATGCTGTGAATCTTCCGTTGCAAACATCCTCAAATTTATATGCCACATTCTGACCAAACTATCTGCAATGTCGCAGCACAGCACATAAGTGGCGATTCCCTTGGCTCAAGCGACTGTTTCTCCAGTCATCAACTGTCCATTTTGGTGAGATGACTACATCCTACTAAATGTAATTCAGGCTAATTGAGTAAATGTCATCTTCCTGTCAGCTTGAACCAGTCCTGGCCAATCTTCTATGACTTCTCCTCAATAAGAATACGTTTTCACCCACAGAAATGACGCTAACTCTACATCGATATTAGTGCTTTCATACCATTCACTAGAAACACTAAAGATTGTTAGTATGTGAAAATCACATGAGATCCATTATCGGAGATACTCAACCCACATCGTCTGCCTGGCACCAACAATCCATTCAATGGTAAACAACATACATCACATTTTTTCCTTATTTCCTGACATTTATGGTCTGAGCACTACGAAAACCTCTTGATCATGCTTGCCATGTTTGATTATGAACTGAAGTTCCTGCCACCTGACTGCCTGATAAATATGGTTAAAAATTCTACACTTTTCCCTTTATCACTGTCAGGAGCTGACCCGAGGAACTTTTGAGTGGGCCTATCTTGTCCCTGATCTTACTTCTGTATACCTGAAAGAATCCTTTTTGGGTTATCTTCGATTCTCTTGCAACTTTAACCTCATAATCTCTTTTGCTTTCTAATTCCCTTTTTTTATTTCTCTCTTTAACGGGAATATATCGATTTCTCAATTGCCCCTCTCCTCTTTTGATTTGCCTATATATGCCTCTCTTTTGACCAATCAGATATTTTAATCTATTGTTCATCCATTTAGGATCATTTTTGTTTGATCTGATTCCCTTTTTGGGAACATAATTTGACTGAGCAGCTAGAACTATGCCCTGGAAGCATCATAATCGGCAACCATCACCACCTACCTGACCCTTAGTCAGGTCATTCCAGTTCGGGCCCACCTTAGTAATTTTTCTGTCCTATGAAATCAGCCAAAAGCGAAAGTCAGGACGGAACTTGATTGCCATTATAGGGGAATTCCATGATATATTAAAACTGAGTGATTTGTGATCACTTTCCCCCCAAGCTCATCATTAACCTCAAGATTATTAATTAGTGTTTCCCTACTGGCAAGAACCAAGTCAAGGAGGTTATTTCCCCTATTGGCTCTGTCCACAAACTTTTTTAAAAAAACAATCCTGGATCGTACAAGAAAGTCACCTGACTCAAAAATTTCCTGTCAAATTGCTCCAGTCAATCTGTCTATAGTTGAAATCTCCCATTAGCACAACATTTTCGTATGTAGATGCCTTACGAATTTCGGTCCCATAGAAGTTTACTGCACTCCCTATCAAGATTTGGGGCCCTGTAAATCACACCCAAAATTAGTTTTTCTCGGCCCTCGAGAAGCTGTAACCCAAACAGATTCAGTGGCTGACGCTTCTAATTTAATATCTTGTCTAACACAACAATTTAAATTGTCTCTGACATACATCGCTACTCCACCACCTTTCCTGTTGCCCCTGTCAGTGTGGAATAATTTATAGCCTTGTATGTGACATTCAGGGGGCATCTCTCTATCTTTCAGATTAAGCCAGGTCTCTGTTATAGCAATAATATCTATGTTTCCTGCACTTGCAATTAATCTTAGCTCATCTATCTTATTTCTTACACTCCTGCTAATAGTATAGTAAACCTTAAGGGAGCTAGTCCCTTGCTGCCCCCTGCTGTCCCCCTTTGTTTGCTGACCTGATCTATTGTCTTTATTTATAACTTCATGCTGAATGCCTTTTATACATTTACTGTTTCCAACCCAAGTGTTGCAACCTGCTTGTTTCCCACACACACCCATACCTCTATCTTCCATCAGTTTAAAATCATAGGCATTTCACCAATGGCCTTCTCAATCGAGTCTGCAAGTGCTACCACCCCAGCCCAGAGAGATGTACCCCATCCCTTGTATACATATCATGTTTGCCATAAAAGTTGTTCCAGTTGTCAATGAATGGGATTGCAAGTTCCTTGCAGTATCTGTCTAGCCAGCAATTTACACCAATTGCCCTAGACAACCATTCATTTCCTACTCCCCTTCTAGGCAAGATGCTACATATGATTGGGATCCCTCCCTTAGACTTAATGAAATCTATAGCTGACCTGTACTTATCTAGCAGCTCTTCTCTCCTACCCTTCCAATATCATTTCCACCAGCACTGAGACAGATAATGGGCTTGTTCCCATTACCTGACGTGATATTATCCAGCCTGTTGACAATGTCCCCAACACCAGCTCCAGGGAAGCACACTCTGTCTCTCATCTTCTTATTCCTATTACAAAAAGCACGGTCAATATATCTTACCTGAGAGTCACCAACCACAAGAATGCGCTTACCTCCATTAGCAGGGGCAGTAGTACCCTTACCTTCACTGGCCACTGAAGTACATTCATCCTGAAGAACAGAGAAGCGATTTCCTACCTTCAGATCTTCACTCTTAACTTTCCTTACTCTGAATGCGCCTTCCATTACTGTGAACCACTCGCCACTTGTAGCAGGTGCTGGGCTGCACCTCACTGCTGGTAGCCGTTGCTACCTCCCCACCTACAGCCTCCTCACAGCGAGAGACAGACTGCACCTCACTGCTAGAAGCCTCATTCCCCACACACTCCAGCCACCTCACACTCTCTCCCAGACCCATTGAGGTGGGCCTTCAGCCCCTAAATCTCCTCTGGAGAGCAAGACCTCCTCCTTCAACTCTCCAACCTCAATGTTTAAAAACACTGCAGAATGCAAGCCTGCTTTGTAAACCGTCCCACACTATAGCCCCAAAGCAGCCTCTGGGTCTGTGACCTCCACGTGACGACTGAACCACTGACATCTACCTTTTACTCTCAGTGTTAGCTACAACTAGAAAAGTTGACTTCTGATATATCTGTGGCCCCTCTATAAACTTGTACCTCCTGAGTCTACTCAAACAGTCTTTTATCTACCAATACATCCCAACAAACTATGTCAAATATATATATATATATATCTATATATATATATATATATATATATATATATATATTTTAGATATATATATATATATATAATATAATTTTTTTAATGATAGGATGGGATCCATCCTTGGTATAAATTGTGGGATCCATAGCCTCGGAGAGTGGATATATATATATTATTATTTTTATTATTATATTATTATTATAATTTATTATTATTTATTATTTAAAACATTACAATTACATTAAAAAATAAAAAAGAATACAGTATCCAGATCATCCACAGACAATATAAATTCTTTCATTGCCTAGGACACACTGCAAGGTTTTACTTCGCCTGGACACAAAAGATCCTCCTCACCTGTACAGTCGTTCTCAATACTTATGCTAAATACAAGATTATTCAATATTAGACTTGACATCAATCAAAAGAAAAATAAAATAAAATTGCCAATGTGTAGTTAAGTAATATGCCAAATTATATACGCCAACTGATAGATGTATAAGGCCATTATATATAATTCCATTAAAACAAAATAAAACTGTGCAGTAATACAAAATAAAGACATATCCTCCTACTCCTTCCCATCTGCTATTACAATATACACACTGGAATAATTACATTCAGTAAAAAATTATAAGCAGTTTAACTAACCCCCCCCCCCATTTATCCCCAGTTCACCATAATGCACAGCATCTCACCGTTGTTCATTTTAACTTATAACTAATAAACAAAACTTTAATTTATACCTAGGCACATATTACATTGATGACAATAACAATCAACAATAGTGAAAAAAAAGGTCAACTGTTATCCTAACGCTTACAATTAATATTAATAAAAGAAACACAGTTATCGCATCTTCCACTCATAAATAGAAACACATGCAACAGTGTCACAAATACTCACTGCAATTTAACTCTGCACTGACACAAAACATTCCTCTGCACTGTACACATTGTCCCGATTCATCGATGCCAAATACAAGGTATACAATTTGAAAAAAATTATATCAATCAAATAATATACATTGCAATATGCTTTAATAGGTAAATTAAACACGTCACTCTTACAGGTAGAGTGTATACCATTATACAGGAAAATCCGATAAGATTGTTTTAAGTAATCAGAAAAAAAAAGAGACAATCCCCAAACGTCCTTTCATGGGTATTTACAAAGTGCACACACACAAGTACTTGAATAATGATCCATCATTATAACCCTCCCCCCTCCCCCCCCCCCCTTTCCATTATTTACCCATGTGTATCATATTTCCACAAAACATTGACAGTGTTCAGGAACAACTTAAAAAAAATTAGTAACTGACATAATTTTATACTGAAGAACATCCCAGTATTATGATATAATACAAAAACCCAAACACTAGTTAAGACTGTCAACGGTCATGATTACTTTACACTTAATATAGACACGCACTTTATACGTCTACCATATTTAAAAGAAGTTGACCATAATATCACATGAATTATGATTTAAAAAATAATTACAAGAATTATTGCATTATCATACTTGCTCAGTAAACATTACATAATAATATAAAATACCTAACCGATTTGATACCCCCCCCCGGCTTCCCGTGACCCACCCTGATGTAAACACACTATCAAACAATTAATGCTTTGTTCTATCAAAGAAATATTCGATCATAAACTGATGCAGGTTTACACTCCCCCACCCCCTCGCGTCAGCTCTCACATTCATACCCTATACGGAACTGAAAATCTATATTCCCCTCATTGCCACGAATATAGAAAATATAATCACCACTAAATACATGATGGACATCTCACTCTATCCACACCTACTCCCTCCTATATCCATACTCAATGCTATCAGTACTATTAACCTACCTCCACCAACCATGTTTCCAGACTACGAAACCATCGACGTTACCCTGGCGATACTCTCAAAAAGAGACACCACATGATAGTGCAGTCATCATCCCCCACACAAAACAAACATGTAGACTGCAAAATGCTCATCTGATACAGTCGTTTTTAGATAGGTAAAATCCCATGTAAGAATACCCTAGGCATTGTTTCCCGCACCTTGTCTTTAATGTAAACTTACGGAAAACGCTCCCCCAGATACCTGCCCAATTATATAACGGAAGGACACTCTCCCCCTCCATCACCTCATAACCCCTCCAACCTTCCCAAAATCGTTGCCACACTTCCTGGTATGCTAATCTGCAATAAATATCTACAACATACTCATAAACTCCTCCAATTCCCTACCCCCCACCACTGCCTCCACGTCTTTCCATAACATCTGCTCACTGACACTCACGATGCCCACACAATCGTATATAACTATGTTTCACATACATTGCTCTTCTGTTACTCTCAAAGGAATTATTCTTAAAAAAAACCACCCTCCCAATGTTGTCATCACAACCGTTTGCCTCAGCTAATGTAACCTTATCCCCATATAAAATGCAGTCCGTCTTTTGCACCTTCTGCACATCTTTCATCATCAATGGGGTTATAATCCACTGCTACATTCCACATTTTAGGTATAAATGATTGTGTTGATAGCGAGTGACCTCTGTTGTATCGTCAGTCCGCTCGGACCGATTCCCCCCACCTCCTCAAAGCTCCTTGCACTTACCCTTTCAGATTTTTGCTCCTCTTCTTGCTTTGTCCTGCCCCTCTGTATTCAACCACTGATGTTAATGTGCTCTATTACTTGCCCACCATATCATTATCACCAGTCCCTTCCCACCCCACAAACCGCCTCTAATATTTTAGACTAAACGCCGTTTAAATACATATCCATTGCTCCACTAAAATTTCACATGATTCTACCTAATTCCTTAATCTTCCTCTCCCCCTTATTATTAAGTCCGTCGTTTTGCGTCAACATACCCAAGTATACTCATAGCACCCCGAGATGCCGTACTCCCCCTTCACCACCCCGCATTAATCAGCCTATAATAGAGGATCTTGCAGACATGCAAAAAGGAATCTGAGACATGGGACATCTCGGTCTCAGTCCCTAACCAAACTAACAACCTTTCCCACACTTCCATTTAATTTTACATCGTATTTCTGCACCTTTGTACAAAGTTTCCGCCCGATTGGACAATTTCCTCGCCAAAATCCATGTGCCTCATAATGATCCATTACGGCTCTCTCTCGACACAATTCATAAGCCGCCTTCCAATCCAAGCAAGTACACCCTCGCGACCTAGCCTTCGATCATCTATATAGTCTCGTATCCTCCAGGCTCACTCTAAACATTGTCTGTCCCGGCACACCCTTTTGTCCCTATCTATAACCCTCACAGTTTATACACTGCCATACCTATTCCTAAATCCTTAGCAAAGAATTTATAATCCACGCACATTAACCGATAAACCCCTATTACTTAGATGATTACTCTGCACTTCCCCCTCAGAAGCATGACAACGACCCCGGTTCGATTGCGACATACTCACTTACATACCTTTACCTTCATTTATTCATTAAACATGCACCAGCATTCTTTCAGGCCTCCCGGTTACTCATAATAAGTATCATTCGGGTTTCCCATCTATTCCAGGCGGTTTCCCTACACTTCATCAACACTACAAAACCTCCTCTTCACTTATGGGGACACCTTATTCACCCTTGCTCTTCTGATTCCTGGGTTTCTTGATATCCCTTTCTCCAAAAATATGCAAGTGCCTCCATCTTTCTGTTACCACCCTTCATAGATATCTCAAAACTATTTATCAGCAAACCACCATACCTTCAAGTGGTTCTACTAACCGCTGGTCCCACTTGTTTCCCTCCCACGTCTGATCTACTTCCAACTTCAACACACTTCATTACCCTGTACCATATCTTAATCGCCGTCTAGGACGCAAGCTTGATGGCTTATCACCCCTTAAAACTTCCTCCAACCCACCTCTTAATCGCTCACATCAAACCTTGCATTCTGCAATCTCCAGCTAAAATTGCGTCTTTATACCCTCAATCTCCGAGGGGAGACGGATATACCCCACGATATCCTTCATTAACATGCTTTAACTGCCCCTCCAAATACCTCTGTAATCCCGCCTTTCCTCATATTTAAAAACTACAGATTACCGGTGTTAGCATATTTCCACCAATCGTAATATATCACTCCCTGCTTTTTCTTTATTTCACTCAAATTTTTCCACCATTTCCGCTTAAAAACTAATTCCACCCTCCAAATCCCGCTAACAAGCTCACATTAAGTTTCCATATAAACCTCATGAAGCATTTTTGTTAAATCACCCCATCCTGTTCAAACTGCCCCTCTTTGACCGGAAAACACAACATTCACACTTTCCAGTGAGTAACCTGCTATCACTGGAGAGACATAAATGCGATCTTAATCGATGCCGCATAACCAGCTCCTCACATAAGTATGCTCCACCACCCACCCCTTCCCTCACCTACATCCACTATAGCCGGACTCTCCCTAAAAACATCCCGTAGGACCTCCAACCACCCCACACCCAGCTCCCCTCGGCTCCAGTCTTTCCTACGCATCACACAGTTCTAATCCCCCACCAATATATGTTATATACAGCATGCCCCCGCCAAATGATAAAGCAGAACATCCCTCGCAAAATCCTGTTTTTAACGCGCTATGGCTATCCTATAGGTATATGTACCTTGACAAACTACACGAGCCCCACCCCATGTCCCATATCCATCCGTACAATGTCTCCCGTCCCACCTTCTTCCCAGTGTAACATTGAATATGGACTGGCCTCCGCTATTTAAAACAGCAGCACCTCCCATGAGTTCCTGTATATCAGCATTAAAATTCGGCCTTTAGGCCATTTAATTCAATGTTAAGTATTTAAAAATGCTATCGGGGGGCTTGCAGTCGACTGCGGTCCATGCTTTTCCTTACTTTTTGACAATATACTTTTCACTGTCCTTTCCTGTCTCGTCTTTTCCCTTCCCCTGCCCCCCCTCCACCGGGGACTTTCCTGGGACACATCCACTACGTGCTTTTTACCCGTTTCTTTGTGTGGTGTAAGGAGATCATTCACTGTCTGTGGCTACCCGCCTCCCTCTTTGCGTGATCTCTTGTTGCTATATGATTCCTGCACAAACATTGTGACTGTTGCTATACGGACCCTGCTACAAACATTGTGACTGTTGCTCTATATGAACCTCTGGCTCACACATTGTGGACTGTTGCCTTGACCTCTGCGCAAACACTTGTGACTGTTTTGCTATATGGACTCTGCACAAACATTGTGACTGTTGCTTAGGACCTATGCACAAACCATTTGTGACTGTTGCTATTATGACCTCTGCACAAACATTGTGACTGTTGCTACTATGACCTCTGCCAAACATTTGTGACTGTTGCTTTATGACCTCTGCACAAACAATGTGATGTTGCCTATATGACCTCTGCGCAAAACATTGTGACTGTTGGACTATATGACCTCTTGCACAAACATTGTGATGTTGCTATAGACCTCTGCGCAAACATTCTGTGACTGTTGCTATATGACTCTGCACAAAACATTGTGACAGTTGCTATATGACCTCTGCACAACACATTGGCTTTAATTTCAAAACCTCAAGCTTTATATAGAAGAATGTTCATAGAAAACTTTCGTCTTGGCAGATACATTTACAAACACACCAGCACAGAAACAGTTATTTATACCAGATCCTACGAAACTCCATATTATTAATACTGATATTACTTAGTTTTTCTTTAAAAATAAAAGGTAAATACAGGTAGACCTGAGATCAATTTACATGAGATAATCAACAACTAAAAATAAATAACAATTAGGTTGAGTCACAGAGGAAAAAATATATATCATAGTGTTAAAGCGTCCCAGGTTGGAAGTTATCACACTCCCGACAAGGTAGGACGCCATGTGTGTATGGTCCTTCCCGACAAGGTAGACGCCAGTGTGTATGTCTACCCGACAAGGTAGACGCCAGGCAGTGTGTATGTCTTACCCGACAAGTAGGCGCCAGTGGGGGTGTATGTCTACCCCACAAGGTAGGCGCCAGTGTGTATGTCTACCGACAAGGTAGACGCCGTGTGTATGGTTCTACCCGACCAAGGTAGACGCCAGTGTGTTATGTCTTACCCGACAAGGTAGACGCCAGTGTGTAGTCTACCCGACAAGGTAGACGCCAGTGTGTATGTGTTACCCGACAAGGTTAGACGCAGTGTGTATGTCTACCGACAAGGGTAGACGCGTGTGTATGTCTACCGACAAGGTAGACGCCAGTGTGTTATGTCCTACCGACATAGGTAGACCGGCCAGTGTGTATGTTCTACCGACTAATGGTAACGCCAGTGTGTATGTCTACCCGACATAGGTAGTGCCCGCCCCAGTTTGTTGGTTGTTTGTGATTTTTATTCTTGGTTTCTTTTTGGTAATTTTTCTTTGTTTCTCTTTCTTGTTGTGTTCTTGTTTTGGTTTCGTCTTTTGTTTTGTTTGAGGTTCTTTTTGTTTTTGTTTTTTGAGTTATGTTACCCGACAATGGTAGACGCAGTTGTGTATTTACCCCGACAAGGTAGACGCCAGAGTGTAGTCTACCCGACCCGACAAGGATAGACGCCAGGTGTATGTCTACCCCCGACAAGGTAGAGCCAGTGGTGTATGTCTACCCGACTAGGTAGACGCCCCAGTGTGTTGTCTACCCGACAAGGTAGACGCCTTTGTGTATGTCTACCCGACAAGGTAGCGCCAGTGTGTATGTTCTACCCGACAAGGCTTAGACGCCAGTGGTGTATTTCTACCGACAAGGGTAGGCGCCAGTGTGTATGTCTACCCGACAAGGTTAGGCGCCAGTGTGTATTTCTACCGATACAAGGTAGAGCCCAGTGTGTATGTCTAACCGACTAAGGTAGACGCCAGTGTGTATGGTCTACCCGACAAGGTAGACGCCAGTGTGTATGTCTACCCGACAAGGAATAGTCGCGCAGTGTTATTGTCTACCGACAAGGTTAGACCTCCAGTGTGTTATGTCTACCCGACAAGGTAGCGCCAGTGTGTAGGTCTACCGACAAGGTAGACGCCAGTGTGTATGTCTACCCGACAAGGTAGACGCCTGTGTGTCTAACTCGAACAAGGTAGACGCCAGTGTGGTATACCCGACAAGTAGACGCCAGTGTGATATGTCTGCCCGACAGGTAGACGCCAGTGTGTTTGTCTACCCGGACAGGTAGACGCCAGTGTTGTATGTCTACCCGACAAGTAGACGCCAGTGTGCATGTTACCCGACAGGCTTAGACGCCAGTAGTGGTATGTCTACCGACAAGGGTAGGACGCCAGGTTGTATGTTTCTACCCGACATGGTAGACGCCAGTGTGTTAGTGTCTACCCGACATGGTAGGATAGGACGGCCAGTGTGAATGTCTACCCGACAAGGTAGACGCCAGTGTGTATGTCTAACGACAAGGTTAGGGACTCCAGTGTGTATCGTCTACCCGACAAGGTAGACGCCAGTGTGTATGTCTACCCGACAAGGTGGTAGACGCCAGTGTGTATGTCTACCGAAAAGGTAGACGCCAGTGTTGTATGTCTACCCGAACAAAGGTAGACGCCAGTGTGTATGTTACCCGACAAGGTAGACGCCAGTGTGTATTGTCTACCCGACAAGTGTAGACGCCAGTGTGTTATGTCTACCCGACAAGGTTGACGCCAGTGTGTTATGTCTACCCGACATGGTAGACGCCAGTGTTGGAGTATGTCTACCGAACAAGGGCGTAGACGCCAGTGTGTATGTCTACCGTACAAGGTAGACGCCAGTGGGTATGTCTACCGACAAGTTAGAACGCCAGTGAGTATGTCTACCGACAGGTAGACGCCAGTGGGTGTTACCCGACAAGGTGTGGACGCCAGTGTGTGTCTACCCGTGGCAAGGTAGACGCCAGTTTGTGTCTATCCCGACAACGGTAGACGCAGTGTGTGTCCTCTTACCCGAGGAAGGTAGACGCCAGGGTGTGTGTTACCCGACAGGTAGACTGTTCCAGGTTGTGCTCTACCCGACAAGGTAGACGTCCAGTGTAGTTACCCGACAAGGTAGAGCCCAGTGTGTTCTACCCACAAGGTAGACCGCCAGTGTGGTCTTTATACCACGACAAGGTTAGACGCCAGTGTGTATGTCTACCCGACAAGGTAGACGCCAGTGTGTATGTGTACCCGACAAGGTAGACGCCAGTGTGTATGTCTACCCGACAAGGTAGACGCCAGTGTGTATGTCTACCCGACAAGGTAGACGCCAGTGTGTATGTCTACCCGACAAGGTAGACGCCAGTGTGTATATCTACCCGACAAGGTAGACGCCAGTGTGTATGTCTACCCGACATGGTAGACGCCAGTGTGTATGTCTATCCGACATGGTAGACGCCAGTGTGTATGTCTACCCGACAAGGTAGACGCCAGTGTGTATGTCTACCCGACAAGGTAGACGCCAGTGTGTATGTCTACCCGACTAGGTAGCGCCAGTGTGTATGTTACCCGACAGGTAGACGCTCAGTGTGGTATGTCTACCCGACAGGTAGACGCCCGTTCCAGTGTGTAGGTTCTACCGACCAAGGTAGACGCCAGTGTGTATGTCTGTACCCGACAAGGTAGACGCCAGTGTTATGTCTACCCGACAATGTAGACTCCCAGTATGTGTATGTCGACCCGACATGGTTAGACGCCCAGTGTGTATGTCTACCCGACATGGTAGACGCCAGTGTTGTATGTTCTACCCGCAAGGTTGACTCCGTGTGTATGTCTACCCGACAAGTAGACTCCAGTGTGTATGTCTACCCGACAAGGTAGACTCCAGTGTGTATCGTCGGACCCCGGACATGGGGGTTAGACGCCAGTGTGCTGTCTACCGACAAGGTTAGACTCCAGTGCTTGTTGTCGACCCGACAAGGTAGACGCCTTTGTGTATGTTACCCGACATGGGTAGACGCCAGTTGTTGTATGTCTACCGACAAGGTAGACTCCAGTGTGTATGTCGACCCGACAAGGTTGACGCCAGTGTGTATGTCTTACCGACATGTAGACGCAGTGTGTTTGTCTACCCGACAAGGTAGGGACTCCAGTGTGTATGCTACCCGAATGGTAGACGCCAGTGTGTATGTCTACCGACAAGGTTAGACTCCTGGGGTGTTTGCTACCCGACAAGGCCAGGTAGACTCCAGTGTTGTATGGCTACCCGACAAGGTAGTCGCAGTGTGTTATGTTCTACCCGACATGGTATGAAGCCAGTGTGTTGTCTACCCGACCAAGGTAGACTCCAGTGTGTATGTCTCTACCGACATTATGTCCGACACTAGAATTTAAGCAAAGTTTTCCATAAATATTAAGATTAAGTTTTTCTTTGGTTTCCTACCTTATTATCTCTCTCTTACCTCCTAACCCCTTACTCTCTACCTCTTCCCTCCCTTCCTCCACCCCTTTCCTCTGTAATTCAGTTTCTTCCCTTCTTTTATCCCCCCTTTTTTGTTTTTTTGTTACAGTAAACAACACATGATTTAAATTAAAAAAACACAGGTGAGATTTACGTAGTGGGGGGGGTTTGGGGGGTATCCCCCCCCCCCCCACCCCGGGCACTGACGGTCTTTTGCCATCTTTAATACATTGTGGTTTTTTTTAATTTTTGGTTTTGTGAAAGTTTTTTTTAGGGTTTATGGGCCATGTTTAGTATTAAAACATATTGCGGGTTTTTTAAGTTGTTTTTTTTATAGTTACAGTATTTGGAAATTTTGTGAAAAGAATCAAGACTTTTCGGGAAAAGTACTTTTAGAATTAACTTTAACATTTTGGTGGTGCTTTAGAGGTGGGAAGCACGCGCGCGCGCGCGCAGTAGGAAAGGGGGGAGGGGGGGGGAAAAGGTTACTTTAAAACGTAAAAAGTTAGAGGTTTTGCAGCAGCAAAAACGGGGCAGCAGTTACAAATTTTTTTTAAACTTTTAACAGCAGGTGATCAGTAAAAATTACCTATTTTAAAGTGTTAAAATTTCCCGAGAGTGGGTTGGGGATAAAGACTAAAAGGATCCTGAACTACCTCCCCGACGCCTCTTTTCCCCCCTTCCCTTTTTTAAAAGGTGAAAAATTCATTTCACCCCCCTTCTTATCTCTCTTTCTCATTCTTTTTTTAAGAAATAGAAGGATATCCCCAAACCCCCCTCTTTCTTCCCCCAAAAAATTTTACTTCCTCAAGAATTTCAACAAAAATTCCCATATCCCCCTCCATTCCCCCCTCCTTAATTCTCCCCTTCCTACGTTTTACGAATACAAGGATCCCGCAAGCCCTTTTCCCACCTCCGTACTTTTCCCTGCTTGATCATCGCCCCCCCCCCCCCCCCCCCCCCCCCCCCTCCCCCCCCCCCCCCCCCACCCCCCCCAAAAATTTCCGAATATACGAATTTTTTTTGTTTTTTTTTTTTTCCCCCCAAAGGGCCTCCCCCCCCTTTCCCCCATCACCCTCGCTATCGCTCTTTTTAAATTTCTCTTTCACTTTTCCCCACTTAAAAAAGAATTTTGGATATTGAAAAGCCCCTCCCAGCCTGCCTCCCCCCAAAAAATTCTTACCTCCCTGGGGGGTCAAACCTGGAGTGCAGCAGAAATTTGGGCCCTGTGCTATTTTTTGAAGCGGGACATAAAGGTTTGGGGTTTAAACTTGTAGCAGACACGGGTTTGGGTGTACACTTGAAACAGACTTTTGTTATGTCTTACCGTGAAGCGACACCAGGTTTGGGCTACACTTTTCGCAACCTTGATTTGTGTTCGCTTAAAGCAGACCCCCGGGGAAGTGAAAACTTTGAGCAAGACATTTGGGGTTGTTTTTTAAAATTTTTGCAGACACCAAATTTTGTGTACACTCGTAGCAGCCCCCCGGATGCCCTTTCATTGTGGGCGTTTCCGGTATGCATAAAATTGTAGCAGACCCCAAAGCGGGTGTTCCCTTTCCAGCGGCACCAGGTATGTGTTAACCTTGTAGCAAAACACAGGAAATTGTTCCCATTTTGTAGCAAAACCAACAGGTTTGTGCTACACTTTTGGGGAAGCCCCGGTTTTGTGCTCAATTGTAGGGGAAAAAAGGAAAGTGTACCTTGTAGCCAGCCCCAAAGGTTTGTCCCTACTTTGTAGCGGGGCCAACCGGTATGTGCAAATTTTTAGCACACCGGGTTTTTGGGTGTTAAAACTTGTAGCAGCCCAACGGGTTTTATGTGCTACTTTTTTTTAACCCAGCCACCGGTATGTGCTCCCACTTTTTTCAAACAACAGGTATCTGTTTACACTTGTAGGGGACCCCCCGGGTTTTTGTTGCTAAAATTATAGCAGTTTTTCGTGTAAAGGCAAGGGGAAATTAACCCCTTTTGTAGGAGTGGGGAAAGGGACCCCAGTTGGGGAGTGTGGGGGAAGTTTCGTGAGGCAGTAGGTAAATAAAAAGGGGGGGGTTAAGGCAGGGGGGATTGGTGGGAAAAAGAAGAAATGTTAAAAACGGGGGTGGGGGATTTTGTTTTGGAAGGGTTTTGGTGCTATTATTTAAAAAATTGTTTGGGAGGGAAAAGGTTACCTAGGGTTTGGCGGGAGCATGTTTGCTCCTTTGTATAAAGGGAAAAAGGGGGAAAAAAGAGGGTGCCAAAAATAAACAGGGGAATAAGTTTTTTGGGAGTATCCCGGGTTAAAGTGCTGGTGGGTTATTATTAAAAAAAATTAAAGAGTAAGCCCAAAAAGAAGGATAGCGGGATGAACAAGGAGGCTTTAGGAAAGGTTAGAGGGTTTTGCGCAACGTGTTTAAAGTGAAAATTTAAAGGTGAACAATATTTGAAAGGGTTTAAAAAAGGTTTTTGTGGCTTTTTTGGGATTTGGAAAAAGGCGTTTTAGGGGGGGGATAGGGGAAATTTTGGGGCGATGTGAGGTGTATGGTAGAAGGTAGGTTACTAAAAGTAGTAAAAAAGGTTTTTTCGGGGATATTGGGCCCGGGTTAAAGTATTTTAGGAAAAGGGGAGTTTTTTTCCCCAGTAAAAATTTGGCCCTTTGGGACGGTTTTTGTGTTTGTCCCCGTTTTTGTTCAATTTTTTTATAGGGGTTTTTGGTAAGAAAAGGTAAATTTGTTGGGTCCTGGAAAATTAGGTGTGGATTTTAAAAGAAAAAACGGAACACAAAATTTGGGATTTTGTCACAGTTCCCTTTTTGCTGATGACACTGGCTCTTGGGAAAATTTCTGAAGAGGGGTTTGCAGGGTTTTGGTGGATGAATTTGGTTAGGGGATGTAAAAAAACAAAAAATTAAAATTGGGTTTACAGGTAAAGGGAAAAAGGGTTTTACATGACGAAAGTTTGGTTTCAGATTGGAGGGGGGGTTTTTATGGGTTTGGTGAATTTTTTTCAGTTATTTGGGATGTGAGGTGTCAGGGGGAAGGGGGTTAGAAAAATGAGGGGGAATCATAAACTGTTTGGGGGAAAAAAGGGGTGGGGGCCTTAGGTGCTGTGGAACAATGACTTTGTCCTTGAAAGGGGAAAGAGGGGAATGAAATGAGAGTTATTTTTTAAAAACCCGCTCTTACAGGGGGTGTGAAGCAGGGGGTGAAAAAGGGTTTTGGCGCGAGGAGGAGGCTGGAGGAGTGGAGATATCATGTCTGGGGAAAATGTTTGGTGTAAAATATAATGCAGGAATTTTGGGGGTTTGGAAGTTGGGGAAAAGGGTCCCGGGATTCCCAAAACTGTTGCCCCAGAGGCCCGGGGAAAGGGGTTTTCTTGAGGTGGTTCTTTCTTGCAAAAGAGAAGGGAAACGAAACGAATGACTTCGGAGTTTTTAAAAAAATCTGTAGTGGAGGGGAAGGCGGGGGTAGGGGTGGGCCCTTGGATGGGTTGGGGGGCGGGTGAATGGGGTTTTGGTGCGAGGGGCTTGGATTTCCCAGGAAGCTTTGGTGAGCGTTTTGATGGGAAATTGAATAAAAAATTTGGTTTTTAATACTTGACATGTTGTTGGAGTGGTTTAAAAAAAAAGGAACATTTATGAAGCGTTTCGGGGAAAAAATGGCGGGCCGGACTTGAGTCTGGGGATGGGAAAGTTAAAGCGACTGGACTCTGAGGGAAAGTGTTTTAAATTGTTCCGTTTTTAAAACTTTTAGTGAAAAGGGCACCCCTCTGGCATGACAGGAGGGGGTGAACGATGATGAAATTTTTTTTCCCTTTTTTCCGGCCAGTCTGCCTTGGTGGGAATCGACCACTTGCCCCACTTCTCTTTTTGCTTGGCGTTGGGGAAAACAAAACTTCCAGTAAGCAGTGAGTCAATATCTGGTCCCTGGTTGCGGCAATCTGGCGGGTACGGGAAGAGTCCCCCCGTGGGGGCCCCTAAAACGGGTTTGAAAAACCAGGGAGAAGGTTTGGGGACTCTAAATAAACCCCCTTAAGTGTAAATTTCATCCGGGCCGAAAAGGGGAAAATTTAATCAATGTTTGTGCGAAAAATTCCCCCCCAAAATTTTAAATTTTACAACCCCGGGCCCCAACAGTTCCCTCTTGGGGGCCCCGGGGAGGTCTAAGGCCTTCGCGCCCTCGGGGAAAATTAAAATGCCCTTTAGGGGAAAAGGGGGGAGGAAAAACCCGCCCTTGAGGCCCCTTGTTCCCTCGAAATCCCCCTTTCAAAAGGTGTCTTAAACTTTGCCAAGCCCTCATTTTACTTCTTGGGGTGTGCACCCTCTTTTGAAAAACCCCCAAAAACTAAATTAAATTTAGGGCCCCGGTCCCCTGAGATAAATTTTTAGAAGGCAAAAAAACCTGTTAATTTTGGGATGAGCAAGGGTTTTTCCGGCCCAAACCCTCCCAGGGGAAAATTGGGGTTTTGGGGGGGGTAAAGCAACGCAGGTTGTTTTTACCTGTTTTTCTGTCTTCGTGTTTGGCTTCCAGTCATTTAGTAAAAGGTTTTGTTGTCCCCCAAAACGCTGAGGATTTGGGAGGTGCCCAGGCCCCCGGGTTTTTCTAAAGAACAGCAATTCGGGGGGCCCCCCTTCCCGGGAACTCCTCCAGTAGACCGGGCTCCTCCCAAACGCAAAAGCCCCACTGGGAAAAACCCAATTATGGAAAAAACGCCAACAAAATTGCTCTCCCATGCTTCAGGAAAGAAAAAGTTTGTCCCCTTTGCGTAAAGGCCCCCACACTAAAGGGATTTCCCGGGGTTAGCTTTTCCCAATTCCTCCCTGGGCACCCGCCCTCGCCCCAACGGGCTTTTGGGGATTGGTGTTGCTCTTCCCCTTTGCCCCCCCAAACCCTCCCCGAACATAGGTGTATTTTTGCGGGGGGGCCCGGAAAGCTGATCAATTCGGGACTCCATGGTCTCGTGTGCCACAAACCCAAAAGGGAAAGTTTGCCTGACTTGGGGATCAATGACAAAATAAAGAGAAGCCCCCCACAGCCCGTTGCCCCCCAACGGGAAAACCCCCAAATTCAGAGGTCTGGGTGGAAGTCAAAAGCGTCCTGATGGAGCCACTTTTTCTACCCCGGAAAGGATGGGGAAAACAGAAATTTCCTGGGACTACCATGTGCTGCAAATTTGGCAGACAAAATAATTGCCTTACTCTGTTGTGGAAAAGGGGGGGGGGCCCCCAGCCCAGGGAGAACCCCCATGAAACCGAAAATATGAAGACCTTCCCCTTGCTTTTTAAATTCATTCCAAAAAGGGTCGGAAAACCCTTTTGGGCATGGGGCAAAATGTGGCTCCTTTAAAATGGCCCCCCCCTTCAAAAAGGATGAAAAAATCTTTAAGGGAAAACCGGACCCCGGGCGAAGCTTCCTCTTTAGGTCAAGGGTTGCGGTTTAGAAGGGAATTTGGCTGCGCATTCTGGGCAACGGGGGCCCAGGGGGGGAGGTTGGGGGGCGGGGGGTAATTGGGGGGGGATGTGCTTCCTTGGGGGGGGTTACCTATGTTGTTTTCTTGTTCTTTTTGTGGGAATTTTAATTTTTGGGCTTATATATTTTTTTTTTTTTAATTTTTATAATTTTTTTAATACTCGGGGGTTATTTTTTCTTTTTTTTTTTTTAAAATTCTTTGTTTATTTTTATTTATGTTTTTATTATTTATTTTTTTTTTCTTATTTTTTTTTTTTATATTTTTTTTTTTTTTTTTTTTATTTTTCTTCATATTATATATAAAATATATTAATTTTTTTTTAAAAAATTTTTTTTTATATATATTTTTTAAAATATTTATATAAAATATATTTATATTATTTTTATAATTTTTATATAAAAATTTTATTTATTTATATATTTTTTTTTTTTATAATATATAAAATTTTTTTTCATATATTTTAAAAAAAATTTTTTTTATTTTTAATTTTTATATATTAAAATTTTTATTTTATTATTTTTTTATTTTATTTTTTGATTCAGCAAAATTGGGGCGACTTGGGGATGTTTTAAAAATTTGTTGTGGAGGGGGAAAAAAAAGGGGTAGGGGTCGGGCATTGGAAAGGCTGGAGGGGGTGAAAGGGGGGTTTTTTTTTTTAAAAAAAATTTAGGACGCAAGTTGTTTAAAAACCCTTTAAACAGGCATGCTGGAGCCCCTTTTTCATAGGGGTAAGTGGGACTATTTGGGTTTTTTTTTAACCCGTTGGCTGTTAGGCCCGTGAGGATGTTTAATATTTTGTGAAGGGATTCAGGGAAAACCCGTAGCCTGGTTGTGTACTGGAGGTGGGGAAATTTTGTTTGGGGGGTGGGGGGTTGTTTACTGGGGGTGGGAAATTGTGTACTGGAGGGGGGGGAAGTTTTGTTTCTGGAGGTGGGAAGTTGTGTATGGGAGGGGGGAAGTTGTGTTTTGGGGTGGGAAGTTGTGTCTGGGGTGGGGGAAATTGGTTTTATGGAGGTGGGGAAAATTGTGTACTGGAGGTGGGGGAAATTGTGTACTGGAGGTGGGAATTGTGTACTGGAGGTGGGGAAATTTTGTACGGAGGGGGGAAATTGCGTTCTGGAAAGGGGGGAAGTTGGTTCCGGGGGGTGGGAAGGTTTCGTAAATGGAGGTGGGAAATTGCGTTTTCTTGGGGGTGGGAATTGTGTTCCCGGAGGTGGGGGGTTGTTTTACTGGAGGGTGGAAAATTGTGGGAATGGGGGTGGAAGTTGTGTTTTGGGGGTGGAAAATTGGTTTGGGGTGGGGGAAATTGTTTTACTGGAGGTGGGAAGTTGTGTTCTGGAGGTGGGAGTTGTGTTATGGGGGGGGGTTTTTGTTTTTTCTTTAATGGGGGGGGAAATTGTGTTCTGGAGGGGGGGAAGTTGTGTACTGGAGGTTGGGAAAGGGTTTTGTCTGGAGGGGATAGTTGTGTTCTGGAGGTGGAAAATTTTGTACTGGGGGGGAAAGTTGGGGTACTGGAGGTGGGGGAAATTGTGTTTTGGGGGGGGGGGAAGTTGGGTTTCTGGAGGTGGGAAGGAATTTCGGGAACCCGGGAGGGGGGGAAAGTTGCGTAATGGGGTGGGGAAATTGGGGTCTGGGAGTGGGAAGTTGGTAAATGGAGGTGGGGAAAATTGCGTACTGGGAGTGGGGAGTTGCGTTATGGAGGTGGGAAAATTGCGTATGGAGGTGGGAAGTTGCGTTTTTAAAAGGGGGGAAGTTGGGGTACTGGGGGGGTGGGAAGTTGTTATTTGGGGTGGGGAAAATTGGGGTACTGGAGGTGGGGAAGTTGTGTAAGGAGGTGGGGTTGTGTTTGGGGGTGGGAAGTTGTGTATTTGGAGGTGGGAAGTTGTGGGACTGGAGGTGGGGAAATTTTTGTAATGGAGGTGGGGTTGCGTTCTGGAGGTGGGTTTTTGTTTTTCTGGGGTTTGGGGTTTTTTTTGTGGGGGGGAAAATTTTTCTGGGTTTTATTTTGAAAATTTTTCGTAATTTTTTCCGGTTCTCGCCCTTTTTTATGGGATTTTTAATTTTTTGGAAAAATGGGGGGAGAGGAGGGAGAGAGGGGTGGGGAGAGTGAGTGCGGTGGGGGGGGTGGGTTTTTGGGGAGGTGTTTGGGTTGGTGCGGGGGGGGGGGGGGGGAGGGGGGTGTGGAGGGGGGTGGACCCCAAAATGAGGGGGGGGGGTGTGGGTTTTTGGAGGGGAATTTTTGGGCCCAAATTTTTTTAAAATTAAATTTTTAATAAAGGATTTAATTTTAAATGCATTTTTTTTTTTAAGGGGGGTTTTCGTTTTTTTTTTTTAATTTTTTAAATTTTCTTTTTTTTCGGTTTTTGAATTTTTGGTTTGTTTCGTTTAATATTGGTTTTTTCCTTTTATTTTAGTATTTTTTATGGGGTTGGGGTTGGGTTTTTTTGATTTGGTTGGTTTTTAGACCAATTTCTGAAAGGTTTTCCCTTTAAGTCTTGTAAATTGGGCCCCTCCTTTCAGGTGGGGAGGGGAAGGAAGGGGGGCTGGGAAAGGGCTTTTTTCCTAGGAAAAAAAGAGCTTTCCTCTTTCTCGGTTCAAAAATAATTTTTCTCGGGGGTGTCCCCGTTATGTGTAACTGAAAGTTTGATGAAAAAGTAGTACATTTTTTGTTCCCTTTCCCAAAAAGCTCTTGATGTGTTGGGCTGCAACACGGGGCCAAAGGAGCTATCTTTCCAAAACCCCCACCCGGGTTGTTTTGGTTTTGTTTTACTGCAAAACAAAAGGGGCCGGGGGCTTTCCCTTTTAATCCCCAGGGTTGTTTTTTTTATTTACCTAAAATTTATATTTTTGGTTTTAAGGTGTATTTGGGCTAATTTTTTGTATGTGTGTGTGTGTTGTGTTACTCAAAACCCAGTTTGTTTCCCCCCTAGTTGTAATTCCCCCTTGTTGTTCTCTCCTAGTTCTTTCACCAGTTGTACTCCAATAGTGAGGTTGCAGGGGTCGAAACCAGTCCTGGGCCCCCCCTCTTCACTTTGTTTGCTTGTAGGTTTTCTCTCCCCCCTGCTCCATGGCTTTATAAACCTTTGTCTTAATTGTTTGTTTGGTTCCTCCCCCCCTTTACTAAATCACCTTGCTAGACTATTCCACTTCCTAAAATACCCCTATGACTGAAAAAACAAATTCCCAAAACCCTCCCCTTTTATTCCTCTGAAATCTTTTAAATTTTCCAATTTTGACCCCTCGTTTGTGTCCCCTTTTAGGACATCTGTCTCTTTTCCCCGCCCCGCTTTTTTGTGTTGTTATTATGGGTTTATTTTAACCTCCCGGGGCCTCCGTTTGTCGGCCAAAATTTTTCCCTTTGCCTTTTTTCGTTGGCATTTTCCCCCTTTGGGTTGGAAAAATAACCTTGGGCCCCTAAAACCCTTTTCAATTTTTTTCTAATTTCTTGACGTGCTTGGGCCAGGGTGGGTTAAAACTGGGCTGATACTTCCCAAAAATTTGGGGCCCTGATGTAAAAAGTGTACAGTGTCTTGGACGAATCCTTAAAAAGTTTCGGGAAAAGTTTTCTCAAAGGTTTTTCCAGGGCCCCCTTGCCCGCAAAAGTTATTTGGTTGGGTGTGGGGCCCAAAGGAGACATGCTCGGTGTTATGGGGCACCCCAAAATCTTTCCTTGGAGCGGGTTTTGAAATCCTTGGCCACTTGTCTTTCTCTGGTCTGGGGGTCTTCTTTACCTTGCCTTTGGGCGGGGTTTAAATTTAAGAAGCCAATTGCTGATAAAACCCAAATTTTCCAGCCTGTCCAGGTCTAATTGAAATCCCCGCCTTGGTAAAAATTGATTTAATTTTCCCCTCATTTAATTCCCTTTTATCCCGCGAACCCGGGGACATTTGAGTCCCATCCCCTTTCCAAACATGTCATTCAATATACCGAAATTTTCACTGGTTTCCGAGGCCGACCCCTTTGGGAACCCCCCTCGTCAATGGGGCCCATGTGATACCTCTTCCCCCACCCATTTGAAACCCCGTTGTTGCCCCCCCTGTCAAGTTTTTTCTCGGGTCCATTGCAGTGGCCCCTTTCCCGTTTTAAAGCGCCTGATCCCCTAGTTTCTTCCCTTTAGGGCCCCCCTTTTGAGGAAACTGTTTTTCGAGGCCTTCTTTTCAGTCCCCGAAAATTTTCAAAACAAACCCCCCCCTTCTCTGTGTTTGCCCCCTTTTTTGGGGGCCCTTTGGTCAAAAGGGAAAATTTTTTTTGGGTTTTTTTGAAAAAGGATTTTCCTTTTGAAACCGTGCTTTGGGTTTTGTTTATAAACTTGTTCCGTTTCCAGGAGCCCAAACCTTCCTCCTGATAATCTTCTCCCCTGACCCCTTTGGGATTTTTTACAGGGGCAAATTTTGGGGTTTGGAAAAAAAAATGGTTTTTTTAAAACCCACACAATGGAAATTTAAAAACATGGTTTCGTTTTTAAAGTGGGCCCCTTTTTTGACAACGGGTTTGCCCCACAGTGGGTTTTTTATGGGCACAAAAAAAGATCTACCTGGGGTGGAAGGGGACTTTAGATTTTAGTCAAAGGTTTTAGAATGCTGAGGGGAGGTTTGGGGAAAGCTTTCATTGAAAAATTTACCGTGTGGGGTTTTTTAGAGTTCTAAAAAACTTGGGTTGCTTGGAAAGGGGGGAAAAATGGATAAGTTTGTGAGCCCGGAAATTCTGCAGTGTAATTCCTTTCCTATGTTCTTATTGGGGGGTAGCAGAAAGGGGAAGTTTCTTGGCAAAGGGGGTTAAACTTTGTTAAAGAAGCCACTATTTGGTTTTACGGTTTTTTTGTCGGGTTTTAGAAATAAGTGATTTATTCCCGGATTCTCCCCGGGATTGAGTGTTGTCCTTTTTGTTTGGGGATAAGTCTTGGTTTTGTGGGTTATCAGTGGTTGTTGGGGAATTACGGGGTTGTATCAGAACCCTTCCTTTTATCGGGGCAACCCCGCTTGCGTTTTTGGTTTTTCTGAAAAAACATGGGTTTTTGGTCCCTTGTTGTTTGCCAAAGGGTTTTTTTGTTGAGTCATTACAAGGGGTTTGGTTTCCCCCCGCAGTGGGTGGGGAAACTTTTTTCATATCTATCAATGGGGTTTAAAGTCCTTGATGGGTTTTTGGTTTTTTGGAGGGGGAGGAACCCCCCTTTGGGGGCGGTGAAAAAGACCCCTGGTCTGTTTTTTGTGCCCCCTTTTGGGCTCCCTTTTTTTTTTAAAAAGGGGAACTTTTTTGCGGTCTTCATTTTCCCCAGGTAGTTGCCCCGTTTCGGGATGGGTTGGATTGTGGTTAGTGGAACCCCAAGTAATCTGCTCCCTCCCGAGGCCCCGAGGGGATTTTTGTCCCGGGCCATTGCCTTTGATGTATCAAGATCACTTTGAAGCTTCTTACCTCCTCTCAGTTGCGTGCTTTTTGTCCCGCATTGTTGGTTCCCCTTTCCCCGTTGGGGGTCCCCCTCTGTCCTGTCTTCCCGAACCTTTCTGTCTCCAGGGGAAAACTTCCTTAAATTTTCCCGGGTTTTAGCTCCTGCAAAACCTTTGTTGTTTTTTTGTGAGTTTTTCCCCCCTTTTTCCTCGCCTGTTTTCCCCGGTCTTTGGGCTTTCGTTTTTTCTCCCAATGGTGGCTAACAAAAAAGTTTTGGGTCGATTTTGGGTTCCGATGCTTCTTGTTTTTTATTTTTTTTGTACTGTCGCTGGGCCCTCCCTTTCCTTTTTTTGTGATTTTTGGTTTTTGGGCTTTCGACTGTTTTTGTTTTCCTGGGTTTTTTTGCCCTTCCTTCTCTAATTTCACCCTTTTTTTTGCCTCCCCGTCTTGGGGGATAACCCAAGGACTCGCTTTTGGGCTTCCCATTGTTTTTGTTGCCCTTTTGGGAAAAAAACCTTTCCTTGCCTCCCTTTCCCTTTTGTTGGGGTTAAAATTTTTTTTTTATTTTCATTTTGGGCTTTCCCGCAAGTTCTCTTTTTACCCCCCCACCTCCCCCCGGAAGGGTTTTCCCCAGACTGTGTTGTTCCCCCCCTTTTTTAAATTTGATTTTTTTTCCCTTTGGGCTTCCCGTTACCCTCTCCCCTGTGACTTTTTCTATGTAATTCAAAATCAGGGGAAGGGGTACTAAATCCGAGGGGGGCCCCCTCTTATGTGATGTAAACATTGTCTGAGCTTCTCAGGGTGAAACAAGGGGCCCTCGCTCCCCTGGTACTGGCCCCCGTTTTGTTGCTAAATGAGGTTTTCCGTACATTTCCCTCATTTGGGGTCTCCCATGTTTCGGGGGCCCCCATTTTTGGCTCCGGTTTTCCCCTTTTGTCTCCCCGTGGTTGAATTTTTCCATAACCCGAAAAATTTTCTCGGGCCCTTTGGGCTTTTAGTGCCAAAGTCAGCCCCGTGTGTCCAACCCCCCCCCCCTCGCTCTTAGTTGTTCCCCATCATATTCCTCCCCTTTTGGCCCCCTGCAGTTCTGGGGTGGGTTATACATCACAGCCAAAAGCTACCTTAGTTCCCCCGATTGAATTGTGTTTCCCAAAAGTCCCTTTTTTCCAAAACTCGTCCATTCCTTTCCAAATTTCCTCGAAAATCCCTCGGGTTTTTTTTTTTGGGGAAAAGCAAACCCCCCCTCCCCCTCTTTCTCTTTCTTCTTTCCCCAGGATTGATTTTCCCGGGGGGAAAAACTGAAACCCGTTTTTGTCTCAAGGGGTTTTCATTTCTGGGGAAATGCTTTTTTTTCCCGGGGGCTTTCGTTGATTGTTTCGTGAAAATTTCCTTTTTGTATTTATTTGCTTTTCAAACTTTCGTTTGTGTTTCCCCCACCTTCGCTTCTTGTCTATCCGGGAACCCGGGAGGGGAAAAAAATTTAAATTTTTTGGGGGTTTGGGGGGGGGGGGAGGGGCCCTGGGGGGGGTTTGAGGGTTTGTGGTTTTGGGTTTGGGATTTTTGGTGGGGGGTTTAGGGGGCAGCGTGCCCCTGGGAGCTGCTGTGGCCCGTGGGGGGTTTGTTTGATGGGGGGTGGGGCCAAGGGGGGAAAAAAGGGGGGGGGGTGTTGGTTGAGGTTTTGGGTTTAGTTTTCCCCTTTGGAGGTTGTTGTGGTTGGGAGTTCTTGTGTGTGTGTGTGTTTTGTTTGTGTTTTGTGTTTTGTGGTTTTGGTGTGTGTGTGTGTGTGTGTGTGTGTGGTGTGTGTTTTGTGTTTTGTGTGTTTGTGTTTTTTAAATTCAAAAGAACCAAAGGAAAAAAACAAGTCACCCTTCTTCCCCCCCCTGATGCACCCAAATTTTTTTAAAAAAACAAATCATAAAAAAGGGGCCCAGTTTCAATGATTACATTATGAGGTAACAAAACCCCTTACTTTCCCCGGGTTTTTTTGCCCTCAGTAATTTTTATCTTTTAAACAAAAATGCTACATATTTTCGGGGGAGGAAAAAATTTCTGGGTTTGTTGGTAAGGGCACATAGGGGAACAGTTTGGGAACTTTATTCCGGAAAAGGTTTTTTGCCTTTCAGTAGGGGTTCTTCCCGTCGAATACGAAAAAGGCAGGTAACGTTTGAGTTTTGAAAACGATGTAATCGGTTTAAACTCCCCTTTAAAATCGTTAGAATTTGAGGTTTTTTCAGTCCTTTTGCCTGGGAGGGAAATTTAGTTCCATAGTCAGGAAACCCATTGAAGTTCAAGCGAAGGGGGGACTTGGGAGGGTTAAAAAACTGTTTGGGGGAGAGGGTGAGAGTTTAAATAGTAGTAGTGAGAATGTAGCCCATGAGGGGGTCAGGTCCCTTCGATCCAACAGTTCTCACTTTTTAAAGGGTTGTTAAGGCCCTTTTCTGTACCAAAGAGGCCAAAGGTTGCAGTGTTTGACCAAAAATGAAAATCAAAAATTTTAAAACAATTCGACAGGTTGGTAGGGGAAGAATCACAGGCAACAGGTTTAGGCAAATTTTTTTTCCGGGAAAAATTTCGCCTTAACGTAGGTTCTTCAGTGAATACGAAAGTTGGCGGGGGCAGTAGAGTGTGAAGACGATGTAATCGGCCATCACCCTTGAAGTCGTGAAATTTTAGGTTGTCTGTCCCCAGCTGGAGAAATTCAGTTCCATAGTCCGGAACTATTGAAGATCAAGGGCGTGCGGAGAATTACATTTTTCACTACTTTCTACTTAAGCTCCCCGGGCCCCCCCCCTTCAGGGAAGTATTTAAGTCTCCCCACTGTTCGTTGATTTCAGATTGTTCCTGCTTTGGAATGAACTTCTCCAGGCTTGGGGGGGACTGACCCAAAATCAAATTCTACCGGGCTTCAAGGGTGATGGACTGATTACATGTTCTTAAAATCTTACTGTTTTATGCCTACTTTCTTTTATTTGAATGGAAGAACCTACTGTGTAGGGGAAAAGGTTTTGGAATAAAGTTGCCCAACTGTTGCCCATGTGTTTTAACCCCACCCAAATGCGGTATTGTTTTACCCTTTATGTTTCAATTTTGGGTTAAACCCGGGAGGGCGCAGGTGTTCCTGTCTCAGAGGGGGGGCAGTGGGGGAAAGGGGAAAAGGGGGGTTTGGGAAGGGACGGGTTGCCGGGATGGATGAAAAAGAAATTGGGAAAAGTAAGGGTTTTTGGTAAAGGGGGGAAGGAAAGGGAAAAGCTTGGAGTGGTATGTTTTAAGGGGAAAAAGGAGAAATTTTTTGGTTAGGGATTGATGGAATTCTAAAAGAAATTTTAGAATATTCCTATTATTTTAATCTTCTTTTTGTTTTTATTCATTTCACTTTCCCCGATGATTCTCCATTTTTTTTTCCACCCAGTCCCGATGATTCTCCAATCATGCCCCCTCAACCCGATTTAATTTTTCCCTTTGCCCACTTACCTTAAAGATTCTCCAACATGTCCACCCAGGCTTTGTTTCTCAAATCATTTTTCACTTTCCTGATGTTTTCCAAAAATTTTTTTCCAAACCCCGTCCGATTTTATTCTCCCTTCCCTCAGTCCGGGTGTGTTCTCTACTCATGCCCCCTCAAACCCGATGGTTTTTTCCTAATCCCCCCCCTCTACCTGATGTTCTGCACTCATGTCCAAATCTGCCCGTGTTCTCCTTCATGTCCACCCTTTCCTGATGGATTTCCCTTTAATTTTCCACCTTTTGCCGATGATTCTCCCTTTTATGTCCCCCTCTACCCGATGATTCTCCCCCTCATGTCCCTCTTTCTTTATGGATTTTCCCCTCATGTCCACCCGCCTGATGATTCTCCACTCGTTTTTCCCTCCTAATGAAAGTTTTTCCACTCATATTCAACCCACCCGTTTTTTCTAAAATCATGTTTCCCCTAAAGATAATTTTCGAAATTGGGGTTTAATTGCTTGAATTTGGGCTTTTTAAAAAACTTAATGTTACTTGGACGCGGATTTACACTTTTTTATTGGGGTTTAGGGAGTTGTAAGACCCTCTTCATCGTTTGGTCCCTCCATACTGTACCCGAAAATAAATTTTACTGCCTAGGAAACATAAACCCTATTTTTCCCGTCCTACCCTTTATATAAGGGGGCCTTTCTGTTTTTCCCGATTTTTTGTTTGGGAAAAAAAAAGGGGCGCCTTTTATGCCGGGGAAAAAAATTTTTTTGCGTTTTACGAAACCCTTTTTGGGTTTGAAAAAGTAACACTGAAAAAAAAAAAAGTATGTTTAAAAACCACAAGGGGGTAACTAAGGCATTGTATTAGGGGAAAAGTTTTTCCCAAAAAAAGACTTTAAAAATAACAGAGAAAAGAAACATGGAGTATAAGGGTTGTGGGGTTAGGTCAGGGGTTTGCCGGGATGGAGGGCTCACGTAAAAAGGTTTTTTAAATTTTTAAACTTAAATTTTTTAAAAGGGGTGGACAGGGAAGTCGATTTACTAAAGTTCCAATGGGGGTTATATGGGGTTTTGACTGCGTCAAGAAAAAATTTGTTTTTGTTTCCTGACAAAAATTTTTTTCCCCAAACCCTTTTGATAAACCCCTGTTTGCTTTGGGCAGGATCTTTTTTTGAACAAGGGTTTTTCCCAGGTTCTTGATGCTTAAACCGTTTTGGGGCGGGTAGTTGTAATGCCCCATGTGAAATAGTGGTTTGGGGAGGGGTCACACTCTTGCCTTTTCCCCTGTTCACCCACGATTTTAAAACTTCCTTTTTTTGAGCTGCAGTCATGTCCGTGAATCCTGTACGGGGGTTTTCTTGACTTTGTAGATCCAAAAAATTTATCAAAATTTACTTTTTTTTTGTTAAATTTCGTTTTTTTCCCCCCGTGAGGGCCGCTGGACTGACCACTTTAAGCCTTTAGCTGCCCCCCTAGTGTTTAAGCCCCTGGGGGGAGTCCACTCATGTCAGCGCCCCCAGGATGGAGCCCCTTGAGAGTGACCAATCATGATCGCTGACCTTAGTGATGAGGAAACCGCTGAGAGCGGGCCACTCATGCCTTTAGGGTGCCCCCTAGTTTTGAGGCCAACCCGAGGCGACCACCATGCCCCAGCGGGCCCCCTAGTGATGAGGACCCTGAGGCGACCACTCATGCCCCCAGCTGCCCCCTAGTGTTTTGGGGACGCTGAGGGGACCAAATATTTCCCCAGTGCCCTTTAAGTGATGGAAAAAGCCGCTGGGAAAAGGGACCCCCTCATGCCAGCCCCGCCTCCTTGTGATGAGAGCCGCTGAGAGGGGTCCCCCTCATGTCAGCTGCCTTTCCCAAATGATGTGGCCAAGAGAGCGACCCCTCATGTCAGCTCCTTTCCGCCCATGAGTGGGCCCCTGGAGGGGACCACTCAAAGCTTTAGCTGCCTCCTATGATGAGAGCCGCTGGGGAGCGGGCCCCTCAATGCTCAGCTGCCTTTTAAGGATGAGGGCCGCTGGGAAAAAGGGCCCCCTCATGCTTTAGGGGCCTCCCAGTTGAGGCCCCCCTGGGGAGCGCCAATCATGCCTTTAAACGCTCCTAGTGATGAGAGGCCCCTGGGGAAAGGGGCCATCATGCTCTGTGCCTCCTGTGTTGAGAGCCCCGGAGACGCAACCACTCATGCTCAGCTTTCCTCCCGTGATGGAGCGCTGAGGGGCGACCATCATGCTCAGCTGCCCCCCAGTGTTTAGAGCCGCTGAGAGCGAAAAACCCCATGCCTGTCCCCCCTAAAATGATTTTAGGCCGCTTTTGGGGAGCGAACTTTTTGCTCAGTGCCTCCTAGTGATGAGGCCGTGAGGGACCCCCTCATGCTCAGCTGCCTCCCTGTGATGAGAGCAGTGAGAGCGACCACTCCCTGTAGTGCCTCCTAAAGGTTTATTGGAGCCCCCCTGAGTGCGACCCTCCTTTCCTTAAACTGCCTCCTTGTGATGAGAGCCGTGAGAGGACCACTCATGCTAAACTGCCCCCCTTGTGAAAGAAAAGTGCTGAGGGCGCCAATCCCTGCTCAGCTGCCCCCTAGTTGAGGAGCCCGCTGGAGCGACCACTCTTTTCAGCTGCCCCCCTAGTGATGAGGGCCGCTGGGAGCGACCCCTCATGCTCAGCTGCCTCCCCCCTTGTGATGAAGAGGGAGCTTTAGAGCGAAACACTCAGGCTTCCCGCTGCCTCCTAGTGATGAGAGCCGCTGGGGGGAGCGATTTTCCCCAGGTCCCGCTTTCCCCCTAGTGATGAGGAAAACCGCTGAGGCGACCCCCTCATGCCCCGCCCGCCTCCTTGTGAAAAGGGGAGCCGTTTAGAGCGATTTTGGCCCCCCCCCAGGCTCAGTTTCCTCCTTTGTGATGAGAGCCGCTGAGAGTGAAAAACCCCCTTGGGTTTTAGCTGCCCCCAAGTGGTTGGGGAGCCCGTGGGGGTGGGCCACTTTATGGCCTTAGCTGCCTTTCCCAATTTATTTAAGAGGCCCCTGGGGAGGAAACCCCTCCCTGCCCCCAGCTGCCTCCTAGTGTTTAGAGCCGCTGAGAGCGCCAATTTGCCCCAGCTGCCCCCTAGTGATGAGAGCCGCTGGAAAAGCGGGGCCCCCCATGCTAAATGCCTCCCTAGTGATGGAGGGCCGCTGAGAGCGAAAAAACTCATGTCAGCTGCCCCCCCTAGTGATGGTGAGCCGCCCGAGAGCGAAACCAACCCCAAAGCTCAGCTTTCCCCCTAGTGATTTAGGGGCCCCCTGAGAGCGCCACTATGCCTTTAGCTGCCTCCTAGTGATGAGAGCCGCGGGGAGCGACCCCTCATGTCGCTGCCTCCCAGTGTTTAGAGCCGCCCCGGGGGAGCGACCCACTCATGCTCAGCTGCCCTCCTAAGTGGAAGAGCCGCTGAGAGCCCCGGGGCCACTCATGCCTTAGTGCCCCCTAGGATTTAGAAACCGCTGGAAAACGACCTCTTTTCTCAGCTGCCCCCCTAGTTGATGAGGCCCCTGAGAGCGACCCCTCTTTCTCAAGCTGCCCCCTGTGTTTAGGGGCCGCTGAGACGACCCCCTCCTTTATAGCGCCTCCTAGTGATGAGAGGCTGAGAGCGACCACTAAAATTTCCCCAGTGCCTCCTTTGGATGAGAGCCGTGAGAGGGGACCAAATTAAAGCTAAACGGTCCTTTTTTTATGAGAGCCGCTGAGGGGCGACCATCTTTGTCAGCTGCCCCCTAGTGATGAGAGCCCCAGAAAAGCGACCCCTCATTTCTCAGCTGCCCCCCATTTGATGGGGAGCCGCTGAGAGCGACCCTCATGCTCAGCTGCCTCCTAGTGTTTAGAGCCCCTGAGAGCCCACCCCCATGCTCAGTGCCTCCCTTTGTTTATGGGGGCCGCTGAGGCGAAAACCCCTCCCTGCTCGTGCCTCCTTGGGAGAAAAGCAGCTGAGACGAAATCATGCTTTTGCTGCCTTTCCTAGTGATGAAAAGCCAATCCCAGAGCGGGCCAACTCATGTCAAACTGCCCCCTATTTTATGAGAGCCGCTGAGGGGCGGGCCAAATCATGCCCCGCTTTAATTCCCCTTTTATTGGGGAGCCGCTGAGGCGGGCCACTCTTTCTCCCGTGCCTCCTTGTGGTGAGAGAACCCCGAGAAACGACCCCTTTTTGCCCCAAATGCCTCTTAAATGATGAAAAGCCCCTGAGACGGGCCCCCCATGCTCGCTGCCTCCTGTGATGAACAGTTTCAAAAAATATTATACGTTCGTTTTACTCCATACCCCTTTTATTGTTCACTTGTATAATACTAAAAAATATTTCTGATTGTTTTGCAAAAGTAAATTATTCTCGATTAAAAATTTTTTTAAAAAGATAATAAGTGAACTATAAAAAAAGTTTGGGGCTGAGCTCCCTCTGTTGCTGGAAATTTTTATTGGAAATTAAACCATTAAAGGGAGGGATAAAGGGGGCCTTTATTGAAAACGTTTCGCCCCCCCACAGTGGGGTTTTTTTCAGTCACAAAAAAAGATTGGGTTTTTGATTTTAAAAAAGACCAAATGTGTGGCGAAAAAAATTTTTCAAATAAAAGGGTCACATTTTACTGCAAATTTTTGTTCTTTTTTTCCATAAATTTTCGGTTTTTATTAAAATTTATTTCCAGAAAGATTATTAAAGTCAATGTTTTTCTTCTGGTTTTGGGGGACTCTGTCAGTAAACCCCTTTATTTCACACTTGCTTTAAATAAATCCTTTTGGATATACCCCTTTATAAACCTTGCTTTTAAAATTTAAAAACCCCTGGGGTTTCCTTTATAAAAAACTTGCCCTTTAAAATAAATTTCCCCTTTGGGTTTTACACTTTTTAAAAATTGGGTTTTTAAAATAAATCCTTTTGGATATACCCTAAAAGGAATCAGATGATAATTTTTTTCAACTAAAATCAAATTGTAAAAGAAGAAAAAAAAAGTCCTTCAATTTATACACAATAATCCCCCGGAAAATATTTTCCCCAAATGAAAAAAAAAAACCAGGATTTTTAAAAAAGTAAGAGTCCCTGGGGCGGACCCCCGGGGCGGACCCCCCTGGGGCGGACCCCTGGGGCGGACCCCTGGGGGCGGACCCTGGGGCGGAAAACCCCCGGGACGGGCCCCTGGGGGCGGATTTCCCCGGGACCCGGGCCCCTGGGGGGGACCCCTTTGGGGGCGGACCCCTGGGGGCCCAGGGCCCCTGGGGGGGACCCATGGGGCGGACCCCCGGGGCCCGGGCCCCTGGGCGGACCCCTGGGACGGGCCCCCTGGGGCGGCCCCTGGGGCGGACCCCCGGGTGGACCCCTGGGAAGGTTCCCTGGGGCGGGAAACCCCTGGGGCGGACCCCTGGGGCGGACCCTTTGGGGGGGGACCCCCTGGGGGGGACCCCTGGGGCGGGGCCCCCGGGACGGAACCCCTGGGACGGGGCCCCCGGGCCGGGGCCCCGGGGGGGGACCCCCCGGGGGGGACCCCCCGGGGGGGCCACGGGGGGGTCCCCGGGCGGACCCCCGGGGCGGAACCCCCGGGGCGGAAACCCCGGGGCGGACCCCCCGGGGGCGACCCCTGGGGCGGGCCCCCGGGACGGACCACTGGGGGCGGGGCCCCTGGGGCGGGGCCCCCCGGGCGGATCCCCGGGACGGACCCCTGGGGGGGACCCCTGGGCCGGAACCCCCGGGGCGGACCCCCCGGGAAAAGGACCACGGGACGAGACCCCGGGGGCGGAAACCCCCGGGGCGGACCCCTGGGGCGGCCCCTGGGGGGGACCCCCCCGGGGGACGGAAAGGGGGGGGACCCCTGGGGCGGACCCCCGGGACGGACCCCCCGGGGGGACCCCTGGGACGGAACCCCCCGGGACGGGACCCTGGGGCGGGGCCCCTGGGGCGGGGCCCCGGGCCCAGGTATGAAAAATTGGGTGGACCCCGTCTACTTTAAAAAAGGTTATAAAATTAAAAATCTTAGTCTTTAAAGGGGTGGACGGGGAAGCCCTTTGGTCAAATGCCAAAACAAACAAAGACCAAAAGGGCTAAGACCCGCGTCAAGAAAAAACTTTTTCTTGTTTCCCGGGCAAAAAATTACCTAACCTTTGTTTAAATTTTCTTATTAATTGGTTAGTCAAGTTTAGTTTAGTTTGGTAAAAAAGTTTTATTTTAATTTTCTTTTGGGTTTTTAAGACCAGATGAATTAAGAAAAACAATTTGCTTTTTTTATATTAATAAAAATTTATTTTTTTGAGAATGATTTTATTTGGAAATTAAAATCCTTAAAGGTATTAATGGTGGGTCTTCACCCGGTCATTTTTGTTCAATGTTTCGCACTATGGAAATATAGGTAGTGTTTAATACTCTTTTCATGATTTATTTTGTCATTGTTGTTTCCCACCTTTCTTATTGTGTCCCATTCATAGATTTTTTTTAAGTACTTCCATCTAGCAGGGAAGGTAATGACCACCATTAATGTATTAATTTAAATAATGGTGGTGATAACGAAGTCTGTATACGTTGTTCATGTACCCCTAGAAATAAAGATAATTTATTATTATTATTATTATTATTGTTGTTATTAATTGTCAATTGATAAGAATGATTTCCTATATTTACTCTTCATTCAAATATACAAGACTCACGAAATCGTAATGACACGATTACAAACAAACCATACCAAGAGTGGGGTTAGAACCCGCGATCAGAGTCACACAATGGTGCCTATGCTAAGCTTCCTGTGGTGTAGTTGGATGAATCTTATTGAAGCTAGCCGGTCCAGTGGCTAACGCGTCGGTCTGGAGTTTTGTGACTCTGATCGCAGGTTCTAACCCCACCCGTTGTATTTTTTTCTTGTTGTCGACTGTAATGTAGGAAGTCCAATTTTTTTGGCTGTCAGGACCCAGCAAGACCACATTACTACCTACCTTGCAGCTGTGTCAAGACCCAGCAAGACCACACCACTACCTACCCTGCAGCTGTGTCAAGACCCAGCAAGACCACACCACTACCTACCCTGCAGTTGTGTCAAGACCCAGCAAGACCACACCACTACCTACCCTGCAGTTGTGTCAAGACCCAGCAAGACCACACCACTACCTACCCTGCAGCTGTGTCAAGACCCAGCAAGACCACACCACTACCTACCC
Source organism: Cherax quadricarinatus (assembly GCF_026875155.1). NCBI lineage: Eukaryota > Metazoa > Arthropoda > Malacostraca > Decapoda > Parastacidae > Cherax > Cherax quadricarinatus. Next base: position 25,974,343 of record NC_069457.1, read on the forward strand.
TGCAGCTGTGTCAAGACCCAGCAAGACCACCACTACCTACCCTGCAGCTGTGTCAAGACCCAGCAAGACCACACCACTACCTACCCTGCAGCTGTGTCAAGACCCAGCAAGACCACACTACTACCTACCCTGCAGCTGTGTCAAGATCCAGCAAGACCACACTACTACCTACCCTTGAAATAAATGGTATAAAATACCGACACGAAGGCAGTATAAACACATATGCAGTATAATGTGATCCTTTATTGACAATGTTTCGTCTACACAGTGAGCTTTATCAAGTCACAAACAGATCTACCTGATTGGAAGGTACGTGAGTATTTATAGGATGAAGTCAGGTTGAGAATGCTGTGTCAGTGGAGAATGCTGCATGTGACAATCTACCGAGCAGGGTTATAGAGTCTAATACCTTGGGTAGCTTGGAATAGAGATTGGATAAGTATGTGAGTAGACCTTCTGCAGTATTCCTCCATTCTTATGTCCTTATGTGGGATAGCGATGAAGAATTTTCTTGGCAAGAGGTTCAGCTATGTTATAGAAGCCGTTGTTCTGGTTGAAGTTGTTGGTGATAATTCCAGGATTCTTCGGTACTAAGTGTTGTCTTCTCTGGCGATAAGTCTTGCGTTTCTGTAGTTGATTAAATGGTTGTGTGAATTTCGGTGTTGAACACAGCCATTCCTTAAATAGTCAGATCTGCCTGCGTACTGGTGTTCTGAAATACGTGTTTGGAGGTCTCTGGATGTTTCGCAGTCATTACAAGTAATTACTGGTAATGTCCTTGATGGTCGTGGTTGTGGAGGTAGATACTTGGAATGAGGTATTGGAAAAGATGTTGGAAACGTGTTGGAAACGTTCGAAAGAGATTATAGTGTCGGCGAAACGGTTCCTTCATTTATTAAACACTAAACATATAAACACAAAATAAGAGATGTATGTTATAGTAATCACACACACAAGATAATCAGATGATTCGATAAATTATATAGATGAGGCAAGGGGAAGGATGGGGCACAAATAAAAGTAAAAAAAAAAAAAAAACAGATGGGCTACAGAGATCAAGGAAATATTTCAGCCTCATTTTGGTAAATATGTGAAATGAACACGATGAGGACGGGGTGGAATCGAGCTTTATATAGAGTCACAAGATCACATCTGATGAGGGAAAGAGTAAAAAGACTGGAAACCGAGTATAGACTTTGGGACAGAGGCTGCCAACCATACTCAAAAAAATAAAAAAAAAACCTAGGGATGAGTATGGTGCCTGAGGCAACCATCAACCGAATAACTTCTGCAACACAATGATACTGACTAGTCATCTGTATTAAGTCACATTTCACGAAGTTTCTCCCAAAGTAGTGGACGAAACTTCAGGTTTCTGCTGGCCTTCCTAGATGTTGAAACCGAGTCGTGAATAAGTGACTCTAGGATCTTCAGCTAATACAATTTGTTTCACATTTACTCAAAATACCGTATATAACCAGCGGCTTTCTGTGTACCTTGTTACTGATGTCAGCTGTGATCTGTATAAGTTTTGTCGTGTAGAAATTAAGATTTATTATTATTATTATTATTAGTAGTAGTAGTAGTAGTAGTATTAACATTAATTATTAGTATATTATTATTATTATTATTATTATTATTATTATTATTATTATTATTATATACAAGGGAAGCAGCTTTCCATTCAGCAATAGTTATACAAGCTGTTCTCACCTTGTTACATAATTTTCTTCACTTGGTCCCAGCCACAAATACTTGGAAATACAATTTACTGTGTTTTAATCCTTGACATGATCAGCTCAAGTGGTGGTGGTGGTGGTGTTGTAGGTGGAAGTGGTGGTGGTGGTGTTGGAGGTGGTGTTGGAGGTGGTGGTGGTGTTGGAGGAAGTGGTGGTGGTGTTGGAGGTGGTGTTGGAGGTGGTGTTGGAGGTGGTGTTGGAGGTGGTGGTGGTGTTGGAGGTAGTGGTGGTCGTGGTGTTGCAGGTGGTGAAGGTGGTGGTGTTGGAGGTGGTGGTGGTGGTGTTGAAGGTGGTGGTGGTGGTGTTGAAGGTGCTGGTGGTGGTGGTGTTGGAGGTGGTGATGGTGGTAGTGGTGGTGATAGTGATTTGGTCTAATAGTTATAATCATAACCGTAATATTTTTGAAGAGGTGGACAGGTAAGCCAGCAGAAGGCCTCGGTCAGATGACGAAAAGCTCCAGCTTCGGGTCATTATATGACTAAGACCCGCTTCAAGAAGCACTTGTCCTGTTTCCTGACAAACCTTACATAACCTATGTTTTAAAGTAGGTAAGATTAAGCCAGACTAGGTTGCTTTAGGATAGGTTTGATTAGAATGGATTAGGAAAACTCACGTAAGTCTTTGAAATATAATTAAGCACAAACAGATTAAAAAAATGGTCATGACACATTTTGCAAGACATTTGCGAAGTATATCGCGGAAACGTTAAAATCTGCATAAATGTCACTAATGTTGCCAGAATGAGCTGAATTAGGAGTCAACATTCTAAAATTATTTTTGTCTTCTGAATATCTATCACAAGTCTTATGTTGAGTTACTCTAATGATTTAATTTATACCTGTTTGTCTTGTAAACCTGTCACACTCAAGATACTTAAGCACTTTTCCAGCTTTTTTTTGTAACCATTCCCTTAGTATTAACTGGTTGGTTAATTTATGGAGTTTGAAGCCTATTGACTACACCATCATTATGCACCTTCTTCACCAGAATACTTTAGTTTCTAAACTTAAGATAAAATAAACTCTCAGAGTACAGTATATAAATATACTGTGCCATGTAAAGAGTACATAACCTATATTCGGCGCACGTACACACCTTCGTTGAAAGGATATCTCCCCCAACCAGCGAACCAGGTACTAAGGGTTAACGATGGGACCCCATCGTTCAATCAGTACCCAGGTTCCAGCCAATGAGAAGATGGTTTTAGCAGTCGCAGAGGTGTTGTGGGTACCACTCTCCTGTCTGCCCTTGTCATTCCCATTCTAGAGCTGGTTGAAGCACGGTCTGCTCTCTAGTGGCTTCTATTCTGCCTTGCTTACAGTGGAGTGCACTAATACCTATTGTTGTACATAGTGTATATAGTGTACATAATTCTTTGCTTGGTGAAGGATAATACAAGTCAAAAGTTTTTCTGCTGTGTATATTTTGCTCCCTTTACACCCAGGATAACAGGCCTTTGACTTCCTGGGTTGTAATATATACAAAGAGTGATGAAGTTCTTAGTGTATATATACTGAGTGATGCAGCTCTCAGTATATATATAGTGAGTGATGCAGCTCTCAGTATATATATAGTGAGTGATGCAGCTCTCAGCGTATATATACTGAGTCATGCACCTGTCAGTGTATATAGAGTCATGCACCTGTCAGTGTATATAGAGTCATGCACCTGTCAGTGTATATAGAGTCATGCACCTGTCAGTGTATAAGTCAGACCGTCAGCGATATAGGTCATGCACCTGTCAGTGTATATAGAGTCATGCACCTGTCAGTGTATATAGAGTCATGCACCTGTCAGTGTATATAGAGTCATGCACCTGTCAGTGTATATAGAGTCATGCACCTGTCAGTGTATATAGAGTCATGCACCTGTCAGTGTATATAGAGTCATGCACCTGTCAGTGTATATAGAGTCATGCACCTGTCAGTGTATATAGAGTCATGCACCTGTCAGTGTAATATAGAGTCATTGCACCTGTCAGTGTATATAGAGTCATGGCACCTGTCAGTGTATATAGAGTCATGCACCTGTCAGTGTATATAGAGTCATGCACCTGTCAGTGTATATAGAGTCATGCACCTGTCAGTGTATATAGAGTCATGCACCTGTCAGTGTATATAGAGTCATGCACCTGTCAGTGTATATAGAGTCATGCACCTGTCAGGTATATAGAGTCATGCACCTGTCAGTGTATATAGAGTCATGCACCTGTCAGTGTATATAGAGTCATGCACCTGTCAGTGTATATAGAGTCATGCACCTGTCAGTGTATATAGAGTCATGCACCTGTCAGTGTATATAGAGTCATGCACCTGTCAGTGTATATAGAGTCATGCACCTGTCAGTGTATATAGAGTCATGCACCTGTCAGTGTATATAGAGTCATGCACCTGTCAGTGTATATAGAGTCATGCACCTGTCAGTGTATATAGAGTCATGCACCTGTCAGTGTATATAGAGTCATGCACCTGTCAGTGTATATAGAGTCATGCACCTGTCAGGTATATAGAGTCATGCACCTGTCAGTGTATATAGAGTCATGCACCTGTCAGTGTATATAGAGTCATGCACCTGTCAGTGTATATAGAGTCATGCACCTGTCAGTGTATATAGAGTCATGCACCTGTCAGTGTATATAGAGTCATGCACCTGTCAGTGTATATAGAGTCTGCACCTGTCAGTGTATATGAGTCATGCACCTGTCAGTGTATATATAGTCATGCACCTGTCAGTGTATATAGTCATGCACCTGTCAGTGTATATAGAGTCATGCACCTGTCAGTGTATATAGAGTCATGCACCTGTCAGTGTATATAGAGTCATGCACCTGTCAGTGTATATAGAGTCATGCACCTGTCAGTGTATATAGAGTCATGCACCTGTCAGTGTATATAGAGTCATGCACCTGTCAGTGTATATAGAGTCATGCACCTGTCAGTGTATATAGAGTCATGCACCTGTCAGTGTATATAGAGTCATGCACCTGTCAGTGTATATAGAGTCATGCACCTGTCAGTGTATATAGAGTCATGCACCTGTCAGTGTATATAGAGTCATGCACCTGTCAGTGTATATAGAGTCATGCACCTGTCAGTGTATATAGAGTCATGCACCTGTCAGTGTATATAGAGTCATGCACCTGTCAGTGTATATAGAGTCATGCACCTGTCAGTGTATATAGAGTCATGCACCTGTCAGTGTATATAGTCATGCACCTGTCAGTGTATATAGAGTCATGCACCTGTCAGTGTATATAGAGTCATGCACCTGTCAGTGTATATAGAGTCATGCACCTGTCAGTGTATATAGAGTCATGCACCTGTCAGTGTAAATATACTGAGTCATGCACCTGTTCAGTGTATATATGAGTCATGCACCTGTCAGTGTATATATAGTCATGACTCGTGTATATGAGTCATGCACTTCAGTGTATATAAGTCATGCACATATTCAGTGTAATATAGGATCTGCACCTGTCAGTGTATATATACTAGAGTCATGCACTCGTCAGTGTATATAGTACGTAGCACTGCTCTAGTGTATATACTGAGTCATGCACCTCTCAGTGTACATTATATAAGAGTCATGCACCCTGTCAGTGTATTACTAGAGTCATGCACCTGTCAGTGTTATATATGGAGTCATGCACCTCGTCAGTGATATATATGAGTCATGCACCTTCAGTGTATATATATGAGTCATGCACCTTCAGTGTATATATAGAGTCATGCACCTTCAGTGTTATATACTGAGAGTCATGCAGCCTTCAGTGTATATATGAGTCATGCACCTGTCAGTGTATATATTACTGAGTCATGCACCTGTCAGTGTATATAGTGAGTCATGCACCTGTCAGTGTATTATTGAGGTCATGCACCTCTCAGTGTATATATACTGAGAGTGATGCACCTCAGTGTAGTATATATGAGTCATGCACCTCTCAGTGTATATATAGAGTCATGCACCTCTCAGTGTATATAGAGTCATGCACTTCAGTGTATATACTGAGTCATGCACCTCGTAGTTATATACTGAGTCATGCACCTGTCAGTGTAATATACTGAGTCATGCACCTTCAGTGTATATATACTGAGTCATGCACCTTCAGTGTATATATACTGAGATGCATGCCTTACATACTCATGATATATACCGAGTTCATAACTTAGTCGATGACCTCTCAGTGTATATATCTGAGTATGCACTCTCAGGTATATATACTGGAGTCATGCACTCTCGTGTATATATACTGAGTCATGCACTTCAGTGTAATATACTAGAGTCATGCACCTCTTGTGTAATATACTGAAGATCATGCAGCTCTCAGTGTTATATACTGAGTCATGCACTCTCAGTGTATATATACTGAGTGATGCAGTCTCAGTGTATATATACTGAGTCATGCACTTCAGTGTATATATACTGGAGAGTGATGCAGTCCTCATGTATATATACTGAGAGTCGATGCAACTCTGTGTATATATACTGAGTCATGCAGCTCTATGTATATATATACTGAGAGTCATGCACTCTTCAGTTAATATATATAATGATCTATGCATCTTCATTGTATATATATCTGAGAGTGCATGCACATCTCAGTGTAATATACTGAAGTGATGCAGCTCTCATGTATATATACTGAGTATGCACCTCTCAGTGTATATATACTGAGAGTGATGCATTCTCAGTGTATATATACTGGAGTCATGCATGCTCTCAGTGTATATTATGAGTCATGCACTCTCAGTGTTATATATCTGAAGTCATGCACCTTCAGTGTATGATATGCTGAGTTCATGCACCTCAGTGTATATATACTAGATATATATATCATCTAGTGTATATATATGATGAATGATGCACTTATAGTTATATATACTGAGTATGCAGCTTCAGTTATTTGATATATAGTATATAATGGCATAGTCATGCACCTCTCAGTTATTATAGCTGGAGTATGCACTTCAGTGTATATATACTGAGTGTCACTCAACTCGTTTATATGTACTGAGATGATGCAGCTTTCAGTGTATATATTCTGAGAGTCATGCACTCTCAGTGTATATATATACTGAGTCATGCACGTCTCAGTGTTTATACAGGTATGCACTCTGTAGATAATATGAGTGTGCAGCTCATTTAATTACTGAGTGTGAATTGTATATATACTGGGTCATGCAGACTTTATTTTTTCTGATGTATGCACTCTAGTAATATATAGACTGAGTAATGACTTCAATGTATGTATACTGAGTGATGACGGTATACTTAGTTAGTGTGATATATACTGAGTTGATCTAGTGTATTATTATCTGAGGTGATGCATTCTACATGTGATATACTGGAGTATACATTATTCAGTGATGTATGATGAGGTATGCAGTCTCATGTAATATGTTGAAGTGGATGAACATTTACTGAGTGTATATATAGATGTGATGACAGTCGTATTGTTTATATAGATGTAATGAACTATCGTACTGTGATGTTGTAGTATACTGTGTGATAAATCGTACTGGTGATGTATGTGTGTTGACTGTGTATGAACATCGTACTGCTGATGTTTGTAGTGACTGTGTGATGACATCGTACTGCTGATGTTGTGTGTTGACTGTGTGATGAACATCTAACTGTGATGTTGTGTGTTACTGTGTGATGAACATCGTACTGCTGATGTTGTGTGTTGACTGTGATGATACATCGTACTGTGATGTTGTGTGTTGACTGTGTGATGAACATCGTACGGTGATGTTGTGTGTTGACTGTGTGATGAACATCGTACTGGTGATGTTAAGTGTTGACTGTGTGATGAACATCGTACTGGTGATGTTGTGTGTTGACTGTGTGATGAAACATCGTATGTTGATGTTGTGTGTTGACTGTGTGATGAACATCGTATGGTTAGTTGTGTGTTGACTGTGTGATGAACTATCGTACTGTGATGTTGTGTTGACTGTGTGATGAAATCGTAACGTGATGTTGTGTGTGTTGACTGTGTATGAACATCGTACATGGTGATGTTGTGTGTTGACTGTGTGATGAACATCGTACTGGTGATGTTGTGTGTTGACTGTGTGATGAACATCGTACTGGTGATGTTGTGTGTTGACTGTGTGATGAACATCGTACTGTGATGTTGTGTGTTGACTGTGTGATGAACATCGTACTGGTGATGTTGTGTGTTGACTGTGTGATGAACATCGTACTGTGATGTTGTGTGTTGACTGTGTGATGAACATCGTACTGGTGATGTTGTGTGTTGACTGTGTGATGAACATCGTACTGTGATGTTGTGTGTTGACTGTGTGATGAACATCGTACTGGTGATGTTGTGTGTTGACTGTGTGATGAACATCGTACTGGTGATGTTGTGTGTTGACTGTGTGATGAACATCGTACTGGTGATGTTGTGTGTTGACTGTGTGATGAACATCGTACTGGTGATGTTGTGTGTTGACTGTGTGATGAACATCGTACTGCTGATGTTGTGTGTTGACTGTGTGATGAACATCGTACTGGTGATGTTGTGTGTTGACTGTGTGATGAACATCGTACTGGTGATGTTGTGTGTTGACTGTGTGATGAACATCGTACTGGTGATGTTGTGTGTTGACTGTGTGATGAACATCGTACTGTGATGTTGTGTGTTGACTGTGTGATGAACATCGTACTGGTGATGTTGTGTGTTGACTGTGTGATGAACATCGTACTGTGATGTTGTGTGTTGACTGTGTGATAAACATCGTACTGGTGATGTTGTGTGTTGACTGTGTGATGAACATCGTACTGTGATGTTGTGTGTTGACTGTGTGATGAACATCGTACTGGTGATGTTGTGTGTTGACTGTGTGATGAAATCGTACTGCTGATGTGTGTGTGATGTGTGATGAACATCGTATGGTGTTTGTGTTGACTGTGTGATGAACATCGTACTGGTGATGTTGTGTGTTGACTGTGTGATGAACATCGTACTGGTGATGTTGTGTGTTGACTGTGTGATGAACATCGTACTGGTGATGTTGTGTGTTGACTGTGTGATGAACATCGTACTGGTGATGTTGTGTGTTGACTGTGTGATGAACATCGTACTGTGATGTTGTGTGTTGACTGTGTGATGAACATCGTACTGGTGATGTTGTGTGTTGACTGTGTGATGAACATCGTACTGCTGATGTTGTGTGTTGACTGTGTGATGAACATCGTACTGGTGATGTTGTGTGTTGACTGTGTGATGAACATCGTACTGGTGATGTTGTGTGTTGACTGTGTGATGAACATCGTACTGGTGATGTTGTGTGTTGACTGTGTGATGAACATCGTACTGGTGATGTTGTGTGTTGACTGTGTGATGAACATCGTACTGCTGATGTTGTGTGTTGACTGTGTGATGAACATCGTACTGGTGATGTTGTGTGTTGACTGTGTGATGAACATCGTACTGCTGATGTTGTGTGTTGACTGTGTGATGAACATCGTACTGCTGATGTTGTGTGTTGACTGTGTGATGAACATCGTACTGGTGATGTTGTGTGTTGACTGTGTGATGAACATCGTACTGGTGATGTTGTGTGTTGACTGTGTGATGAACTGTATGCGTGAGTTGTGTTGATGTGATGATGAACATCGTACTGGTGATGTGTGTGTTGACTGTGTGATGAAACGTACTAGGTGAATGATGTGACGTTGACGTTGTGATGAACATGTAACAGGTGATGAAAGTGTGTATGGACTTGAATGATGAAATGTTAGCTGATAAGTTGTGTGTTGACTGTGTGATGAGACACGTTTCTATGATGTGTCGTGTAAAGATGTGTGATGAAAATCGTACTGAATATGTTTGTGATTGACTGTGTGATGAAATCGTACTGTGATGTTGAGTGTGACTGTGTGATGAACATCGATGGCTGTGTGAGTGTGTGACTGTGTGATGAAGCATCGTAGCTGGTGAAGTGTGTGTTGACTGTGTGAATGAACATCGTACTGCTGTGTGTGTGTTGACGTGTGTGAAGTGAATGACTGCTGAATGTTGGTGTATAGACTTGTAATGATTAAACATGGGAACTGGTGCAGTGTAGGGACTGTAATATGAAAATTACTGGTGATTTGTCGTGTTGACTGGGAGTGACATCGAGCGCTGATTTCTTGACATGTTATGCATCGTACTGGTGATTTGTGGGTTGAACAGTGTGATGAACATTCGTATACGGATAAAGTGTTTACTGTTGCAGAACGTATGCGATTTGATGCTAGTAGTGATTATGATAAATATGAAATCACAAAATGTGGAAAATTAGAAATGAAAATAACTGAGGTTTATGAAGCATACGAATTATATTAAAGTAGTGCACTTGAATAAGTTAAAAATATGATTGAGGGTGATACAGTGAGATGTGGATATGTGAAAATAGTATGAAGTGATAGGGATATGATTATTGACATGAAGATTTCATGGAATTAAAGACTCTAAAAAAATGTATTCACGAAATAATCTTCATGTATAGAGAAGATGCATGGCAGTACACATCCGTGAGTGAGTGGCCGGAGCGTAGTGACTATGACACGGATGGTCTGATGTTAAGTGAGCCAACGTTGTGTGAAAGTGAGCAGGGGCGTTTTGGTAAGTTGAGCCGGAGGCAGTTGGCAGTTGAGCCTTACGTGCTGTGTTGTGATGTGGCACACTGTGTAAATGAGAATGTGCACTGCTGATGTTTGTGCTATGGTAAGTGATGATTTTCTGTGCAGTGTGGATAATTCTGATTTTCAAGTGTATATTATCGTGTATGTTGACTGGTAGGAACAATCAAGGATTAACTTTCAGTTGAGAACTTTGTATGTTCCTTGTGGAACAGGACCTTGATGTATACGTTAATTTACTGTGTAACATAAACTTTTTTCTATTTGGTAAGGAATGCAGTATAGTCCGTCACTACGTGATTAAGGTGAAACTTTTCCAAAAGTGATGATTTAAACTGAAAACCACAAATCTGCTTTTGTTTATTCTCAACGTTAATTATATAAGTTAGAGTAGTCCAGGACTTGAAAATTGGATTGTGGGACACAGTGAACATGTGGAAAATGTTGCAAATATACGTAGAAGGTTGTATGTTATTGACATCTGTAACGAGGTTTTCATGAGATAATTTAAAGTACTTAAAAATGTGATCATGAAATAACACAGAAATCACTGCCTACGACAGCAGAAGACTCAGCAGGCACTGTAACATACCCCAAGTGAAAAGTACGGGCGCCACAAAGCGACTATGACCCACAGCCCGGTACATCAGGTACTGACTTTAAGTGCCTGTCCAACGCCTTCTTAAAAGTCAGCAAGGGGTCTATTGGTAATTCCCCATACGTATCCCGAGAGGCAGTTGAACAGTCTTGAGCCCTTCACACTTATTGTGCTGTCTCTTCGTGCACTCGTGGCACCACTGCTTTACATTTGAGAAATGTTGCATCTCCTGCTGAGTGTTTTGCTATGGTAGGGAGTGATTTTCGTGTGCAAGTTTGGTACTAATTTCCCTAGGATTTTCCAAGTGTATATTATCATGTATCTTTCTCGCCTGCGTTCCAAGGAATACAAATCAAGGGACTTCAACCATTTCCAGTGTGCCTGTGGAACTGTGTACTGTGCCTTGTGGAACAGACCTTTACTGTAGCTACCTTAGACTTTACTCTCTTTACTATCATTCTTTGTGTTCTATTTGTTAGGAAGTTATAGATCCATCCACCAACTTTTGCGCGCTATTACACGGTGGCCACACTTTTCGAAAGCTTTCGCAAAATCTGTGAATACTACATCTGCATTTTGTTTATCCTCTAGACTCTAGACTCCTGGATACTCTAGAGTCTAGAGTATCCAGGACCTTGCCATTGTGGTCCAGTAGCTGGGACAGGCAGGAGCGACCTGCTCTATACCTGTGTTGCCCTGGGTTGCATAACTGATGAATATGTAGGTGTTTGGAGATATTGCTTCTTAGAACCCTTTCAGAGATATTTATATGGGTTGTGAGTGCTATCGGTCTGTAGTTCTTTGCAACTGCTTTGCTGCCACCTTTGCGGAATGGGGCTATGTATGTTGTTTTTAGTGATTGTGGGAGGACCCCTGTGTCCATGCTCCCTCCATAGAATGCTGAAGGCACGTAACAGAGGCTTCTTGCAGTTCTTGATGAACACGGAGCTCCAGGAGCCCGGGCCTGGGGCAGAGTGCATGGGCATATCATTAACTGCCTGAAAGTCCAAGCCCCTCGCACACAAAACCTCCTTACTCCCTCCCTCCAGCCTTTCCTAGGCTGACCACTACCCCGCCCTCAAGTTCAAATTAGCAATTTCAGTAAAGAAATATTTATAATAATTTTTCTAATGCATATACAAATTCGGTAGTGTTTTGGGTATGTACAGAATATTCTAATTGTCCTTCCAGATCAATGAGAAATTGTTTAATGGTGAGTCGTTGAGTCCTCCAAAGAGAAGTGATGAATACTTGCCACCAGATGCAGAGGTGTCAAGTGATGAGGAGGGAGACAGGTCATCCAAAAAGCCTAAATTAGCCCAGAGAAAGGAAGGTATTACGGTCGAGGAGTACCATGATGATGATCTTCATGATGAACTTACTCTTCAAGCTGTTCAAGCTCAGACACAATGGAGCAAAAAAAAAAACACATCCAAAATGACTCTTTGATTATATACCAACATGAAAAGCCTCTAGAAATTATCTGTGCATTTGATAATTGTTGCAAGTTTTTTACTCAAAATGTGATAGACAACATCACGTATCAAAAATTTGCATGCCAAACAAAAAAACATAGATACTACTTTTGTAACTGATTCTGAAGAAATCATGAAGTTCATAGGTATTCTGTCCATACCCATGGGTATTTGTCCATACCCATCCATAGATAACTATTGGGCAAGTGCAACTAAGGTACCCCAGGTTACAGAAGTCATGCCATCTAAGAGGTTTAGGTTGCTTAGGCGTACAGTTCCTTTGTCATAGCAGCTAAAAGGATAATGACAGCTTCCACCTGAGATGGTGACAGCTGGGACAGGATCAGCTGAGCTGTGGTCAGCTGAGATGGTGACAGCTGAGACAGGGTCAGCTGAGCTGTGGTCAGCTGAGATGGTGACAGCTGAGCTGGGGGTCAGATGAGCTGGCGACAGTAGTGGCCACATCTGGGGTGGCCATGTCTAGGGTGGCCACATCTGGAGTGACCATGTCTAGGGTGGCCGCAGGAAATATGGTCATTTGTGATGAGGTTGTCACATATGTAACCACAGGTGCGGTCAAAACAGATGTATATATGGGTGAAGGTGTGGTCACTGTGGCCACAATGGTGGTGGTGGCCACAAATGAGTCACCTTGTTCACGCTTCAATCCTCTAGGTCTGTCACGGCCACGTGGGGTGGCCACATCTGGGATGGCCACAGTGCTGCTGCCGGCATCTTGGGTGACCATGGAGGTGCTGGCTACACAGGTCATCTTACGCTTTCGCTTCACTTGTTCAACAAGTGACTGGTGTTCAGAAACATCAGTTATTTCCCCAGCAGTAAACAGTGTGTTGTCTTGAGCAGTGTTAGTGATGGCAGCCACGAGTCTGATACTCTGCCTGCCTTCATTTCTTTAGCTTTTTTCGTAATTTCTAATCGCTTCCGGCTGATGGCATGCGAATACTGTCTCTTCGGGCGATGCATTGTGTATGATTTGTACAATATATGGCAAAATTACGGGTCACTAGGGTCTGCTGGTCACTCAGAGCAGCACACCTCCTCTCCCTGTCGACTATTAGTCAACACTGAGAGACTTGTGGTTGAAGCAGCTCAAACTGCAGCCACTCAGAGGGTTACCAATTTGTATTTTGTAGCATTTGGCACTAAAATATGAGCAAAAAAATGACGAAAAATGTCAACAAATATACTACTGTTATGGTATACGTCACAACAATTACGCATTTACCTCATTTATTATAATTACGGTAACCTTTTTAGAGAATTATCGTACAGAGACGAGTCATACACCAAAATATTACCAGATTCTTCAGCTCTTTCTCCGTAACATTAACTCATTTTTCAATTCTTTTCATATTTTTCGTATAATTCAACGCTTGACGCGTCACGCGCCGCTAACGTTCACACAACAACACTAATCTACGAACCTAAAACGAACCTAAATACGTTCACAAAAGCACTTATACAACTAAATAATTAATCAAGCTAACAATTAACATAGGAACAATATTAAAAATAAATATATGTTCCAGATTTTCACTAGTGGCCAGTTCTTGGTGGACGAACTGTGATAGAGATCTCTCATGTCTCAGGTAGTCGACGTTCGAGTCTGTCCAGGAGGATGTTATTACAGAGCGCAGATTATCTGCGTGTCCTCCTCTGTAATAACATCTACCTTCGTATACTGATATTAATACACTTGTGTAGTAATATCATATATGGACAGTAACTGTATTTGTGTATACCTGAATAAACTTACTTACTTACTTACTTACTTACTTATTCAAGGCTGGCTGAAACTGCTGACCTCAGGGAAGTGGTGAAGGGTGAATACCTGGATCCACGGACCTGGGGTGGGACTTGCTGACCTCAGGGAAGTGGTGAAGGGTGAATACCTGGATCCACGGACCTGGGGTGGGACTTGCTGACCTCAGGGATGTGGTGAAGGGTGTATATCTGGAACCATGGACCTGGGGTGGGACTTGCTGACCTCGGGGAAGTGGTGAAGGGTGTATACCTTGATCCACGGACCTGGGGTGGGACTTGCTGACCTCGGGGAAGTGGTGAAGGGTGAATACCTGGATCCACGGACCTGGGGTGGGACTTGCTGACCTCAGGGAAGTGGTGAAGGGTGAATACCTGGATCCACGGACCTGGGGTGGGACTTGCTGACCTCAGGGATGTGGTGAAGGGTGAATACCTGGATCCACGGACCTGGGGTGGGACTTGCTGACCTCAGGGAAGTGGTGAAGGGTGAATACCTGGATCCACGGACCTAGGGTGGGACTTGCTGACCTCGGGGAAGTGGTGAAGGGTGTATACCTTGATCCACGGACCTGGGGTGGGACTTGCTGACCTCAGGGAAGTGGTGAAGGGTGTATATCTGGAACCACGGACCTGGGGTGGGACTTGCTGACCTCAGGGAAGTGGTGAAGGGTGAATACCTTGAACCACGGACCTGGGGTGGGACTTGCTGACCTCAGGGAAGTGGTGAAGGGTGAATACCTGGATCCACGGACCTGGGGTGGGACTTGCTGACCTCAGGGAAGTGTGAAGGGTGAATACCTGGATCCACGGACCTGGGGTGGGACTTGCTGACCATGGACCGGGGGGTAGTACTAGGTGAGGCATCACCAGACTTCAAGGGAAGACATCCGGGGGCCCACGGATGAATTCCCGGGGAAGGCTTAGATGCAAAAGTTGGGATAGGAAGTGTAGGATAGGAAATATAGAATAGGACTTATAGGATAGGAAGTGTAGGATAGGAAATATAGGATAGGAAGTGTAGGATAGGAAATATAGGATAGGAAGCGTAGGATAGGAAGTGAAGAAGGGAGAATGTCTGAGGGGACACAGATGGACTCCTGGACACACGAACCTGGGGAAGACTTAGTGTAGGATGGGAAGTGTTGGATAGGAAGTTTAGGATGGGAAGTGAGGAAGGGAGAATATCTGAGGGGACACAGATGCACTCCTGGACACACGAACCTGGGGAAGACTTAGTGTAGGATGGGAAGTATACAATAGGAAGTTTAGGATGGGAAGTGAGGAAGGGAGAATATCTGAGGGGACACAGATGGACTCCTGGACACATGAACCTGGGGAAGACTTAGTGTAGATGGGAAGTGTACGATAGGAAGTTTAGGATAGGAAGTGTAGGATGGGAAGTGAGGAAGGGAGAATATCTGAGGGGACACAGATGGACTCCTGGACACATGAACCTGGGGAAGATGTAGTGTAGGATGGGAAGTGTAGGATAGGAAGTTTAGGATGGGAAGTGAGGAAGGGAGAATATCTGAGGGGACATAGATGGACTCCTGGACACATGAACCTGGGGAAGATGTAGTGTAGGATGGGAAGTGTAGGATAGGAAGTTTAGGATAGGAAGTGTAGGATGGTAAGTGAGGAAGGGAGAATATCTGAGGGGACACAGATGGACTCCTAGACACATGAACCTGGGGAAGACTTAGATGCAAGATTACTGAATGTAGGATAGGAAGTGAGGAAGGGAGAATATCTGAGGGGACACATGAACCTGGGGAAACCATCAAAAACACAGTAAGTGGACCTTATATACGAACCACTGGCCTCCACGTAGCAAGATCTGGTAACTCAGAGATAACTCTGAGGCTGACAGTGGTAATAATATGTTCAGTGTTTCACCTGGATCAATCCCGGCAAGTTTCCTGACACTTGGTGCTGCTGTTCACCTAGTAGTAAGTTATCACTTGTTCACCTAGTAGTGAGTAGTTATTATCACTTGTTCACCTAGTAGTGAGTAGTTATTATCACATGCTCACCTAGTAGCGAGTAGTTATTATCACTTGTTCACCTATTGTTAAGTAGTTATTGTTATCACTTGTTCGCCTAGTGTTAAGTAGTTATTGTTATCACTTGTTCAGATGGATGGATCCCGTCAACAATGTCAGCTGGTCTGTAATAATTGTATCATGTACTTGCAGTAATTGAGATTATTATTATTATAATTATTATCTTTATTGTTTTTTATTTTTTTATTAACACATCGTCCGTTTCTCACCAAGGCAGGGTGACCCACCAAGGCAGGGTGACCCACCAAGGCAGGGTGACCCACCAAGGCAGGGTGACCCACCAAGGCAGGGTGGCCCGAGAGAGAAAAACTTTCATCAATCACTCCATCACTATCTTTCCAGAGGCGCACTCACACAACAGTTATGAAATTGCAACACTAACACCCCTCCTTCAGAGTGTTGGCTCTGTACTTTACATCTCCAGGACTCAAGTCCGGTCTGCCGGTTTCCCTGAATCCCTTCATAAATGTTACCTTGCTCACACTCAAGCAACACGTCAAGTCCTAAAACAATTGGTCTCCATATGCTTTCATCTAACATACATGTATGCTTGCTAGAAGTTCAAGCATCTCCCTCACAAAACCTCCTTTATCCCCTGCCTCCAAGTCCTCCTAGGCCGACCCCGACCCCGCCATACCTCTAGAAGCCATTCTATTTCGTTCCATCCTTTCTACATGTATAATTGTTTTGATAATCCCGCACCCCCTCCTAATATCCATACTACGGATTCTCTACATTGACCTCAGACATGACGTCTCCACTGTCTCCATCCAGTCTTCTTGCTGCAACATTCATCACTCAGGCTTCACACTGTCTCCAGTCTTCTTGCTGCAACATTCATCACTCAGGCTTCACACTGTCTCCAGTCTTCTTGCTGCAACATTCACCACTCATGCTTCACACTGTCTCCAGTCTTCTTGCTACAACATTCACCACTCAGGCTTCACACTGTCTCCAGTCTTCTTGCTGCAACATTCACCACTCAGGCTTCACACTGTCTCCAGTCTTCTTGCTGCAACATTCACCACTCATGCTTCACACTGTCTCTAGTCTTCTTGCTGCAACATTCACCACTCATGCTTCACACTGTCTCTAGTCTTCTTGCTGCAACATTCACCACTCATGCTTCACACTGTCTCCAGTCTTCTTGCTACAACATTCACCACTCATGCTTCACACTGTCTCCAGTCTTCTTGCTACAACATTCACCACTCAGGCTTCACACTGTCTCCATCCAGTCTTCTTGCTGCAACATTCACCGCTCATGCTTCACACTGTCTCCAGTCTTCTTGCTACAACATTCACCACTCATGCTTCACACTGTCTCCAGTCTTCTTGCTACAACATTCACCACTCAGGCTTCACACTGTCTCCATCCAGTCTTCTTGCTGCAACATTCACCGCTCATGCTTCACACTGTCTCCAGTCTTCTTGCTACAACATTCACCACTCAGGCTTCACACTGTCTCCAGTCTTCTTGCAGCAACATTCACCACTCAGGCTTCACACTGTCTCCAGTCTTCTTGCTGCAACATTCACCACTCAGGCTTCACACACATATAAGAGCATCGGTATAACTATACTCTCATACATTCCCATCTTTGCTTCCATGGATAATGTTGTTAGTTTCCACAGACTCCTCAATGCACCACTGTCAATTCAGTCAATTCTAAGACTGAATGACAATAAAAATACAATAAAAATGTAAGTTAGAAGTATTCCAGGAAGACTTGACCTGGTGACTCAACAAACTTTACCTCCCAGTGATCCAACTTGGCCACCAAGTTTCCTACCTTCTTTTATACTGTTTTTTTTTTCTTGGTAGAGAAGGTTATATTATGCTTTGCTATATTATGTTATGTTTTATTTTATCATATACTTTATTATATTAATATTATGCCACATAATGTTAAGATATTAACATGGAGATAAATGCTATACATTACCGACACGATGGAAAAGTAGACACACATGTAATATAATAATAAAACTATGCACGATTAGTGTCACAAGTGACTTGTTCCTTAGGCAAATAGATAAATTAAAACCTAACAAATTTCAGGCCCTGATGAACTGTACACAAGGGTTCTAAAGGAATGTAAAGAGGAGCTTAGCAAACCTTTGGCTAATCTTTTCAATATATCACTACAGACTGGCATGGTGCCAGATAAGTGGAAAGTAGCAAATGTGATACCTATTTTCAAAGCAGGTGACAGGTCCTTAGCTTCGAACTATAGATCAATAATCCTTACTTCCATAGTGGGAAAATTTATGGAATCATTAATTGCCGAGGCAGTTCGTAGCCACCTTGAAAAGCATAAATTAATCAACGATTCTCAGCATGGTTTTACAAAGGGGCATTCCTGCCTTAGAAATTTATTAATTTTTTTTTCATTAGGGTATTTGAGGAGGTAGATCATGGTAATGAATATGATATTGTGTATGTGGACTTCAGTATGGCTTTTGACAGGGTCCCACATCAGAGACTATTGAGGAAAATTAAGGCACATGGAACAGGAGGAAAAAAAATTTCCTGGATAGAGGCATGGTTGACAAATAGGCAGCAAAGAGTTTGCATAAATCAGAGTGGGGAAGCGTCACGAGCGGTATTCCACAGGGGTCAGTGTTGGGCCCCCTGTTGTTCACAATCTACATAAACGACATTGATGAGGGCATAAAGAGCGACATAAGCAAGTTTGCCGATGACACCAAAACAGGCCGTCGAATTCATTCTGAAGAGGTCATTAGAGCACTGTTAGGTAAGACACATATGCAACAGTTAGACAACTTTATTCCGAAACGTTTCGCCTACACAGTAGGCTTCTTCAGTCGAATACAGAAAGTAGGCAGGAACAGTAGAGATGTGAAGACGATGTAATCAGTCCATCACCCTTAAAGTCGTAGAATTTGAGGTTGTCAGTCCCTCGGCCTGGAGAAGTTCAGTTCCATAGTCAGGAACTATCTGAAGATCAAGCGACAGTGCGGAGACTTAAATACTGTCGGAAGGAGAGGTGCAGGGTAGTAGTAGTAGTAGTAGTAGTAGTAGTAGTAGTAGTAGTAGTAGTAGTGAGAGGCCACCGAGAGGTCATGTCCCTCTCAGATCCAACACTTCTCACTTGAAAAGCTTGATCTTCAGATAGTTCCTGACTATGGAACTGAACTTCTCCAGGCCGAGGGACTGACAACCTCAAATTCTACGACTTTAAGGGTGATGGACTGATTACATCGTCTTCACATCTCTACTGTTCCTGCCTACTTTCTGTATTCGACTGAAGAAGCCTACTGTGTAGGCGAAACGTTTCGGAATAAAGTTGTCTAACTGTTGCATATGTGTCTTACCTAACAACCTGTCGGTATTGTATACCATTTTGATGTTCATTAGAGCACTCCAGGAAGATTTGAATAGACTGATGCAGTGGTCAGAGAAGTGGCAGATGCAGATTAATATAGACAAATGCAAAGTTCTAAATGTTGGACAGGACAATAACCATGCCACATATAAAATAAATAATGTAGATCTTAATATTACGGATTGTGAAAAAGATTTAGGAGTTCTGGTTAGCAGTAATCTGAAACCAAGACAACAGTGCATAAGTGTTCGCAATAAAGTCAACAGAATCCTTGGCTTCATATCAAGAAGCATAAATAATAGGAGTCCTCAGGTTGTTCTTCACCTCTATATATCCTTGGTTAGGCCTCATTTAGATCATGCTGCACAGTTTTGGTCACCGTATTATAGAATGGATATAAATGCTCTATAAAACATACAAAGGAGGATGACAAAGTTGATCCCATGTATCAGAAATCTTCCCTATTAGGATAGACTGAGATGAATGGTTCAAAGAACCGACACGTTGATAAATTAGACACCTGTGCAACTCTTGGGTATCTTTGAGGAAACGATTCGTCACACAGTGGCGAAATGTTTCCTCAATAAAGATACCCAAGAGTTGCACATGTGTCTAATTTATCAATGAGGATAGACTGAGGGCCCTGAATCTGCACTCTCTAGAAAGGCGTAAAATTAAGGGAGATATGATTGAGGTGTATAAAGGGAAGTCAGGAATAAATAAAGGGGATGTAAATAACGTGCTGAAAATTTCTAGCTTAGACAGGACTCGTAGCAATGGTTTTAAGTTGGAAAAATTCAGATTCAGGAAGAATATAGGAAAGCACTTGTTTGGTAATAGAGTTGTGGATGAGTGGAACAAACTCCCGAGTACAGTTATAGAGGCTAAAACGTTTTGTAGTTTTAAAAGTAGGTTAGATAAATACATGAGTGGGTGTGGGTGGGTGTGAATTGGACCTGATCAGCTTGTGCCAATAGGTCAGTTACCGTGTTCCTTAAGTGAATGTGACCTGACCTGACCTGACTAGGTTGGGGCATTGGCTTAAGCCGGTAGGAGACTTGGACCTGCCTCGCATGGGCCAGAAGGCCTGCTGCAGTGTTCCTTATGTTCCTATGTTCTTATAACGCGATTCATTATATACAACGTTTCGCCCACGAGTCACACAGATCTACCTAAGCAGGTACGTGAGTATATATAGGCAGCATAATGATGTGAAGTCAGGTGGAGAATGTTGAAGTTGATTGTTCAGAAGAGATTGGAGTTGAGAAAGACCTACCCAGCATGGGTCAGTAGGTTTGTTGCTGTTTAGGACAACGCTGGAGAAGTTCCTGGCAAGAGGTGCAGCTATGTTGTAAAAGTTACGTTTTAAAGTCTAGCGAAAACCGACCAACCAGCAGGATCTCCTCCACTTCTACTCTCACCACAACACCAAAACTAAACGTAACGTTATCATAAGCTTCTTCCTTCAAGACCTTGAAATCTGTAGTAGTGAATTCCTTGAGGAGGAATTCTCTTTCATCGAAAATATTTTCTAAACTTGACTATTCTCATCACTTCATTATAGACTGCAGACTCTGTGCATATAACATCTTCATCTCATACATAAATAACCCGCACATAGCAGAGAGAAAAACTTATGAAGAGAGTGAGTGAGCCAGTATATATAGGCGTAGAAGACAGTGACGGGAGAAACGAACGAACGAAAGTTCAGGTAAAATCCCAAATGGGATGAGCGGGGAAGACGGGACAGACGAAGAATAGTGCTGGAGAGGAGTGTTCTTAGTCGTAGAAATAGAGCCAGGGCTTAACCCAGCAGCGAAGGCGATCGTGGGACAGATATTGAGAAGAGAAATTCAGGCTCTTCTGTTGGGACTCCGGTGGGGTGAGCGGGAAGGAAGGGGCATGCGACGTTTAGCGCTAGAGAGGAGTGTAGAACTGAGCCATGTCTTAACCCAAAAGCTAAGGCGAACGTGGGTCAGAGAATAGTACCTGTCGGAGAATCCAAGGTTATTTGTAAATAGGGTTAGGAGCAGGATCATGCAAGGAGTAGAAAAGGTTGTGTTGGTTTGTGGGTCTGCGTCAAGGAGAGAGGTCCAGTAGTCATGTCGTGTCTCAAGTTTGTCTATCTGTCTGTCACTGAGCGTCTTCCAGTACAGATTAAGCGCAGGGATATCTAATTGGGCATGGAGAGACTCGCTTGTGGCGAAGTTCTCCCATCTGACATCAAGCATCCAGCGCAGC
Organism: Cherax quadricarinatus; assembly: GCF_026875155.1. Classification (NCBI taxonomy): domain Eukaryota; kingdom Metazoa; phylum Arthropoda; class Malacostraca; order Decapoda; family Parastacidae; genus Cherax; species Cherax quadricarinatus. The sequence goes on from NC_069457.1 coordinate 25,996,231, forward strand.
GCCTTGTTTTGGACACGCTGCAGTTTAAGTAAGTTTGTTTTTGCTGCAAGAGAGAAAAAGATATCAGAGGAAACGTTTCGCCAGCCAATATATGTTCATTCCAATAAAGAGATGTTACTACAATAAAGATACCTATGTGTTGCACAAAAGTCTCATTCATCCACTTTTTGCTCCTCTGAACCATTTATCAACAATAGTATCATAGTTTTTGAGCTGTGGAAAACACGCAAAATCAGTGCTGCTCTTTTCTTAGTCTACGGGACATAGTATTGACATGCATTTATGTAAAGTTGTTTCCAGTATGAAGGCCACCACCCCATATACTTGCAGCTGGACCTACAAGGATCACAACAACGTATGTACAAATTAGGCGAGCTGACATGCCAAACATAAGCCCATCTTACACGTTAATAAGAATTATGATGATGGTAGCCTTCTTTTCAGGTGGGAAGACCATGTTGGCAGTCTTGCTGGAGAGGAAGACCATGTTGGCAGTCTTGCTGGAGAGGAAGACCATGTTGGCAGTCTTGCTGGAGAGGAAGACCATGTTGGCAGTCTTGCTGGAAGACCATGTTGGCAGTCTTGCTGGAGAGGAAGACCATGTTGGCAGTCTTGCTGGAGAGGAAGACCATGTTGGCAGTCTTGCTGGAAGACCATGTTGGCAGTCTTGCTGGAGAGGAAGACCATGTTGGCAGTCTTGCTGGAGAGGAATTCGTAAAAATTTTGCTTGTTGTTTGGATATTTCAGTAAGTCCTGCTGGTTTTCAGAGATTTGTTCTGGCCATCTACCTCTTTGTTAATGCTTTTGTCAATTATCCTGGTAGAGTTCACCAGTTGTTTAGTGATGTGTGGAAGGAAGATTCATCTGAATATGAGTGTTTGTGATTTCACATTAGAATGATAGAAGGCGTAGGGCAGCCGTGCCACCTAAGGTATTAATATCAAATGAACATGAGAGATCTGATAGCATGATTTCGTTATGTATCTTCTTCAGGCATCTCAACAGATCAGTTATCCCAGCCATAATTTTCCTGTCAGATATTCTCATGCTGGATCACCTTTCCAAATTCTGTTTTTATGTTTTTCTTTTCAATCTGGAGATGTCAGCATATGTCTTGTGTATAAAGATCTCACCATCAATCATTCTGCGGTTAACGTCACTAACATTATGATTGGCTGAACGTAGATACTGATCTGACGATGGGGCCCCATTAGATTGCCAGACCCTAGTATCTGGTTTGCTGGTTGAGGAGATAACCTATATAGGAATGTGGACATACTGCAAATAAAGGTTACATACTCTTTGCATGCCACACCCCCACCCGAAGAGAGCTCAGGACTAGGCTTCCATTTCCATGGGTAAAAAGTGCCACCATGGCACTATATAATGGAACTGCCTTTCCTCTCAACAATCTACCTCATTAGCTAGAGCTCAGCTTTTATTGTGACAGAAAGTCAAACACTAAACTTAGAGCAAGACAGCAGACAGTAGGGCTAACATAGGTCCAAGATACCTGCTGATGGTAGCTGAATATCCCCTCACTAAAAAAAAAAAAACCACAACATTTAATATTCATTATATACAAAAGTGGGAAAAAAGAGCTGGTAATCCCTAACACATCCTAACCTAAATGATTAAATACGTGTCAGTGCATCAGCCAGCATATTTTCTTTGCTGGCAATGTGATGCATTTGTACGTTATACTGTTGCAATTTGTACCATGATGGAGTTTGTACCATTGTACCATTGCAGCCTGATCCACCATCTCATGATCCTTGTGTTATGGTTCTTCATATGTTGTAGGTTGACCAGAGGATTGTGGTCAGTATAGACTGTGACCACCGAAGGTCTGGCTCACATATACTTCAAAGTACTCCAAAGCCAGAATCAGAGTGAGGGCTTCTTTTTCAGTTGTGGAGTAGGCCCTCTGGTGCAGCAGGTACCGGCAGAGAAGCCACAGTCTGCACCCCATTGTCCCACATTGCAGGAGTACTTCCATCACCTCAGAGTCACAGGCATCAGCCTGTTATGTAAAGGGTTTGGAGAAATCAGGAGACAGGAGAATGAGTGCAGTATAATGGAATAACTTAATTTTAGCTAATGTATCTTGATACTCTGAGGTCCACTTAAAGGGGACTTTATGACTGGTAAGTGAGGTTAGAGGGGATACAATATGTGAATTTTTTTACAGAATCTTCTATAAAATCATACCATACCTAGGAAATGTTGGAAGGATTTCCTATCATTAGGTAATGGATAATTTTTAATGACAAGAATTTTAGCAAATTTAGGGGCCACTTTGTCACTACCTACTTCATGGCCCAGAAAAGTAATAGTAGATTGGCCAAAGGATGACTTCGATAAATTCTAATACCTTCAAATCAAGTGGGAGAGAGCTGATAGACCTGTGATAAAATGGATCTACATGGTTAGTGTGCACGGTAGGAAAAAAATCTAGTCACCTAAATGAAACAAGCTGGGAAGATATCCTAAACAACATGGATCCAAACATTTGCCTTGAAAAGATGAATTCTGTGGTTCTTGAGATCTCGAGACACATTCCATTAAGAAAAATAAAGAGAAGTTGTAAACTAGAAAGAGAGAGACGCTGCCTATACAGATGAAGGCGAAGAGTGACAGAGCTGCTGAGTGGGGCCAGTATATCTGAAATACAAAGGGAGGCACTAGTCAAAGAAATTGCAAATAACAAACTTAAGCTGAAGGAATCTTACAGGAGACAAGAATCACAGGAAGAACTAAAAGCCATAAAGGAAATTGAAAAAAACAAAAATACTTCTCTTATGACAAATCTAAGGGAAAAACAACATCCAGTATTGGGCCCCTGCTTAGGCAGGATGGGACATACACAGATGACAGCCAAGAATGAGTGAGATACAAAAGTCCCAGTAGACTCAGTGTTCAGCGAGCCACTACCCAGACTAATGGTCGACAATCCAAATGAATTCTTTACAAATGAAACCCAAAATTTGGTCATCTCAAAAAATCTCGGATGTTATCTTAGCTCCACAAGACTTTGAAGAGGCAATAAATGACATGCCCATGCACTCTGTCCCAGGCCCAGACTCCTGGAACTCCGTGTGCATCAAGATTGCAAGGAAGCCCCTATCTCGTGCCTTAAGCATTTTATGGAGAGGGAGCATGGGCACAAGGGTCATCGCAGACACATTAAAAACAACAGATATAACCCCACTTCACAAAGGTGGCAGTAAAGCAATTGCAGAGAACTACAGCCCAATTACACTAACATCCCACATAAAAATTTTTGAGAGGGTTCTAAGAAGCAAGATCGCCAACCACCTAGATACCCATCAATTACACATCCCAGGACAACATGGGTTTAGAGCAGGTTGCTCCTGCCTGTCCCAGCTACTGGACCACTATGACAAGGTCCTGGATGCTGTAGAGGATAAACAAAATAGAGATTTAGTATACACAGACTTTGTAAAACCTATCGATGCGTGTGACTTTGGTGTAATAGCACAGAAAATGCTTGATAAAGGAATAACAGGAAAAGTTGATAGATGGATCTACAACTTCCTGACAAATAGAACACAAAGAGTAATAGTAAACAGAGTAAAGTCCCAGGCAGCCATGGTAAAAAGCTCTGTTCCACAAGGCACAGTACTCGCTCCCATTCTATTCCTCATCCTCATTTCTGACATAGACAGAGATGTCAGCCATAGCTTCATGTCTTCCTTTGCAAGACACCTGGATTACCACGGCAATGACCTCCATCGAAGACATCACGAGATTCCAAGCAGACTTCAACCAAATTTTCGAAAGGGCCAGTCAAAACAACATGCAGTTCAACGAGGGGAAATTTCAACTACTTAGATATGAGAAACTTGAGGAAATTTAAACTGTATCAGGGTATATGACAAATTCTAACCATAAATAGAGCAGAAAAAAAATGTGAAGGACCATGGAATGATAATGTTTAACGATCTCGCCTTCAAAAGACCATAACAGTGTATCTCCCTCATCTGCTAGGAAAATGATAGGATGGCTAATGAGAACTTTCAAAACTAGGGATGCCAAGCCCATGATGATTCTCTTCAAATCATTTGTGCTCTCTAGGCTGGAATACTGCTGCACATTAACAGCTCTCTTCAAGGCTGGCGACATTGCAGACCTGGAGAGTATACAAAGAACTTTAATGGCACACATAAGTGCGATAAGGCACCTAAACTACAGGGAATGGTTGAAGGTTTCTTGTCTGTATTCCTTCACATGCAGGCGAGAGAGATACATGATAATATACACTTGGAAGGTCCTGGAGGGATTGGTACCAAACATGCATACAAAAATCACTCCCTATGAAAGCAAAGGACTCGGCAGGAGATGCGTGTTTCCCTGATGAAAAACGGGTGCCATGACTATATTGGGAGACAACACAATAAGTGCCGAGGTCCAAGACTGTTCAACTGCCTCCCAGCATACATAAGGGGATTACTAATAGACCCCTGGCTGTCTTTAAGAAGGCACTGGACAGGCACCTAAAGTCAGTACCTGACCAACCAGCCTGTGGTTCGTACGTCAGTTTGCGTGCAGCTAGCAGTAACGGCCTGGTTGATCAGACCCTGATCCACCATGAGGCCTTGTCCCAGACTGAGCCGCTGGGCACTGACCCCCAAAACCCTCTCCAGGTAAACCCGTATTGCACTGTGAGAGTGGTAATTCAGTGTACCTTTGTCACTGAGCCAAGCGTTAAGGAATACCTCACTTTCTGGCGAATTGAGACTACTCCTTTTTCAAATGATAGTTCTAACACAGATTGAAGTGTCACTGAAGATGAATCTAATGATGTTGAAGAGTTTGTAACAGAAAGTAATGACAAAGATACCAGAAATACTGATGAAAACCCAGACCATTATCAACCTTCGACTAAATCAAGTCAGCATGTGTGAGGGTGGGGAAGGCAGTGTGGGTGGTGGGGAAGGCATTGTAGGGGAGGGAAATGCCGTGTGGGGTGGGGAAGGTAGTGTGAGTGGTGGGGAAGGCAGTGTGGTGGTGGGGAAGGCAGTGTGGGTGGTGGGAAGGCAGTGTGGGTGGTGGGGAAGGCATTGTAGGGGAGGGAAATGCCGTGTGGGTGGTGGGGAAGGTAGTGTGAGTGGTGGGGAAGGCAGTGTGGGTGGTGGGGAAGGCAGTGTGGGTGGTGGGGAAGGCAGTGTGGGTGGTGGGGAAGGCAGTGTGAGTGGTGGGGAAGGCAGTGTGGGTGGTGGGGAAGGCAGTGTGGGTGGTGGGGAAGGCAGTGTGGGTGGTGGGGAAGGCAGTGTGGTGGTGGGGAAGAGAGCGTGGCTTTGTATAAACAATGCGGCTGGCCAGGACTGGCAAATATTGCATATCAGGACTCAGACGTGACACAGTGACTACTGCGTCATGTGTAATACCTGTTGGTTCACAAGTGGCTCTCTCATAGACAGAGAGACAAGCAGAGAGACAGAAAGACAGATTAGCAGAGACAAACAGAGAGCTAGACAGACAGATTAACAGAGAGCTAGACAGGCAGCCAGAGAGCCAGAGAGATAGACATAGAGCTAGACAGACAGGCAGAGAGCTAGATGGACAGATAGAGAGGCAGACAGACAGAGAGCTAGATAGACTGACAGAGAGAGAGATATGTTTGTGTAATAGTGAAAACAAATAAAGCCTAGGCAGTGAGTGCACGCTCATCAAATGTCACCATTGTTGACTTGTCAGCAGTGGAGTGACACTGGTCTTGCACCATGCTTCAATTATTTTTAATATGATTATTATATACTCCTGTGTATCCAAAACATTGCTGGGATCTATAAATACACCTATCATCCGACTTACGACTTGCTCGACATACATCCACTCAACTTACGACCGTGCATCTGGTTGCTGGGCTGGGCTGGCTGATGCACACCACTGTACAATATTTGACAATACTCGCGGCGGCAATGAGTCATGCAGGCAGCATCAGTTTGAGTTACCCTGCCCTATCAGCAGCATCATACTGTATTAACTGTACTAACTGGACAGGAAATTTCACCATGGCCCCTAAGATGAAGTCTGAATCTTGCACTGGAGATTGTGGCAAGAAAGGCTCTTACTCTCGAACTCTCTATTTTTCATTGTTGCACATAAACCTGTCTGTATCTGTCTGCCTGTATACTGTGTATCTCTCTTTCTGTCTACCTTTGTCTATGTCTACCTGTGTGTCTGTCTTTCTGTCTACCTGTGTGTCTGTCTTTATGTCTACCTGTGTATCTTTGTCTACCTGTTTGCATCTTTCTGTCTACCTGTGTGTCTTTGTCAACCTGTGTGTCTTTCTGTCTACCTGTGTGTGTCTTTCTGTCTACTTGTGTGTGTCTTTCTGTCTGTTTTTCTGTCTGTGTGTCTACCTATGTGTGTCTTTCTGTCTACCTGTGTCTGTCTTTCTGTCTGCTTGTCTGTCTCAGAGTCACTCACTAAGAGTGTAATTGGTCTTGAAGATGCCATATTAATAATAATAATAACACAATAATAATCACTGAGGCACATTAAATGTGTATAAAACGTTAATATAGACATTTTGCTTAATCCATCTATGATTTTTTTTTCAAAATTATATAATAAACATACTACATAACATATAAACATACAAATTAACAAATATGAGATGTTTTTCTGGTCGGCTTGACAGAGTGAACAGGAACCATTCGTGTCCGGGCTGGTAACAACAACAACAGCAACGTTTGTTTACATAATTCGCCAACCTTCTACACTCTCATTCGTTTATTCATTTAATCTTGTTTACTCAGCTCTCACTCTACATTAAGACTATAGATATTTTAAGGTAAGTAATGAGTGGACACATTATATTATAGTTTAATAATAATACATGTATTACTATTAATATTAGTATATATGTATAATTGTAATAATAATAATAATATTTAATATTAATTTAGGGCACTGGAGCACAGATCCACTGTATAGCACTTTGTCTGGATTTTTTGGGTTATCCTTGGTAATTTATACTATGTATGATAACTTCACTTACGTGTACCTGTGTGTGTGTGTGAGAGAGAGAGAGCCATATTCAGTCAGCCAACCATCCAACCGGCCACCCACTCACCCAGCCAGCCACCCACCCACCCGGCCACCCGGCCAGCCAGCCAGCCAGCCAGCCAGCCAGCCAGCCAGCCAGCCAGCCAGCCAGCTATGTATTACACATGTTCCAGAGTTGTTTCTCTTTGCTTAGGGTATAGGTTATAGGTTATACTACATTCTGGCAGGATGACACTACCAGTGGTATTCTCCCACTCACTGTGTCGACAATACATAAAGATAACAGTAACATATGATACTGTATGTGATGTAAAATTTACAGTACAGTTCACTACCATGTATATATTATATACAGTACATAAATAATTAAAATATAACAATAGAAGTAAATTATGGCAAAAAGAATGAAATAATGATTGTACATTACATTACAGTACTATTTTGGTAGTTTATATAGGAAATGTTTGACATTATGCCCTACCCAGTATGTCGGCGATTTTCAAAGATTCGACTTACGTCCATTTTGACTTACGACCGGTTGGTCGGAACCAAGCTTGGTCGTAAGTCGGATGGTAGGTGTACTATGTATATATTTCTAGACAATAGTATGTGACTGAAATAGGTGAAAATGTTCACCTGTCAATGTTTGTGCAATTATTGTGTAGCATACAGTGAGTGTATATATCCAAAATATGGCTTATGTTGGTCTCACAGGCCATAAAAGTTACTTGAAAAAAATAAAATGTTAGAAAATAAAGGAAAAACTATTACCGCATGACTGGCAGTCGGCGATATTGCTGCAAGCGGCTCACTTTCTGTGGACTTCATGCCTCCCTATCTCAGTAAGTATTGATCACAATTTTTTTTGTTTTAGCCTATAACACTCACAAAATATGCTCAAACATTTTGAAGAAAAAAAAATTTTTTTTTTTCGAGATTTTTTGACCCCGAGAACAATTTAG
>NC_069457.1:26004730-26020003 GCF_026875155.1 Cherax quadricarinatus
AAGAAATAATAAATCGGCAGATACACCAAGCAATGATAAACTCGCACTAATACACCAAGCAATGAAAATGGGGCACTGTACCCAAAAATAATAAACTGGGCACTGATACCCAAGAAAGAAAAATCGGCACTGATACCCCAAGCATGAAAAACCGGACTATACACCAAGCAAAAAAGGGCACGATACCCCAACAATAATAAACCGGCACTGATACCCCCAAGCAAAAAAAAACCCTCGGCACTGATACACCAAGAAAGGAAAACTCGGCACTAAATACACCAAAGAATTTAAAAAAAACCCGGACTGATACACCAAGCAATGATAAACTCGGCACTAACACCAAAAAAGAAAACTGGGCACTAAAACACCAAGAATAAAAAACCGGGCACGGATACCCCAAGGGCAAGAAAAACCCGGGCACTGATACACCAAGCAATGAAAACTCGGCACAATAAACCAGCAAAATAAAATCGGATTTTGAAATACACCCAACCCCCAATAATAAATCCACAATACCCCAAAGAATTATAAATTCCGGCCAATACCCCCCAAAGGAAATTTATAAAAATTTTTCCATTTTACAAAAGGGCCATTGAAAAAATTTTGGCATTTTGTACACCAAGAATTTTAAAAATCCCAATTCGCCCCTTACAATGCCCCACCATTAAATTTTAACCCCCAATTAAACCCAAAGGGGGAAAGTGAAATCCCTTAACAAGTTAAATTTTCCCTTTAAAAGGGGGCCGGGGGTCAACCCCCGGCCCGGTTTAAAAAACCCCCCGGTATCAATGATAAAAACCAGGTTTTTTTGCCGGTGAAAAACCAAACTCACCCCACCCGGGCCAAACCGATTAAGTCTTTCCAGCCAAGATTCCACCCCTTTAACCCCCTTAATTTTTAATTAAATTTAATTTTTATTTTTAAAAAAGGGAAAACCCCCCTTTTTCAGGGGTTTGCACTCTTGAATTTCCCTTTTTTTAATTTGAGGTTTTTCGGTCCTTCCTTTCCCTTTTAAATTTTCCTTATTTATGTATTTTCCCCCCTTTGGAAAAGGCAGGACCTTAACCCCCCTTTAAAATTAAGGCCCCAAAGTTTGGTTTTGGGTTTTTTTTATTTTTTTTTTTTTATTCAGTATTGAAAACCTTCCTTTTAGTTTTTCAAAAGGCTGAAAATTGCTTTTTTTTAATTTCTGGGTTTTGCGGGAATACCCTTTTATTTAAAATTTTTTTTTTTCTAGTTTTCTTTTTTTACATTATTAATCTTTTCCTTATTTTTTTTTTCGGGCCCGGGGGGTTAATTAAATACCTTAAATAAAATTTTAGTTTTAAATTAATCCAGGGGTTTTGCTCAGGATATTGGGCCAATTTTTTCTTTAAACCCCAAGAGGTTTAACGCCTTTAAATTATGGGGTTTTTGGCAACTGGGGCCCAATAAAAAGTTGTGATGACAAAAAATATGAGAGGGAATTAAAGAAAAATCAAATCCCGAAAACTCACTTCAAACTAGATTACCCAACATCAGTATTTATCGAAGGATATCACAAAAGTCGAATGTCTTTTTCCCTGTGGGCAGTGACCCGTCCAGCTGGGCAGTGACCCGTCCCCGCTGGGGAGGTTACCCCCCTCCGCTGGGCAGTTTACCCGTCCCTGGGCAGTGACCCGTCCAGCCCGGGGCAGTGACCCGTCCAGCTGGCAGTGGTCCCAGGTCATAGAGAGGAGCATAAAAGAGTTTTTTGTCTTAAAAAATTGATTTTGATCAAGGTTACAGCCTAGATTATTTTGTAGTCATTGTAAACAATGTCATGTAAGGTGCTTAGAAAATTTTTAGATTTTATGTTCCTGTTTTTTAAAAAAATTTGGGTTTTGATTATAAAAATTTTATATATATATATATATATTTTATATATATTTATTATAAATATTATATTTAAAATTTTTAAAGATAAATAAATTAAATTAATTTTAAATTAAAAATTTTATTTTAAATTATAATTTTATAAAATTTTAAAAACTTAACGCGAGAGCATGCTGAATATACACAAACACTGATTCTCTGGCTGAAGGATGACTCGAACCTTACGAACCTTAGGACAAGGTACGCAGTGCTTTACCAATCTACCCACACTGGACCCAATACCTTGGCGTGTTAGCATGAGTCATACACGTTTGATCCAAGCAGCCAGGCTTTTCAGGGAGAAGGCTTACAGCTTTTCATATTATCCCCTGCATGCATCAGCCTTACTAGAGATTTGAACAATGCAAGGAATTCGCTCGAGGAGAGAAGCATGCGAAATATAACACAAACACTGATCTCTGGCGAAGGAGACTCGAACCTGCGAACCTTTAGGACAAGGTACCGAGTGCTTTACGATCTACCCACACTTCTGGACAATACCTATGCCGTGTGCATGAGCTTACATGTTTGATCCAAGGCAGCCATCTTTCAGGGAGAGGCTTACAGCATGTATCTCATCCCTGCATGCATCAGCCTTACTAGAGATTTGAACAATCAAAGGAATTCGTGTCTAGATCATGCTTACACGCCAAGAGTATTGGTCCAGTGTGGGTAGATAGATTGGTTTAAAGCACTGAGTACCTTGTCCTAGGTTCGTAGGTTAGAGTCTTGTGGAGAAATTTCTCCAGGAGGGGGGTATTCAGCCCATTCTTCAGCCCCCTTCAGCCCCTTTCAGCCCGAGGGGCCTGGCCACTCGAGGGGGCCGAGTCGTTGTTTACTGCATAGAGTGAGTAATTGATCACAGACTGGCGTCATGCGTAATCTAGTGACTCTGCTCCTTGCAGGGGTGTTGACAACGTGTATTTTTATAAGAGGGACAGTACATCTCTTACTTAGCAGGACAATTAAGGAAAATCCTGCTCCCACTTTATTACCATAGTAAGATAAGTGTACATTGTTGTCTCTGTTAAGACTGAAAGAAACAAACCAATCTTGCTTTGCTTCATCAGGTGACGACAAGATTGCAAGGTACTAGGTCAGCGTTTTTTTTTATATGTGTGGGGGCAGGGGAGGGACCAGCAGGAGGCGTCATGTCTTGAGGCTGTGGCGTCTGGCCAGATTACTTTTGACTCTAGAGAGAGTCACCCACTGACGCCAGAGAGTGATAACCAACAATGAACACTGATCTGTGCGTTAGTGTGAATAAGTGTCCTCTAACACAAACAACACTTAGAGAAGTGTGATCAGCTTCTCTTGTGATACCATTCGTGAACAATAAAGACGGGATCTTGTTGAAAACATAGTGTACCAGTGTGCGTTTTCCTAGACAATGGAGGACGTGGACATCAAGGACACTTCAGCTTCTATCAAGTCACCGATATCTGTCGAAGGTGTTTGAGAACACCATAGCTCACGTTACAAAGATGCAAGGTATGTTACGAATTTCTTGTAGATCACGGGGGATTGGCGCAATCTTGAGTCACAAGGAGTTTGTAATCAACCTATAATCGGCAGTACAGTAACAGTTAAGGTGTGGACTTTTGAGCCAAACAAGTAAGTAGTCCGTCAGCCATCATCGAATGAATTATGCTGGACATAACACACCCTAGGGGTAATTCATACTTACTATTGTATCTCTTGACAGGCCCACTGTTGTGATGGTTTCGACAGCATCTAGACCTCGTCTGCAGGACGGCTGTGTAGACGATTTGCTGTATCTTATCAGCTAAGTGTTCATTATATAATAATATCTTAGCTGGTTAAGGCCAAATTCATCAATAGAGCTTTTGGTCGTGCTCGAACCGGAATATAAAAGACACACTGTGGTCCAAATATGTTGTACTACAGTGTACAAATAACCTATGAGCCAAAGGTCCTTCGGAAAAAAAAAAAAAGTGTTAATAACTAGTGTTTTACAATATATAAATCAGTAATAAATGAGGACCCTCCAGACTCAATTCACAGAGAATGGGCAGCCAAAAGGAAAACGGGCGCTCACCCCAGCGTTCACCCAAAGGAAAACGGGGCGCACACCCAGCGGCACCCAAAGAAAACGGGAGATGGGTGACTCACCCACATCCTGCAACCACTGCTCCAATCTGGAGAAATCGTGAATAAGACAACACAAGTGATGATTGTTGTCTGAGAAGTGTATATATACACAGTGTTTATAATGGTTATAGACAGAAATTAGAGACAAGATTGTGTTAAAGTTTGTTTCTTATAGAATCTACCTTGTTTATTAAAGGAATTATATATAAAGTGTAAGCTTTCGAATATATATTAACAGTGAAATTTATATATGTGTAAGTAATATTCAAGTGTGATTACAGTTATACAGTGACATTTATAGTGTATAGTGAATGAAGGTGTATAACATCGTTATTTACGATTCAATCATCTGGTCGGCTGACACACAAAACTCTAAGCCGTAAACATCGGTGCCACATGTTTGTTCCTCTGTTACCCTCAGGTCATTAACCCTGAGGTTTTTAAAGCATTAGTGGGATCAGTAGTGCTGACTCGTTATTGCTGACTTAAGCATAACAAAAACTCAGCTGTTTATAGCAGTACAGTGTTTTTTAAACACTCTAAGTGTGGTGCTATAATTTCAGTATTGTATACCATTAAAAAGGCTTGTTTGAAAACTCAGTTTCAGTCTTTACAGACTAGATTACACAATTATGAAAAATCTAATTTCGTCTGTATAGGATTAACTCAAGGATACAACCATAGATTTTGATGATCTTGAGGTCAAGTTTGAATTATTTAAACAACGTATGGAAAAAATTTAATTCAGACTTACACATTATGGAAAATAATTTCTTGAATCAGATCCATCTGAAGATGAAATTAAAAAATGTTTTGGATACTTTTAGTGATCAACAAATTAAGGTGGACAGGAGTACAGGCTATCTGCCGTTAAAACTCTTGTCACTCAGAGACCTACTTACTACTAGTGGTCAACGCCTGTACACTTGTAAAACAACAACAGTGTTCCCATTACCAAGCTTACCTACATTGTCAATTACCTATTTTTCAAGGTCATCATTATGAAGAAAAGAATTCATTAGGGTTTTAATCCATAGTTAATTCACGAACTGACATAGATGAGATTGCTAAGTTCAATTACCTTAAATGTCTTGTGAAGGGAGAACCCTATGAAATGATAAGTCATTCCGGGGTCAAATGGCAATTATCAAATAGGCCTTAACGTGTCTTAGCAGACAAATTACTTTTGATGATGACAAGGCTTAGAGTTAGACATGCAGTCTTAATATCAAGCTTGAGGCCACCAAACATTGTTATTCAGACTTACAGGCATTTAAGAATTACATTAGACAATTAGTCTCAGATCTCTAGATGCTAATATGACTAGGACAATGTGATTGGTTTATCAGTGGTATTGTACAGGATAAGTTTGTCACCACAAACTATGGAACGATTATTTAAATATTTGTTCAATAAACGCTATTTCAATTGTGAGGGAAATTAGCAATTGGTTTACAAACAATAGTTTCATGCATGCAAGCAACGAGACAAGATGAAACATCCACAAATCAGTGGATAACCAAACCTTCACTCAGTTATAAAAAAGAGTTATAGCTATACCTACTCCACTAAACCAATAATGGGAAAATCCCATTAGGCAATTTATCAAGCTGTGAATACAATAGTAGACAGTAAAACAGACTGTCACAACATAAACGTACTCCATAATGTGTACTTTGTGATGGAACACATTGGGCACAGTATTGTATTCAATACACATCAATGGGGCACGTAAACATCGTGTTCATCAGCTGAAAAGATGCATCAAGTGTTTAGGTGAACACAAGGGAGAAAATGCTCACTAGATAGTGTTTTAAATGCAGGGGGGTATGCATCTACAGCATTATGCCCAAATACTTTGCTGAACAGCAGCAGACTTCCACAGAATCGGAAGTCAACAACAAACAGCATTAAATGTGAAGATAAGTTTAAAGCAAACTGCTTCCCGATAGCTCGAGTTGAGTTATCTAATAAATTACACAAAAACCAATGTGCTAACACTATTTGATCAAGGCTAACAAAGGTCCTTCATAAGGAAGATCAAGTGTTGCAGGAACTGAATAACAACCCTATGCCAAAAATACAGTTAGATATAGCTGGTTTTTCACAAATCTCTGGTTAAACAGACATATGACCTAGCCATAATCACTGTTGGTCTGGAAACAGGAAAAAGACAGTAGAAGCTGTGGTATAGTAGTGATTTGCCTAAGTCTGTGCAGATCCCAGGGATTAAAAGAAACGTTGCAGCACTGAAGCAGCTAAGGTCAAGTTAGCCTGTCCTGACATACAGACGGGACACAATTAGTCAATTGATTTAATCATTGGAAGTGATTATTATCACTGTTTGTGCAAATATATGAAAGTAAATATGATGTTCACTTGCTGAAAACAGCGGATCAGAAAGGCCACATGAATATGTGGTCCCATTCCCTCTCAAAGTGGGAAAGAAGCTAGATATTGTATTCAGTGGAAAATGTACTAGTTACGAGAATAACCGTGATCATGTTACCACAGCAAAATATTATCATTATGGAAGAAATGAATGAACCAGTGATAAGTTGTGGGATGTAGATGGATAGGTATTGATGATAAATAAAACCCAAGCCCACAAAGAGTCTCAGACTTATAACCAATATTTGGTCACTGTCAAATATAAAGATTGGACAGTATTGGCGTTAAGGTTACCATGGAAATTAAATCCACCACATCTACCTAGCAATTATGCATGGCTTTCGGACAGATGAAAAGCCAAATACAGCTCTTCAGGAAGAATCCAGAAGTTACTGGACTGTCTATGATAATATCATACAAGACAGTTGGACAATATAAATTCATTGGGAATAGTCGAAGATAAGTTGAAGAAGACAAACGCTCATTAATCTCCGCACATGGAGTCAGAAAAGATAGAAACCACTCCACTTACGTGTTGTATATAATTGCAGCGCACGTGCAAATAAAGATGTAGCAAGTCTTAATGAATGTCTGAGACCGAGACCCTCACTAACTGAGAAGCTTGGAGACGTTGCTTATGAAATTCGCACACAACCCATATGCCTACACGGCAGATATTTCCAAGGCTTTCTTAAGAGTAGGGACTACAAGAAATAGATGAGATTATACTCGATTCTAGTGGCCTGGAAAATCCACCATGATCCTCAAAGTCCTGTGAAAACTTATCGTTTCAAATCAGTATTATTTTGGTGCATCATCCTCTCCATTCTTACTTGAAGCTACTCTAAATACACATTTGAAGAAAATCTAGAAAGTGCCTTCAAATAAGTCTTAAAGAAAAGTTTCTATGTGGACATTCTTCAAGGTATGTGAATAAAGAGGAGGATTGAAATCTTATACAGAGAAGCTAACAAGGAGATGAAAAGAAGCAATATGCCTCTAAGGCTGTGGAATACAAATTTCAAAGCAATTAAGGGAACTTATCAAAGAAGATTTCACTGAAACTGAAATTCCTGTGATTGCAACCAATATGCTTGGACTTAACTGGAACACACAGGAAGATATCTAGTCTCAAAGATAAACAATAAACCATGCAGTTACACTCAACTAAACGTAGTTTACTGTCAGAGGTATCACAATGTTTGATCTCTAGGAGACTCGTCTCACCAATTACCTTAAAGGGTAAAATGCATATGCAAGAAGATGCACTTGGAAATCTCAAAATTGGATGGGATGAGGAACTTGCCTCCTAGAAATGAGTCAAGCATGGGATGAAATATTCCAAGGAGTTAAACAACTTCATCAAAATTAAATTTCCCAGACAACATAGGTTCAAGAGGGAAACAAGTACACATTACATGTGTTCTGTGATGCGTTCAACAGAGGTTTATGGCGCTGTCTGTAGCTTACATGAGTAATGCTGAAGGAGTACACTAATTACCTTCAAAGGCCAGGTAGCACCCTTGAGGTCAGAACAGTACCACAATTGGAACGACAGCACTCTATGTAGGTACAAAATTAAGCTGTCTATATCATCAAAGTACTTGATCATCTCACTATTGAAAAAAACCGTGTCTGGACGTGTAATGAGGCAGTTCTCCAGTGGTTAAGAAATAATAAAGTAGTTGGTCTATGTAAGAAACAGAGTAGCAGAATAAAGAGATGCAGAGAGATTATCTATTCTTCACGTCTCTACCCAAGAGAAATCCAGCTGACAGTTGTCACGTGGTGTCCCACTTAAGAAAATTTGTGGATATAATTTATGGCTCCACGACGAACGGGATCTCGATGGAAATATACTGGCTCAGCAAAAAGCTTCTCATTATGCCTGAAGGAAAACAGTCTGCTTGAACACAGCATAAATAAGATGTGTAAATACTGGCAGACACAACAGAAATAGTCATTGATGGAATCTAATTTACTCATCTTTGGTAAACTCTTTAAGAGTTACAGCTCTTGTCTTTAAATATATTATTACAAGGAATAAAAACCTGATTATGAATGTCTTGAAACCCATTAAATACTGGGTGAAACTAACACAGAAAGATGTTTTTCTAACAGAATTATAAATTTTTTTAGAAACACAAGATAAATCCCCAAAGAAACTTGTCATGATTAATTCTTTAGGACTTTATCTCGACTCAGAAAAGATTATAAGATGTCGAGGAGAATTCATATTCTTCACTACCTAAAGTAGCCATCATCCAATATTGATCCCAAAGAATCATTGGCTAAACAAAACTGATTGTGCACAAACGCCCCAGTAACGTGTAACATGGTGGGGGGGGTAGCTGACACACTTTGTCTTATACGACAATCCTCTGGATACCTCAAGGTCGACAAAGTGTGGGAAAAAAAACAAATACAAATAAAGGACTGTATTAACTTGTCGTCAGACGGTTATGCGAGTATATGTCAGTATCCAGGTCCACTCCATATCCCTCTGAAAGAGATTGTAATATCACTCCATTTGAGGGTGAAGGGTGTAGATTATACGGACAATATTTTAACCAAAAACAGTTGACAAGTTCCATCAAAGGGGTTGTTTTTTATTTTTTTTTTTTAAAAAACCCCATTTTCTTGGGTTTGTTTCACTTGTGCTACAACTAGAGCAGTACATTCATAGAAGTAGCACTGACATGTCTGCTGAAAAACCTTTATCAAAATTATTCAGAGGTTTGCAGCCAGAAGGCAATGTCCCAGACTGATGATTTCAGGATTAATGCAGGAAACTTTGTTGCTGGTGCTGCTTATATAAGCAAGATCTTTTGATCAACCAAAGTACAAACAGATGGGAATCACGCCAAGATGTTGTTGCGAGATACATTCCTCCTAAATCTCCATGGCCACGGCGGATTTTATGAAAGAATGATCGGCATTGTAAAACGTTGTTTAAGGAAGACTCTTCATAGTCAGAGGAATAGACTTAGAAGAATCCGTACCAGTTGTGACTGAAAAAGAAAATAGAGTCAACAACAGACCTCTAACTTATGTACCGATGATCTGGACCCAATTTAGAGTGTTAAGTCCATCTCATTTCCTCCATGGCAGAAGGCTCGAACCTGTTCCTCCCATGAATGATTAAAAGAAATCATAAGAGGATCATAACTTATTTCGAACCTGAGCAAACTCAGACGTAAATTCAAACACCTTAATTAAAAGTGATTGAACGTTGGGAGAAAAATTTGGCGAGAGCAACTCACCTCATTGAGAGAAACACATCTATGGAGGCTGGTGGTTCTGAAATATCATAAGTCCTTAAGACTTGGTGACATAGTGATTATCGACAATGATGGTCCGACTGGTCCAATGGTCCACTTGGAAAATTGTGACCATATATCCTGATGCAAATGGAATCATCAGGACAGTTGATGTTTTGAGCAAAAGGTTTTTTTTGTTTTGTAGTGAATAAGCGGACAATAAAATAAACTAGTGCCGTTTAGAATTACACAGGTGTTGAAAACAAAATTTAGTGATCTTCAGCAACAACAGACTAAAGCTGTTCAGAAAAAGACAAGCGCAGTGGTGCGAGTGAGAAAATCAAATTAATGGGTTAAGTGATGAATAGTTCACTGCATGCGAACCTCCGCGCCCCCCAGTGTGGAGAAATTTTCTCCAGGAGGGGGGTATCAGCCCTCTCAGCCCTCCCTTCAGCCCCTGCAGCCTGAGGGGCAGGCCACTCAGGGGGGCTTGAGAGCGTCTTGTTTACTGCTAGAGTGAGTAATTGATCACAGATGTCGTATGCGTTATCAAGTGCTGACCTCTGCTCCTTGCAGGGGGTGTTGCAACGTGTATTTTTATAAGAGGGGCAGTACATCTCTTACTAGAGGCAATTAAAGGAAAATCCTGCTCCACTTGCATTACCATAGTTAAAGATTAAGTGTACATTGTTGTCTCTGCTTAAGACAGAAAGAAACCAAAAAATTCTGCTTTGCTTCATCGAGGTGAACGACAGGATGAGCAAGGTACTAGGTCAGCGTTTTTTTTTTTTTTGTGCTGGGGCTTTCCCAGAGAGGCTGGCAGAGACGTCTGGAGCGCTGTTTTTTTTTTTTTTTGATGGCGTCTGGCCGATTACTTTTGACTCTTAGAGAGGAGTCACACTGACGCCAGGATAACCAACGAAGACACTGGATCTGTGCGTTAGTGTGAATTAAAGTGTCTTAACACAACACTTAGAAGTAAGTGTATCAGCTCTCTTGTGATGATACATTGTGAACAATAAAACGAATCTTGTTGAACCTAGTTGTACCTGTGTGCGTTTTCCTTAGACAATGGAAGACGTGGACATCCAAGGGACACTTCAGCTTCTATCAAGTCACCGATATCTGTCGAAGGGTGTGAGAACACCTTAGCTCACGTAACAAAGTGCAAGGTATAGTTAGTATTTCTTGTAGATCGGGGGATTGCGCCAATTCTTGAGTACAAGGAGTTTGTAATCATCCTATAATCGGGCAGTAGGTGTGTGGGACTTTTGAAGTCCAAAAACAAGGTAAGTATTTAGTTCAGCCAGCATCGAATGAAATATGCTGACATAACACCCCCTAGGGGTAATTCATACTTAAAAATTTGTATTCTTCATGAACAGCCACTGTTGTGATGGTTTCGACAGCATCTAGACCCTCGTCTGCCAGGGACGGCTGTGTAGACGATTTGCTGGTCCATTTATTCAGCTAAGTGTTCAGTATATAATTATATCTTAGCTGGTTAAGGGCCAAATTCTCAATAAGTCTCCTTCAGCGAGATCAGTGTTTGTGTTGTATATTTCGCATGCTATCGCGAATTCCTTGAATATATTTATATTATATATATATTTATATATATATATATATTTTATTATATATATATATATATATATATATATATATAGATATATATATACTGCTCTGTTCTAGTGTCGTTAGTCCATATACTGCTGTTGCCTGCGTTGTTAGTCACATATGCTCTGTACCTGTGTTGATAGTCACATACTGCAGAGTTACCTGGTTGATAGTCACAAACTGTTCTGTTACCTGTGTTGTATAGTCATGTACTGCTCTGTGTCCTGTGCTGTTAGTCAATATACTTTGTCGTTACTAGAGTAGTCATATACTGCTTTTTACCTGCGGTGTTAGTTATTATAACTTCTTTGTTCCCAGTGTTTGTTACCTATGTTGTTAATCGTATATCTGCTCTCTCCAAAAAACCCCCCTTGGTTGTTGTTAGTGATATTTTGCTCTGTTCCCTGCGTTGTTAGTCAAATACAGCTCTGATACATGTTTGTTATCACATACTGCTCTGTTACCTGTATGACAGTCAAAATACTCTTTTATTGTTTTGTTAGCATATACCTCTATTACCTGTTTTTTAGTCATTAGCTGTTATCTGGTTTTTAGTTATATACTGCTTGATATGTTGTTAGTCATGTACTGCTCTTTTACCTGTTTTGATGTCATGTACTCACTTTTTATGTGTTTTTTGTCAAAACCCGCTGTTACCTTGGGGTTTAGTTATATACTGCTTTTTTAAGTGTTGTTAGTCAGAACTTCGTTACCGTGTTATTTGTCAATACTCTGTTACCTTTTTTGTTAGTTATATACTGTTTTTTTCTAGTGTTTTTAGCCCAAATACTGCTCTGTTACCCGTGTTTTAGTCATTCTGCTCTTTTCCTGTTTTGTTAGCAATACTGCTTTATTACCTTGTTGTTAGTCACATACTGCCTATTACCGGTGTTTTAGCATATACTGCTCTGTTCCCGTGTTTTAGTCTATCTGCTTGTTACCTGTGTTGTTAGTCAATACGCTCTTTTAACTGTGTTTTTGGGAAAAAACACGCTTTACCTGGTTGTTATCACAACTGGAGTTTCCTGTGTTGATAGTCACAAACTTTTTCGTTACCTGATTGATGTCAATACTGCTCGTTACCTTTGTTGTTATTACATACGGTCGGTTCCAGGTTTTTATCACATACTGCTGTTACCTGTGTTGTATTTTTTATATCGTCTTTTTTTCCATTTTTGTTAGTCATATACGCTCTTTACCTATTTTGTTATCATAACTGCCCTTAAACCCTGTGTTTTTATGTTTATATTTTTTGTTACCCGCGTTTTAGTCAAATACAGCCTGATTCATGTGTTGCACATACTCTCTGTTACTTGTTGACAGTCCAACCCGACAATTTTGGTTAGAAAAACAGAAACAAACATGGACATTTTTTTTAAAAAAGTTTGGGTCCGGACCTTGTCACTTCAAAACATCCAGAGGTTGGAGCAGTATATATGGGCGTAGATGGGGTGTGATGACGCATGGTGACCTAAAAATCCCAAAATTTTGGGATGGGACGGTGCCTGAGATCATACGACTCTCGTGTCATACTATGACACTCTCCATCACCATGTCTACTATACATTTCCCCAATAAAAAGTCAAAATTGCATCCATCCCAGGGTATACTATGACACTCCCCATCACCCAAAAGGCATACTATGACATCCCCATCACCCATATTATACTTCCCCTCACTCATAACATACTCACAGAGCAAAATTTAAAAATCTTTCCCCCTTGTTTTTTTTTTATGTCGTTCCGAAAAAAAAAACAAATGGGCGAGTTTACCTTAAAAGGGAAAGTGTCTTTTGCCGAATAACCCGAGTAAACATTTTTATGGAGTCTAGAAAAAATATTCGATTAAACAAAAGTAAATTACTTTATGGTGAGGTGAGGTTAGGTTGGGGTTTAGGTTGGGTTGGGTTTGAGGTGGGGTGGTTAGGTAGGTGGGGTGGGGTTGGGGTTAGGTAGGTTGGGCCCCTTTTAATTTAGGCCTCTTAATTTAGGCCTTTAATTGGGCTTGCGCCAAAACTGTAGTTTTACATAATTTTCAATAAAGAATACTGAAAAACAGATTAATCCGTAAAAGAACATTTTGGAGAATTTTTAATATTTAGGGGAACTTTAATTCGGATTATTAGAAAAGGGAAAAATTACACTCACTCAGGTCTGCTTTATCAGGTACACTTGTATACCTGACCTTTAAAAAAAAACTACCCAACAGCAATAGGTGACAGTACCTGAGGCTGCAGATTGGGGCAAAGGTTCAGTTGTTTAGACGAACATTTAGAATAGGGGGAAGAAATAGATTTAGTGACGTTAAAAGCAAATAAATTTTGGAAAAAAACTTTTTTACACAAAACATATGTGACATCCCAGATTGAAAAAAAAAACTAAAAACAGAATTTGGAAAGTGACCACAGAGAATATCTGACGGAAAAAAATGGCTGGGGGAAGACTGTTGAAAGCCTGAAGAAGAACATAACGAAATCATCCATCAGATCTCTCATGTCATTTGGATTTTAAAAATACCTTAGGTGGAAACGGCTGCCCTACGTTTCTATAAATCTAAGTGAAATCAAATCAATTCAGGTAGAATCTTCCTTTTCCAACATCACTAAAAAACTGGTGAACTCTACCAGAATAATTGGCAAAAGCATTAACAAAGAGGTAGATGGCCGAACAAATCCTGAAAACCACAGTGACTTTTTTTTTTACTGAAATATCCAAACACAAGCAAAATTTTTACGAATTCCTTTTTCCACAAGACTGCCAACATGGTTTTCCTCTCCAGAAAAGACTCCCAAAACATGTCTTTCCTCTCCAGCAAGACTGCCAAACAGGTTTTCCTCCCAGCAAGACTGCCAACATGGTCTTCCCACCTGAAAAGAAGGCTACCATCATCATAATTCTTATTAACGTGCAAGATGGGCTTATGTGTGGCATGTCAGCTCGCCTAATTTGTACATACGTTGTTGTGATCCTTGTAGGTCCAGCTGCAAGTATATGGGGTGGTGACCTTCATACTGCAAACAATTTTATATAAATGCATGTCAGTGCTATCTCCCGTAGACTAAGAAAAGAGCAGCACTGATTTTGCGTGTTTTCCACAACTTCAAAAACTATGAAACTATTGTTGATAAATGGTTCAGAGGAGCAAAAAGTGGATGAATGAGACTTTTGTGCAACACATAGGTATCTTTATTGTAGTAACATCTCTTTATTGGAATGAACATATATTGGCTGGCGAAACGTTTCCTCTGATATCTTTTTCTCTCTTGCAGCAAAAACAAACTTACTTAAACTGCAGCGTGTCCAAAAAAAGGCGCTGCGCTGGATGTTTGATGTCAGATGGGAGAACTTCGCCACAAGCGAGTCTCTCCATGCCCAATTAGATATCCCTGCGCTTAATCTGTACTGGAAGACGCTCAGTGACAGACAGATAGACAAACTTGAGACACGACATGACTACTGGACCTCTCTCCTTGACGAAGACATTCGCAGACCCACAAACCAACACATCCTTTTCTACTCCTTGCATGATCCTGCTCCTAACCCTATTTACAATTAACCTTGGATTCTCCAACAGGTACTATTCTCTGAACCACGTTCGCCTTAGCTTTTGGGTTAAGACATGGCTCAGGTTCTACACTCCTCTCTAGCGCTAAACGTCGCATATGCCTTCCTCCCCGCTCACCCCACCGGAGTCCCAACAGAAGAGCCTGAATTTCTCTTCTCAATATCTGTCCCACGATCGCCTCGCTGCTGGGTTAAGCCCTGGCTCTATTTCTACGACTAAGAACACTTCTCTCGAGCACTATTCTTCGTCTGTCCCGTCTTCCCCGCTCATCCCATTTGGGATTTTACCTTAACTTTCGTTCGTTCGTTCGTTCGTTTCTCCCGTCACTGTCTTCTACGCCTATATATACTGGCTCACTCACTCTCTTCATAAGTTTTTCTCTCTGCTATGGCGGTTATTTATGTTTACAAGATGTTTTTATGCACAGAGTCGGCCA
>NC_069457.1:26020503-26054148 GCF_026875155.1 Cherax quadricarinatus
TGTTTTTCTTTTGGTCCCCTTATTAATTTTATAAACTAAAAGGGTTAAAACGAGAAAAATTGTGGGTGTTGTGGGGTGTGTGTGCGGTGTGTTGGTGTCTAGAGATTTTTTTTTTTTGTGAAAATTTGGTTACAGTGATGCTTTAGTTAAAACGGTAAAATTTTTTGGTAATTGATGGGGGAGTTTTGCGAATTGAGTTACCAAAAAAAGTGAATAATGGGTTGTGATGAAATTAGTTTAAAAAACGATATTCAAAGGTGTTTTAAAGGTGTTCAAGGGTGTTTATGTGAGTTTCAAATGTTTATGAGAGTTTTTTTTGGGGGTGTTCAAAGTAAAGGTTTGGTTTAGTTTTAAAGATGATAAAGGGGGTTGTTGTAAATTAGTTTAAAAACGAAATTCAAAGGTGTTTTGAGGTGTTAAAGGGTTTTTTTTTGGAGTTTTCAAAGATTATAGATGTTTTTGGGGGGTGTTCAAAGAAAAGGTTTGATTAGTTTTTGTGACTTTTTTTGATGTAAGATTTTTTTTCCCCCCCCCTTAATAACTTTAATAAACAAAAAA
The DNA here is from genome assembly GCF_026875155.1 of Cherax quadricarinatus. NCBI lineage: Eukaryota > Metazoa > Arthropoda > Malacostraca > Decapoda > Parastacidae > Cherax > Cherax quadricarinatus. The sequence continues at coordinate 26,021,062 of NC_069457.1, forward strand.
GGGTAAAAACAGAAAATGCCTAGTTGGGGGGAGAGGGATGATTTAATTTAATGAAATGGGGTAAGTGCAGAAAAAATTGGGAAATGTCAAATCTTATTTGGGAGTACCAAATATTTTTTTGGAAATGTTCAAAGGTTTAAAGGGTGTTTGGTGTTTTGGGGGGTGTTTTGAAAGGTGTTCAAGGGTGTTTATGTGGTATTCAAAGGTTTTTTTAAAGGGTGAAACAAATGATTATGAGAGTACTTTGAAGGTGTTCATATATGTCAAGAGTATTTTATGAAGGTGTTTGGGAGTATTCGAGGTGATTTGGGGGGTGTTCGAATGATGTTTTTGGAGTATTTCAGTGTTGTTTTGGGAAAAGTAAAAGTATTTTTGTGAGTATTCAAATGATTTTTGAGAGTGTTTTTTTAAAATGTTCAAAGTAAAAGTGCGTATTTTAATTCGTAAAAGTAAAAATTTTGAGTAGTGAATTTTTAAGAAAGTGGATTAAGCGATGTGGTGACTTTTTGAGTACTGTGTCCCTTTTTAATTTAATGAACAAAAAGGGTTAAAACAAAAAAATTTGGGGTTATGAGTGAAAAATTTTGAGGGGTTGGTTGGAGTGGGGTTTGGGAGGGGGGGGGGAGTTACTTGGGGGAGTGACCTGAGAGAAATGTTAAAAAAAAGTTAGCTTGTGTTGAAAGAAATTGTGGGTATTAACGAAAAAATGTGCCTTTCTGATGTACTATGTCCCCTATTAACTAAAAGGGTAGACAAAGATTCAGCTGTGTGATGTGTGGGGGTCATCGTCGTGTCGTCACTGACCGTCGAGTTAAAACATTAATGAGAGAATAATGACTCACACTTGTTAGACCCTGTAGTAAGAGAGAGCACCATGCCCAATAGGAGGAGTTCATTTGATAAAATGCTTTACCCCAGAGGGGGAAATCAAAAACTTGATCCGAGGAAATGGAGAAATTTGAAAACCCCCAAAGGGGGGAATCCAAACAAAACTTGTCCAAGTAGAATTTCGAAAAAACCCCATAGGGGGGATCCAAAAAAAAAATTGATCCGAGGAGATGGAAGTCTTGGTATTATCGATAAATTTGATCCTAGCGAGAGGTAGAAGTTCGAACAACCCTTATGGGGGAGAATCCAAAAACCTTGATCCAAAGGAGATGGAGAATTTTCGAAAACCCCATAGGGGGGATCCAAAAAACTTGATCCGAGGAGATGGAGAATTTCGAAAACCTATGGGGGGGAATCCAAACACTTGTATTATCGAGAATTTTTTTGGGTTGGGAGGGTGAAAGTGGGAGGGGGATCCCGTAGGAAGTGTTGAGACTTTGATATGAGAAAATTTTTTGGGGATGGGGGGTGAAAGTGGGAGGTGGAACCCTCAAAAATTTGATCCAGGAGAGGAGAGCACTAAGAAAATGAAATTCAAAAAAACTCGAAAAAAATCCGGAAAAAAAATTCGAGGCGCGGGGGCGATCCGGATGACGCTGCAGAGGCGCAGAAGATGGAGCGGGCGTGGGGTCGCGAAGGGCGCGGGCTTGGCGGGCCGACGCGGCGGGCGCCCGGCGGGGGGCTTTCGCGAAGGGGCGCGGCGCTGGAGCGCGCGCCGCGGCGGGGGGTTGGTCAGCGCAAGGTGAGCGGCGCTGGTCGCGCGCGGGCGGGGCGCGCCCACGGCGGGGGCGGTCGCACAGAAGGGGCGCGGCGGGCGCGCGCGAGGCGGGGGGTCGCGAAGGCGGCGGGCGGGCGCGCGGCGAGGACGGCGGGGTCAGCGACAGGGGGAGGGGGTCGTGGAGGGGGTTATTGGTGTGGGGGTCATGGGTGCGGTCTGTCTCGATGGCGTGGTCATGGTCAAAACGGAAGTAACACCTGGTGTGAATAAGGGTGACCCCTCCAGTGCTGGTCCTAGACCGGAAGGGATGTCTCTGTAGAAGGCCTAAACCGGAAAGTTCCTCGCTCAGTGGAAGGCTAAACCGGAAGGGATGCTCCTATAGAACTTATGACTATGTTGTGTTGTTTTAAAAATAGGTTAGATAACTCCATGATGTGGTGTGTGGAGTGGGTGTGATTGACCTGATCAGCTTGTGCCACTAGGTCATTTACCGTGTTCCTTAAGGTGAATGTGACTGACCTGACTAGGTTGAGGGCATTGAGACTTAAGCCGGGGGAGACAATTGTGAACCTGCCTCGCATGGGCCAGAAGGCCTGACTGCAGTGATTCCTTATGTTCCTATTTTCTTATAACGGGATTATTATAGACAAACGTTTCGCCCCACAGTCCTCACACCAGATCTACCTAAGCAGGTACGTGAGTCATATATAGGCAGATATTGATGATGAAGTACCAGTGGAGAATGAAGTTGTATTGCTCAGAAGAGATTGGAGTTGAGAAAGTCCTACCCAGCATGGGCCCGTTGGTTTGCTTGCTGTTTTAGGACAACGCTGGAGAAAGTTCTGGCAAGAGGTGCCAGCTATGTTGTAAAAGTTACGTTTTAAAGTCTAGCGAAAACCGGACCATCCAGCAGGATCTTCTCCACTTCTACTCTCACCACAACACAAACTAAACGCAAAGTTATCATAGCTTCTTCCGTCAAGACCTTGAAATCTGTAGTAGTGAATTCCTTGAGGAGGAATTCTCTTTCATCGAGCAATATTTTCTAAACTTGACTATTCTCATCACTTCATTATAGACTGCAGACTCTGTGCATATAACATCTTCAGCTCATACATAAATAACCCGCACATAGCAGAGAAAAAACTTATGAAGAGAGTGATGTGAGCCAGTATATATTAGGCGTTGAAGACGTGACGGCAGAGAACGAACGAACGAACGAAAGTTCAGGTAAAAATCCCAAATGGGATGAGCGGGGAAGACGGGACAGACGAAGAAGGCGATCGTGGAAGAGATATTGAGAAGAGAAATTCAGGCTCTTCTGTTGGGACTCCGGTGGGGTGAGCGGGGAGGAAGGGACATGCGACGTTTAGCGCTACAGAGGAGTGTAGAACTGAGCCGTGTCTTAACCCAAAAGCTAAGGCGAGCGTGGTTCAGAGAATAGTACCTGTCGGAGAATCCAAGGTTAATTGTAAATAGGGTTAGGAGCAGGATCATGCAAGGAATAGAAAAGGTTGTGTTGGTTTGTGGGTCTGCGTCAAGGAGAGAGGTCCAGTAGTCATGTCGTGTCTCAGTTTGTGATCTGTCTGTCACTGAGCGTCTTCCATTACAGATTCAGCGCAGGGATATCTAATTGGGCATGGAGAGACTCGCTTGTGGCGAAGTTCTCCCACCTGACATCAAGCATCCAGCGCAGCGCCTTGTTTTGGACACGCTGCAGTTTAAGTAAGTTTGTTTTTGCTGCAAGAGAGAAAAAGATATCAGAGGAAACGTTTCGCCAGCCAATATATGTTCATTCCAATAAAGAGATGTTACTACCATAAAGATAACCTATGTGTTGTACAACGTCTCATTCATCCACTTTTTGCTCCTCTGAACCATTTATCAACAATAGTTTCATAGTTTTTGAAGTTGTGGAAAACACGCAAAATCAGTGCTGCTTTTTTCTTAGTCTACGGGAGATAGCATTGACATGCATTTATGTAAAATTGTTTCCAGTATGAAGGCCACCACCCATATACTTGCAGCTGGACCTACATGCGATACACAAACTACGTATGTACAAATTAGGCGAGCTGACATGCCACACATAAGCCCATCTTACACGTTATTAAGAATTATGATGATGGTAGCCTTCTTTTCAGGTGGGAAGACCATGTTGGCAGTCTTGCTGGAAGACCATGTTGGCAGTCTTGCTGGAAGACCATGTTGGCAGTCTTGCTGGAAGACCATGTTGGCAGTCTTGCTGGAGAGGAATTCGTAAAAATTTTGCTTGTTGTTTGGATATTTCAGTAAGTCCTGCTGGTTTTCAGAGATTTGTTCTTGCCATCTACCTCTTTGTTAATGCTTTTGCCAATTATCCTGGTAGAGTTCACCAGTTGTTTAGTGATGTGTGGATTGTGATTTCACATTAGAATGATAGAAGACGTAGGGCAGCCGTGCCACCTAAGGTATTAATATCAAATGAACATGAGAGATCTGATAGCATGATTCCGTTATGTATCTTCTGCAGGCATACTCTACAGCATCAAGTTATCCCAGCCCATTAAATTTCCTGTCAGATATTCTATGCTTGATCACCCTTTCCGAATTCTGTTTTTTGTTTTTTTTTTCATCTGGAGTTGTCAGCATCATATGTGTTGTGATATAAATATCTCACCATCTAAATCATTCTGCGTGTTAAACGTCACTAACATCATATTCTTCCACATTCTAATGTTCACTCTGAAAAACAACTGAACGTCTTGACCAAGTCTGCGGAATCAGGTACTGTCACCTGATTCACTGTTTGGGTAGTTTGTTTAAAGGTCAGGTATACAAGTGTACCCGATAAAGCAGCACCTGAGTGAGTGTATATGTCGTTCATAATAATCCGAATTAAGCGCTGCCCTAAATAATTAACTTCTCCAAAATGTTCTTTTACGGATTAATCTGTTCTTCAGTATTCTTTATTGAAAATAATGTAAAACATATTCAGTTTGGCAGCAAGCCTAACTTAAGAGGCCTAACTTAAGAGGCCTAACTTAAGAGGCCTAACTTAAGAGGCCTAACTTAAGAGGCCTAACCTAACCTAACTAACGGAGGGCACTAACTCCTCACCTCTACCGAACCCTAACCTAAACTTAAGAGGCCTAACCTAACCTCACCTAAACTAACCTAATTGGCACTATAACCTCAAAAAAAAATCCCTCACCTAACCTAACTTAAGGGCCTAACCTCACATCACCTAACCTAACCTAACCTCAACATCACCTACCTAACATAACCATAACCTCACCTCAACTTAAGTAATTTATTTTAGTTTAATCAGACATATTTTCGTTGATTCATAAACATGTTTCACTCTGCTTATTCTCGGCAGAAACGACACTTTCCTTTTTTAAAAAAGGGGGGGGGGTAAACTCGCCGATTCGTTTTATTTCGGTACGACATAATTAAAAGAAGACGATAGGTGGAAGTGATTTAATATTCTGCTCTGTGGTATGTTATGAGTGACGTGGGAACAGTATTAATATGGTATGTTGGGCAGTGTACATACGTATGACATTGGATGATTGGGAGATGATCATAGTATATGAGACATGGGCATGGAGTGTCTATATTATGACTTGGATGATGGGGAGTGTCCATGGTATGACACTGGGCATGATGGAGAGTGTCATTAGTATGACACGAGCAGTCGTATGATCTCAGCTACCAGTCATCATCCAATATGCATTCTTAAGGTCACAATTGCGTCACCTCACACCTCAATCTACGACTATCTTATATGTTCACAACCTTGGATGTTAGAAGTGATCAATGAGTCCCAGGACGAAACGTTTTCAAAAAATATGTCTAGTGTTTGCTTACGTGTTTTTCTAAACCAAACTTGTCGGTATGTGACTGTCAACATAGGTCAACCAGAGCAGTATGTGACATCACATGAATCAGAGCTGTATTTGTCTAACAAAACGCAAGTAACGACAGCATAATCAATAACACAAACAGCGTATGAGAGACGCCAGTATATGAGTACAACAACATAGGTACAGAGCAGTATATGACTAACAAAACTGGAAAAAAGCACGATATAACATACCAACACAGGTAACAGCAGTATGTGACTAAAAAACACTGATAACAGTCCAGTATTTAATAACAAACAAAGGTAACAGAGCAGTATATGACTTCAACTCAGGTAACAGATAGTTTGTGACTATCAACACAGGAAACTCTGCAGTATGTGACTATCAAAACACAGGCTTAACAGAGCAAGTATGTGACTTTCCATCTACAGGTTAACAGAGGCACTATGTGACTAACAACAAAGGTAACTCGGCAGTGCTATGTGACCAAAACACAGTTAACAGAGCCTAGTTATGACTAAAACACAGGTAAACAGAGCAGTATATGACTAACAACACAGGTAATACGAGCAGGTATGTGACTAACACACAGGTAATGCCAGTATTGACTAAAATACAGTAAAACAGAGCAAGTAGTGACCTAACACCACTAATTCTTCTAAACAAAGTACAGTATATAACTAACAACACAGGTAACAGCAGTATATGACAAAAACACACGGTAACGAGCAGTACCATGACTATCAAACACCAGGTAACAAGAAGTCTGACTATCAACACAGGTAATAGAGCAGTATATGCTAACAACACAGGTAATAGAGCAGTATGTGACTAACAACACAGGTAATGCAGTATATGACTAACAATACAGGTAACAGAGCAGTAAGTGACTAACAACACTTTTAACAAAGCAGTATATAACTAACAACACAGGTAACAGCAGAATATGACTAATAACACAGGTAATAGAGCAGTATATGACTAACAACACAGATAACAGTAGTTGTGACTGTCAATACAGGTAACAGAGCAGTATGTGACTAACAACACATGTATCAGAGCTGTATTTGACTAACAACCCAGGTAACAGAGCAATATATCACTAACAACACAGGTGAGAAAGCAGTATACGATTAACAACATAAGTAACAGAGCAGTATATGACTAACAACACTGGTAACAAAGAAGTATATAACTAACAACGCAGGTAAAAGCAGTATATGACTACACTAGTAACAGACAAGTATATGACTAACAGCAATGGAAACAGAGCAGTATAGGACTATCAACACAGGTAACAGAACAGTTTGTGACTATCAACGCAGGTAACTCTGCAGTATGTGACTATCAACAGAGGTAACAGAGCAGTATGTGACTAACAACGCAGGCAACAGCAGTATATGACTAACGACACTAGTAACAGAGCATATATATATATATATATATATATATATATATATATATATATATATATATATATATATATATATATATATCATACCAAGTTTTTAAACAGATCAGGAGCATAATCAATCTAAAGATTTTCTGAAGCACCTTTACATGACATTGTTTACAAGTGACTACTAAATTAATCTAGGCTGTATAACACTTGACTCTATATCATATTTTATAAGACAGAACTCTTTTATGCTCCTCTCTTGACCTGGACACTGCCCGCTGGAAAGGTCACTCCCACGGAGGGGGCACTGCCCAGCTGGGCGGGTCCTCCCTGACCTGGACCACTGCCCAGCTGGACGGGTCACTGCCCAGCTGGACGGGTCACTGCCCAGCTGGACGGGTCACTGCCCAGCTGGACGGGTCACTGCACACATGGTTAAAGATTGCATTCGACTTTTGTGATATCCTTCGATAAATACTGATTTGGGTAATCTAGCTTGAAGTAAGTTTTGACTGACTTTCATACGTTCCCTCTCATATTTCGATCATCACAACTTTATTGAGCCACAGTTCCCAAAAGCTCACTTTAATTTAAAGGACGTTAAACCTTTGGTTAACGAAACCATTGGACAAGTTATCCTGACAAACCACTGGATTAATAATACTAAACCTTCATTTAAGGTATTCAATTAGCCCGCGACTGATAAGATAGACAAGATTAATAATGTAAGAAAGAAACTAGAAACAATATTAAGATAAAGTTTATTCCAGCAAAACGAGTTAAAAATGCAGGTTTCGCCTCTAAAGACTGCATGGAATTTGGGGCAATACTAAATAATGGGAAAAAAATAAAAACCTATACCAAATTTGGGCACCTCAATTACTTGGGAGCGCTTGAGGTTCCTGAACTGTATTCCCGGGACGCAGGGCGGGAGGAGATACATGATTTTATTACACCTGGAAAACCCTTTAGAGGGGATAGTACCGAACTTGTACACGAAAATCATCACTACGGAAACCCAAAAGACTTGGGCAGACGATGCAACATCCCCAATGAAAGCAGGGGTGTCACTAGCACGTTAAGTGACCATACAATAAGTGTACAGGGGCCCGAGGGACTGTTCAAGCTGGCCTCCAGCACTACATAAGTGGGGATTTTTACCAAACAGACTGGTGTGGCAGTCTTCAAGCTGGCCTGACAGACGACTTAAATCTGTCTGACCAGCCCGAGGTCTTACGTTGGTTATGCGTGCACCAGCAGCAACAAACCTGGTGATCAGGACATTGATCCACAGATGCTGGTCACAGACCGAGCCGCGGGGTTGACCCGGAATCACTCTCAGTAAACTCCAGTAAACTTGGATAAGTGGCAGTACACTGGTCCTGCCTTCATGGGAAAAGTCACTTAAGGAGCAGATATAAATGTTAAGTGAAGTGGAACATCGTCTAAGGTGACGAGGATCCTGGCATTAAATTAACTGTGAATTGCAAGTAGCTGACAGTCCTTTACATGGTTTTTCCTTTGTCAAAATTGTATAATTTATAAGTGAAGATGGTTGAGTAGGAATCTGGCGGGATTTATTTTTTAGGGACTGATCAGTGCGGTGCTGATTGCTGGATTGATCAATGGCAGTGCGTGTATTGATCATTGTATCTTGTCATTGATTATTTCTGGTTTGATTCTTGTTGGTTGATCACTGCCGAGTTTCTTGGTACTTTAACTGTGAAAGGGATCATCATTGCTTGGTTCACTATTCCCAGGTTCATCGGTGATGCATTGATCAATGCTTGGTTAATTAGCACTTTATCATTGCTTGATGTATCAGTGCTGAGTTTATCATTGCTTGGTGTATCAGTGCCGAGTTTATCATTGCTTGGTGTATCAGTGCCGAGTTTATCATTGCTTGGTGTATCAGTGCCGAGTTTATCATTGCTTGGTGTATCAGTGCCGAGTTTATCATTGCTTGGTGTATCAGTGCCGAGTTTATCATTGCTTGGTGTATCAGTGCCGAGTTTATCATTGCTTGGTGTATCAGTGCCGAGTTTATCATGCTTGGTGTATCAGTGCCGAGTTTATCACTGCTTGGTGTATCAGTGCCGAATTTATCACTGCTGTGTTAACTAGATCTGGAGCAGTCAAAGTCCTTCATAATCATCACTATCTGACTCAGTTCCAGGATATTTGGACATGTTGATCAAATTTTATCATATTAATAATATTTTCAAGTCAAGGAGGAGAAATATCAGCGTTTTAGTGGGACAAAAGTCACTGTTCTCCATATACTTTAAACCGTTTTTTCAAGGGAGTTAAACCTATATATATGAGAAGGGTCAGCCATCAAGAAATGGGCTACCGCTTTTTCTCATCTGAAAAGAGTAAGCAGCTGAAGATGGTTTTGCCAGGTGTATGTCTCGCCCAAAACAGGTAGCACAGGTCTAACTTCTCAGGGCAGAAATTTAAGGTATACTTATCAGTCTCAAAACAGAGACTCTCATCAGGAAAGGTACGGATTTGCACCATTGAAAAGTCTTATCTCAAGTTGATGGAGAGGAATTAGCAAGTTCAACGGGCAACAGCTGGCTGGGTACTAGGTCTACTAATCTACTTGTTTTGCTGGGTCCTATGCCTCCTGTACCTTTTCCATTCTCTGTTGCACTTAGGTTTTGCCTCCCTACACCTTCGGGTAAACCAAGGACTCGTTTTGGTCTTCCTATTATTTCTGTTTCCCTTGGGAACAAACGTTTCCTCTGCCTCCTTGCACTTTGTTGCCACATATTCCATCATCTCGTTTACTGATTTTCCTATAATTTCTGTCCCACTGAACCTCCTGCAGGAAGTTTCTCATACCTGTGTAGTCCCCCCTTTATAGTTTGGCCTGTCCCCTTCAGTTCCTGTTACCTTCTCCACTTGTAACTCTACTATATAATCAAAACTCAGAACCACGTGATCGCTAGCTCCAAGGGGCCTCTCGTAAGTGATGTCCTCAATGTCTGAACTGCTCAGGGTGAACACAAGATCTAGTCTTGCTGGCTCATCCTCCCCTCTCTCTTTGGTTGTGTCCCTGACATGTTGATGCATGAGGTTTTCAAGTACCACATCCATCATCTTGGCTCTCCATGTTTCGGGACCCCCATGTGGCTCCAGGTTTTCCCAGTCGATCTCCCTGTGGTTGAAATCGCCTATTACCAGTAACTTTGCTCTGCTCGAGTGAGCTCTTCTTGCCACCTCAGCCAGTGTGTCCACCATCACCCTGTTGTTTTCTTCGTACTCCTCTATTGGCCGCCTGCAGTTCTGTGGTGGGTTATACATCACTCCAATGACTATGTTCTCCGGACTGAATTGTACCTACAATGTAGTCTCTTTCTCCAATCATGTCCATGCCTTCCATTTCCTCAAATCCCCATGTGTGTGTGTGTGGTGTGTGTGTTGTGTGTGTGTGTGTGTGTGTGTGTGTGTGTGTGTGTGTGTGTGTGCGTTTTTCGCGGGATGTGATGTGTATGTATGTTTTTGTGTGTGGAAGCGTGTGTTGTATATACAAAAATTTTTATTTTGAGACGAGTCATTTAGATTTATTAGGCTCCTCATACCCATCCATTGCGAGGAAGTCAATAAAGATTACAGGCCAGAAATAAAAACTTAAAATATTTACCTTTTAATTAAAATTTCGTTATTGAGAAAAAGCGATATTACATTTAGAATCAGCGTTCCAAATATTAGTGACATTAGCAGAGGCGTTGCTAGGGTTGGTGTCCCCAGGGCGGACATCTTTGGTGTTACCCCATGAAAATCCAAGGCGGGGGATGGGGGAGTAAACTCCAGTTACGTCACTACTGCATGACCAGTGACTTTATTAATGATAAAATAAAAAAATCGTAGCAATACTGAGGAAACAAACTCAAATATCACTTTAAGTGCAGCTAACACATCCTACATTTATTATTCTTCAACAATGCCAAAAAAAAAAAAAACTTAGAAAATAAAGAAAAACATTGCAATATCAAAGAAACACTAGTTCCGATATGACCTTGAGTACAGGGAACATCTCCGTGCCTCTTCTGCAGGCCTCTATATTAAACCTGAAGAAGCCTACTGGTAGGCGAAACGTTTTTTGATTGAAGACAACCTAACTGTGGGTCTCACTCCAGCAACACCACACGGTATTGTCCCGGCCGGGTCTTTTCCCAGATGACCTAACGTTATGTTCGAGTACCAAGACATGTGTTACCCAGAGGACCTGCATCTTCACATCGCTCAACGACTCCTCCCAAACATTATATTACAGGCCATTTTCTAGTTGTTGCAATGTTATCACTGTTGTGTAATCAAAAATAGAACAATATTTTTATAAATTTTATTTTTATTAAGTTTATAACTCCTGGTGAATGACAAATAAGAACACTACCGTGGCTCCCTATGAGAGTGGCTTGGATGGAAATAATACCACCCTGGAAGACGCTTATGAATCTAAATTAGCAAATCTTGAAATTATAATAACAATAATAATTTGCGACCGACTGTCAGACCTCAGAGTTATCTCTGAGTAACCAGACCTTGCCACGTGGAGGCCAGTGGTTACCAGACCTGCCACGTGGGAGGTGCCAGTGGTTCGTCTTTATGGTCCGCCCCCCCCCACCACGCTTCCCCAGTGTTCATGAGTCCAGGAATCCATCGTGGCCCCCCGGATGACTACCCATCCTCACTTCCCCTAAGGTCATCCTCGCCTCTCCTCTCTCTCCTGCCAGGCCTCATCCTTCCCTAGGGTATTATGTACCAGGAAATCATCCGTCCGGCCGTCGATGTTTCCCCATTCCTCAAATTCACCAGGTCAGCCGTCACCAAACCACTGTATTCATGCCCCCCCCCCTTTAAAACCCATGGTTATCATGTATCAGTAAAACCCATCCGTATCCGCCAGATGTTCTTTCCCTTCCCCACTTCCCCAAGGTCAGCATCCAAACCGTCATGAATTCAGTGCTTTCCCCAAGTTCATGTATCCAGTAATACACCGCTCGCTCACTCCGATGTACTCCCCTTTTTTTTTTTTTTTTTTTTTCCCACTCACCCCAAGATTAGCGTCACAACAACCTCCCCAAGTTTAAGTATCCAGGAATCCATCGCTCGCTCCCGTATACTTCCCTTCCCCACTATACTAAGGTCACGAGTTAGGTCAGTGCCATCCAGATCCGTGTCTCCAGGAGTCCACTTGGTGCCACGTCAGTGAATCCCTCCTCACTTACCCCAAGTCAGAGCGTAATTCTTGCTTTACACCCAGGTCATATGTATCCAGGAATCGATCAGTCCTTACCTGCTGGATGACTTCCCTTCCCCTCTTCCCCAAGGTCAAGCCTCACTGTCACTATTCATGCTTATCCCCAGGTTCATGTATCCAGGAATCCATCTCCTCGCTCCCGATGTCTCCCCTTCCTCCCACTTAACCCCAAGTTAGCCTCAAACAACCACCTTCCCCCAAGTTTTATGTAATCCAGAAACCATCCGCTCGCTCCCGGATGTCTTCCTTCCCCACTTACCTAAGCGGCGTGCCCTACCCGGATCAGTGTCTCCAGGAATCCACTTTTGTCACTGAGTGACTTCCCTTCCCCCACTTCCCAGAGTCAGCGGTTGCCACCCTCAGTGACCTTGCTGAAATGGAAACTTTGGTCTTTGTCTATCTGGTCTATACGAAGAGACTGTCCCATTAGTGAAATTACAGTAGGGGACACACAGTAAACTGCGTCAGAGTAATAGACATCCACTAAGGCAGCCTGGAACCGTAAGACCAGCTGGACGAGACGAAGCTCTTACACAGCTCGGCCACCTCGGTCTAATTTAATTACGAAATTGGAATTCCTCTATGTTTACAAACAGCCTATGAATTTATAGTGAAAACAAGTTTTTTTAAACTTTATTTACAGTTTTAAATGTGTTTGTGAGCGACATTTCTATTGATATGTAAATATAAAAAGATGAACACGTTGAGACACTAGTGGGAGGACTGGTGAGACGTGTGTAACATGTAAATTTTGTATAAATGCAATGTAATATCTACGTGTTTATTGTATATTGGTGTCATAATAACCTGTTCATGTGTGTTACACGAATGTCATGTGTACATGTTATTAATGGTATGAACAGTATCAAATTCAAAATCTCTAAATTTCCTGCTAAGAAAACTATAACAAATTTATAATAATAGCTATAACTGGTGTTTCGTAAATGAATTTGAAGGTCGGATATAATACATACATGCTCGCACACCATAGTACGTGTGTGTGAGTATATACATGAGTTTTACATAGTGTTATAAATCTGCTGTGTTTAGAGTGACACCTGGTCTACATGATGCTTACTACTTGTATATACTGTCTGTCTGATCAAATTAACCAAGACAACACACGTCCTTAAGGACCACAGGTGACATCACACAACAATATCGTAACCCCCCCCGTTTTTTGTTTTACATCTTTACCGTCTATATTGCATATTAATAACTTAATTCAACACTATTGCTCTCAAACATTGCTAAGAATTAAATACCATTTTAACTCTAGTATATTTTTATCAAACCGTATAAATCCACCTAAAGAGTTGCTTCCCTAATATAAGTGTTTTATTCACTTGGTTATTTCATTGTTTACACTTGATCCCTATATTAATTTCCCTCAGAATTTCACACTCTCTTTGAGTGGTTACGATATTTGTCTTTTTCCCATCATTTCCATACCATCATATTTCTGACACACTTTAATGGTCAACAGTCTTAATTCCATTATAATTATTACATTCTTTAAAGTTTCCTTTTCTTTTATAAACATATGAAACAAAATCATTAAGTAATCCAGTACTTTATTACAACTGCCCCTCACAACTTCAATCTTAATACATTCTAAAATATCCCAGTTTTATTCTTCTTAATGACTCATTTCTTTTATTCAGACAGACTACTGTTGACAGCAAGTCAGCTAGGCTGACAGCAGAGTCAGCCAGGCCTGACAGCAGAGTCAGCCAGGCTGACAGCAGAGTTAGCTAGGCTTGCCAGCTGTACTACGGAACTGGGGGGGTGCTCTTCTTTATAGTGAAATATTAATGTAGTTTCACATAAGTTTTCTTTGAATTTTACTTTTCACTTTCACTACACATACACATCACGACAAACACACTACTACGTACACATATATAAACATGTGTACAAACGTTCTTCCATAATATACCTACACTCTCCCACACCACTGTTTAAATAATGAGTTCTATAAGAATAGTGTAAGAAAATTAAGGAAAAAATCTTGATCATGTTTATAAAATTTCTTAATGAAACCTGGAATGAGGGTTACAATAAATTGATGAAATATTTTGGGAAAAGGATATACAATTATGTGAAGTAAGTGATTAACTTCAGAGACTTGGAGTTAAAACAGAGATATTGCTTATAAATTATCTTAATAAACATTTAGTTTAATTAGAATTAATTAAATAAATAATTCTCCTCAGTTTTCTCATACTCGTCTTCTACTCACCACTATCAAAAATGACATAAGAAACATTCACCACAACAGATGGTAAAAAAAAAACTCGGTGATGAAAATAAAAACTATCAACTCTTGGATGAAATTCGATCCAACTGATGAATAAGAATGAATAAACATAACTACCTCTTTTGATTGATTTCAATCCTGGAATAGTCTGGAATTGAATTTTCGAAGAAGAAAAACGTCACACATCGATGCTACCGGTCTCGCAGACTCCTTATTCCCTTCATTACTCTCGCTTAAATTATCATGACCGGATCAGAATCGACATCAGTGTTATCAGAAAAGATAACCCGAGATACTGAACCATAGAGATCTCAGACCTTTTTTTTGCATTAGCTGAACTTTTTCATTTTTTTGGCCTTCCATTGTGAAATCCAGGAGGCCTCTTCTTTCGATTTATGCCATTCCATGAGGCATGAAATTATACAATGATCTGAGCAAAAGAATGCCAGGTTCACCGTTTTGGTTCTATTGAATATTCGGTAATTTTTAAATGGTGAAAAGAAATCAATGGTGCCAATTTTATTATCCAACTGAGTGATGAAATGAAGTTTGGAAATTAAATAAGTGGGTTTAAGTTCAGATGAAATTTAAGACTAACCATTAATAACTGTTGTTTCATGATTGCCTTTAATTTTTTCAATAGAACCTAATTTTGGATATTTAACTCAGACTCTCGACGCAGAATGAGAGCAAAGCAGAAAAAATTATGCCTTCTTTCCAATTAATTGGAAAGTAGGCATAATGGGGATGTAATACTAATGTGTTACCATAATATTTGTAAGACTCCTGGCCCTATAGGCTTTTACTCCACAAGAATTGATAACAAGCATGGTTAAAATGGGATATCATTAAAGAGAAGCGGGAGAAAAGGCACAATATACCGGATTGAGGCAGGTTGCGGTCAATACACAAATAGACCCGCACACAGTAGAGAAAAAGCTCACGACGGACGTTTTTCAGTCGCGACTTCGGACGCATGTGGGTACAGGGAAGTTAGCAGGGGGCGGAACGGAGGAAGGAGGCCGGACCGAATATGAGAAGGCGGGGGGAGACGGTAGAACAGGATTGTCCCCAGAGGGAAAGGGTAGTATATAGAGGGCAAACAGACAAGGACGGACAGAGAGGGTATTAGGAAAAGAGAAGAGGCGTGAGAGTCGTAGAGGTAGTAGGAGTATAGTGGAGCGAGTCAAATACAAAGAAAGAGAGCACCACAAGGGAGGGCGAGTAGGTGGACCGCGCGAAGTGCGTGCGCTAGGAGCCCACAAAAGCGCGTGTGCGACTCGCAAAAACACAGAGTGTGCGAGATGAGGGAAATAATGGACCAAATACTGCAAGGCAGAAGAAAGAAAACCAAAGGAGTAAGAGAAAGGATGATGGAGGAAAAAAGAAACAGGTTAAGTCACGGGTTCTGAAGTGTGGAGCATTGGTACAATGTAATGGGAAAGGAAGGCATCTTACAGAGCCGAAAGCCAGGACCTAAGATTCATACAAAAAGGTATTGTAAGACACATAGGGCTAACGATAGTTTCAGACAATGGAACAGAACATCTCCAGCTGAGGGACTGGACAACCTGCGCGCGCGCGAGCACGACTTCAAGGGTTTATGGGCGCGAGCGAGAGCGCGCGAAGTCTACCATATCTCTACTACTCCTGCCTAATTTCTGTACTCGATTGAAGAACTGAAGAAGCCTACTGTGTAGGCAAAACGTTTTCGGAAAAAGTTACCTAACTGTTACCTATGTGTCCTACGCGAGCGCGAACCTGTCGGTATTGTATACCATTTTGATATGTCACTCATAGCAAGGAAAGTTGTTGTATGTAGATGACATCTTTGGCTCTTTGTCCTGAAACTCTAGGCACTGTGTTGCTTCATCAGTACAAATACAAAGTGGGCCAACAGGCCTGCTGCAGTGTTCCTCTTTTCCTTAGTTCTTTATGTGCATAAGGTGTCCTCAATCTTCAGTTGGAAAATCTAAGTTCAATTGCTTCGCTTTCCTTGATGTTAATATCACACCTCTCAGATATTCAGGTTTTTTGGTTTTTCCGTGTAGCACAAGACACCTTGTACAGTGGCATATACTTCACGATGATGCGAGCGCGCGAGTTATTTGAAAACTGACAAGTTGAAGATGAGACACATATGCAACATATGGGAATCTTATTAAGGAAGAACGTTTCCCACACAATGGCTTCTTCAGTCCAATACAAAGTAGAGAAGGGCAAGTTTCACTTTCTTTCCATGAACTTGTCAAGCTGATACAAACAATACGGAGGTGTTGGGGGGCGGAGGCAGGTGGATGTGGAAGGTAGGATGCATTCTGAGCTTTGAGTGAGTGGTAGTACAAGTAGCAGGTAGTAGTAGTTGTAGTTTTCTTATGTTCTTATACATGTGGTGGGAAAACTTGGTAGGGGTAGTTTTGGATAAGGACCTGCCTTGTATGGTCCAGTAGGGGCCTCTGCAGTGTTCCTCCATTCCATGTGTTGTTACGTACCACGGTTTATTATTTCAGCATTTCATTAATGTCATTTCTCACCCCTTCATATATCCTTGATTCATAAACATGACTGATATCAAAAATAAGCCAAATGTAAGGCAACATTTAGGCAACTTTTATTTCGGAATAAAGTTGCCTATGTGTCTTGCCTATCAACCTGTCCGTAGTTGTATACCATATTTGATATTCAAGCAAAAGTAACGCCTCAAAATATGGAAATTACCCGACCCTTGGCTGTTTAAAACCCAGCCACATATACACACCATCTGGACCAAACACACTGGTGGGCTGTGCAGCATCCACATATACACCACCTGGAACCAAACACACGCTGGTGGGCGGTGCAGCAACACATAACACCACCTGGACCACACTCCACTGGTGGGCGGGCAGTCAGCCACATATAACACCCACCTGGACCAATACTCACTGGTGGGGCGTGCAGCAGCCTCATATCACCACCTGGTACGCAAACTCACTGGTGGGGCGCTCAGCAGCGCAGCATATACACCACCAGGACCAACACACACCACACAACACGCGGGCAGCAGCCACATCTACACCCACCTGGACCAAACTCACTGGTGGGCGGCAGCAGCCAAAATACACCACCTGACCAAACTGGTGGGCGGTGCAGCAGCCACAATTACACCAACCTGACCAAACTACTCCGCTGGAGGGCGGTTGCAGCCGACACAGTAAGTAAACGTCACTCGATGACTGATCATATGATGCCAGGGCATTAAGGGTAATTTTCCAAAACATCATAAATAAAATAGTCGATTTATCGTAGTTTATCATAAGCGTCATTGATTTTTTCCCTATATAGGCCTAATTGTACTCTGTAAACATATAATAGGCTATATAGAAACATAGGTTTTTCTTCTTAAGTTTGCAACAGCACTGCCTAGTATGGGTCAGTAGGCCTGCTGCAGTGTTACCTCCTTTCTTATGTTTTTAGTGTCCACCTTCCTTTAGAGGCTCTTTGGTGCACCCCCCGCTAAATGGTGTTCACCGCGGGGCGCCCCACCACTCCCCAGCCCCCCCGTAAACGACGCCTCTGCACATTAGGTAGGCTGCTGTTAGAAAATAAAGAATTTATGCATAACTCAACGGATTGTACAACCATGGTTGACTACCATCAACACTGAAGCACTGTGCTACCAGTGATGTGTTTACACCACCACTGGCTTGGTTATTGTCACCGTCAGCACCACTGATAGCACTGTACACCATTATGTGTTCACCACGTTGGTTATTGTCACTGTCCACCACTTGAGCGCACTGTGCTTCCAGTGATGTGTTCACCACTGTTTGTGTATTGTCACCGCCCACCTCACTGAGATCAACTGGTTAACTACCATATGGTGTTCCACCACTGTTGGTTTATTGTCACTGACAGCAGACCACTAGAGCGCTGTGCTACCAGTGAAGTATTCACCACTGTTGGTTATTGTCACCTTGTCAGCACCACTGAGAGCACTGTGCACCAGTGATGTATTCACCACTGTTGGTTTATTGTCACTGTCAGCAACCACCTGTAGAGCACTGTGCTCCTCTGTGATGGTGTTTTTCCCACTGTTGAGGTTATTGTACTGTCAGCACCACTGAGAGCACTGTGCTACCAGTGATTGGTTCACACACTGTTGGATATTGTCACTGTCAGCACCACTGAAGCATGTGCTACCAGTGATGTGTTCACCACACCGTTGGTTATTCACTGTCAGCACCACTGAGGTGCCACTGTGCTACCAGTGGATGTATTCACCACTGTGGTTTTTATCACTGTCAGCACCACTGAGTGCACTGTGCACCATGATGTTCCCACTGTTGGTTTTTTTAAAAATTTTGTCACTGTCAGCACCGACTGAGAAGCACTGTGCTCCCAGTGATGTGTTCACCACTGTTGGTTATTGTCACTGTCATCACCACTGAGAGCACTTGTGCCTACCAGTGATGTGTTTTCACCACTGTTGGTTATTGTCACTGTCAGCACACTGAGTAGACACTGTGTCTACCATGATGTGTTTACACCAATACATCACCATTGATTTTTTGCATCATTGAGCCTCGAGGATTTACTACCGCTCGTGAGAGCTTTACAGCTATGAATGGATCCCTGACTCCACGACATCACTTCCCAAACTATCCCACTCCTGACTACTCTCTGACTGAATAAACACTTCTAACATCCCATGATTCATCTGTGTCTTAACTTTCAACTGTGGTTCCCCTTGTTGGCCTATTTCCCATCACTGGAACATTCTGTCTCTGTCCACCTCGTTAATTCTGGCAGTATTTTATATGTTCGTTATGGTGTAACTAAAATCCACAACCATGGTATGGGTGTACTACCACCCAGACAATGGGTAAGGTGCTACTACCACCTAGACATGGGTATGGTGGTTACTACCACCCAGACAGTGGGTATTGTGTTACTACACCCAGACAATGGTATGGTTTTTACTACCGAAAACACACCCTGGGCATAGTGTTAGTGCAACCGACACCATGGGTAACGGAGCTACTACCAACCACACCATGGGAAAGGGTGTTACAAAACCACCCACACGCATGGATTTGCGTTTTACTTACCACCCTCAACATGGGTATTGTGGTTACCTCCCCACATTTGGGTGAATGGTGATCAATCCACACCATCACTAGTACCAGCCCACAAGCATAGTATGTGTCATTAAGTACCACCCACACCATGGGTATGGTGTTACTGACCACCCACGACACCATGGGTATCGGGGGTGGGGGTGTTACTAACCACCCACACCATTGGGTAATGGTGTCTTATACCAACCCCACACCATGGTATGGTTGTTCTACCACCCACAACCATGGTTAAGGGTGTTACTAACACCCGACAACCCCATGGGTATGGTGTTAACTCCCAACCCCCACCATGGGTATGGTGGTTACTACCACCCACACCATGGTATGGAGTTACTACCAACCCACACCAATGGGTATGGTGTATACTACCAACCCACGACAGGGGGTATGGTGGTTACACTACCACCCACTACCATGGGTATGAGGTGATTCTACCACCCACAATCCATGGGTAAGGGTGTTTACACCCACACCATGGAATGGTGTTACTACCCACCCACAAACCATTGGTAAGTGTTATACCACCCCACCATTAGGTATGGTGTTACTCCTTAGCCACCCACACCCTACCTTGGGTATGGTGTTACTACTAACTACCCTACTACCACCCATACCTTGTGTATGGTTGTTACACCGACCCACACCTTGGGGTATGGTGTTTACTACCACCCACGACTATGGGTATGGTGTTACTACCACCCACACCTTTGTTATGGTGTTTTACTACCACCCACACTTGGTATGGTGTTACTACCACCCTCACCTTGGGTATGGTTTACTACACCCACACCTGGGTATGGATTACTATCCACCCACACCATGTTATGGTGTTAATCACCACCCACACCATGGGTATGGTGTTACTTAAACCACCCACACCATGGGTAAGGTGTTTACTTACCCACCTCACACGCATGAGGTATGGTGTTTACTCCCCGACAGCCCACAACAAGGCCATGGGTATGGTGGTTACTAACCCACCCACAACCCTGGGTTGTGGTGTTTACGAACCACGCCCCACCATGGGTATGGTGTTTTACTAACACCCCACGAAACACACACCAGGTTATGGTGTATACTAACCACCCACGACCATGGTAATGGTGTTTACTACTACCCACACCATGGGTATGGTGGTTACTACCACCCTACACCATGGGTATGGTGTTACAACCAAACCCACACCATGGGTAATGGGAGTTTCTTCTCTACCACCCACAACCATGGGTATGGTGAAATAGTACCACCCACACCATGGGTATGGTGTAACTACCACCCACACCATGGGTATGGTGGTTAGCTACCAACCCCGAACCATGGGAAATGGTGTTACTACACCGCACACCATTGGTATGTGTTACTACACCCACACCATGGTATGGTGTTACTACCCCCCTGCACACCATGGGTATTGTGTTTCCTACCACCAACACATGGGTATGGTGTACTAACCACCCACACCATGGGTATGGTGTGTACTACCACCCACACCATGGGTAGGAGTTACTACCACCCACACCAAGGGCTTGATGTTAGTAACCTACCCACAAACCATGGGTATGGTGTTACTACGAACCCACACAAAGGGTATGTTTTTAGTACCCGACTCCACAACCATGGGTTATGTGTTAGTACCACCACACCATGGGTATGGTGATACAACTACCACCCACACCATGGTATTGGCGTTACATGGACCGACCCACACCATGTGAATGGTGTTACTACCCCACCACAACCATGGTTATGGGTGTTAGTATCCACCCAAACCATGGGTATGGTGTTAGTACCACCCCACACCATGGGTATGTTGTTAGTACCTGACCCACACATGGGTAAGGTGTTACTACCTCCCTACCACCCACTACCTGGGTATGGTGTGTACTACACCCACACCATGGGTATGGTGTTACTTACGCCCCACACCATGGGTATGACGGTGTTACTACCACCCACACCAAGGGTAGGTGTTATGTACCACCCACACCAAGGGTATGTGTTACTCTACCCACCCCACCATGGTATGTGTGTTACTACCACCCACAACCATGGGTATGGTGTTTTACTACCCCCACACCAAGGGTATGGTGTTTACTACCACCCACACCATGGGTATGGAGGTTACTACCACAACCCACACCAATGGGTATGTGGTAACTACCACCCACGAGACCATGGGTATGGGTGTTTAGCACCACTTCACACCTTGGGTGGAAAGGGATCAAGTCCTTTCGTCTGTAATCTTTCATTTACAAATATTTATAAAAGAACAAAATGTACAACATCTTCGGGTATGACACAAGTCCCCAACATATATGTGTGTGTGAGCAAAATAACTAACCACAAGTACCGAAAAGATGTGTGTTGAGCATAATAACTACCACAAGGACCGTATATGTGTGCGTGTGAGCATAATACTAACTCCCACAAGGACCCGTAAATGGTGTGTGAGTCAATATAACTAACACAAGGAGGCGTCTAAGATTGTTGTGAGCATAATAACTACCCCAAGGACCGTATAATTTGTGTTGTGAGCATAATAACATACCCCAAGGACCGTAATAAGAGTGTGTGATGCATAATAACAACCACAAGGACCGTATATGTGTGTGTGAGTATATTAACTACCACAAGGACCGTATATGTGTGTGATGACAGAATAACTGCCCCCAATGACCGTATATTGTGTGTGTGAGCATAATAAAACCCGTGGGACCTAAGGACCGTATATGTGTGTGTGAACAAAAACAACACAAGTAGGTCCGTAATAAGTGTGTGTGAGTTATAATAACTACCACAAGGGGGAACCAACCGTATATGTGTGAGTGAGCTAATAACTGCCCCCAGGACTTATATGGTGTGAGTGAGCATAAACCTGCCCCAGGGACAGTATATGTGGTTGGAGGCGCGAGCGCGAGAACTACTCCCCAAGGACCGTATATGTGAGTGTGATCATAATAAACAACCCCAAGGACCGTAATATGTGTGGTGTGAGCATATAACTATCCACCCCAAGGACCGTATATGTGTTGTGTGACATAATAACAACCCCAAGACCGTATCTGTGTGGGGGTGATGCATAATAACTACCACAAGGACCGTATATGTTGTGTGTGTGAGCATAATAACTACGCACAAGTACCTGTATATGTGTGTGGAGCATAAACCAACCCATAGGACCGAAAATGTGTGTGTGAGCATAATAACAAACCCCCCAAGGACCCGTATATGGGGGTTGAGCATAATAACTACCACAAGGCACCCCCCCCGTATATGTGTGGGTGTGAGCATAATAACTACCCACAAGGGGTACCGTATAAGGTGGGTGTGAGCATAAAAGGATACTACCCCACGGACCGATAGGTATGGTGTGGTGAGCATAATAACTACCACTACCCCAAAGGACCGTATATTGTAGTGTGCGTAAGCATAACAACCACAAGTACCGTAAATGTGTGTTGATCATAATAACTACCCCAAGGCCGATAATGTGGTGTGTGACATAATAAACTACCCCATGGACCGTATAATAAGTTTGTGTGTTAGCATAGCTACCCAAGTACCGTATATGTGTGTGTGAGCATAATAACTACCCCAAGGTAACCGTATATGTGAGGTGTGTGGAGCATAACTACCACAAGTACGTATATGTTTGGTGAGCATAATTAACTACCCCAATGACCGTATATGTTGTGTGTGAGCATAACTACACAAGTACCGTAATGTAGTGTGTGAGCATAAAAAACTACCCCCACGGGACCGTATAAGTTAGTGTGAGCATAATAACTACCCCAAGGACCGTATATGTTTGTATGAGCATAATAACTACCCCAAGGACCTATAATGTGGTTTGAGTATAATAACTACCACAAGGACGCGTAGCAGATATAAGTCTGTTGTGCCTCCGCACACTGAGGGGCCCTAAACCTTTTGTGCCTAAGAATTCCACGGACTTCACGATGAAATCTTTCATCTGTAATTAATGTGGACATAAACGTCAAGAATGTGCCAAGAGGACGCGTGAAATATCTGGAATGTTTCATGACGCTAATATTAACGAAGCTTTTAGTGAAGGTACCCTTAATGGAATGAAGGTTTCGCCAATTCTTAGAGATACTGGATTTCCTGTATTGTATTATCTCTAGTAAGCTTTTCCCTAACTTAGATTCTTCACGGTATAAAATTTATTAATAAAATTAATTTTGTTAGCTTTCCTCACAAATGGAAGAACTATAGAGTTTCTATGGTAATGCCGATTTACTCAGTCCGCATTTGCTAGGGTATGCAGTGGATAGAGTTGGTCGTATCACTTCTGGTTCATCAGGAGGTCATAAAATACAACTTGACTATGCTGCATTGCTTCTATCTTCCCCAGAAGCGGTACGTCAGTAGAAGTTGCAGAAAATGACTATTTATCACGGTAGGTATAACCCAAGGGAAATTCTTTCTGTAAACAAGGAACACAATTTACTGTGCTGAATTAATGGATCAAGATTATAAACTTGTGGGTGTTAAACCCCGTTACATCCAAATTGGGTAACGGAAGAGTGGAATGACAAGCATGCTATCCTAAAGTCAGTATTAAAGACAACTTTGTTTCCTTAGAGCCAACTGACGGTAAAGTTATCTACCAGTGCTCTTTGTAATGCGTCAGATTCAAGTATTCACTTGATATTCCCTTTTCGAATGTGCTTTAATGGGAGACAAGCTCGTGAACCTCTATTTATCTTGAATGAACTGTGGCCAAAGATATTAAACCCTGAAGTTCAAAGCACTTATCAGTTCTTTTTGATCTGAGAGAAAGATTAGAAGAAACCTCTGATTTAGTTGTCAAGAGACTTGAATATTTCCATGGAACATACAAGACCCACATGACCAAAAGAGTCAAGCGTAAATTTAATATGACGATGAAGTTTTTAAGTTCTTTACCAGATAAAATCCAACAAATTGTTTAATTTCCTGGAGCGGACCGGAATAAATAAGTAAAGTATCTGTAATAAGGTAGATTAACTCTTGGTTGTCAAGGGTAAAGAACGATGTAACATGTCCAATTTTTGGAACACTTCCCACCGTAGAGAAGTTATACTTCTTGAAATTTACTTCGATGAAGTATTTTGAGTCTAAAAATCATGATTATCGTGAATGTAAAGTTGTATTATAGATCACTAGTCCTCGCACAGAATCGAAGGAACTCAGATATCTTTAACTGATGATTCCCAACAATAACTCAAACAACAAAATCAAGATGAACTATCTACTAAAAAAAAGTCTCAAGTAAGTGCCATAGTAAATACCTTTTCTGACATATTCACAAGAGATCCAAGGACTTTACCAGCACCGTTTGTACACAAGTGATTCAATTGTCAGCCATAACCAGTAAGACCGGAAAATTTATCCAGTTGCGGTTCACTTACGGAAAACATTTGATAACGAAGTGTGACAAACTCTTTAAAGTTAAATATCATATGAACCTCAAAATCAGCTTTCTGTTCAGACAGTTGTCATGGTTAGAAATCAGACAATTCTTACCGACTGGCACAAGAATTTCGTATTAAATTGTTATCCCTAAATGGGGACGTTGAACCCATGCAGTAATCCGATCATGACTTGTAAGAATTCCATGACTGTAAATTTTTCTCTGAATTAGACATCTCACAAGCGTACTACCATCAAGTGTCATTACACCCAGACTCCTAAAACGGCTTTCCCACACATAAAGGACTAATGCAATATCGCACAGTGCCTTAACGGCCTTGGGTTTAACCGCGTTGTGCCACGTAAATCCGTCTTATGAGAATAATCCATTTCTGACCTCAAAAGGTTTCAGTGTATCGATAATATTTACATCATGATTTATTGTCTGGGAGATCATCTTACACACAGTCGCTGATTTAAAAAAGACTAAGAGGCTCCATTGCCTTACAATCAAAACCACAGAAGGAGTTTTCTTGGTCTATTTCAAATTAAAATACCTCGGGTTAATTATATTCTGACTGTAATTTATCCACCTCTTCCTATACAAGACGAAAGCCATACAAGAAAGTTCCTTCCTAACTACAAACAAAATTGCTAAGAAGTTTCCTTGGGTCAGTAAATTTCAAAAGAGAATTTTTGTACATAATTTAAAAGGTCTGACTTCCATTCACACAGACTATTTAAAAATTATGTAAGGAACCTCTTGGATGTTAGTCCTGTAAGAGGCCTGTAGAAAGCTTCGAACAAAGTCAAAATACTTTCCAATCCTCCAGTTCTAAAATTAACCAGTTAATTAATAAATTCTTTTGTCTCCAAACGGATGCCTTCCAATCATGACTTCGGGACTGTTTCCACTACAGTAATTATGATGAGATTCCACTTCCCTATATCTTCCATCGTAAAAAGCTTCTGCGAGGGAAGAAAACTACTCCCACTGTGGAGAAGGAATGTTATGCTGGGTATGGGTTGGTAAGTGCGGTTCAACTAACTACTAATATGGAAAACCCTTGTGCTTGAAACAGATCACAAAGCCAACTGATTACCTGGCAAAACATCAAAGTTCAAGTAGCCGACTCTTAAAGGGCTATCCAGTCTTAATAAGTTTAAAGTTGTTCAATATATATATATATATATATATATATATAATATATATATATAATATAATATATATATATATATATATATAATATATCATATATATATTATAATATGACTCGTAAAAACCACTTCCTCAGATTGGCTGAACCGAGGGTGTACATAGTACTTTTCCCTCTGTAACTTTACATATTGCTTCCGACAATAAGTTTAGGAAAGGGGATTTTGTTGAGGAAAAAACCCTAAAAAAGTGGGAGTTATGGTTGTTTCAACACCCAGTAACCACTAACGTGTATAAACGCGCCCACTCTTCCTCTGTGGGCAGAGGCAAAAGTTCAGTACCTAGCGTCTGAGTTTGCTTTAAATTCTATTCCGGGTAGTATTAACCTTAACTGGTTGGGATGAAGTTTGAAGGATACTTCACCTCCACCTGTCTCATGAACAGGTACGTGATCTACCAGGAGTTATTTCTTGTTCATTGATAGCTAATTTACCAGTTACAAGTCATGACATTTAAGAGAATACAGCCTTGTCTTTCTCAGTGTCATACTTAATTTCAACACTTATATAACCACGTGTTTTTCTTTAATTATCTGCTTCTGCTGCTGACCTGTGTCAACCAGGGTAGACGCGATAGTTAGTTTAGCAAGATCCCTGTCAACAGGACGAGTGGGACATTACGACTCCTCACCTCTAAAATCTGATTGTGGATACAACCAAGTAGTGACAGGATTTTCAGAACATGGGACGAACACTGCCACCCAGCTAACCAACAACCATTTCACTGAAATACATCATCAGAAGACCAACCTGGCAAAGATTCTCATTTCCCCAACAGCCTACTGGAACCACAAAAGCCAATATTTTATTTAATTTATTTTTAATTAAAATCCTTAGAAAACATAATCATTATCCCATCAAGATTTATTTCATTTGTTAATTTTTTCCTTTCTTTTGTTCAATAGGAAGGCGTTCCCCTGACACTGGTAAGCACAGAAGACCAGTACAGACACACAGAAGAACAAATATAGTTCATAACAGAGAAGACCAGTACAGAAATTAAAACAAAAAAAAAAAAACGTAAGAGTGCAGTACAGAAAATGCAAGAAAAATATGTAACAGCAACAGAGATGAACAATATGGTTTATGCCAGTACGGGATACCTTTCTGGGATCACTCAGAATATAAATTACATCAGCTTACATTCACTGTGCCTCTTCTGCAGGCCTCTATATTAAACCTGAAGAAGCCTACTGGTAGGCGAAACGTTTTTTGATTGAAGACAACCTAACTGTGGGTCTCACTCCAGCAACACCACACGGTATTGTCCCGGCCGGGTCTTTTCCCAGATGACCTAACGTTATGTTCGAGTACCAAGACATGTGTTACCCAGAGGACCTGCATCTTCACATCGCTCAACGACTCCTCCCAAACATTATATTACAGGCCATTTTCTAGTTGTTGCAATGTTATCACTGTTGTGTAATCAAAAATAGAACAATATTTTTATAAATTTTATTTTTATTAAGTTTATAACTCCTGGTGAATGACAAATAAGAACACTACCGTGGCTCCCTATGAGAGTGGCTTGGATGGAAATAATACCACCCTGGAAGACGCTTATGAATCTAAATTAGCAAATCTTGAAATTATAATAACAATAATAATTTGCGACCGACTGTCAGACCTCAGAGTTATCTCTGAGTAACCAGACCTTGCCACGTGGAGGCCAGTGGTTACCAGACCTGCCACGTGGGAGGTGCCAGTGGTTCGTCTTTATGGTCCGCCCCCCCCCACCACGCTTCCCCAGTGTTCATGAGTCCAGGAATCCATCGTGGCCCCCCGGATGACTACCCATCCTCACTTCCCCTAAGGTCATCCTCGCCTCTCCTCTCTCTCCTGCCAGGCCTCATCCTTCCCTAGGGTATTATGTACCAGGAAATCATCCGTCCGGCCGTCGATGTTTCCCCATTCCTCAAATTCACCAGGTCAGCCGTCACCAAACCACTGTATTCATGCCCCCCCCCCTTTAAAACCCATGGTTATCATGTATCAGTAAAACCCATCCGTATCCGCCAGATGTTCTTTCCCTTCCCCACTTCCCCAAGGTCAGCATCCAAACCGTCATGAATTCAGTGCTTTCCCCAAGTTCATGTATCCAGTAATACACCGCTCGCTCACTCCGATGTACTCCCCTTTTTTTTTTTTTTTTTTTTTCCCACTCACCCCAAGATTAGCGTCACAACAACCTCCCCAAGTTTAAGTATCCAGGAATCCATCGCTCGCTCCCGTATACTTCCCTTCCCCACTATACTAAGGTCACGAGTTAGGTCAGTGCCATCCAGATCCGTGTCTCCAGGAGTCCACTTGGTGCCACGTCAGTGAATCCCTCCTCACTTACCCCAAGTCAGAGCGTAATTCTTGCTTTACACCCAGGTCATATGTATCCAGGAATCGATCAGTCCTTACCTGCTGGATGACTTCCCTTCCCCTCTTCCCCAAGGTCAAGCCTCACTGTCACTATTCATGCTTATCCCCAGGTTCATGTATCCAGGAATCCATCTCCTCGCTCCCGATGTCTCCCCTTCCTCCCACTTAACCCCAAGTTAGCCTCAAACAACCACCTTCCCCCAAGTTTTATGTAATCCAGAAACCATCCGCTCGCTCCCGGATGTCTTCCTTCCCCACTTACCTAAGCGGCGTGCCCTACCCGGATCAGTGTCTCCAGGAATCCACTTTTGTCACTGAGTGACTTCCCTTCCCCCACTTCCCAGAGTCAGCGGTTGCCACCCTCAGTGACCTTGCTGAAATGGAAACTTTGGTCTTTGTCTATCTGGTCTATACGAAGAGACTGTCCCATTAGTGAAATTACAGTAGGGGACACACAGTAAACTGCGTCAGAGTAATAGACATCCACTAAGGCAGCCTGGAACCGTAAGACCAGCTGGACGAGACGAAGCTCTTACACAGCTCGGCCACCTCGGTCTAATTTAATTACGAAATTGGAATTCCTCTATGTTTACAAACAGCCTATGAATTTATAGTGAAAACAAGTTTTTTTAAACTTTATTTACAGTTTTAAATGTGTTTGTGAGCGACATTTCTATTGATATGTAAATATAAAAAGATGAACACGTTGAGACACTAGTGGGAGGACTGGTGAGACGTGTGTAACATGTAAATTTTGTATAAATGCAATGTAATATCTACGTGTTTATTGTATATTGGTGTCATAATAACCTGTTCATGTGTGTTACACGAATGTCATGTGTACATGTTATTAATGGTATGAACAGTATCAAATTCAAAATCTCTAAATTTCCTGCTAAGAAAACTATAACAAATTTATAATAATAGCTATAACTGGTGTTTCGTAAATGAATTTGAAGGTCGGATATAATACATACATGCTCGCACACCATAGTACGTGTGTGTGAGTATATACATGAGTTTTACATAGTGTTATAAATCTGCTGTGTTTAGAGTGACACCTGGTCTACATGATGCTTACTACTTGTATATACTGTCTGTCTGATCAAATTAACCAAGACAACACACGTCCTTAAGGACCACAGGTGACATCACACAACAATATCGTAACCCCCCCCGTTTTTTGTTTTACATCTTTACCGTCTATATTGCATATTAATAACTTAATTCAACACTATTGCTCTCAAACATTGCTAAGAATTAAATACCATTTTAACTCTAGTATATTTTTATCAAACCGTATAAATCCACCTAAAGAGTTGCTTCCCTAATATAAGTGTTTTATTCACTTGGTTATTTCATTGTTTACACTTGATCCCTATATTAATTTCCCTCAGAATTTCACACTCTCTTTGAGTGGTTACGATATTTGTCTTTTTCCCATCATTTCCATACCATCATATTTCTGACACACTTTAATGGTCAACAGTCTTAATTCCATTATAATTATTACATTCTTTAAAGTTTCCTTTTCTTTTATAAACATATGAAACAAAATCATTAAGTAATCCAGTACTTTATTACAACTGCCCCTCACAACTTCAATCTTAATACATTCTAAAATATCCCAGTTTTATTCTTCTTAATGACTCATTTCTTTTATTCAGACAGACTACTGTTGACAGCAAGTCAGCTAGGCTGACAGCAGAGTCAGCCAGGCCTGACAGCAGAGTCAGCCAGGCTGACAGCAGAGTTAGCTAGGCTTGCCAGCTGTACTACGGAACTGGGGGGGTGCTCTTCTTTATAGTGAAATATTAATGTAGTTTCACATAAGTTTTCTTTGAATTTTACTTTTCACTTTCACTACACATACACATCACGACAAACACACTACTACGTACACATATATAAACATGTGTACAAACGTTCTTCCATAATATACCTACACTCTCCCACACCACTGTTTAAATAATGAGTTCTATAAGAATAGTGTAAGAAAATTAAGGAAAAAATCTTGATCATGTTTATAAAATTTCTTAATGAAACCTGGAATGAGGGTTACAATAAATTGATGAAATATTTTGGGAAAAGGATATACAATTATGTGAAGTAAGTGATTAACTTCAGAGACTTGGAGTTAAAACAGAGATATTGCTTATAAATTATCTTAATAAACATTTAGTTTAATTAGAATTAATTATTAAATAATTCTCTCAGTTTTCTCATACTCTCTTCTCTCACCTCTTCAATAATGACATAAGAAACATTCACCACAACAGATGGATAAAAAAAAAACTCGGTGATGAAAATAAAAACTATCAACCTGGATGATTCGATCTACTGATAATAAGAATTTTGGTGATGGCTGCCACAACCTGGCCAGTACGACTGTGTTAGGGCAAAATCCCTAACTCGGTTATTTACCGTCCGATTTTGTTCAGTTTTGGTACACAAGACAAAGTGTTCTCACTCTTTCTTGAAAATATTTATCAAAAATATACCTCAAACAACAACTGAGAAAAAACTGATTTACTGAAATTGCCCTTGGGCAATACTTCATTCTTATATGGGACTACGTAAGGTGGTTTTGACACTTGGTGCCGAGAGTACAATGCTAATACTTATTTTGACCGATTGTTCCCTCTAAAAATACCTACCGTTATTTCACAAAAAAATAAAGTTTGTTAGTTCTGGAATATTGCAAAAAAATCTGCCCTTTACTCCCACATAACTCCCAAAGTATTTGGAATATTTTCAAAAAAATAATCGGGGGAAAATAAGAGAAAATTATTCTACAATGTTGTGGGATATTTTCCATTTTAAATTTAAATATAAGGAATTATTTGTTGCCCTAGGTGAATAATTACTTCCGAGATATCGCCGGGAATGCCGGCCGGCCCCCCGTCTCAAAAAAAAAAAAAAAATTTTTCGCGAAATCGCGTTTGTTTGGGGGTATTTCTTAGTAAACTGATGTTCTAGTGCAGTTATCCTCTTCAAAACACCGTTTTCTCTACTCAGAGACTAAAGAAGGGACATGGGAGGAGTAGCTCAATATTTATGGAAATATTCCCGATAATTTTCGTCATATTATGGCCTATTTTATTCAGCCTAGAGTATATAACCCTGTTTGTATGTTATTTAGAGTGTTTATTATATCATAAATTTGATCAATTCTGATAGACAAATAAGCCGTAAAGGTGATATATAAAGCTGATATAAGCGTATAATGGGTGATTCCTGGCTGGCACCTGGAGCGGTGGAACACGCCGAGCGTTCCCATCTGGTTCCCCGGCAGTCACTAAGTCTCGGGATAAGTCCCCCCTACTGTTTTATGATCCCAAAAATAGTCAGTTATTATATTAGAAAGAATAATGCAAGAAAAGGCGATAAAAAACGAAAAAAACTCCAAAAAAATATATAGGCCGTGAGCAGACCCCGGTACCAACATCGCCGTCACCATACCTGATATAAAGGACTATAATTTCTTGTAGAAACGTCGTAGAACATTCATTTGGTACCATTGTGTTGCCAAAGAGTTGAGCTTTTTTTCAGTTATATAATAACTAAATATCCATATTTTTCGTTTTTTTGGGTGAGGCGCGCGCGGGAAAATTGCCCTACACCCCCCCTTTAAATGTCTCCCAGACTGTTGTTATGTACTGTGATGTATCAATGTTAACATATATTACACACTGAATGTTGTGGTGCACTATGTTGCAGAGATATATGGCACACTGAATGTTGTGGTGTACTATGTTGCAGAGATATATGGCATATAGCTGGAAAGTAATGAAAAAGACAAAACTGTAGAAGGGAACTATTGAATGAAGGAGTTTGTTTCACAGTTGAAAGTTCCTCTCTGCTGTTATGTGTTTTTTCACCACCACCACCACCACCATCGTTGTGTTGTGATGTGCATAAAGTCTGTCTGATACACCAGAGTTAATAACACTGTATGTAACGTTCCTGGTAAATACCTGATAGAAAACTTATTGACAGGATTCTTTTCTTAGGATTCTGTTGGTAGGAATCAAGTTTATAAGACTGGACGCTATTATGAGATTACTACTGGAAGGACTGTTACCAGAAGACTTTTAGTAGAAGACCTCTGGTAGGTTTCTGTTGGAAATAGTTTTGGCAACACTCTATTGGTAAAAGACTTTAGGTCTCGATTCGTTTGTAACGTATAAGATGAATAAAACGAAACTCACGAAATCGTAATGGCACGATTGCAAACAAACCGAACCACGAGCGGGATTTGAACCCGCGGTCAGAGAGTCTCAAATCCCGCCCGTGGTATGGTTTGGTGAAGATGAATCAAGTCAGATGATTTTACAGTGACATATAAAACAGTGTATTAACACACAAAACATGAAAGTAACTCATAAAACAGTATCATAACAATAAAAAAGTATAGTGACACAAATCATTAGAGAAACACATAAAAAAGTAAACTGAGACATAAAACAGTGTAGTGACAAATGAATAAGTACAATAACACATAAAACATTGTAGTGACAAATAAATTAGTACAATAACACATAAAAAAAAACTTAACGAACCCAACCCTCAAATTACACACAAA
>NC_069457.1:26054648-26225390 GCF_026875155.1 Cherax quadricarinatus
TGCAACTCCCGCAATTCCAGAACTGTTAAAAATTGACCACTGTCTGGAAAATCTTCCAGCTCTTTGCACCCAACATCTTGCTCCTGGGGGATTTCAACTTAAGGCACCTAAAATGGGGGAATATAGCAAAAAATTATTGTTGCAGAAATAACACCAGGAGGCAGCTCTGATGAAAACTCACACTCACACGAGCTTTTAAATCTCTGCACAAAATTCAATTTAAACCAGCAAAAAATAGAGCCTACTAGACTGGAGAATACACTAGACCTCTTATTCACTAAAAATGGGATCTGATAAGAAATTGTCACCATATCAAAAACATATACTCAGATCACAACATAATTGAGGTTCAGACATGTATGCGTGGAGCCCCAGACCGACAAAATGAGACTAGTCACGAGGGAGCATTCACCAAATTCAACTTCAATAACAAAAACATAAAGTGGGACCAAGTAAACCAAGTCCTAACCGATATAAGCTGGGAAGATATACTAAGCAACACAGACCCAAACTTATGCCTAGAACAGATTAACTCGGTGGCACTCGA
Organism: Cherax quadricarinatus; assembly: GCF_026875155.1. Lineage (NCBI taxonomy): Eukaryota > Metazoa > Arthropoda > Malacostraca > Decapoda > Parastacidae > Cherax > Cherax quadricarinatus. The sequence goes on from NC_069457.1 coordinate 26,055,196, forward strand.
TGTATGCACAAGGCTTATTCCTCTAAGAAAAAGGAGGAGTAGATGTAAAATAGAAAGAGACAGGCGCTCCCTTTACAGGCGAGGGAAAAAAGAATAACAGAGCGGCTAAAAGAGGTCAATATATCTGAAATGCGCAGGGAGACACTGGTCAGAGAAATAGCAAGCATCGAACTTAAGCTAAAAGAATCCTTTAGGAGTCGGGAATCGCGGGGAAGAACTAAAAGCCATAAATGAAATCGAAAGAAACCCAAAGTATTTCTTCTCCATGCCAAATCAAAATCGAGAACAACGTCCAGTACGGGGCCCCCAACTTAAACAAGATGGGTCCTACAACAATGCAGCAAGGAAATGAGTGAGCTACTCAAGTCCCAATATGCCCTCAGTTTTTAGCAAGCCGCTAACCAGACTGAGAGTCGAAGATCAAAATGAATTTTTTATGAAGAGCCACAAAATTTGATTAACACAAGCCCTATCCGATGTTATCCTGACGCCAAATGACTTCGAACAGGCGATAAATGACATGCCCATGCACTCTGCCCCAGGGCCAGACTCTGGAACTCTGTGGGTTTATCAAGAACTGCAAGAAGCCCCTATCACGAGCCTTTTCCTTCCTATGGAGAGGAGCATGGACACGGGGGTCCCTCCCACAGTTACTAAAAAAACAGACAAAAGCCCCACTTTCCCAAAAGGGGCAGTAAAGCAAAAAGAAAGAATACAGACCATAGCCTAAAAATCCCATATTCATAAAATCTTTGAAAGGGTCTAAGAACAAGAAACCCACCATCTAAAACCATCAGTTACCACCCAGGGCAACTGGGTTTTAGAAAAAGTCTCCTGTCTGTCTCAAACTTTGACCACTACGACAAGGTCCAAATTTCACTAGAAGACAAAAAGAATCAGATGTAATATATACAGACTTTGCAAAAGCCTTCGACAAGTGTGACCATGGCGAAATAGCGCACAAAATGCGTGCTAAAGGAATAACGGGAAAAGTCGGTCGATGGGATCTATAATTTTCCCTCACTAACAGAACACAGAGAGTAGTCGTCAACAGAGTAAAGTCCGAGGCAGCTACGGTGAAAAGCTCTGTTCCACAAGGCACAGTACTCGCTCCCATCTTGTTCCTCACCCTTATATCCGACATAGACAAGGATGTCAGCCACAGCACCCGTGTCTTCCTTTGCAGATGACACCCGAATCTGCATGACAAGTGTCTTCCATTGCAGACACTGCAAAGCTCCAGGCAGACATAAACCAAATCTTTCAGTGGGCTGCAGAAAACAATATGAAGTTCAACGATGAGAAATTTCAATTACTCAGATATGGTAAACATGAGGAAATTAAATCGTCAATCAGAGTACAAAACAAATTCTGGCCACAAAATAGAGCGAAACACCAACGTCAAAGACCTGGGAGTGATCATGTCGGAGTGATCTCACCTTCAAGGACCATAACATTGTATCAATCGCATCTGCTAGAAAAATGACAGGATGGATAATGAGAACCTTCAAAACTAGGGAGGCCAAGCCATGATGACACTCTTCAGGTCACTTGTTCTATCTAGGCTGGAATATTGCTGCCACTAAAAAAGCACCTTTCAAGGGAGGTGAAATTGCCGACCTAGAAAATGTACAGAGAACTTTCACGGCACGCATAACGGAGATAAACACCTCAATTATTGGGACGCTTGAGGTTCCTAAACCTGTATTCCCTGGAACGCAGGAGGAAAAGATACATGATTATATACACCTGGAAAAATCCTAGAGGGACTAGTACCGAACTTGCACACGAAAATCACTCATTACGAAGCAAAAGACTTGGCAGACGATGCAACCATCCCCCCAATAAAAAGCAGGGGTGTCACTAGCACGTTAAGAACCATACAATAAGTGTCAGGGCCCGAGACTGTTCAACTGCCTCCCAGCACACATAAGGGGGATTACCAACAGCCCCCTGGCAGTCTTCAAGCTGGCACTGGACAAGCCCCTAAAGTCAGTTCCGGATCAGCCGGGCTGTAGCTCGTATGTTGGTTTGCGTGCAGCCAGCAGCAACAGCCTGGTTGATCAGGCTGTGATCCACCAGGAGGCCTGGTCTCAGACCGGGCCGCGGGGCGTTGACCCCCGGAACTCTCTCCAGGTAAACTCCAGGTAAGCTCACTAAAATCGGCTTTCCCAAACTATTCCACTTACTGACTACTCTGTGGCTGAAGAAATACTTCCTAACATCCCTGTGATTCATCTGTGTCTTTAGCTCCAACTGTGTCCCCTTGTTACTTGTCCAATCTTGGAACATCCTGTCTTTGTCCACCTTGTCAATTCCCCTCAGTATTTTGTATGTCGTTATCAGTCCCCCTATCTCTCCTTTTCCTCCAGTGTCGTCAGGTTGATTTCCCTTAACCTCTCCTCGTAGGACATACCTCTTAGCTCGGGGAAACTGTCTTGTTGCAAACCTTTGCACTTTCTCTAGTTTCTTTACGTGCTTGGCTAGGTGTGGGTTCCAAACTGGTGCGCATACTCCAATATGGGCCTAACGTATACGGTGTACAGGGTCCTGAACGATTCCTTATTAAGATGTGGAATGTGTTCTGGGTTTGCTAGGGCCCATATGCGCAGCAGTTATTTGGGTTGATGTCGCTTCGGGTGTGCCGGTGTTTTACTACCCAAGATTTTTTTCCGGGAGGGGTTTGTAGTCTCTGACCCCCTAACTGTACTCCGTTGCGGCCTTCTTTCCCTTCCCAATCTTCCTTTGACTTGGTGGGATTGAACTCCAGGACCAATTGCTGGACCGGGTCTGCAGCCTGTCCGTCCCTTTGTAGTTCTGCCTGGTCTTCATCGAGTGTATTTTTTCTCAACTTCACGTCATCTGCAAACAGGGACACCTCAGAGTCTATTCCTTCCCTAGTCGTTCACAAATATCAGAAACGCATGGGCCCAGGACTGACCCCTGCGGGGCCCCGGGGTACAGGTGCCCATTGACACCTCGCCACGTACCAGACTCGCTGTGTTTCCTGAAATATTCCCTGATCCTTGTATGCCTTCCTGTTTCCCTCTTGGTCCTCCAGTTTTTGCACCAATCTTTTTTGTGGAACTGTGTCAAACGCCTTCTTGCAGTCCAAGAAAATGCAATCCACCCACCCCCTCTCTCTTTGTCTTATGCTGTCACCTGCAAGAACTCCCCGTAGGTTTGTGACACAGGATTTTCCCGTCCCCCGAAACCATGCTGGTGTGTTGATGAGATCATTCCTTTCTAGGTGTTCCACCACCCCCTTCTCCTGATAATCTTCTCCATGATTTTTCATACTATACATGTCAGTGGGCAGGTCTGTAGTTTAGTGCTTCAGTCTGTCTCCTTTTTTAAAGATTGGGGCTACATTTTTCTGTCTTCCCGCTCAGGCAAACTCCCTGTTTCGATAGATGTATTGAATTTGTTGTTAGGGGTCAATAGCGCTCTGCTTTCCCCCCCTCCAATACCCATGGGGGGGTGTTATCTGGCCCCTTGCCTTTGAGGTATCTAGCTCATCAGAAGCCTCTTCACTTCTTCCTCGGTTGTGTGCACTGTGTCCAGCACTTGGTGGTGTGCCCCACCTCTCCGTCTTTTCTGGAGTCCCTTCTGTCTCCTCTGTGAACACTTCTTTGAATCTCTTTTTGAGATCTTCACATACTTCACGGTCATTTCCTGTTGCCCTCTCCTCCTTCCTTCCTTAGCCTGATTTACCTGGTCCTTGACTGTTGTTTTCCTCCTGATGTGGCTGTACAACATTTTTTCGGGTCAGTTTTGGGCTTTCGCTGCTATGTCATTTTCATATTGTTTTTGGGGCCTCCCTTCTTATCTGTGCATATTGGGTTTTGGCTCTAACGACTGTTCTCCTTATTCTCTGGGTCCTTTGCCTTCTATATTTCTTCCATTCCCTAGCACACTTGGTTTTTGCCCCCTGCACCTTTGGGTAAACCATGGGCTCATCCTGGCTTTTCATTACTCCTGTTCCCCCTTGGGTACAAACCTTCCTCAGCCTCCTTGCATTTTGTTGTACATATTCCTTTCATCTCATTAACTGGCTTCCCTCCCAGTTCTCTTTTTCCACTGAACCCCGTTCAGGTAGTTCCTCATTCCTGTGTAGCCCCCTTTCTTGTATTTTTGGCTTCATTCGTCCTGGCCTTCCTGCTTCCCCTCCACTTGTAGCTCTACTGTGTATTCGAAGCTTAAAAACCACTGGTCACGGGCCCCCAAGGGGTTCTTTCATATGCGATGTCCTCGATATCTCCCACTACTGAAGGTGAATACTAAGTCCAGCCTTGTGGTTCATCCTCTCCTCTCTCTTTTGTAGTGTCCCTTACGTGTTGGTACATGAAGTTCTCCAGTCCCACCTTCCATCATCTTACCCCTCCATGTATCTTGGCCCCCATGTGGGGTCCAAGTTCTCCCAATCGATCTCCTTGTGGTTAAAGTCACCCATGATCAGGAGCTTTGCCCTGCATGCATGAGCTCTTCTGGCCACTCTAGCCAGTGTGTCAACCATCGCTCTATTGCTCTCGTCGTACTCTTGCCTTGGCCTCCTGCTGTTCTGTGGTGGGTTATACATCACTGTGTGTGGTGTGTGTGTGTGTGGGTGTGGTGTGTGTGTGTGTGTGTGTGTGTGTGTGCTTGTGTGTGAGGGAGGGATGGTTAGGGGGGGGTAGGTTGTGTGGTTGAAAGATCAGTGGTGTAATCACAAATTTAGTCTCATTTATCTTTCCCAATTATCTACTCTCTCCACTTATTGCCCTTTCTGGATTTATGTATTAATTATTGCTGGATATTACATTTTCCTTGTTCACTTTGGAAAAGAGGATTTTTCTAGCTTCCTAAGTATTCTTACTGCTAATAACTACCGGTAGTAACACTGCCTGTGTGCGTGTGTGCTTGTGCGTGTGTGCATGTGTGTGTGTGTGAGTGTGTGTGTGTGTGTGTGTGTGTGTGTGTGTGTGTGTGTGTGGGGTGAGTCTTGTGCGGTGAAAAGACTGGCTGCAATTCTTGTGACCTGACACAACCCTCCTGGGACCTGACCCTAGCACCGTCTTGCAATGTTGCCCTTAAAGCTTGCCCCACCTACCTTCTCACACTCGTCAACACTATATTCTCTATGTCTATCTATTTCTATTCTAATTCGGGTTTAATAGCTTGCAGGAGTGAGTGCCCAGTATCAAACATTTATGCAAGGCCAGCCAGGGTTTGTCAACATGCAAACCCCCAAATAGGCGAATAAACTTGGGGTGAAGTTGCCAGTGCTGATGACGAAGTCGTCGTACGTAGGCCTTAAATCCTATTTTGGAGACCCTTTCCCCGGATGTTTAAACCATACATTCTCATACATCCTGCTTCCTCACGCGATTTCACTCTTCACTGATGATAGTATACACTTCACTTTATATACACTTCACTTTATATGTATAATGGCACACAACTTGTCGTGACGTCACTTCTTCAGGCCTACCGCTACCAATGTGGCAACAGCGCCTAAGACCCCCAACGGTTTGCGCTTTGAAATATTATGATTTCAGCTTTCCTCTCACTTTTTTTTTAACTAATAACTTTAATTATCAATCGTAGTGTGTGTGTGTGTGTGTGTGTGTGTGTGTGTTTGTGTGTGTTTGTGTGTGTGTGTGTGTACTCACCTAGTTGTACTCACCTACTTGGGGTTGCAGGGGTTGAGTCCAAGCTCCTGGCCCTGCCTCTTCACTGGTCGCTAGTAGGTCTCTCTCCCTGAACCGTGAGCTTTATCATACTTCTGCTTAAAGCTATGTATGGATCCTGCCTCCACTACATCGCTTCCCAAACTATTCCACTTCCTGACTACTCTGTGGCTGAAGGAATACTTCCTAACATCCCTGTGATTCATCTGTGTCTTCAACTTCCAACTGTGTCCCCTTGTTGCTGTGTCCCATCTCTGAAACATCCTGTCTTTGTCCATCTTGTCAATTCCTCTCAGGGGAGGGGAAAGATGGAAAGAGAGGGAGAGAGAGAAAAAGGAGGAGAGAGAGAGAGAGAGAGAGAGAGAGAGAGAGAAGGGGGGGGAGCCGCTATAAACTCCACCACCCACAATGCTCCACCCAACCCACGATACCACCACCCACCCTCTCTCTCCTGTGAACTTAATTGCAAACCTACAAACCTCCTCTGGGATGACTTCACATTGCAAAATAGCAAGAATATCTATGCTATCTGGCTATTGTCCCAGTAGTTACTGCAGTGTTTGTGGGTATACCACAAGAGACAAAATTTTTCTTAGATGTAAGGAACCTACTTGTTCCAACTACTGCCACACAGATTGCATTCCAGAAGAAGAATTTTGTTGCAGCCAGGTTGAAAATTTCAGAAAATTGAAGGATATCCATAATCCTGTGATATATGTGGATACAAGCCTGGAGCTACAGGAGGAAGGTTCAGAAGTCCTACCTCAGGGACTTCTGTCCAAAGATCAAGATTGCCCTCTTGGACTGTGTTGTAAAGTTGCAGCTAAGATAATCCATCACAGGGAAGCACTTCATGAGCTCCTCAAGTCATTAGATAACCTCCAAGCTATTGTAGAAGGCCAGTGCAAGCCTGCATCAAGTGACGTAAGCTGCTCAGCTGATGGTGACACTATTGACAAAGACTGGAAGTCCCACACTGAGCTTAACTCAGGGGTAAATAACGGTGGAGGGAAATTTTGTCATCGCCAGGTCCCACAGACTGACAGAGTTCAAAACACTACCTTTGGGAATTCTAACACAATTCCTCTCACCACCAAAGAGGGAACATATCCTCTTCCCAGCAACGAAGGAAGCCTTGGATCTGTTAATTCTCCTACACCTGACATCTCTGCTTCAGCCACTGCCATCCACTTGAAAAGTGCACATACCATCTCTGATCCTACACCTGTCAGCACACCTGCTGACACTATTCCAGAATCTGGCAGCAGTGCTTCATCAGCAGGTTCTGAAATCAGGAGTTTCTCCACCAGAGAATTGGTGCAGTTAATATCAAGGGAACTATCACTTCATTGATCACTACTGCGCCCCAAAATACAAAAAAGCAGGGGACACATCTGTCAGAACTGGTAGAGGACGGGGCAGAGGACGTGGGAAGAGGACCGGGAGGAGGAAGGGCATAACAGTCGTCTCACCCTCCACTAACACAGTTCCAGCGGCAGAACCTGAGGACAAATCTGCAAAACACAGGAGGTGTAACAAATCATAGTCCACCCTCCCAGGCACCTAGGCTGTGCTCTCGCTGTCACCGGAAGGGGCACACTGCCAACAACTGCCTGCGAGACACCAGATGCAATTACTGCTACAAGAAAGGGCATCAAGAGGACCAGTGTCGGAAGAAAAAGGAACTTGACAGGCAGGACCACCTGTTTAGAGACCTGTTCTCAGAACAAACAGCAGGATTTCTGAGTTAGTGAACACACTCACATGTCACCCACTCAGCTACTCCTATCCCAGCCCAGCAGGTGGTATTGTGCCTTATACAAGACCACAGACCTATATCCCTGCAGCTGCCTCAGTACCCTACCTCTCTCAAGGGCAGGCACCTTACATGCCTTACACATCCACCACCTCAAGCTGACCACATCATCATGAGGAGCCAGTCTATCAGCATCCTGATGGCCAACATCAGAGGTTTCATTACTAATGTTGGAGAGCTCACACACAGTTTTGTGAACACTCGACGTCCCGACATGATAGCTGTTGTTGAAACATTTTTGGATGACAGGACTCCTGAAAAATTTGCATGAATTGCTGGCTACACCTCATGGATGAGAAGAGCTGTGTGCTTCTTTAAAAGTGTTCATGCCCAGCACATTGATGTTGCCACCCCTACACATCTAGAAATGATGTTCTTCAAGCTCTGCATAAACACCAGTACCTCTGTACTAGCATGTGCAATGTACAGACCTCAGTGGCAACATGCAGACCCCTTCAACTTCCTAATGGAAAATATTGACTCCCTTCTGCTACAACACAACTGTCAACATATCATAATTGTTGGTGACCTCAACTATCACCTTATACAGAGGGACTTTGATGACCTTCTTGCAGTGTTTGACATGAGAAACTTTGTTGATTTCCCTACTCACATCTCTGGCTCCTCCCTTGATCCAGTAGTGAGTGATCTGGCAGAAGGCATAGTCACTTGTCAACCCCTCGGCTATGTTGGATCGTCTGACCACAAGGCTGTTTTTACGACACTTAAGATCCCAACAGAACGAGGTGAGGAGTCCACACACACAGCCTGGCTATGGGAAAGAGGAAATTGGCCAGCCCTTCGCTGAGCTCGCCACCACCGATTGGAATGCTCTTCTCCAAGGGGATGTTGAAAACCAAGTGAAAGCCTTCACTGGACACATCAAGAACACATTCCTCACCGGCAATATGTGACAAAGCCTACAGATCAGCCTTGGTTTGGCTTTCGTTGTAGAGAGGCTGCTACTGCTAAGTACAAAGCATGGAGAAGGTATAAGAGACATCCTACCACCTATAACAGGAACTTGCACAGGCAAGCCTGTAGGCATATGGGTGACGTTCAAAAGTGGGCCATTGCTAAATGGGAGGTGGACACTGAAAGAAAGCTAGCATCAGGTAGGGTAGGCTCCAAAACCTGGTAGTCCCTGGTCAAGGACAGACAAGGTTATCTGCCTGATGAACTAATTCCACCTCTAAATCGACAGGATGGGACCACCTCTACCAAAATGCAAGTTCCTGATCCAGCAAGGGACCCTCCTTGGCTAGCTGCAAGAACTGAGTCAAAACTGTCAGTGGTGACAATAAGGCAGGAGGAGGTGCATTTCCTTCTTAAATCGCTTGACCAAGAAAAGGCTGTAGGCCCAGACAAGTTGAGCCCAAGATTGCTGAGATGTGCTGACCAGATAGCAGCACCTCTAACTCGCATCTTTCAGCACTGCCTAGTACAGTGTAAATGGCCCTCTCTATGGAAAGAGGCAAATGTAGTCCCTGTTCACAAAAAGAAGAGCAGAGCAGAAATCAGCAACTACAGACCAGTGTCACTCCTGTCAATCACTGGTAAGATCCTTGAAACAATAATCTCAAGACAAATGACAGAGTTTTTTGACTATCACTCACTACTTTGTGATCGTCAATATGGCTTCAGGAAAGGTTACTCTGCTGCTGATCTGTTGTTAAACCTCTCCACTTAGTGGCACCAGTCACTGGATGAATCCAAAGTCAGCTGTGTGGTAGCACTGGACATTGCTGGCGCTTTTGACCGGGTGTGACACCAGGGCATCTTAGCAAACCTTCAAGCACTGGGAATTGCAGGCTCTACGCTATGTCTCCTCAGCGATTACCTTCATGGTAGATCTCTAAGTGTAGTTCTCAATGGAACGGAATCAACAAGACATCCTATTGGGACAAGTGTTCCACAAGGAAGCGTGCTCGGACCATTGTTATGGAATGTCTACTTCAACGACCTTCCTCATCTCATCCCAGAATCACATGCATATGCAGACGACTGTACACTGAGAGCTATATCAGCTTGGGGAAATAGATGGCAAGTAACATTTGCACCTGAGAAAACGCAAATGATGATCGTCTCTAGGCACCATGATGGTAATGCTGGTGCAGTAGTAAGGATGAATGGGAGGGTTTTGGCACCTGGAGAAGAAGTTGATATCCTTGGAGTGAAATTTGACTCCAAACTAACCATGAAGAACCATGTTGTAAATCTTGCAAACAAGGCAGCCGGAAGCTTACAGCACTTCTCCGTATCTCGCATCTACTTGAAAGTAGGGGTTGCAAGATTCTGTACGAGGCACATGTACGCTCACACCTTGAGTATGCTCCACTTTCTTGGTTTGCTGCCCCCCCCCCCTCTCATCTGCGACTGCTTGACAGAGTAGAGAACAGAGCAAGACGTCTCATTTCTCGCCTGGACCCATCCTAGATAGATCTGTCATTTCAGCAGAGCCTTCAACATAGGAGGGATGTGGGTGGCCTTACTGTTATGTACAAGGCCAATGTTGTCAAAGTACCACACTTGGATCCACTTCGAGGACAACGTGAAACAAGCTTTTATGCCACAAGACGGGCAGAAAGCAGCAACTTCACTCTGGCTGTACCCTTCTCAAGAACATCACTCCATCTGAGATCATATATACCCAGGATGACTTGAGTATGGAACACATTCGTACAACATAATGATGTCAACGAGATGAAGTAAGTTGATCAAATGAAAATGCTGGCCCACAGATGGCTCCAATTTCATCCTGTTCCCTACTTGTATGTCTCATAACAATAAAAATGCTTTCAAATGAGCTGATGTAGGTAACTGCTCTTAGTTTGCCAATAAAGTTAGGAATCCTTAACCTGTAAATAGCTTGTCAATAAAGCTAGGGATCCTTAACCTTGCCAAACCCTGTGTAAAAAAAAAAAAAAAAAAAGAGGGCTTGTGACCGGATGTCCAGTGGTGGGTAGGGGAGGTAGTTGGTATGTGGTTGAGGGGTAGCTGTTACTGTGTATGTGTGTGTGTATGTGTGTGTGTGTGTGTATGTGCCCTCACTTCTAAGAACTCATACCGCTAATAAATACCAGTAGTAATACCAGTAATTCTAAAACTTACCAATAGTAATTTTAACACTTATCAATTCTACTTATAAAATAGGTAAATTAACTAGGTTCTGAAACTTAGCCTCTCTCAACTTCTACAAGTTGTGTGTGTGTGTCTGATGTTACCCCTCGCTAGACTGCTTCCCTCTCCTCACACTCTCATCAACCCTGTCTCCACCTTATCTATGCTGTTTCTACTCTAATTCTGGTAATAGCTTGCAGGAGTGAGTGACCAGTATCTAACAGTGATGTAGAGACTACAATCTGACAAGATGCAGCCACAGTAGGTGAGAAGTACTTGCGCTGGCAGCGGGGCGATGATAAGTTGCCAGATGCTGATGACATAGTTGTAGGCCTTGTATCACTATTTTGAAAATCTTTCACCCGTGATGTTTATAATCATACATGCTCATACATCCTGCGTTCCTCAAGTGATCTAACTTTTCACTTATGATAGAATACACTTCATATTCGGTGGGCTACACTTTATATTTATAATGGCACACAACTGTTGTGACGTCACTGCTTCAGCAGGCCTACTCCTGCCACCTTCCCTTGTTATATATTTTATTTTTCCTTTCTCCTTTTGCTTATTAACTTTTTCACTCTCACTATATGCTGCCCCACATTTCACTTGTTAACCAATCTCTCGTAATTCTGGAACACCCGCTTCCACACTCGCTTTGATCTTTGTATATTTGAATCTGTGTGGCAACAGGTTCCTACTAGGCCCCTAATGGTTTGGATCTTTGAAATATTGATGACTTTAGGCTTCCTCTCGACTTTTTTTAACTAATAACTATGGTTATCACTCGTAAAGTTGCTCACTGACGTTGTCACTACCACTGGTTACTGCTAGCATTTACTGTGCACCTTAAAAATACTAAGGTTCTCGGAGCCTTGTGCCCCCACGACTGCGTGTGTCGGCTCTGTGTGTGTGTGCGTTTATGTGTCTGTCTGATAGGGAGGAGGAGTGAGGGTTTTTGTAAGGGTGTGTAATGGAAGGGAAGTGAGTTTATGTTAGGGTGTGTGATGGGTGGAGTTTGTGTGTATAAGGAAGGAAGGAATTGAGTGTGAATGAAGGGTGGTGGCATTCTTTGTATTGGTACCTGGATCATTTGGGGTTGTGGTGATCCACCCTCCTGAGTCCCAGAGGGTGGCTTTGTGTATCCTTAGGGAGACGAATGTATCTCTGCAGGCTGCCTGTCGAAGGGGTTATAACTTGGTGTGGGCTTCCGACCACCATTTCTTTTGTTTGCAGAGGTGGTTCAGTGGATGTGATGATGCTATCCTGGATTCGTGGTTTACCTGCACGTAGGGTAGGGTAGAGCACAGGTTCCATGTAGAACCTTCACTACCGGCCACACCGAGGGTCCTCTTGGACATAGAAGGTGATATAAAATCCTTTTCATTTCTTGTTTTAATAAACAAAAAAAAATCATATCATGGAGTCCATGTCCATGGAATATCTCATCCTGCGGCATCTTCTAATGACCCTGAAAAGTCAATGGACCATTCTTTGGATCCCCCAAGAAAACCTCCACTTTCCTCTTATTAGGAGATTTTAATGCTCATCATTTCCTCTTGGGAGGATGTTCCTGTGACTCGTGAAGGTCAGTTAATGGATTTTCTCGCTTCATTTTCTCTTCCTCTTTTAATCCTAGAATAGTCACTTATACATACTACTAAATCCAGCTAATGTATAAAATCATTGGTTCTGTGCCAGAACTACCTGGAATTCACTACCTTTGTAACTTGTTCAGCTATCATAACTTTGGGGCAAGGTGCCTGGACCCATTATGTACCTCTGTAATCAGTCTTTTGACTACCGCCCACAGGATGGGTATGGGGTACATAAAAAAGACATCAAACTAACTCAGTGAAAAGGAAAAGTGGGGTATTGATGGAAAAAACAACCTGGCAGGTCGATGTTTGAAGCAGCGACAACACTGCAGCTCTGTACTCACAGGAATGAAGTGGGCAGTGTTGAGGCAGGGGAAGACATAGTTGACTAGTTCCACTATTCAGGGACGAGGTTCTCTTGACAACACAGAAAAAAGAAAGAAAAGTAGAAAGAGAAATTAGGCTGAAATAGGCAGGAGGCACACAAAACATGTAGATGTCAAGCCTACAGATGTCGTTGGCATGCGATGTAGATAAAACGAAGGCTGGGAAATTCAGGCACCAGATTTCCGCTCTGCCAGAGGAACGGGAAGAAAAAAAAACTCTATTAGAGACTTAGAGCCCTTACACAGATTTTACCACTGATATCTATAAATATTGTGTTTTGTCTCTCGTGCCAAAACATTTCGCCTAATGAATGTTGTCAATGTGTTTATGTTTTATTCCTCAGTCTGTCTGTATTGGTATATTGTGTAAAATTACCAACAATAACCATATTCTTATCTCTAGTGGCCCCTGATGGAACAGTCTTTATGACCAACACACACATGTCAGGCAGCTCAGCAAAAGAAATTGTTGTCTCTAACGTTGCTTCCTTGACCTTCTACATTTACAACTTCCAACGTTTCCTACCCACGATCTTCAGTTTCTTGCTGCTGATCTCATCGTAGCTGTTGGTCTTCCGTTCCATGTTCCGGGAATGACTCCTACTAACTTTTCTAAGATGCAAAATGCTTTTTTCCAGCCTCGTTTAGCTCCACCTTAACCAGAAAGCATCATTACTAATAGTTAAGATTAACTATCCTTTTCATTTCAGTAGGCCAAGAGGAACTTGAAGCATCCTTGGAAGATGTAGATCTCGTCTTCCTAGTTGAAGTTCTGATGTATAGTCATTCAAGAATCCTTCGTCTCTAGGTGTTTTCTTTCTTGACAATGAGGTGTGCATGTCTACTAATTAATCAAGTGATTGTTAGAGCATCCATGTGAAACACAGGCATTATTCAAGTAGTTTATTCTGCTGGTATATTGATGTGTGTAGGTCTCTGGATGTTTCTTCATAAGTTTGTGGTCATAATCGTGTTTTGAGGCCATAGAAATACTGGCCTACTAAGCAAGTTAGTCTCAAATGCAAACCTTTTCAATCATATTTTTGTACCGGACTCATCACCTTACTATGATCCCAATATAGAAGCTTATTCTACTTCTCCAGGTTTATTTCTTCGACTTGCTAAAGTTCACTGTTTGTACCAACTGTCCCAAGTAAACCATTATGTTACACTGCATTACTCTCTTTTTTTCCTTTTTTCCCAAGTTCTACATATGCTAAAAGTGTGTAATTTCATAACTTCTTTCCTTCCCCAGCAGACTCACGTCTTTAACAGTAATTTCATAACTTCTTTCCTTCCCCAGCAGACTCACGTCTTTAACAGTAATTTCATAACTTCTTTTCTTCCCCAGCAGACTCACGTCTTTAACAGTAATTTCATAACTTCTTTCCTTCCCCAGCAGACTCACGTCTTTAACAGTAATTTCATAACTTCTTTCCTTCCCCAGCAGACTCACGTCTTTAACAGTAATTTCATAACTTCTTTTCTTCCCCAGCAGACTCACGTCTTTAACAGTAATTTCATAACTTCTTTCCTTCCCCAGCAGACTCACGTCTTTAACAGTAATTTCATAACTTCTTTCCTTCCCCAGCAGACTCACGTGTTTAACAGTAATTTCATAACTTCTTTCCTTCCCCAGCAGACTCACGTCTTTAACAGTAATTTCTGTTTTACAAGATCTTAGCGAATTTCCCAAAATACTTTCCATAATTTACAAATTGTGTAGTTTTGCATCTTTTATAAAATTAACTCTATTTAATTATTAATTTAAGTTCAATAAATGTCTTGATCTTAAAACCTGAGAAAACTAGAAAAAACTACTGATACCTTCATTAATAAAACTGAACTCTTTAGGTCGTCTTTAAAAGACTTTGTTGTCGTGTCAATTTTCAACATTATGGATCTATAGTTTCAATCCTCTTCTGGTATGTTCATAGGAATATTTCCTTTTTCAAAAATTAACTCAGCTCTTCCTCTTTTATTTTGCCATAATATTTTCATTTTGTAATATTAAGAGCAGTTGAGAAGCATATTAATTAATACAATATATTTTGACAGTAATATTGATGCCCTGGAGCCCTCTGAAGGAATGATGAACATCCTCAGAAACACTGGAGTTTACACTCTCAAGTATCAGGAATTTATTGGCCTGGGACAGAGCACAGTTCCTAAAGGTGAGATTAAGATTAGGAAGAAGTTGGACATACCTACCATTAACGAGACACTACTGCCATACTTTATTTATCCTACTCATTTTTTTGCAAAGTAATGGTTTTATCAATTGAATATTGAGAATGAACGGTGACGTTAAAAAATAATTTGTTGTTATGAGCCCCTCAGCTTTGATAGAAAGAGTTCCGTCTCCCAGCCTTTGTAAATGTAAAGGTGAGCAGTAGTAGATGGAGTTACAGGTAGTGCAAATAGGTCATATGAAAAATAACTAAAAATCATGAGAAAGAAGTCCGTAGGAGTGCGTGGAGGAGGAAGTCAGTGCGTAAGCAAGGACAAGGTCATTATGTACACCTCTCATACACACGTACCGCTGACATCAACAAGTACACGCCAACTGGTCCGTGCAATGACTAAATTTTCCACTATGATTCCATAAGATATTATCATAGTCTCGTCTGACCTATTTGCAATATCTCATTAAATATTCTGCTTATCTGGCAGATGTTGACTTGCATAAGAAATAGTAAACAAAAACAAGAAAGATTTGTGCCTGGAATATTGAATGTTGTGTCAGACACAAATTATTATGTGTCTCTAAAGGAAGACCTTGAAGTGCTTGTCTCATTTTATTTTTTTCCTTCCTCAAACTTTTTTATTTTATTTCGTTAATAAGGCAAGCTGGTGGACGATAACTTGGGCAACATTGGTGCAACTACTGGTATGAACATCTGCCGTATAAAGCAAGTTTTATAACTTATTCCAGAATTCCTGGAGTGACTGATAATTTTGAAAAGCCTCTGCTGTTTGGCATCAACATTGAAAAAAAGGCGCCTTGTACTTTGATGATTGTTGCGAGTTAAATTGAAGAGTGTAAGTGAACATTAGTCAAATTTATATTTTAAATAGTATTTCTTCGCCTTTTTATTTGGACTGCATAGTTCTCAATGGGTCAAAAATATTAAATAAAAACTTGGAATCGTAGCATAAGTGAAAGCTGATTTCTGGATGACTTCAGACTCCAAACATGACAGAGAGTAACCATCTGGAATAGTGATCTCATTCACTTTACAGTGGTCTGTACACATTAGTAAACCTCCATCAACTTTCTTAACAAGGATGCACGGTGAAGCCCACTGACTAGATGACTCCTCCATTATTCCGTGTTCTAACAGAAATTCTACCTCCTGCTGAAGTAACCTGTTTTTCAGGATTAGCTCTGTAGGGGAGAGTTAAATAGGCTTAGTGTTTCCAACATCTACATCATAATATTTCATGGTACATTTTTTCAGGACGTCTGAAAATATATTAGGGTATGTTTGTATGAGGGCAGTTAGACTTATTATTTGATTTTTAGACAGTCACATCATTAAAGGGCTAGGGTCCTTGTGGAGGACAGAATTAGGAAGCTTAAGTTGAAGTTCAGGAACTGTGTGCAAGGAATCAAGATCGTCTACAGAGGCAGAGGACAGTCATTATTGGGGCTTTATGTGGACTATTAAATATTTTAATCTGATTGAGGTGGTAAGTTATACTTTTCGAGGGTTTATCAAGGGGAGCTACCACATAATTTACATCAGAGATTGCTTATGATTTGCAATGGTCCCATAAGTCTTGCTTCTCTATCATATATCTGTTTTATAGTGTTTTGACCAGATTTAAGTAAGCCTTAGCCAACTGACGGGCCACTTGCAACCTTGAAGAAGGGTAGTAGAGTGTTATGCAAGCGTATTCTCCCATCCATCTTTCCTTGAGCATTCGCAGAGGACCTCGTATATGTGCCCGATGATCAGCTCAAATGGACTGTACAATGCTGATTCCTGCACTGTTTCATTGTGAACAACAACAGAGGAAGTGATTCATCTCAGTCATGGTTTTTAGCGTCTGATGAAATCTTTCCAAGGCGCCTTGGGACTGAGGATGATAGGCAGTGGATAATTTATGAATTATACATAGCCTAGTTAAAGCTTCCCTAAAAGCTTTGGTTGTAAAGTTAGTACCCTGATCACTCTGAATAGACTTAGGAATGCCAAAATAAAATATAAATCTAGTTATGGCTTTAAGAATGGCTTTGGTTTTTATACTGCACATTAGGATTGCTTCTGGATACCTAGTAGCTTTGTTCATGACAGTAAGTACTGGTTTCCTGACTTGGATTTTGGTAATGGTCCTAGACAGTCAATGATTAGTTCTGCAGACGGTTCTCCATCTGCAGGTATGGGATGAAGTGGTGCAGGTTTAATGGTAGCCACACTTTGTCTTCTGGTCTCCACACTCTGGTAGCCACACTTTGTCTTCTGGTCTCCACACTCTGGTAGCCACACTTTGTCTTCTGGTCTCCACACTCTGGTAGCCACACTTTGTCTTCTGGTCTCCACACTCTGGTAGCCACACTTTGTCCTAACAAGGACGGATGTGATTCTTCACATCATGACTTATTTATGGCAACAAAAACTCTTTCAAAATTCTATACAGAGTTTTTGTAATTCTTAAATGACCTCTTAAAGAGCAATTGTGGCTATGTTCAAAATGTGTGACCTAAATTTCTTAGGCACTACCAGTCTGTCTGATTTTGGGCTCCCTCCCTCCCCTACCTCCTTACCAGTCTCTGTGCAGAGCAGAAGGTTGTGTTTAATTTTATATTTGACTGGGTGATCTAACTCTAGATCAGAGTCTTCCAAGGATGGGTCAGCATTCTCGACAAGCATCCCTTGGGATTTTTCCCGAGTTATGGCCAACATCGGAGAAGAATTAATCACTATAGGCTCTTGACATTTAGTCGAATTAAGAATGTTATTACCCAGCAATAACATGGCATCTTTCATATGGAATCCTTTAGAAACACCTACAGTCAAATATCCCGTATAATATTTACTTACACATATGTATATGTAAAGGGACAGAAAATACAGCTCCTCCAAATGCTTGTGAGAAAACAGAGAGGCGCAATGACATTCATTCATAGGAGGAATATTCCCTCTCTTATAAGGGAACAATAAGTCCCGATATCCCTAAGAGTTATTACTTCAATTTTTTTTCATTCTCCTGAAGGGATTTGTGGCATTTACTGTAGCATGGAGCCATACAACACTCTTCTTATTTCTGGTTCATCTTGAATGGAAGAATGTTGATTTTTCCTAATGGTTGGGGCTTAATTGGGCAGACAGACTTGACATGGCCGGGTTTATGACAACTGAAACAAGTTACCTTATATTTTACTTCGCTTCCTTGTTGATTTTGTGGCTGGTACCACTCTGTGTACTGGTGTCATTGTTCACCATGATGACCATAAGTTTGAGGTTGTCATTCACCAGGTTGACCACAAGTTTTATGCCATGGCTCTCCAGACGACTTAGTTGGTTGGCATCCTCCAGTCAGGGGCTCGTCTCTCACGATCTCTATTCATGCCAGATTGTTGGGAAGAAAGATTAGATCTCTCGGACAAGAAGCAGTAAGCCTCAAAAGTGTCAGCCAGCCTGGCAGCTTCCATTCCAGTGGTAAACGAATGATCTTCAAGAAAGGCTCTAACTTCTGGCGACACCACTCACCTTACACCATTTGGTGAAGATTTTTGACTGCTGCCTTACAAAGTCTACATGAGAATGACACAGTTGACGCTTGTACAATTGAATTTCCTCCTGTACTTGGCGGGAATAAACTGATATACTCCAAGAACCGTTGTTTTAACAACCCGATAATCAGCAAATTCTTTATTATTTAAAAGAGCTGTAAACTCTCGCGATTGTCCTTAGAAGACTGTATGCACCAATGCTGTACAATTCTCCCCAGGCCACCTCAGTGCTCGAGCTGGTTTTGAAATGCCTCGAAAAACTGCTTAGGCTCAGACACGACAAAGCGAGGTACAAACGGCACTGCTTTTTGTACGCTAAAGCAGCCACCCTCAGTCTGCTTAAATTGCCTCCTTTCATTCTCTCTATCAAACTCCTCTTTAGCAAATGTCGCTGCTCTCTAGTTGTTTCGAGACTGAGTTTAGCTAACTCAAGCGCCAACGAAGCTGACTCACCCTGAGACAAACCCGTTGCACCATCACGAGACTGCTGGTCTGATTGCTCTGGTGTTAACCCTTCTAATTATGAAGGAAACTCAGCAGAGATCGGCGATTAATTGCTCTTGTAGTGGGAGATACCTCAATTTTGGTGTGCCACAGTTGCTTCAACCCTTATTTTGATACGAATAATGTCACAAAGCTGCACAACAGTGAGAGTTCGTTGGTATTCAATGACAGTGGAATGAGCAATTATCCAGCAATGCCGTAGATATAGTTTGGACAGATTTAGGAGAGTATACTCCGACACCAACCACCTGACCTGTGTTGGTGGCATAACCCGCTATAAAGTGCTGTTTGCAATACACACAACAAGCAGCAATAGCACAGTATGAATTGCGAGATATATACACTGTGGCAAGACTGACAGGCAATACAAAAGGCAATAGCGACGCAATCTTAATGATACCAAGACCAGTTCTAGCTCCAGCTCCAGCTCCCGGACAAAGCTCTCATACTATGAACACAGGTAAGAATGACCTGTGAGACCTGATTGTAATAGGAAATGGAGCAAACAAAACTCAATAGTAAACTATAAGGTGTATTTGCCTTCACCAGATGATATATACAAGTATGTACACTATGTATGGATGGAATAGTAAGTGTACACGATGGTGACAGATGACAAAGCAGAAGCCATAGAGTGCACCATAATCAGCCAGCAGGTAGACAAGTCTGCCAACGCTTACTGCAAGTGAGCCACGTTGCTTCAGCTTTGGTGGGCTTGCTTGGGATTGGCCAATGAACCAAGGTACAGATTTGGTGGAAATAAATGGCATAAAATACCGACACAATGGAAACATAAACACAAATGCAGTATAATGTCATCCTTTATTGACAACGGTTCGCCCATGCAGTCACAAACAGATCTACCTGGGTGAAACATACTTGAGTATTTATAGGATGAGAATGCTGGGTCAGGTGGAGAAAGCTGCATGTGACAATCTTCCGGGTAGAGTGATAGAGTCTGAAAACTTGGGTAACTTTTAAAAGAGATTGGATAAGTATATGTGTAGACCTTCTGCAGCGTTCCTCGATTCTTATGTTCTTATGTGGGATAACGATGAAGAAGTTTCTTGGCACTAGGTTCAGCTATCTTATAGAAGCCGTTGTTCTGGTTGAAGTTGTTGGATGTACAGATAAGTGATGATTCCAGGATTCTTCGGTATTGAGTGTTGTCTTCTCAGGCGGTAAGTCTTGCGTTTCTTTAGTTGAGTAAATGGTTGTGTGAATTTCGGTGTTGAACACAGACATTCCTTGGATCATCAGATCTGCCTGCGTACTGTGTTCTGAAATACGTGTTTGGAGGTCTCTGGATGTTTCGCCGACGTATAATTTGCTGCAGTCATTACAAGGGATTGTGTATATCCCTGCAGAGGATTAAAGCTTATCCTGTCTATTACTGGTAATGTCCTTGATGGTGGTGGATGTGGAGGCAGATACTTGTAATTAGGTTTTAGAAAAGATGTTGGAAACGTGTTTGGCAATGGAGTTGGTGGGGAGGACTATGTATCTCTTCTCGGCAGTGTTTTCTCTGGGTGTGTTGAAGATGTTTAATGCCCGCCGTCTGCAGTCTCTGATGAAGTGACG
Source organism: Cherax quadricarinatus (assembly GCF_026875155.1). Lineage (NCBI taxonomy): Eukaryota > Metazoa > Arthropoda > Malacostraca > Decapoda > Parastacidae > Cherax > Cherax quadricarinatus. The sequence goes on from NC_069457.1 coordinate 26,075,613, forward strand.
AGGATAGTGGAGTTTAGAAAATACTTGTTCAATTATAGTGCATTCTTCCTCAAGGAACTCATTGCTGCAGATTCTGAGTGCACGCAGGAAAAAGCCTATAATTAAACCACGATTAGTTTTGGTGTAGTGGTGAGAGAAGAAGTGGAGAAGATCGTGTTTTTTGGTAGGTTTTCGATAGACTTTAAAACGAAGTTCATGGTCAGCTTTGCAGACCATGTTCTTCTCAACTTGTCGGTTTTTTTAACCATTTATCACACGCTGGACTTCTGTTGCTTACACTTCTTGATATAAATCTGAATAATCTATTTGCCTTATTATGCACGCCTATGCATTACTGTCTTGGTTTAAGGTTGCTGCTTACCATAACCCCAAAGTCCAGAACTTTGTACTTATTTACATTAAACTGCATCTGCCACTTTTCTTACAACGAATTGAGTTTGTCTAAATCCTCCTGAAGTTCTGTGACATCTACGTTCGAATCGATTATCCTACCTATCTTCGTGTCATCAGTGAAGTTGCTCATATCAGTAGCATTTCCTTCATCAAAGTCATTGATTAATATTATAAACAACAATGGGCATAAAAATGATTCCTGTGGAACGCCACTTGTTACATATCCCCACTCAGACTAAACCCCATTTATGCACACTCTCTGTTTCCTATTGGTGAGCAATGACTCGATCCATAACAACACTTTTCCCCCAGTGCCATGAGCTGCTACTTTCTTTAACAGTCTCTGATGTGGTACTCTATCACAAGCTTTACCAATATCCAAATAAACAATATTGAATTCTATATCGTGATTAAAGGCCTCAAAACCTTTACTGAAGACTGTCAGTAAATTAGGCAAGAACTGCCCCTCGTGAATTCATGCTGACTAACACTAATCAAATTATACTTATCAAGATGGCTTCTTATAATATCAGCTATAACTGACTCTGAAGATTGAGACACTTATGCAGCATATGGTAATTTTTATTGAAGAAACGTTTCGCCACACAGTGGCTTCATCAGTCCAGTACAAAGAAAGAAAGTGTAAGGAGAGGAGTTTGAGATAATCAGTCCCTCATCCTGGAGTCGATATGATCAGTCCATCAATATTAGTACTTTCTACAAGAGTGATGGAGTGATCACATCGACTCCAGGCTGAGGGACTGATTACCTCGAACTCCTTCTCTCCTTTCAACTTCCTGCTTTGTATTGGACTGATTAAGCCACTGTGTGGCGAAACGTTTCTTCAATAAAGATTTCCATATGTAGCATAAGTGTCTCAATATTCAACTTGTCGTTTTTAAAACCATTTATCACACATAATTGACCTATAATTGAGGTTAGGCTTATTGGGCGGTAATTTGACGGTAACGACTTGTCCCCTGTTTTAAAAACAGGAATTACTTTGGCCATCTTCCACATATCAGACACTACACCTGTTTGAAGAGATAAATTAAAATTATTAGTCAATGGTTCACAGAGTTCCATTTTGCATTCCTTAAAGTTCATCAGGGCCTGGCCATTTATTTTGTTTCAGTCAGTCTACTTGTTTCCTAACCATTTCACTAGTGACTGTGATGTTACATACTTTATCGTCTTCAGACCCACTGTAAAAACTAATTACTGGGATATTGTTAGTGTCTTCCTGTGTGAAAACCGAGAGAAAATAATTATTTAAAATCGAGCACATTTCATTCTCCTTGTGAGTAAGATGCCCAGAGTTATTTTTAGGGGGACCTATCATTTCTCTAACTTTCGTTCTATAAACCTGAAAAAAAACTTTTGAGTTAGTTTTCGAATCCCTTGCAACTTTAATTTTGTAGTCCCATTTAGCTTTTCTTATCCCCTTTTTAACATCCCTGTTAATGTCAATATACTGATTCATAAGATCACCCTCACCTCTCTTGATGCGCCTATAATTTCCTTTCTTTTGCCCTAAAAGATATTTGAGCCTATTATTAATTGATTTAGGGGCATTTCTATCTAATTTCTTTATATGGAATAAAAGTACTTTGGGCAGCATGTAAAGTGTTTAGAAAGCTTTCATACTGATAACTTTCTTTGTTACCCCAGTTCACAGATGATAGTTCTTCTCTAAGCCCATTGTAATCTGCTAATCGAAATCTGGAACTGTTACTGAGTTATCCCCAGTATCATACTTCCACTCATTGCTAAATGTAATTGATTTGTGGTTGCTTGCGTGAAGTTCCACTGGAATTTCTAAATTATTAACAAGGGTTTCTTTGTTTGCCAGAACCATGTCAATCAGGTTATTTCCCTTTTTAGGTTCTTTAACAAACTGCTTTAAAAAAACAATCATGAAAAACAATCCTTTTTTTAAAGTCTCCATAGAATTACAACGTTATCGTGCATTGTGACCCTAACATTTTCTTCCCACAGTAGTCTTCCTCGATCTCTATCCAAGTTTGGGGGATGGTATATCACACCTAAAATCAACTTTTCCTGGCTCTCTGAAAATTCTACCCAAACAGACCCAGTATGAATTTTAGACTTTATACCCATTTTATGCAACAATAAACTATCCCGGACATTGAGTGCCACCCCACTCCCCTTTCTGATACCTCTGTCCACTTTGAACAATTTAAAACCCTGAATGTGACATTCAGCAGGCATGTCCCTATTTATCATATTAAACCATGTCTCACTTACGGCAAAAACATCACTGTTACCTGCACTTGCAACTAATCTCAATTCGTCCTTCTTATTTCTCGCACTATGACTATTAGCATAATATATATTTAGAAAATTTCCCTTCTCTTTTCTCTTTCTGCTGATTTCTGTTCCACTATACCTGTTACTGTCCTTGTCATCTAGTGCCACTGGCTCTCCAATATTCACCAATAACTCTACCTCAATCTGTCTATAACTGGTTTCCCTAAAACTCACACTATCGCTACACTGAGAATTCACTGATTTTCCACAAAGACCCATGCCAATATCTATTTCTAGTTTAAAGACTTAAAAGCTCCCTCCAGTGGCTAGGGCCCCCACCCCAAACCTAGATAAGTGAGCCCCATCCCGGCATTCATGTCGTTTCTGCCATAGAAGAGGTCCCAGTTGTCTGTGAATGTTGCTGCATTTTCCTTACAGTGTTTGTCCAGCCAGCAATTGCCACCAATTGCCCTATACAACCATTCCTTTCCAACTCCTCTCCTGGGCAAAATGCCACATATCACAGGGTTCCCACCCTTTTTCCAAATTATCTCGATTGTTTTCCTATACCTGCTAATCAGGTCCTCACTCCTACGTCTGCCAACATCGTTGCCTCCTGCACTGAGGCAGATAATAATATTGCTCGCATTACCTTTCATGATTTCGTCTAGACGGCTAACAATATTTCCCATCCCAGCCACAGGAAAAGATACCCTCTGCCTCCTCTTCCTGTCCCTAAGACAAAAAGCATTATCTATAAAGTTAACCTGACTGTCCCCAATTAAAATAATGTTCTTACCTTCACTGGTGGAGTTGGTGGTGACGTTCTCGGTGGTCTTCGTTGGGATGGCGTTCATTGGGGTTTCAATGGATGTCGACTCACCCTCATCTGCCAATGCTTCCTTGGTGCTCGTTGTGATGTTCCCAGCAGACAACTTGCATTCATCGGGTAGCACTGAAAATGGGTTCAAAGTTTCCACAGTAAATTTTTGGATCTTAATTATAGAAGTAGTAGTAGTAATACAATATGATAGAACAATCAATTTGCATGTGAGTAAAAGGTATTATTTGGATAGCATAAAAATATGTTAGATAAATATTTCTGTTGGTGGCTGGATTTGAGAAGGTCTGTTTCAGTGTTCCTCCTCTTTTATGTTCTTGTGTAGCATTAGCAGCAGCGACTTTGTGATGGCAGGGTTTATTGTTTTATGTTCTTGTGTAGCATTAGCAGCAGCGACTTTGTGATGGCAGGGTTTATTGTTTTATGTTCTTGTGTAGCATTAGCAGCAGCGACTTTGTGATGGCAGGGTTTATTGTTTTATGTTCTTGTGTAGCATTAGCAGCAGCGACTTTGTGATGGCAGGGTTTATTGTTTTATGTTCTTGTGTAGCATTAGCAGCAGCGACTTTGTGATGGCAGGGTTTATTGTTTTATGTTCTTGTGTAGCATTAGCAGCAGCGACTTTGTGATGGCAGGGTTTATTGTTTTATGTTCTTGTGTAGCATTAGCAGCAGCGACTTTGTGATGGCAGGGTTTATTGTTTTATGTTCTTGTGTAGCATTAGCAGCAGCAACTTTGTGATGGCAGGGTTTATTGTTTTATGTTCTTGTGTAGCATTAGCAGCAGCGACTTTGTGATGGCAGGGTTTATTGTTTTATGTTCTTGTGTAGCATTAGCTGCAGCAACTTTGTGATGGCAGGGTTTATTGTTTTATGTTCTTGTGTAGCATTAGCTGCAGCGACTTTGTGATGGCAGGGTTTATTGTTTAATGTTCTTGTGTAGCATTAGCAGCAGCAACTTTGTGATGGCAGGGTTTATTGTTTTATGTTCTTGTGTAGCATTAGCAGCAGCGACTTTGTGATGGCAGGGTTTATTGTTTTGAGAATGATTTTTGGTAATACTTCAGGGATGATTAAATTGCCTTTATTTTAATAATAATAATAATAATAATAATAATAATAATAATAATAATTATTATTATTATAATCAAAAAGAAGCGCTAAGCCACAAGGGCTATACAGCAATAATAATAATAATATCCTTATTTACTACAAGTAAATGAACGTGGTATACAGTCCTAGCTGACATTAATGACATACTATTATATAGAAAGCCCCTTGTTATGCTCAACATTTCGGGCAAATAAGTCAGTGCCCCAGGATGCGACCCACACCATTCCACTAACACCCAGGTACCCACTTTTGTGATGGGGAACATAGACAACAGGTGTAAAGAATGCTTCTACCCTGGCTGAGAATTGAACCCAGGCCCTGGCCGTGTGAAGCAAGAGCTTAGCCACCAGGCTTCATCATATCTGAAGTACAAGCAAAACTCCTTCTCAAAACCATGCCATCAACAAAATCCCTGGAGTATCTCAGTTTTGTGGCTATGCTAAATATCTTGTTGATTTCATCTTCTAAATACTCAGGACTGCAGATACACAATGCTCTCAGGAACATTGTAAGGAAAACACTCCTTTTGACCCTAGATTCATGACTGGAATAATAACATTTATCTCCAAGGTACAGCTGACATCAGTAAATGTAAAGTTTATTTGGTTGTATCTGCGCCAAGTTACGTACGTGTAAAAAATCCGGTCAGTACCTGTGAACTTCACGTACCTAATTTCTCATATTTGTGATGTAATTGAACGGTTTAGCAAACCGTTTAATTACCTCATGTCACATACGGCAACATCTCGGGATCTTGATACAGAGATTTCTTGAAAACATGTCTATCCTATAGACACGACTTCCACTAGTGGATTTGTCCACTGGTGAATCCGTCTACCACTGTTCTACCTCATCTGTCATCAGTATATAAGCCCAATCTACGCTGAATATGATGCAGTTTTGTCAAGATTGATGGATTGAACACTTTGACTATGCGTGGCAAAACGTTTCCAGAACAGAGATACCCAAATAATTATCATCATCTCGGTTTTGTAAACCGTTTATTCTCACATGATTTTACATATTTATGCACAGTAAGAACGTTTAATTGATTATATATTTTTTTGGCAGATACTTACGACGTGGTCGTTGTTTGTGGTTCATTTGCTCCAGGTCACATCCAAGTTGAAGGAATCAATGATCTGATCAATGTTGCAAAGCCGGGTGAGTCAACAAACATTGTCTAGTTAAAATGTGAAATAGATTCTCAGGAGTTAAGTAAATATAAAATAATAAATTATGATAACTTCCAAAACATATAATATCCAACATTACTATGTTCTTAATGAGAATATTAACAAGAGACATCATCTATTTTTAGTTAGTGCATGAAAAAACTTTAAAATATATTATATATGTATTATATATATATATATATATATATATATATATATATATATATATATATATATATATATATATATATATATATATTATATAATATACATATATAGGATGGGGTCCACCTCTGGTGTAAATTGTGGGATCCATAGCCTTGGAAAAGTGGATAAAAAGGCTTCAAGGAAGAATATTTGGATTTCTTCCTGAACCGTTTGAATATTCCACTTCCCCTACCACCCCATCTTTTCATTTTTTTACCAATAGGAATATTTTATTACATAATATGGTACAGAAGATTTAAGAGATACATTTTTTATATAAAGGTGGCATATACGGTACATGTTGTTACGTGTGTATCACCGATTATAAGGCGAAAATCTCATCCAGGAACTTTTGGTCCTGGACTTCAGTCTTGTCCCTAAGATGATCAGGAAGAATCACTGCTACAAGCCCTCTGGATGCAATACATGAGGACAGAAAAGCAGGTAGCGCAATCTTTGATGACTTGCGGACACCAATGCCTCCTAGTCTGACTGGAAGTGTAGCTTGGTTCCACTGCCCGTCTTCTAGAGTAAGGTTAAGTACTTTCGTAAAAATCTGCCTCAGGATACTGTCATATTCGTGCAGTATAGGGTTATCATATGAAGGTGCACATCTTAGGAAATATGTCAACCTGGGCAGACTCAAGCACTTTGTAAGAAGGTACAAGGCATCGTGGGTGTCCAGATTGCCTATTCGTTGTTCCATTCTCCTTAACTCTTCCAGTGTCTTCCTGAGAATTGTGTCAATGGCATTGCTTCCCAGAGGTGCTCCTAGCAAGACACTATTTGTGGGGGCAAAGACTGCTGCTCCTGGTAGTTTTGATCTTACTGCGTTTATCACTTGTTGATTTACTGAGATGATTTCACATTTGGATGGATTCAGGATGAGACCCATTTCCTGTCCCCGTGTCATTACCTGTGTAAGATCATGTAGGAGGGACCCACTCACATATAACTTATATCCCTTCAAACGCAACTCACATCCAAACTTGTAATTATGCTTCTGTATGAAACATATATCCACATCAAATCTCCTCAAAAACCATTCCATCCACACTCTCTTAACCTCACCTCTCAGGCCGTTAACATTAATGGTGACCAACTTGAATTATTACAATAAAGGCGGCTTCCCCCGCCGCTTTTGAAGGTTGCTCGAAAGACGTGTCTGTTGACTATAGCCACGTTTGTCACTTGGTCTATCCAGACCTCCGATCCCCCCCTTTTCCTTCGACCCTTGCAGCACCACAGAACCGGTGCCACCATTTCCCGGGAGATCTAGCACGGTCTTCCAAGGTTTCTTTCCAGATCTCTGCCCTGTGTTCTGAACTCTTCCATCAGAATGTACGATGGTATAGGTTGTCTCAATGTCATCTTCAAGGTGAAAGATCCCTCTGGCAGCCCCATATAAGGCCCATCCTTCCACACTCCCAATTCTGCCGAATGGATCTTGCCATACCTACGGAATACCTCCACAACATCATATTCCAAGGCCTCAAAGGGGACATTTCTCACCTTTACCCACGTTACATAGCTTGATACGTCATGTAGGCAGACCTCCACTGCAGAATTAACGGTCATCCTCTTTTCTTGGAACGCGTCGACTATGCTGGAGTAAAACCCAGCATTCTTGAACTTGATGAAGATCCTGGACACTCCATTCACTGCTACACCATACAACTCGTCGTTCGGTATGCCGTACACATCGCGGATGATACTTGGCAGAAGCACCTGCATTGTAGAACCACTCAGGGTACCACGTACCAGCTCTACACAGACAGTATTTACCCTGCGTCCATGTCTGTCTGCCATTTTCATTGCTCAAAACAGGAAAACTGCGCAGAAAATCAGATGATTCGGGAGCTACTGCGCAGCCTGTCCACACGGCCAGAGAACGATGAGGACAATGATTTTGGGCAAATTAGGTTGGTTTTGCCTCAGAATGCGACCCACATCAGTCGACTAACACCCAGGTACACATTTTACTGATGGGGAGCATGGACAACCAGTGTATAGAAACACGTTCAATGTTTCTAAGCTTGGTTTAGCCACCAGGCCACGGACACCCACATGGTATAACTATGCTCTCATATATTCCAGACTCCTCACTACACCACTCAACCTTTCCCCCTGTTATGACCAAGGTCATAATGAGATTAATTTATTTATGTATTATCCACTTAATATTATACTCGGGGTTTCTTTATTATTAGCTAAATTAAAGATTCCACTAGTTAATAATATTATCTGATTTAGGAATATAACCGGGTATGATGTGTATATATACATTTATTTTGAGTAATGTGTTGGGTAGGTAGGTAACAGCTGGCTAAGAGTTGAAACAAGGTATGTCCTTGTAGGGTAGTTTAGCCTACTCTTCCCTCTCCCCTTTGGCGAGTTGATGTCATGTAGGGATTAACTGTGTCAGTTCAGTTCGCTCTCTCTGCCGACTCAGTGTGCATTGACTGAGCTACCCCTCTAGTACTCTGCCTTATTCTCACTTGGATAGAGAATTCTGTTATAGAATCTCCTGAACCAGCTTGAGGTTTATTCTGACGTGAAGTCTGCGGAAAGTTATATACTGTTACCTTCAGTATACGATGTGACGACCTGTGTCAAGTTTAGAACTTTAAGTGATATATTCCTTATGCCAGGGAGTTACTCAGTGAAGGTGTCCATTCTCAATGTATATACTCGCGTACAAGTAATGTCATTATTGAGGAAGCAGTAATATTCCTCTGATTATTTAACAAGTGTAGTGGCCATATTGATGTACATTCTATTTAAGAGTTTTTTTTATGTGAATGAAAGTTTCTGACGAAGTGATATATAATAGATATTTATGAATATCTAAGAAGTATTTAAGCTTTTAAATAAAAAGAAACTAGAAAAGACTGAGTAACTATTATTTGTGCCTTACATTTCTAAGTTTGGAAGTATCTTCTCATTCTATGAAGTGTATTGTTATGGAGTGCACTAACCTGGCTAAAGATTAAGATTCGAACCGTAACAAGTGGGGGCCTGTTTCGGGAGCTTTGAACTTCTTGACCATGGATCGTGACATATCAGTTAGGGAAGGACTTGACTCCAGATACGCTGAAGACTTTACCACTACAACAATGCTGGCAAGTGGCTAGATATTTGGAAGTTTCTTATAACAATCGTTATACAACGAGTACCGTCCGTTCTATAATACAGAACATATTGTTTTCTCAGCCCTCTGACACTGTTCCAATGTTGGACTCGCATGGCAACACACCCTCGGAGGAATCTTTGTCCCTAGGAGTAGCTTATTTGGTGGCTTCATCTGAAGGCCTCACTTTGGGAGTAGAGGCTATGTCTCGGGACAACGTGCCACCTGATTCGTGTAATGAGAGCCCATTAGCTAGCCCTGGTCATGTGGGAACGACCGGAGATGAAGCTCGTCCCAAGCTTTGCCTAGAGGGACACACTCCTCCCACTCTTCCAGTACCTTTGACTCCTATCTCACTCGAACACTTTCAACGTCTGGAATATCTTATAAAGTTGCAAACAGAGCAACTGGAATCCCAGCGCATGTTGTATAAAGAAGAGTTCGAGAGGGAAAACATCCGATTCGAGAGGCAAAAAGAGGAGGAAAAGAGTAAGTCGTCCGCTACTCCAACCTTGACCTTTGACCTGCACAGGGCTGCCTAATTAGTGCCCAGGTTTTGTGAAACAGGCTTGGACACTTACTTCGACATATTTGAGTATCAGGCACGAGGGATGAGATGGCCTCGTGAACATTGGGCTACCTTACTTCACACCACTCTTAAAGGTAAGGCTCAATCGTGTACTGCAGCTCTCCCACATGACAAGTATGCAGATTACGAGGCAGTTAAGATCATTTTAAAGGAGTATGACTTACTTCCCGTAAGTTATCAGTGTACCTTCCGCTCTCTATGAAGACTGCCTGCCCAAACCTGGGTAGAATTTGCCCGGTAAAAGGTGGCTCTAGAGCGATGGCTGAGGTCATCTGGGTGTGATACTATGGAGCGTCTGATACAGTTGATCTTACAAGAAGAATTTCAGAACTCTCTGACGGGCGATGTACGCTCCTTTGTCATCGAACACCAGACTGCACACGTGTTGGCCTCTGCTTCTCTAGTTGATCACTTCGAGATAATCTCTCAATTGACAAAGGAAAAAGGGTCTTAGAGAGAGAGCCAGGTTATGTTCTTCTAAGAGTCAGCCTTTCTCTCCTAGGAAAACGGATCAGCATACCTCTCCTCATTCAGCAAAAGCCTACTCGAGTGTCGTCAATAGTAATGGTAAAGGAAGACCATCTTATGAGAGAGATATATCAAGAAGAGGCCCAACTTGCTCTTATTGTCAGAAACCAGGCCATTGGAGGCGCTCATGTTTCCAATTAAGTCGAGACCGTAGGCGGTCAGGTTCCGAAAGATTACCTGTACAGATGACGTCTTCCTCCAAATCGAAGTGCCTAATTCTCTCTGAGTTGTTCGCAGACAGTTTCGGAAGCCATGTTGCCTTACTTCTTTAAGGGTAAGGCTGGAATTGCAGAGGACCAAATGGTGGACATAGTATCCTATCGGGATACAGGAAGCTACCTGGCCTTACTGAGAAAATGAGTACTTTGTCTAAATGATGACATTTATATTAACCTGGATGTTCTGCTAGAAGGTTAAGGTGGTGCCATCACAAGAGAACCCCTTCATAATGTGTATGTGAACGTAGATTCATATCAGGGTAAAGCTGTTGTGGGCTTTTCTGATACTGATTTTCCCATTAAGAGTGTGGATCTATGGGTGGGTAATGATTTAGGAAGAGGATTAATTTGCCGAGAACCTTATGTTATAGAGAAGTTCTCTGGAGAGAATTACGCCATTGAAAGGTGTAAGGAAGGTCCTCGTTTATTCCCTCTTACAGCTATAACAAGGGCTATGGCTAAAAATTTGGAACCACTGCCTACTCGTGATGAACCCTCAGATTGGGGTTTTGATGATCTGTTCAGTGCCAGTGATCAACCCAAAGTCGAAAATCAGCCTCCAAAATCCCAAGTGGTAGATTTTGCCCCATTACGGAGTAACGATTTTAATTAATCGGGAAAATTTAGTGAAAGAACAGCTTGAAGACCCGTCGTTGAAACAGGCCAGGGATCAAACGCTTACTGATGGAAGCTGCGGGTAAGGAAGAATGTTTTTATTACTCTGACGGTATCCTGATGAAGAAATTTCCGTCGACTTCAGTTAATTCATGTCTCAAGCCAAAACAGCTTTTGGTTTTACCTGTCAGATTTCGGGAGTTAGCGTTGGAAGTGGCACATTCTAGCCCCATGGGCGGACATTTGGAAATAAGAGACTCGAGGAAAATTAACCCGATATTTCTTCTGGCCCAAGATGAAGGATACCGTGACTGAGTACTTGAGAAACTGTGCTATTTGCCAGCTCATTGGAAAGCCTGCACAAAAACCTCCTCCTGCACCCCTCTTACCTATTGCCGTAGAAGGCGAACCCTTCTCTCGGATCGTAGCAGACTGTGTGGGACCTCTCCCAAAAACTAGGCTTGGCAACCAATATCTTCTTACTATAATGGATACGACTACTCAGTATCCAGAGGCTGTGCCCCTACGCAAGATTAGTGCTAAGGCTATTGTGAGATTCCTATTTAAATTCTTCACACAGTTCGGATTCCCTAAGGAGATTCAATCTGACAGAGGGACGAATTTCACATCAAAGATTTTCCGTGAAGCTATGTCCAGGGTCGGAGTTAAACCCATTGTTTCAACAGCATATAGACCCCAAGTCCAGGGTGTCATAGAGAGGTTTCACCAAACCCTTAAGATCATGATGAGGGCATACTGTGAGCAGTTCTCAACAGACTGGGATGAAGGTATTCCTTTCCTCCTTCTTGCCTTACGAGAGAGTGAACAGGAAAGCTTAGGATATAGTCCTTTTGAGCTTATTTATGGCCATGCAGTCAGAGGACCATTAGTAATGCTAAAGAGGAGCCTCCTTTCTCCCACGGCAATGCAAGAACACTTGGTTTTTGCTCGGCAATTGGCCGCTGACAACCTCGGACATGCTCAAAACCATATGAAACAACGTTATGACAAGACTGCTGTTGAGCGTTCATTAAATGTGGGAGACAGTGTTAGCTTTAAAGCCGGTGCCAGGCCATACCTTGCAACCCAAGTATTAGGGTTCAATGGAGGTGATAAAGAAGTTGAGTAAGGTAAATTATGTGGTAAGAACACCAGGAAGAAGAAACTCTACTTGAACTTACCATGTAAATCAGCTAAAGAAATACTACGAAGGGCTTGTCCCTGTGGCTGCAGTGAGGACACAAGAAGGTGGCTCAAGTAAGGAAGATTGTTCCCATGGAGTAGAGATAAAACTGAAGAACTTGGAAATAATGGAAACCTTAGATGATGATCTCGGTAACTTAGAAAAGGAAAGAGCAAGTGAAATCCGAGACTTAATTTACACCTATAGAAGTCTCTTTGGAGATATCCCCAGACAGTGCACCATGGGGATCCACGATGTGGACGTGCAAGGAGCTGCTCCGGTTAAACAAGCTCCGTATAGAGTCAGCCCAGTAAAGAATAAAGCTCTGCGGGAGGAAATAAGTTTCCTGTTGAATCATGGTTTGATTGAACATAGCAAGAGCCCTTGGGCTTCACCGTGTGTCCTTGTACCTAAGTCGGACGGTTCATTTAGAATGTGTACCGACTATCGGAGAGTAAATTCCCTAACGGTGCCTGATGGATTCCCCCTTCCTAGGGTTGACGACTTAATAGACAGCGTCTCCAGTGCAAAGTATGTCAGTCGTTTAGACCTCCTGCGTGGTTATCAGGATGATGCCCTTCGGGCTCTGCAACGCCGCCTCGACCTTCCAGAGGCTTATGAATCAGCTGACGTACGACTTGGAAGGAACAGAAGCCTACCTAGATGATCTGGTGATATTCAGCGATGACTGGCCTCAACACCTGATTTGTCTGGAAGCGTTCTTGAAAAGGCTAGATGAACACCATTTTACTGTCAACCTTGCCAAGTGTGAGTTTGGTCAGGCCCGGATAAAATATCTGGGATTTAATATAGGACAAGGCACGGTTGACCCCGTCAATGCGAAGATTCTTGCTATTATGGATTTTCCGCTCTGCAAGACAAGAAAGGTGTACAGAGGTTCCTAGGGATGGCCGGTTACTACCGTTGGTTTTGGCCTAATTTTTCACAAGTGGCGGCACCCCTGTTTGAACTTACAAGTTCTAAAGTTCCTTTTAAATGGACGGCTACAAGTGAGTTAGCCTTTGCTCGTCTAAAGCGTCTACTTGGTTCCTCTCCAATTCTACAGAGTCCGGCGTTCGACGCTCCCTTTACTTTACAAGTGGATGCCAGCGAGTATGCAGTCGTTGCATACTTCTGATCTTTTACACCCAGTCTATTATTTTTCTGCTAAATTGAAACCCCATCAATTAAGTTATGCAACCGTTGAAAAGGAGGCACTAGCATTGGTCTTAGCCTTGGAACACTTTGAAGTCTATCTCGGGACTACCCCTCATAAAATTAGAGTAAAAACAGATCATAATCCCTTAACCTATTTAAACACCATGAAGGCTAAGAATGCTAGAATACAAAGATGGTCTTTTACGATACAACCTTTTTTCTATAAGTATTAACCATATTAGAGGAGCTGATAACGTGATTGCTGACACTGTCCCGTCCTTAAGACATGTAATTAAATTTGATTTTACAAAACAGGGGATTTATGGTACATTTTTATAGAGATGTATCTGTTTAATGCATTTTCTTAATGCTATTTGTTTACTTAGTTATCTGATTCTTGTAACCACTGAGGAGACCTGTCACTTAAGACACCATATGGTATCCAGAACTTATTTCTGCGGTGGCAGTCTCCTGTTGTCTTACCCTGACTTCTGCTACAAAGGGTCACTTTATGGGGAAACGCCTTTTACCAGCTCTGGTTACGTGGTGTCTACACATACGTGGTTTGGCGACGACAAGACTTTATTTTCTTATTGGAGAAGCAGCATTTGTCACCAGGGTCTTTGTCAGAGGAATATGTATTCTGGTTTATATTCTATTTTTGAAGTCCTCTTCTACGGCGAAGTTTAGTCGTCGAAAGGGGGGGGGGGTGTTATGACCAAGGTCATAATGAGATTAATTTATGTATGTATTATCCACTTAATATTATACTCGGGGTTTCTTTATTATTAGCTAAATTAAAGATTCCACTAAATTATAATATTATCTGATTTAGGAATATACCCGGGTATGATGTGTATATATATATTTATTTTGAGTAATGTGTTGGGTAGGTAGGTAACAGCTGGCTAAGAGTTGAAACAAGGTATGTCCTTTTAGGGTAGTTTAGCCTACTCTTCCCTCTCCCCTTTGGAGAGTTGATGTCATGTAGGGATTAACTATGGCAGTTCAGTTCGCTCTCTCTGCCGACTCAGTGTGCATTGACTGAGCTACCCCTCTAGTACTCTGCCTTATTCTCACTTGAATAGAGAATTCTGTTGTAGAATCTCCTGAACCAGCTTGAGGTTTATTCTGAAGTGAAGTCTGCGGAAAGTTATATACTGTTACCTTCAGTATACGATGTGACGACCTGTGTCAAGTTTAGAACTTTAAGTGATATATTCCTTATGCCAGGGAGTTACTCAGTGAAGGTGTCCATTCTCAATGTATATACTCGCGTACAAGTAATGTCATTATTGAGGAAGCAGTAATATTCCTCTGATTATTTAACAAGTGTAGTGACCATATTGATGTACATTCTATTTGTGTTTTCTTATGTGAATGAAAGTTTCTGACGAAGTGATATTTAATAGATATTTATGAAAAGAAGAAAAGAGAAAAGACTGAGTAACTATTTGTGCCTTATATTTCCAAGTTTGAAGTATCTTCTCATTCTATGAAGTGTATTGTTACGGAGTGCACTAACCTGGCTGAAAATTCAGATTCGAACCGTCGCACCCCCTCATCATTTCTGATTCACCTCGTCTTTCATAGTCCTGTCTTCTGTTAAATCCACTCAGAAATGTATAGACATTCACCTCCTCCAAACTCCCTCCGTCCAATCTGATATCCAGTCTTTCGTTACCTAAATTTTTTATCCCCATCACATTACTCTTTTCTATATTCACTTTTAATTTCATTCTTTAACCTTCTCTAACAAGGTCATCCACCAACCTCTGCAACTTCTCTTCAGAATCTTCCAAAAGCAGTGTCATCAGCAAAGAACAACTCTTCTTTGCTGTGACAACTCCCATTTTGAGTTTTTTTATATTTTTAAAAAATTTAAAAATACAAAAATGCACAAAAGCATAAAAATGTTGTCCAGCAAATGGACCAATGTCAAAAGTTTCACAAATTACAACATCAACATAATCTATACCACACCAATCCAAAGAACACTAATACCCATTCACTCTTATAACACTCACTCAAAACCTGTAATATGCAGGATGAGGAACCCTTTCCACCACACAATTGTGGCAAAACCCTCTTCCCCCTAACTTAGTTTGCAACTAAAACGCTTTAACCCAAAATACATATACACGATATTAAAACTCTACCATCAAACAAAATTATGAAGTATCATGTTATTTTAAGTTTTTTTTCCAAACCGTGTTAGTATCTGCATACTGACAAATGCCTTAACAGCGTCTATATACACTTTCACAATTGCATTACCCCACCCTAGTCACAACTACCAACAAAGGAGTTGCTCTGTTAGTATCCAAAAAGTTTACACTTCCCTATCCCCCTTCACCACAATTTATAACACCACTCTCACCAACTATGTTGGCCTATATCCTTTCAGTAAAATTCCTTCAATTATTACAATACTTTTACAGTTTTGGTGCCACACCATACTGTCACCTCCTTTCATAATACAGCTCAATTAACTAAAAATCCATTGTACATGAAAGTTTTTTAATGACCCCTAAATTTTAAATATGAACTAAACTACAAAATTAAGCTCTAGACACAAATTAACTTTCATCTTAACTACAGTGCCACCTGACAATACCAGATACAGTGAGCTTCCCTTTCTGTGAGCACATTACTTATGCCTCAAACCCTACCATGTATTCCCATGCACTCCCCTACCTTTCATTCATCCATTCCCTCACACAAAACGCCACTCAGTCATCCTATTTGTGTTACTTAGTATACAAGCCAATTACATACTCTAACCACAGGTTTCCGTATGCAAAGCCTGTATCAATCTCGGAACTTTGTCATTTTACTCAGTCAAAATAAGATATCAAAAAATTTCTACGAAAAAAAAAATCCGCCTACCTTGTTCACAAGATAACACCTTTCTGTATATTCTTAATTATACAAAAAACTATTATTGACCACCAACGATAACGTGATACTGATATTACCATACAAACAATGCCACTTTTCATAGTTAATCTCTAAACCTAAATGCTTCATGTAACCTCTCCTTCTAAAACTCACTTTTCATCACAAGGCACTAATTTATACATTCTTGGGCTTGGAAAAATCTTTCACACTAAATCATGCACATGAACACAACCCTACTCCCTACATACCTTACCAACCCTCCCTTCTTTCATTAAAACCTTCCACCATACACCCCCCCCTTCCTGAAAACTATTGTTAAACCACCTACAAAAGGAAGCCAGTCCCTTACAGATAATTATTTCGTCAATTGAAGGAGTCTACTGACCATGATCTCACAGTAGGGCTCCGGAAAACAAGCTCTCCACTGTCACCCATAAATAAGTTTATTCCTGCCGGCCGGCCTGTATATGCCCGTTGCAATTGCCTTAATTCTAATTCCCTCCCAGTTTCCCTCATTCCCCAAGAAATATACAGAAAATCCACCACCACATACATGATTGCCCCTTCTCACCTCCCTTGAGGCCCCTTTCACCTCTAACATTAAAGCTAACAAGGCCTCTACAGTACCCCCACCCATTAAACTAAAAACCTTCGCTAACCACAACCTTACCTCCCTCAACGCTTCACAAAAATAAACCGCATGAAAAGCTGTTTCCGTTTCACCACAGCGGCCATTGGTCAGTTCCCTCACTAATCACATTAAACACAAAATAGCTTTCGATGCTAATATCCCCCATCATAAATCTATATACTAACTCCCTTACTCTCGGCATTAACCTAAGCTTTCGAAAGTCATTCCATATCATCCCCCAATCATACAAGGGATAGACCAATACACCCTGTATGATTTCCAGCCTCCTACTCATCGCCGCCAAACGCCCCACCCTAAGTTGCAACCTCTCTAATCAATAACAGTAACCTCAGCATATCCTTGCATTCAATTAATTCTTTTCTGCTCCACCATCTTCGCACATCCTCCATCACTTTCCCCACTCTAACCCGTCTTTCCCCCCCCCAACCCTAACGAACCTCTGTTTCACTTACAGGGCCTTCACCCTAGGCCCCAATGTTACAAGGCCTACTCCCCCACTGAGTACATTCGACATCACCACCTCCTTGCTTAGTCATGCCCTCCCAAAACCCCAAACATAACGTAATGCCCGCCTCTGTATCTCATATACGTCCTGAGCTATACTCCACACTTTACTATAAACCAATGAATTTACTATTATTGCCCTCTGTTGTAAGGTGACATCCCCCGCCTGCAAACTCCGTAACCTACTCACTGCTTTCTCCACCACCTCCTCCGAGTTCACCTGTCTAGCCTCCTGCACGTCTGCCATGTATATAACTCCACAAATTTTTAGCCGAATCACCACTTCCAACCCAAACTCCAACCCCAAGCCCCCCCACCCAAGAACCCACCTCCAGTAAACTTGATTTTGCTCTGTTCACCCTTATTCCAGATGCCTTCCCAAAAAGCTCCAACACCTCTCCTACAGTACGCAAGCCTTCCACCCCAGCTATCAGTATAGTGGTATCATCCACATACCCCACAACATCTATACACCCATCCTTCTCCCCATTTAACGTCCCCCCCTCAAAGAGCCCATAAAATGGATGCTGCATACACACAAACAATATTTGAGACAAGGGACACCCATGCCTCAATCCCCTCTCCATTTTGACAGGCCTACCCAACCTTCCATTAATTTGAACCTACACCATTGCCGATAAATATACTATATCAACCCACCTCACTACTCCCTTTCCAAAACCCAGACACATCAAACTAGCCCTCAAAAAGCTTCTATCTACAGAGTCATATTCATTTTCCTAATCAATACCCGACAGTCCTCCCCCCTTGCAACCCTCCAAAAAATCCCTTTTGTGGCCATGCCCATCTCTCATACTTCTTACTGGGATACCAATCTGTTCCTTATGTATAACCTCACCTATCACCTTCATCCTATTGCCTAGTATCTTTGCGAAAATCTTAGTCGGCACACATTAGCGAAATAGCTCTATGCGCACTCAATACTCTCCCCTCTTCCTTTTTGTGTACTAATACGATTGCTCGCGTCCACTGTGTCAGTCCTAACTTTCCCTCCCGTAGCATACAATTCATAACCCTCACTAGACAGTACTTAATATGGTTCCATTAAACTATAAAAATCATTTGAAATCCCACTATACCTGGTGCCTTGCCAGTACTCGTGTTGAACACTGCCTCCTCAACTTTCCCCATGCTAATCTCACCTCCCATCCCGATTGCCTCCTTTCCACATGACCCTAACCCACTCTCCCTTCCCCCAACACTTCCTAATAGCATTTTTTTCCCCCCCCCTTTCCCTCCCTTTCTTGGAACCAGAAATCAAAAATTTATCGTCCCTTCGTAGTTTTAATACCTCCCCCTTATGTATCCACCATATCCCCCTTTTCTCCAATTTAAATATCAAATCCTTTCCCTGACCCTAAAACCTTGAAAAACCCTTTCCCCGTGGGTTATCTCCCACACCAGTCTCCATTCCGCCCTTACACGTACAAAATCAAAACTATAATTTTGTAACTCCACCAACCTACCCCCGACTTGCTCCACATTTCCATATGCCTCCCCCCCCCCTTTCCCCATAACACCATAAAGCTGATATTCCAAAAAAATTTGTAAAACCCATACCTCCCCCTGGCCCTTCCCTTCCCCCCCTTTTCAAAAACCCCCAATACCTGGCTTATCACCTTTCCCCATTTAAAAAACACACGATTCCCCCTCCTAGAATTCAAAAAGTTTGCCACCTTCCCCAATGCCACACTCACCTCCTCCCTCTCACAGTCTCGCATCTAATTTCCAAAAACCGATTGTATCCAACCATACCCTCCAGTCAAAATCGCATAACTGCCCATGGTCAGAAAACCCCCCTCAAAAAATCCTAATCCCAAAAGCTAGATCTACCATTTTTGCAGCATAACCTCTTCTGAAAGCATATACTCATTCAGACATAGAACATAGAAATAAAACATAAAAATCCCTACATAAATTTTCCCCAGCTCTTCGTTGCTATTTTGCCCGGGTTTTTTACCCAAAAAAAACCTTGTCTTTCCCCCCTCTCCCTCCCCCTCCACCCCCTCCCCCCCTCCTTCCCCCCAAAATATGAAGGGATGGCCTCCTTTACAGCCCTATCAACTTTTCCTTTTAAACCCCAAAGAGCCCCCTGCTACAACTTTATCCCCTTTAAAAACAACTCACAACCCAAAATTGTAAATGTGCTCCTGTATGAAACAAATATCTACATCAAATCTCCTCAAAAACCATTCCACCCACACTATTTTGACCTCAGCCCTCAGGCCATTAACATTAATCATTACAACCTTGAATTATGACAGTAAAGGCGGCTTGCCCCGCCACCTTGGAAGGTTACCCGCGAGACTTGGCTGCTGACTAGAGCCACGTTTGGCACCCTGCTTGTCCAGACCCCCTACCCCCCTTGTCTTTTGGGCCTTTCATCACCTCGGTACCATTACACCCACTCTCTGGGAGATCCAACCTGCTCTTCCAAGACTTCTTCCCTGGTCTCTGTCTAGGTATTAAGACGTCGTCCATTTCCGACGTCCAAGCTGTTCTCTTGCATGAACCTCCATTTCCACAAGCGACCTCATCTTCCATGTCCTCTCTATGCACCTCAGCCACTACCGTGTGCTCCTTACCCTCATTACGCAAGGTCTCCCCATGCTCTGATGCATCAGGTGTCTCCTCCAATGTTAATCCATGCTGCACAACATCCAGACTGCCCTCCACCTCACTCAGGAAGTCATTCAAAACCTCATCCAGCAGTCCATCCTGTTGCATTACACACTTGCCAACATTCCTCGCCGTCTTCGTCTGCTCGGGCCCCGTCCCCACCAGTAACGTTGCACATGATTTCATCCCCATCTCTGCTCTATCTACTTCCTTACTCCAACTGCCCAATACCTGCCCTTCAACTGCACCTGTCTCCGGCACCACAGGACCCAACTGCTGATCCACCGGTGTTGGCATCTGTTCCCTCTGTCCTGGATTCCAATGGCATTGGGCCGCCATATGGTCAAAAGACCCGCACAGCCTGCATGTCCATCGTTGTCCCGCATAGTGTATGTAGACTTGCGTTCTGTACTCTTCCAGCAGAACAAACGAAGGTATTGGTTGCCATAATGTCATCAGTGTGAAGGATCCCTCTGGCAGCCCCATATAAGGCCCATCCTTCCACACTCCCAATTCTGCCGCATGAATCTTGCCATATCTACAGAATACTGCCACAACATCATACTCTGTGGCTTCAAAGGGTACATTTCTTATTTTAACCCATGTCACATAGCTGGATACATCATGTAGGCATACCTCCACTGCTGTATTAATGGCTATCCTCTTCTCTTGATACGTGTCGTATATGCTTGAGTAAAACCAAGTATTTATGAATTTGATGAATATCCTCGTTACTCCATTAACTGCCACACCATACAGCTCTTCATTTGGTATTCCATACACATCACGGATGATAGTAGGAAGAATCACCTGCATCGTAGAACTGCTAAGTGTAACGCAGACCAGCTCCACACAGACCGTGTTTACATGGCGTCCATGTTTGTCTGCCATTTTGATTACTGAGATTCACCACCATCTACCAGGGGACAGCAGAGGCAAGCTCAGAATGCGTCCTCTCACTTCGGAGGTGGAGTGACGAATAAGCATTTCGAGTTAGATTCTTTGTCTTTTAACCCCACACCTCTTGCCATCACCCGAGCATTCAGTTTTCTTACAATCCCATCTATAAATATAATGAACAACCATGGAGACCTCACACATTGTTGTCTTAGGTCTAGTTTTATTGGGAAATAATCTCCCTCTCGCCTACATACTCTAACCTGAGCCTCACTATCCTCGTAAAAACTATTCACCGTTTTCAGCAACCTACCTTTTTTTCCATACATTTGCAACACATTGTCCTCATCGCTCTCAGGCCGTGTGGACCTGCTGTGCAGACGCTCCTGTTTCAGTTGGTTTTCCTGCACAGTTTTCCTGTTTTCTTCCAAGATGGTTACCGGTGGCAGACAGAGCAGCAATGCGGTGTGTGTTGACATTGTAAAGAGTGCGATTTACCTGTCCATGGCTTCTGCAATGCTCCCGGCGATCGTCAGAGATACTTACAGTATTGGTAATAACGAGCTGCATAGCATAGCGCTAAATGGAACTACACGAATCTTCATCAAGTTTTGTTCTGTGGCTGCCTATGAATGGATGGTGGCTTTATATCAGAAGTGCCTTCCTGTGACTTCGGGGATGGAGGTACGTCTGAGGGATGCTTCCCGAACATACACCTGGGTAAGGATTCGTAACGTCCCCTTTGAGGCGGATGCTGTGGATGTTAGTGATGCATTCAAGGTTTACGATGAAGTGCATACGGCGACGTTGGGAAGACGGAAGGATGGGCTCTATGCTGGACTGCCTGAAGGTTCTTTCACATTGAAGATGACGTTGAGGAGGGCTATTCCCTATGTCATTCTGGAGGAATTCAGGACGCAGGTTTTTCACGTATGCTGGACAACGGCGAACGTGTCGCATGTGCTGAGGATTTGATCACATGGCGGCAGTGTGTGGAAAGATGGCTCCTAGCTGTTCGACGGCTTTGGCAACGTCGGTGGTGTAAACACCTTTGGAGTGTTCCTCGTTGGTGCCTGTGACAGGTGCTGGACGGATGACTTGGGCAGATGAAGTTGACGGAATGGAGGAACGTTGTGTGACACTGATGGAGGCGTTGGGTGGCCTCTCAGGAGAGGGGATTGGACATGCGACGACAGCAGAGGTGCAAGGGATGTCTAGTTCACTCCAGAAGCCCTTGGACCTCCCCCTGCAGGAAGTGATCAATGACTTACTAGACGAACAGTTGGACATTTTATCTGCTGTAAGGATGGATTCCCAGCATGGCTCTGTGGACCTGGGGAAGCAACCAGGGTGTTTGGATCCTGAGTCTGATGGTTTGCAACGCCTGCAAGTGGTAGCTGAGGTGAGAATGTCGAGATGGAGCTGGGAAGTGGCTCTAGGAAACAGGTTGGGGAGTCATCAGATGATGAGGTTCTCACGCCGGCCCAGAGGCCTGGTAAGAAGTTGTCGGGGAATGTAGCTAGCCTGGGGTTGAGTGCACAAGGGAAGGAGGAGGGTCAGGAGGGAAAGAGTGCACGAGAGGGTTCGAGTTTTTTTAAAGGAGGACAGGGTAAGACCCAGAGGCATAGGGGAAAGCCCCCTTTGTTGAAGTTTTCAAGTGTTTAACTATTAATGTCAATGGCCTTAGGGCTGAAGTGAAACATGCATGGTTAGAGTGTGTTTTGCGGCGGTTCAATGTGGATGTATGTTTTATTCAGGAACATTATTATAAGTATGGATATGAGTTAAGGTTGAAAGGTTATCGAATGTTTGTAGGCAGTTCATTGAGGCTATAGGATGGGGTGGCGGTGGCGGTGGCGGTAAAGGAGTCTAGCCCCTTTCGAGTCCTTGCATGGTAGGAGGGGGGAGGGAGGGTGGGGGAGGGAGGGATCTGGGTAGGTCTGGGTTTGTTTTTTTGGGTGTGTATATCCTCAGAAGGGTTTGACAGGTAAAGGTGGATTTTGTTAGGGATGTTTTGTTATTTTTTTTGTGGGGTTTGCTGATGGTCGCCATCCTGGGAGGAGATTGGAATTGTGTTATCAGGCATAAAGATGTGGACCCATGTGGGTCAGGTTGTGTGCTCGGGGTGTTGCAAGATGTGCTGCGGGATGCTGGGGTATCTGATGTGGTGGGGAGGGAAGGGGGATGGGTAGAGCACACGTTTGTTAGGAGAGGATATGCAGCGAGATTGGATCGACTATATGTAACTACGGGGATTATGGTCGAACGGGTACAAACCATCGATGTCGGGTTTTCAGATCACCGAGCAGTTATGGCAGAACTGGCATGGTTTGGTATGGTACTGAGATACTCGGGAAACTGAATGTGCAGCTCCTTACTGCAGGGGAAGAGGGAACGTCTTTCAGAGATTGGTGGAAATCTTTCTGGGGGCTAGGGATCAAGGGGTGGGGGTGTTGGATTGGTGGGAGTTGAAAGCCAAGCCAGGGATTCAGGCGTATTATAAAACTAAGGGTTGAGAGGAGGCATGGTGGAGGTTCGGGTTGCAAAAGTATCTAGAGGGGTAGTTGAATGCTTGTTATGAGGGAGTTGGAGGTAATAGGTATGGGGAAATTGCAGACCTTCGGAGTAGGTTAAGTGACTTACAGAATGAGCATTTTGATGCCATATGTGTTAGGGTGGGGTTGAAGGAGGTGCTTTGGGGTGACAAACCCTTGGGTTTTGTTTTGTGTAGTTCAGGGAAAGGCAACCAGGGGACCACGATGATGCTTTGGAGGTTGGTGAGAATGTGGGGGGATATCAGAGGGGCAGATGCTATGCACGACAGAAAGTATGAGTAATTATGTGGACCATTGGTTTCAGAAAAAAATTTCCGCAGGGGGGTGGGCAGTGCCATGGAGGGGGGATTGTGTGGTGATGTAATAATGAATGTTTTAGGGGAGAGAGAGCACGTGGACTAGGGGGAGTGATTAATGAAAGGGAGGTGGAGGAGGCTGTGACGAAAATGAGTAGAGGTAAAGCTCCGGGGATTGACAGGATACCTAATGATTTCTATTTGGCTCATTTCTATTTGGCATGAAGACTTGTCTGGTGGCGTTGTTAAACGGTATGAAAAAGGGAGGGGTGTTTGGACCATTGCAAGGTATGGGGGATGTTGTTTTAGTGCCCAAGAAAGGGGGGGAAGGACGTTGAGTGCATATTGGGCAATCTCCTTTATGTGTGCGGATTACAAAATTTTTGCGAAAATTTTGGGTAATAGGCTGAAGAGGGTGATTGAAAGGGTTATACATCAGGGACAGTTTGGTATACCTGCACGGAGTATGCGTGCTGGGCATGGGAGGATCAGGGATTTTTTAGAGAGCTGCCAAGGGGGGGGGCATCTTGGGTATAGATTGGAAAGAAGCATATGACTGTGTGAATAGGGAGATGTTGAGGGTATTTTTGTGGAAACAGGGTTTTGGAGAGGAGGTGCGATGGGTCACCACGTTGTATTCGTCTGCCATGGTTAGGGTACAGGTGAATGGCAGGTTGGGTTTGCCAGTGCGGATGGAGAGAGGTTTGAGACAGGGATGTCCCCTGTCCCAAATTATCTTTGCATGTATGCAGGACCCTTTTTATAGGCTTATTGAGGGAGGGGTTTAGGAGAAGGGTGAGGGGAGAGTTAGTGGTGCGGGGATTGTGGGCTATGTGGACGATACCACGATTTTTGTGGATGGGGAGGTAGGTTTGCGAAACGTGGGTAGAGTGACTGAAAGTTTGGGCAGTGAATGGCATGCTTTGTTAATGGAGCAAAGTCAAAGTTTTTCAGGTAGATCCTGAGTGGGGGGGGGGGGTGCTTAGGCGAGGCGTATGGGTGGTTTGTTGTGGATAGTCTTTGGATTTGCGGGATTGTATACTTGGCAGATGTACGGGTGGCACAGAGGGTGAATTTAGAGACAGTGGTAGGTCGGGCCCTGGGTAGGCTTAGAGGTTTGCAGTCTGGGGAGATTACTTTGCAGCAGAGAGTGGTGGTGGTGATCACACACGTTTTTCGTAAGATGTGGGGTGTGGCGGAGGTGTTTCCTCTGAGGTCAGTTGATATTAAGGAACTGCTGAGGAGTGTCTTTCGATATATCTGGGGTTATGGGAGGGCATGGTTAAAATGGAAGTTGTGATGACGTATGTACTGCAGGGAGGATTGGGCCTCATCCCATTGGAGTCTCGAGTAAAGGCAGTCTAGGTAAAACAAAGGTTGCTCAGTTCGGGTGGAGAAAAGGGTAAAAGGGTGGGAGAGGTTATGATTGATGTACGGAAATGGTGGCGGGGGAAGGATTTGTTGGTGTGTGAGGATATGGTGAGGTTTCTGTTGGAGGCACGGGATGTGAGGAAGATGCAGGTGCGCCGTTTGGAGAAGGTGGAAAGTCATGGGTGGTGTGGCAGGGTGTGAGTAATATCCTATTATGATTAGGCGGGCATTTGAGGAGGATTTCGGAATCTTCGGCTGAACACTATAGGGTACTGAAATGTTTACAGGTTTTTCATGGGGATTCAGGCGTCCAACGTCAATTTCATGTAGGGATGGGTTTTAAATGTGAGTGAGGGAACTGTCGTGCTGAGGGAGAGGAGAAGGCATTCTATGCAGTTTATTCTTGTGGAAACATTGGGAATTGTAAGGGAGAGGTTAGTGGGTCTTCTGTCTGGTGGGTGGGGGGGGGCGTAGCAATCGTCTCAGAAGGGCCTTACCTTTTGATGTGGGAGGGGGTCGCAGATGAAGTTAAGGAGGGCAGGTTATTCGTACATGAGTGGCGGATTTTTGTTGTTTCTTGGAGTATGCGAGGTTACATGGGGTTTTTAGGTAGAGTGCTCGCAGCACTTGTCTACAGGACAGTTGTAGAAATAGGTTTTGTATATGGAAGGACTTGGATGACCAGCTTCCTGTGGGGTACCGACATCAGGACTGTGAATAGTTAAAGCTGAGGTAAGGGGTGGGGGGGGTAGACCGATACCTTGGTAGGTTTGTCTTTAGGTGGCGCTTTTGGATAGGTGTGAATGGGGGGGGGGTGCATATTTTCTGCAGTGGAATTTTGGAGTGTCTTAGTTGAGCTCAATAATCCAAGGCTTGTGTGAAGGATGGGGGAGGGGAGGTTCTGCATGGGTACTATCATGTTTAATGGGTCGGACTTCCTTCTTTTGGATGGGGTTTGATTGAGTGTGTTAGTGATGGGTTTAGATGGAGTTATCTTTTCATGGGAATCTGGAAATGGAGCTTTTTTGTTTGCGCTCTGGGTGTTGTTGCCTCTGGTTTTTGTGTTGCCTCCTGGTTTTGTTTGCCTCTGGGTTTTGTTTGCCTCTGGGTTTTTGGTTTGGCTCTGCGTTTTGATTGCCTCTGGTTTTTGTTTTGCCGCTGGGTTTTTTTGTTTGCCTCTGGGTTTTTGTTTGCCACTGGTTTTTGTTTGCCTCTGGTTTTTGTTTGCCTCCGGTTTTGTTTGCCTCTGGGTTTGTTGCCTCTCTGGTTTTTGTTTGCCATCTGCGGGTTTTTTGTGTGCCTCTGGGTTTTTTGTTTGCCTCTGGGTTTTTATTTGCTCTGGTTTTTGTTTGCCTCTGGGTTTTTGTTGTGTAGTAGGTTCTTTTTCATGGGGTTATTATGTCTGGGTTTTATATGCCATTTTGCACAACATCTTGAATGGAGAACTTTCTTCTTTTTTTTTTTCGGTTTGTTACATAGCATATTGTTTTATTTTAGTCTTTGTGGTTTTGCATAATTGTTCTCACTTCAAAAAAAAAAAAGAAAAAAAAAAATTGTATTCAAAAAATTTTTTCTCATACTAATTGTGTTGCATCGCAATTTTTTTTTTTTTTTTTTTTGGTTTTGGGTTTGTCTGTAAAACACAAGCACAAACACAACAATAGAAAATTTTGGGTTTACCATATTTATAATATAGATTTATATTGTGTGTTTATTGTTAGTGTAACTGTGATTTATAATATATGAATATATGCCGTGTGTAAATGCAATATATAATATATATATATTATATAGATATATATATATATATGTTATATATGATAGATATATATATAATATAATATATATGTATATATATAATATATAATTTACAATATATAAATATATATAATATATAATAAATATTATTATATATATATATATATATATATAAATATATATATATATAACAAAAAACATATATATAAAAATATTATATATAATGTACATATATATTTATATATATATATATTAATGTACATATATATTTATATATTATATACAAAAATGTACAAATATCTATATATATCTAATAGATATTTATATATATATATATATATATATAATGTACATATATATGTTATATATAAATATATAATTGTACAATATATAAATTATATACTCTATATATATATAATGTACATAATATATTTATATAATTATATTATGACATATATATTTATATATATATATATATTATAAATATATAATATATATATATAGATATATATATATATATATAATAATATATATATATATAATATATTAATATATATAATTTTGTACATAGATATTTTTATATATTATATAATGAACATATACTATTTATATCATAATATATATAATGTACAATATATTTATAAATATAATGTAACAAATAATTTATAAATATATTGTACATATATATTTATATGTACATATATATTTATATGTACAATTATTTAAATGTACAATATATATTTAAATGTACATATATATTTTATATGTACATCAATATTTATAAGTACAAATAAATATATTTTATATATGTACATATATATTAATTTGTACATACTATATTTATATGTACATATATTTTATTATGTACATATATATTATATATATATAACTGTATAATATAATATAAATATGTACATATAATTTTATATAGTTATATATATATGTACATATATATTTATATATATATATAAAATATGTACATATATATTTTTTAAATATATAATATATTTTTTATATATATATATTTAATATATATTTATATATAATATTTTTATATATTTAATTATATATATTATTATAATTTATATATTATTAAAATTTTATATTAATTTTTTTTTTTATTATCACCTGGCCCATTCCACCAAGGCAGGGGGCCCGAAAAAAAAAAAATTTCACCCTCATTACTCCATCACGTTTCCCGAAGGGTGCTTTTTCACTACGTTTTTTTAAACTGCAAAATTAAAACCCCCCCTTCAGGGAGGCACGTACTTCCCCCTCCCAAAACTCAAGTTTCCCCGGGCCCGGTTTCCCTGAACCCCCCCTAAATGTTACTTTGCTACACTCCAAAAGCACGTCAAGTATTAAAAAAAAATTTGTCTCCCATTCCCCTATAACACGTCATGCATGCCCGTGAAGTCCAAGCCCCCCCGCCACAAAACTCCTTTACTCCCCCCCTCCAAACTTTCCCGGCCCACCCTTCCCCCCTTCCTTCCACTACGAGTACCCCTTGAAGTCATTTTTGTTTTGCTCCCTTTCTTAATGTCCGAAAACCCCCTCAACAACCCCCTTTCCCAAACCCCCCGGAAACAGTTTTGGTAAACCTGCACTCTCCTAACTTCCAAATACGAATTCTTGCTTATATTCCACCACACATTCCCCCTCAGACTGAAATTCCACTGCTCCAGCCTTCTCCTCGCTGCAACATTCATACCACGTTCACCCCATATAAAGAGCTTTGGTAAAAAAATTAATCTCTACATTCCCCTTTGCCTCCAAGGACAAAGTTTTTTTCCACAGACTTAAGTGCCCCACTCCTTTTTTTTCCCTCATAAATTCTTTGATTCCCCCTCATTCTTTCGGGGGAAAAGTGAGTAAACCCCCAAAATATCAAATACGTTCCCTCCCCCTACTCTCCCCCAATTGTATCCAATCTTTCTCCCAAATCTTTTTGTTATCCCATAACCCTTATCTTTCCTGTTTTCCTTTAATTTTTTTCTTTTGCATCCCCTACAAATTCATCCCCAAATCTCTGCAACTTCCTTTAATTTTCCCCAAGAACAGTTATCCAAAAAGAGAACTGTGACAACTCCCCTTTTGGTGTTCTTTTCTTTTAACCCAAAAGCCTTTTGCCAAGCCCCTCCATTTACTTTTTTTACAACCCCATCTATAAATATATTAACAACCACGGTGAGTATAATATATGTGTCCCGAAAAAGGGGAAAAAAACTGTCAATTAGCAAGAACTCATTTAAATAAAACCCTTTCTAAATTTTTTCTTATATTTTTTAAAGACACATTTTTTGTTTAAATTTTAATGTAAAAAATTTAAATTTTGCACCAAAAGGAACTTAAAAAACTTTCCTAACCTTAAAACAAAAAAATTTTTTTAGCCTAACCCAACAAATATATTTTAGTTTGTTTACAATAATTTTAATATAAACAAACACATTGAAAATTTTTTTTTTTTTTATTGGTTCAGAAATTTTTGGGAAAATTATTGCATACACAAATTTTCATTCCCCTATATGGCAAGAGACGTTGTATTTGACCCAAAGTCGCAAGTTCTCCCCTTATCGCACACAAAATTATATTAATATAATAAATATATAATAATTATATATATATATATATATTTTTATAATATATAATAATATAAATATATTATAATACAAACACACATATATAAAAAAGTATGTAGTAAATATTATATATAATATATATATTTTTATATTAAAAAATATATAATATATATAAAAATTTATTTATTTACCCAAGGGCCCATTCCCCCCAAAGGCAGGTGCCCAAAAAGAAAAACTTTCACCTCTTTCCCTCCTCATGTCTTGCCAAAAGGGGCTTTACACTACAGTTTTTTAACTGAAATTTTTAACACCCCCCCTTCAGAGGGGGCACTGTATTTCCCCTTCCGGGATCAAGCCCGGGCCGGGGTTTTTTCCTAAACCCCTTCAAAATGTTTTTTGCTCAACCCCAAAACAGCCGTTCAAGTAAAAAAAAACCATTTGTCCCCTTTCCCCCTTATCAAACACGTATGCATGCCTGCGGAAGCCAAGCCCTCGCCAAAAAAACCCCCTTTTACCTCCTCCCTCCAACCTTTCCTGGGCCGACCCTACCCGCCTTCCTTCCACTACAGATGATACCTTTGAAGTCTTTTGTTTCGCCCATTTCTCTCATGTGCGAACCACCTCAAAAACCCCTTTTCCTCGCCTCTGGAAAACGTTTTGGGGTAATCCCTCCCTCCTTCAATTTCCCAAAAACTAAAAATTTCCCCTCATTATATTCACAAAACATTGCACCCAGACATGACATCTCCCTGCCTCCACCCTTCTCCTCGTACAACTTTCATCACCCTGCTTCACACCTTTTAGGGGCGTTGGAAAAACTTATTCATACTTTCCCTCTTTTTGCCCCCAAGGAAACAAATTTCTTTGCTTCCACAGACCCCTAATGCCCACTCCCCCTTTTCCCTTAAATTCTAGTTACCTCATTTTCTTGCCCCATCTGGACACGTCCATCCCAAATATTGAATTCACCCCTCCAACTCTTCCCTCCAATTGATACCAATTTTTTTCACAAAATCTTTTTGTTTCCCAAACCTTACCTTTCCTGTATTCACTTTTAATTTTTTCTTTAGACACCCTACCAAATTATCCCCAATTCGCAACTTCTCTTCAAAATTTCCCAAAAAGCACAGTGTCATCGCAAAGAAAAACTGGGGACAACCCCCACTTTTATGTGATTCTTTATCTTTTAACTCCCCCCTTTTGCCAACACCCTGCTTTTTCCTTACAACCCCTTCCTAAAAAAAATTAAACAACCCCTGAATCACACACCATGTCTAAGGCCTACTTTTACTGGGAAAAAATTTTCCCTTTTCCAAACCCCAAAACTTGAGCCTCGTATCCCGAAAAAACTCTTACTGCTTTCAGACCTACCTCTGAAACCATACACTTAACATCTGCCCCCATTGCCCCCCTATCCCCTGTAAAACGCCTTTTCCAAATCCTAAATGCCAAAAAGACCTCTTTAGCTTTTTAAATATGTTCACTTTTGTGTTTCACTGTAAACACCTGGTCCCCCCCCCCAACCCCCCCTTTCCTAAAGCCCCCTTTTTTATCTGTAATCCTATTCTCCCTTCTCTTAATTCTTTCAATAAAATCTACCCTCACTTACCGGTCACTCAACAAAATTATCCCCCCATGTTTTTGCACTTTTTGCCCTTTGCCTTTATACAAAGGGAAAATTGCATCTCTCTGCCAATCCCCAGGACCCCTTACCCCCTTCCTTTTCATTTTTTTAAAAAATTCACCAACCCCTCTAAAACTATACCCACCTGCTTTACATTTTTATCTTTTATCCCTCACCCCGGGGCCTTACCCCTTTCATTTTTTTCTATGCCTCACGAACTTCCCCCACCTCCAATGGCTCTTCCTCACTCCCACAAGAGTTATTCCCCCTTGCCCTATAACAAAAACAAGCTTCGTTCTTATAAACTTTAAAGTTCCTTTAAAATTCCCCCCATCTTCCAAAACCTTAAAATCTCCATTTAAAACTTTCTCCTATTTTAACTGACAAATCCCTTTGTTCTCAGGGTTTCCCTTAACTTGTTAAACTCACTCCAAAAAACCCCTTTTTATTTCACTTTAATTTGTGGAAAACATCCACCCCCTCTCTCTTTTTCTCCTTTTTACTTGCTTCACCCCTTTTTAACCTCGTCTTTTTCTCCCTTACCTTCTTCCTTTTTATCCTTTACTTTAAAAAAATTTTCATTCTAACTTTTTCTCCCTTACTACTCTCTTTAATCATTCCCCAATTGTTCTCTTCCCCCTGCACCCCTTTCCTGAAACCCCAAAAACTTCTGTGAACCTCAACCTACATTTTTAACCCACCCCATACCCTTTGACCCATTACTATCCTCATTATCCCCCAAACCTAATAGTTGTTTATATTTCCCTACGCCCCTTTTTTTCAGTTATAAAAACCCCCCTTTTTTTTACCTGATGCTTTTTCTCCCTTTTTCCCATCACCCTTTTTCTCTCATGTAGCTACAATTAAAAAGTTATCTGTATGTCGTGGCCCCCTAAAACGACATCCTGAAGCCCTTTAATTCTTTTATCCCCCAATCATAATCAACAAAATTTTCATTTCGTTTATCATATCTGTTACTTATCCTTTTTTCTGAAAATTGAATTACCTATAACAAAACCCCCTTTTATAAAGTTAATCAAAAGGGTCCCATAAATTACCCCTGGCACCCCCCAAAATTACCCACCACCCCTCTCTAAAAGTTTTTACTTTGCATTCATCCCCTACCACAATTACCTCACTTGTTCAAAGGGTTTCCCATACTTCACTTAACATCTCTCAAAAACTCTCTTCTCCTTACTCCTTTTTCCAGGGGCAACACCTTTTATGACCCTTTTTGCATCAAAAAAACCCTTTTCTTTTAAACCCCATAAACCCTTTAATTTTTCACTTCATATTTTTTCTTTTCTCCTTCCATAACTGATCCTTAAATTACTGCTACCCCTTTCCCCTCTAACTCTCTCAGATACTCAGATTTAATCCCCTTTTTTTCTCCCCCCCAAAAATCCCTACCCCCTTGCTTTTTTTCCTTTTGGGCCAGGGCATCCAACTTCTTTTCATTTTAACATCAGCAATCATCTGTTTTTTGTCATCTCCCAATCCAGTCATTTAAAGGGTCCCCCCTTTTTAAAAGTTTTTTTCTCTTTTAGTAAAAAGTCTCAGGAGAAGGGGTTACTAGCCCATTGCTCCGCATTTTTGTCGCTATACGACCGCATGGTTAGGAGGGGAAAAAAATTTTTTTCCACTTCCTTGGGAAAAAGAAAAAAAAGAACCAAAAATTTTAGAAAAAAGGGAAAAACCAAATTTTTTTTTATATATATTTTGCATTGCGGGCTGTGAAGTGTGCAAAAATGTAAGTAGGGGTTGAAGATATCCTTGTTATCTAGAGTGTTTATGAGACGAAAAAAACACCAGCAATTACCTCATGTAAAAAATTAAGGTTTCTGTTTAACGTATTTTGGCATGACGGATACTTCCCGGGTGGGTTTCTGGCTACCCCCTATACCCTTTACCAATATTCCTCCTTTTTTGATACCTCTAAACTTTCCACTAAAAACTTCCCTATTTTTTAACTTCAAATTATTCATTCCCTAGTCTTTCACATTTATATTCTCACCCAAAACTTTTTCTAATTTTCAAAAAAATTTGTTGTAAAATCTCACCCACTCTTTCATTTGTCTCTCTTTTTACGTTCTTCCCACTTCTTAAACCTTTTTTTTACTCCACATCTCCTCATTCTTGCATCACAACTACTTTGTTAAAAAACCTCATATGTATCTTTTTCCTCTTACTTTTCTCTTTACACATTTCCACCAATCGCTCTTTTCCCTCCCACACCCCCTTTCCTGTAACACAAATTTTTGCTGAATAAAATCTCTATTTTTTTCTTAATTTCAGGAATTAAAAGTAAACGGAGAGCAGGATGTAATTTTACAAGGAAATTAGGAAAAGGGAGGGGGGTGTGACCAAGTGTTTATAGTGAAAAAAGGGGAATTGTATTTAGTTAAGGGGAAAGAAGTTTTTTTGGGATTTTTTGGATTTGGAAAAGGCGTATGGCGAGGTGGGTAGGAGGGCAGTGTGGCAGATGTTGCAGGTGTATGGAATGGGAGGTAAGTTATTGAAAGCAGTGAAGAGATTTACGAGGATAGTAAGGCTCAGGTTAGATTATGTAGGAGAAAGGGATATTATTTCCCAGTAAAAGTAGGCCTTAAATAAGGATGTGTGACGTCACCATGGTTGTTCAAAATATTTATAGATGTAAGAGAAGTGAATACTCGGGTGTTGGCAAGAGGTGTACGGTTAAAAGATAAAGTATGTAACACAAAGTGGGAGACGTTACAGTTGCTCTTTGCTGATCACACTGTGCTTTTGGGAGATTCTGATGAGAAATTGCAGAGGTTGGTGGATGAGTTTGGCAGGGTCTGTAAAAGAAGATAGTTAGAAATCAATATAAGAAAGAGTATGTTGATGGAGGAGGTGAATGTATTAAGATATTTAGGTGTGGACGTGTCAGCAAATGGGTCTATGAAAGATGATGTGAATCATAGAATTAATGATGGAAAAGAGGTGAGTCCATGGAAACAAAGGGGAATTGTATGAGAGTATAGTTATACCAATGCTCTCATGTGGGTGTGCAACATGGCTGGTGAATGTTGCAACAGGGAAAAGGCTGGAGGTAGTGGAGATGTCATGTCTGAGGGCAATGTGTGGTGTGAATATAATGTATAGAATTCGTAGTTTGGAAATTAGAAGGTGCTTGATTACCAAAACTATTATCCAGAGGGCTCAGTAGGGTTGTTGAGGTGGTTCGGTCATGAAAATAGGATGGAACCAAACTGAATGACTTTGACTCAGAGAGTGTATAAATCTGGGATGGCAGGGTAGGGGTCGGCGTAAGAAAAGTTGGAGGGAGGGGGTAAAGGAGGTTTTGTGTGCCAGGAGCTTGGACTTCCAGCAAGCATGTGTGAACGTGTTAGATAGGAGTGAATGGAGACAAATGGTTCTTAAGACTTGATGTGCTGTTGGAGTGTGAGCAAGGTAACATATATGAAGGGATTCAAGGAAACCGGGATGCTGGACTTGATTCCTGGAGATGGGAAATACAGTGTCTGCACTCTTAAGAAGAAGTGTTAATGTTTTATAACTCTAGTTTGAGTGCCTCTGGCAAGACAGTGATGGAGTGAATGATGAAAGTTTTTCTTTCTCGGGACTCCCTGCCTTGGTGGGAGACAGCTGATGTATGACGAAATAAAATAAAAACAAATCCTCTTGGATTCCTTACCATAATTGCCGTTCACCGCCCGATATGATGTTCACTAGTTTCTATTCATCAGTTCTCAGCATATCTTCTCTCTCTGCCTTCATTCTGATGCAAACAGATTACCACCGTGAAACTCAACACGTTCACTACTTCTAAGGCAGTATAATTTCTCTCAATACTCATAACTTTTCTGTTCCAGGTGGACTGGTGGTCATTTTGATGCGACTGGAGTGGTTTTTGTCAGCTGATGAATTCAAAGACAAAATGGCTGATTACATGGATCGCTTGGAGAAGACACATGTTTGGCGACAGGTAATATCTCTGTGATCACTTATATTCTACTGTTGCATGGAAATTTATTTTAAGATCGATGTTTAGTGTTGATATTAAGTTTAAATAGCAGTAGTAGGATGATGTATATTATACATGTCATGGTGTAATGTTGATTAAAGTGAAACGTCTATAAAAACAAATGCAAGTCTGTTTTACAGGGCCAAGTAATGATAATATATAATATCCTTATTTCTACAAGTACATGTACATGGTATAGAGGCCTAGCTAACATCAGTAACATACTACTGTATAGAAAACTGCTTGTTATGCAGAGCATTTCGGGCAAATTAGGTCAGTGTTGTCCCAGGATGCGACTCACATGGACATGGACGACAGGTGTAAGGAAGCACACCCACTGTTTCTACCCTTTGCCGGGGATCGAACCTGGACTCATCGTGTGAAGAAAGAGCATTTGCCACCAGGCCACGGGCCACCATGGCCAAACAAACATGCACACACAAACACTCACACACACAAACACACACATACACATCTCAGTAAGGAGTCCTTTCTGACCTTGTACACTGTGTACTTCAGACCCGTCCTAGAGTATGACCCTCCAGTTTGAACTCATACCTGGCCAAGCATGGCACAAAACTAGATAAAATTCAAAAGTCTGGAACGAGACTAGTGCCTGAACTAATGAGCATGTCCAACGAGGAGAGGTTAAGGGAATTCAACCTGATGAGCCTGGATGACAGGAGGGACAGAGGAGACATGATAACGACATATAAAATGCTAAGAATCGACAAGGTGGACAGAGACAGGATGTTCCAGAGATGGCACACAGCAACAAGAGGTCGCAATTGAAAGTTGAAGACTCAGATGAGTCACAGGGATGTTAGGAATTATTACTTCACTTATAGAGTTGTTATGATGTGGAATACTCTGGGAAGTTGAGTATTGAAGGCGGGATCCATACATAGCTTAAAGAAGAGGTATGATAAAGCTCATGGAGCAGGAATAGTGACTTAGTACCGACCAGTGAAGAAGCGGGACCAGGAGCTATGAATTTACCCTTGCAACCACAATTAGGCGAGCACAGTCAGGTGAGTACATATGCAGCACCAGTTTAAAACCCACACCTAGCCAACCAGGTAAGGAATCTAGAGAAAGTGCAAAGGTTTGCAACAAGACTAGTTCCAGAGCTAAGGGGAATGTCCCATGATGAAAGGTTAAGGAAAGTCGGCCTGACGACGCTGGAGGACAGGAGGGCTACATGAGACATGATAACATCATACAAAATACTGAGAGGAATTGAAAAGGTGGATAAAGACAGGATGTTCCAGAGATTGGACTCAGAAACAAGGGGTCACAGTTGGAAGTTGAAGATTCAGATGAGTCAAAGAGATGTTAGGAAGTATTTCTTTAGTCATAGAGTTGTCAAGATGTGGAAGAGTCTGACTAGTGACGTACTGGAAGCAGCAACCATACATAGTTTTAAGACTACATATGATAAAGCTCATGAAGCAGGGAGAGTGATTAACTAGTAGCGATCAGTGAAGATGTGGGGCTAGGAGCTATGACTCGATCCTTACAACCACAAATAGTTGAACAAATAGATGAGCACATACACATACACGAGAGGAGCAACAAGTGAAAACACCCACAGAACCACCCTCAGAATCCTGCAACCAAACATAACATCCCAACACAAACTACACTCCACACCCGGAGCCCCCACCTTACACAGCGCTGTAGAATCTCTTGGCACATTGCCAGGTCCCCCACTTCCCTAGTCCCCACAAACTCTCCACAATACAGTGCTGGTGAGGAAACTGAAGGTATGGAACACCAACGCTGATGGAATAACGAATAATTGTGAGTCGTGGCACCAAAGAATCACAGAAGCATCACCAGGCATCGTGGTTCTCACAGAAACCAAGCTCTCAGGAGTGATAATAGAGGGAATCTTTCCAACTGGATATCATATCCTCAAGAAGGACAGAGGGAACAGAAGGGGTGGAGGAGTGGCACTGCTCATGACAGTTGAATGGGATTTTGAAGAACTGGAGGTAGGAGAGAGAGAATAAGCAAGGGGCTACTTAATAAAAACAACTGAAACTGGAAATCCCAAGGTGGTGATTGCAGCGATGTATAACCCACCACAGAATAGCAGGAGGCCAAGGCAAGAATATGAGGGTAACAGAGCAATAGTTGACACACTGGATGAATGCACCAGAAGAGACCATGTGGGTAGGGCAAAGCTACTGATTGTGGATGATTTCAATCACATGGAGATAGACTTTGAAAACCTGGAACCACATTGGGGACAATAAACATGGATTGTCAAGACGATGGAGGCGGTACTGGAAAACCTCATGCATCAACATGTAAGGAACACTACCAGGGAGAGAGGGGGAGGACGACCCAGCAAGACTGGCACTAGTATTTACATTGAGTAGTGCAGTTATTGAGGACATCACATATGAAAGACCCCTCTGGGCTAGTGATCACGTGGTTCTAAGCCTCGAATACATAGCTACAAATGCAGAGGGAATCAGGAGTAGGATGGGAGAAGCCTAACTACAAAAGGGAGGACTACACAGGCATGAGGAATTTCCTGCATGAGGTTTAGTTAGAAAGAGAATTGGTGGGAAAATCAGTAAACAAAATGATGGACTACATAACAATAAAATGCAAGGAAGCAGTGGAGAGGATCCTTTCCAAGGACAACAGAAATAATGGGAAGACCAGAACGAATCCTTTGTTCACCCAAAGGTGCAGAGGCAAAAAAAAAAAGTGCCCTAGAAAATGGAAAAACTACAGAAGATAAAGGACCCAAGAAAATAAAAAGATTACTCAATGAGTTGGAAACGAATATACGCAGACAAGGAGGGAGGCCCAGGAGAAATACGGACACGACAAAGCATCGAAAGCCAAGTCTGACCCGATGCTGTTGTATAGCCACACCAGGACGAAAATAACAGTCAAGGGCCAGGTAATCAAGCTGAGGAAGGAAGAAGGAGAGTTCACACGAAACTACCGAGAAGTATTTAAGGGGCTCAATATGAAATTTAAAGAAGTATTTATATTTAAGACTCTGGAAATCCGGAATAGTGGTGTACACCAGCAAGTGTTAGATGAAATACACACATCCTGGGTTAGTCGACTGGTGTTGGGTGGCATCCTTGGGACAACATTGACTGGTGTTGGGTGGCATCCTGGGGGACAACATTGACTGGTGTTGGGTGGCATCCTGGGGAACTACATTGACTGGTGTTGGGTAACATCCTGGGGGATAACATTGAGGACAACATTGGAAATAAGAGTCACTCTCTGACTCACTGACTTTCTTGGGTTATGCCAGGTAGATTACCCTCCGGGAATAAAATTCGAACAAAAATGTTATCTTATCCTACCTTAAACGCATTTCAAGGCCCAGCTTTTTCTAAGATATTCTACCCTCCCCAGGATGAGACCCACAACAGTCGATTAATACCAAGGTACCCACTTACTGCTAGGAGAACACACAGCAGGTGTAAGTAAACATCAGTGTATCATCCATGCCGGGATCAAACCATGCACACTCGGTATGTAACGTGAGTGTACCAGCAACTTAACCATTCCTTGACAGTGGTCCTGGACTGACTGAAACATTCTCATAGGTTTCCTCTCTTAGGATGATTATTTGTGAAACATCTGGATACTTTAGTAACAGTAGTTACAGTGATTAGTTTATTAAGTAACAAAAGCATGTAGAATGCTAATTAAGCACAGCTGAAAATGGAATATTTAGCAAAAACAGAGGGTAGACGTTAAATAACTATAACAGCACCACAATGACTGCACCACAATGACTGCACCACAATGACTGCACCACAATGGCTGCACCACAATGACTGCACCACAATGACTGCACCACAATGACTGCACCACAATGACTGCACCACAATGGCTGCACCACAATGACTACACTACAATGGCTGCACCACAATGACTGCACCACAATGACTACACCACAATGACTACACCACAATGACTACACCACAATGACTGCACCACAATGACTGCACCACAATGACTGCACCACAATGACTGCACCACAATGACTGCACCACAATGACTGCACCACAATGACTGCACCACAATGACTGCACCACAATGACTGCACCACAATGTCTGCACCACAATGACTACACCACAATGGCTGCACCACAATGACTGCACCACAATGATTGCACCACAATGGCTGCATCACAATGACTGCACTGCAATGTCTGCACCACAATGAGTACACCACAATGACTGCAACACAATGACTGCACCACAGTGACTGCACCACAATGACTGCATCAAAATGACTGCACCACAATGACAGCACCACGAAGACAGCACCACAATGACTGCACCACAAAGACAGCCCCCACAAGTGCTGCACCACAATGACAGCACCACGAAGACAGCACCACAATGATTGCACCACAATGACAGCCCCACAATAGCTGCACCACAATGATAGCACCACAATGACAGCACCACAATGATTGCACGACAATGGCTGCACCACAGTGACAGCACCACAATGACAGCCCCACAATGGCTGCACCACAATGACAGCACCACAATGACAGCACCGCAATGACAGCACCACAATGACAGCACCACAATGAGTGCAAAACAATGAAAGCACCACAATGACAGCACCACTATGACAGAACCACAATGACTGCAAAACAATGAGAGTACCACAATGACTGCACCACAATGACAGCACCACAATGACTGCACCACAATGACAGCACCACAATGACTGCAAAACAATGACAGTACCACAATGACTGCACCACAATGACAGCACTACAATGACAGCACCAAAATGACAGCACCACAATGACTGCAAAACAATGACAGCACCACAATGACTGCAAAACAATGACAGCACCACAATGACAGCACAATGACAGCACCACAATAACTGCATCACAATGACAGCACCACAATGAAAGCACCACAGTGACAGCACCACAGTGAGAGCACCACAGTGACAGCACCACAATGACAGCACCACAATGACAGCAACACAATGACAGCACCACAATGACAGCACCACAATGACAGCACCACAATGACTGCACCACAATGACAGCACCACAATGACAGCACCACAGTGACAGCACCACAATGACAGCACCACAATAACTGCACTACAATGACAGCACCACAATGACAGCACCACAATGACAGCAACACAATAACTGCACTACGATGACAGCACCACAATGACAGCACCACAATGACACCTCCACAATGACAGCACCACAATAACTGCACCACAATACTGCACCACAATAACTGCACCACAATAACTGCACTACAATAACTGCACCACAATGACAGCACCACATTAACTGTACCACAATAACTGCACCACAATAATTGCACCACAATAACTGCACCACAATAACTGCATACAATGACAGCACCACAATGATAGCACTACAATGACAGCACCACAATAAGTGCACCACAATGACAGCACCACAATGACAGCACCACAATAACTGCACCACAATGACAGCCCCACAATAGCTGCACCACAATGATAGCACCACAATGACAGCACCACAATGATTGCACGACAATGGCTGCACCACAGTGACAGCACCACAATGACAGCCCCACAATGGCTGCACCACAATGACAGCACCACAATGACAGCACCGCAATGACAGCACCACAATGACAGCACCACAATGAGTGCAAAACAATGAAAGCACCACAATGACAGCACCACTATGACAGAACCACAATGACTGCAAAACAATGAGAGTACCACAATGACTGCACCACAATGACAGCACCACAATGACTGCACCACAATGACAGCACCACAATGACTGCAAAACAATGACAGTACCACAATGACTGCACCACAATGACAGCACTACAATGACAGCACCAAAATG
This sequence comes from Cherax quadricarinatus, assembly GCF_026875155.1. Lineage (NCBI taxonomy): Eukaryota > Metazoa > Arthropoda > Malacostraca > Decapoda > Parastacidae > Cherax > Cherax quadricarinatus. The sequence continues at coordinate 26,116,709 of NC_069457.1, forward strand.
ACAGCACCACAATGACTGCAAAACAATGACAGCACCACAATGACTGCAAAACAATGACAGCACCACAATGACAGCACAATGACAGCACCACAATAACTGCATCACAATGACAGCACCACAATGAAAGCACCACAGTGACAGCACCACAGTGACAGCACCACAGTGACAGCACCACAATGACAGCACCACAATGACAGCACCACAATGACAGCACCACAATGACAGCACCACAATGACAGCACCACAATGACTGCACCACAATGACAGCACCACAATGACAGCACCACAGTGACAGCACCACAATGACAGCACCACAATAACTGCACCACAATGACAGCACCACAATGACAGCACCACAATGACAGCAACACAATAACTGCACTACGATGACAGCACCACAATGACAGCACCACAATGACACCTCCACAATGACAGCACCACAATAACTGCACCACAATAACTGCACCACAATAACTGCACCACAATAACTGCACTACAATAACTGCACCACAATGACAGCACCACATTAACTGTACCACAATAACTGCACCACAATAATTGCACCACAATAACTGCACCACAATAACTGCATACAATGACAGCACCACAATGATAGCACTACAATGACAGCACCACAATAAGTGCACCACAATGACAGCACCACAATGACAGCACCACAATAACTGCACCACAATGACAGCACCACAATAACTGCACCACAATGACAGCATCACAATGACAGCACCACAATGACAGCACCACAATAACTGCACCACAATAACTGCACCACAATGACAGCACCACAATAACTGCAACCACAATGACAGCACCACAATAACTGCACCACAATGACAGCACCACAATAACTGCGCCACAATGACAGCACCACCCAAAAACTGCACCACAATGACAGCACCACAATAACTGCACCACAATGACAGCACACAATAACTGCGCCACAATGACAGCACCACAATAATGCACCACAATGACAGCACCACAATAACTGCACCACAATGACAGCACCACAATAACTGCGCCACAATGACAGCACCACAATAACTGCACCACAATGACAGCACCACAATAACTGCACCACAATGACAGCACCACAATAACTGCACACAATGACTGCACCACAATACTGCGCCACAATGACAGCACCACAATAACTGCACACAATGACAGCACCACAATGACAGCACCACAATGACAGCACCACAATAACTGCACCACAATGACAGCACCACAATAACTGCACCACAATGACAGCATCACAATGACAGCACCACAATGACAGCACCACAATAACTGCGCCACAATGACAGCACCACAATGACAGCCACCACAATAACTGCACCACAATAACTGCACCACAATGACAGCACCACAATAACTGCACCACAATGACAGCAAACCCCAAAAACTGCACCACAATGACAGCACCACAATAACTGCACCACAATGACAGCACCACAATAACTGCACCACAATGACAGCACCACAATAACTGCACCACAATGACAGCACCACAATAACTGCACCACAATGACAGCACCACAATAACTGCACCATAATGACAGCACCACAATAACTGCACCATAATGATTGAAGTAGACAGTGATCACTGTTTTATATATTTATTATTTAATAATTGATGTTTTACGTAATGTTTATATATTTATTAAGCAAAAAAACTGAAGTTTAGACACATAGTATCTCAGTTTAGACACACAGTATCTCAGTTTAGACACATAGTATCTCAGTTTAGACACACAGTATCTCAGTTTAGACACATAGTATCTCAGTTTAGACACACAGTATCTCAGTTTAGACACATAGTATCTCAGTTTAGACACACAGTATCTCAGTTTAGACAATTAGTATCTCAGTTTAGACACACAGTATCTCAGTTTAGACACATAGTATCTCAGTTTAGACACATGGTATCTCAGTTTAGACACAATAACTGCACCACAATAACTGCACCACAATAACTGCACTACAATAACTGCACCACAATGACAGCACCACATTAACTGTACCACAATAACTGCACCACAATAATTGCACCACAATAACTGCACCACAATAACTGCATACAATGACAGCACCACAATGATAGCACTACAATGACAGCACCACAATAAGTGCACCACAATGACAGCACCACAATGACAGCACCACAATAACTGCACCACAATGACAGCACCACAATAACTGCACCACAATGACAGCATCACAATGACAGCACCACAATGACAGCACCACAATAACTGCACCACAATAACTGCACCACAATGACAGCACCACAATAACTGCACCACAATGACAGCACCACAATAACTGCACCACAATGACAGCACCACAATAACTGCGCCACAATGACAGCACCACAATAACTGCGCCACAATGACAGCACCACAATAACTGCACCACAATGACAGCACCACAATGACAGCACCACAATGACAGCACCACAATAACTGCACCACAATGACAGCACCACAATAACTGCACCACAATGACAGCATCACAATGACAGCACCACAATGACAGCACCACAATAACTGCGCCACAATGACAGCACCACAATGACAGCACCACAATAACTGCACCACAATAACTGCACCACAATGACAGCACCACAATAACTGCACCACAATGACAGCACCACAATAACTGCACCACAATGACAGCACCACAATAACTGCACCACAATGACAGCACCACAATAACTGCACCACAATGACAGCACCACAATAACTGCACCACAATGACAGCACCACAATAACTGCACCACAATGACAGCACCACAATAACTGCACCATAATGATTGAAGTAGACAGTGATCACTGTTTTATATATTTATTATTTAATAATTGATGTTTTACGTAATGTTTATATATTTATTAAGCAAAAAAACTGAAGTTTAGACACATAGTATCTCAGTTTAGACACACAGTATCTCAGTTTAGACACATAGTATCTCAGTTTAGACACACAGTATCTCAGTTTAGACACATAGTATCTCAGTTTAGACACACAGTATCTCAGTTTAGACACATAGTATCTCAGTTTAGACACACAGTATCTCAGTTTAGACACATAGTATCTCAGTTTAGACACACAGTATCTCAGTTTAGACACATAGTATCTCAGTTTAGACACATGGAAACTCAGTTTTAGAACACATGTATCTCAGTATTTGGACATATGGGATCTCAGTTTAGACACATGGTATCTCAGTTTAGACACATAGTATCTCAGTTTAGACACATAGTATCTCAGTTTAGACATATGGTATCTCAGTTTAGACACATGGTATCTCAGTTTAGACACAGGGTATCTCATTTTAGAGACACAGGTATCTCAGTTTTTAGACATCATAGTAACTCAGTTTAGAACACATAGTATCTCAGTTTAGTCATATAGTATCTCAGTTTAGACACATAGTATCCAGTTTTAGACACATAGTATCTCAGTTTAGACACATAGTAATCTCGTTTAGACACATAGTATCTCGGTTTAGGACACATAGTAAAAATCTCAGTTTACACATATTATCTCAAGTTTAGAACACATAGTACCTCAGTTTTAGACACATAGTATCTCATTTAGACCTAGTATCTCAGTTTAGGACGCATATAGTAATCACAGGTTTTAGACACATAGAAGTCTCATTTTAGACACGTAGTATCTCAGTTTAGACACGTAGTATCTCAGTTTAGACACGTAGTATCTCAGTTTAGACACGTAGTATCTCAGTTTAGACACGTAGTATCTCAGGTTTAGACACCATAGTATCTGCAGTTTAAAGACATAGGGTGGAGAGGGGGTGGGGCGGGTCAGTATGTTATGGACACGTTAAGGGTTTGATGCGGGGGGGACAGTTTGTTGAACACGTAGTATCTCATTTTAGACACATAGTACTCAGTTTTATAACACATAGTATCATTTACAGACACGGTATATATCTCAGTTTAACACAATAGTATCAGTTTTAGACACATAGTATCTCAGTTTAGACACGTAGTATCTCAGTTTAGACACGTAGTATCTCAGTTTAGACACATAGTATCTCAGTTTTCTAAGAATAATTTCCAGAACATTTTTTAATCAATATAGTCTTACAAATCCCAAAAACTTGCCGATGATGGTAGACTTTATAGACCTACCCCGAGGGAGGGTCACATTCCCCGAGGGAGGGCCCCATGCCCCGAGTGAGGGCCAAATTCCCCGGCAGGAGGGTCACACTTCCCCGAGGGAGGTCACATTCCCCGAGGAGGGTCACATTCCCCGAATAAGGTCCACATTCCCCCGAGTGAGGGTCACATTCCCCGTGGGAAGGGTCACATCCCCGTGGGGAGGGCACATTCCACGAGGGGGCCACATTCCCCGAGGGAGGGTCACATTCCCCGTGGAGGGTCACATTCCCCGAGGGAGAGTCCACATCCCCGAGGGAGGGTCACATTCCCCGGGAGGTCACAAAAATTTCCCGCGAGGGAAGTTACAATCCCCCGAGGAAAGGGTCCACATTTCCCCGAGGGTCCACATTCCCCGTGGGAGGGCACAATTCCCCGAGGGAAGGTCCCAATTTCCCCGAAGGAAGGTGCGCGCCGGAGAGCGCGCGCAGAGAAGGGTCACATTCCGCGAGTCGGGGTCCACTGCGATTCCGCGAGGGGAAGGTCACATCCCCCGAGGAAGGGACACAAGGCCCCGAGGAAAGGGTCACATTCCCGAGGGAGGGGCACCAATCTTCGATGGAGGGTCACATTCCCTGAGGGAGGGTCCACACTTCCCCCGAGGGAGGGTCCACATTCTCCGAGGGAGGGTCACATTCCTTATGGGAGGGTCACATTCCCCGAGGGAGAGTCACATTCCCCGAGGAGAGTCACAATTCCCCGAGGGAGGGTCTCATTCCCCAGGGAAGGTCTCAATCCCCGATGAATGGTCACATCCCCGATTGAGGGGTCACATTCCGTCGAGGGAGGGTCACATTCCCCCGAGGAGGGTCACATTCCCCGAGGAAGGGTCACATTCCGCGAAGGAGGGTCACATTCCCCGAGGAAGGGTCACATTCCGCGAAGGAGGGTCACATTCCCCGAGGGAGGGTCACATTCCCCCAGGAGAGTCCACATTCCGCGGAAGGAGGGTCACATTCCCGAGGGTCACATCCCCCGAGGGAGGGTCATCGTAAAAAAGAGAAAAGAAAGTGTCTCCTTTTAATTTAGTAATAGTATAAGCAGCAGAAGGGGTTACTAGCCCCTTGCTCCCGCATTTAGTCGCATCTTAAAGACACTCATGACTTTTAACGGAGGGAGGTTTTCTGTTCCACTTCCCCATGGATATAGGAGGTAATAAACAAGAACAAGAACTAGTTAAGAAAATAGAAGAAAACCCAAAGGGGTGTATGTACATGCTCGTACATTTATTGAATTGTGATAAGTGTAAGGTACAGAAACACGACGACCATGAAATCTTTGCATGTTTTTATGATACAAAAAAAAAAGCACCAGCAATCATACCATCATGTACAGCAATAACATGTTTCCGTTTTACACTTCACTTGGCAGACAGTAGTACCATTCCCTGGTGGTTGTCTGTACCAACCTTCCACCATCAGGATGGTAGTAACTCTCCCTGGTGGTTTGTTCTGTACCAACCTGCCACCCAGGATGGTAGTACCTCCTGGGTGGTTTTGTCACCAATACCTTCCCACCACAGATGGTAGTACCTTCCCAGGGTGGTTGTTGTCTACTAACCTTAAACCATCCAAACCACAGGATGGTAGTAACCTCCCTGGGTGGTTGTTGTCTACCAACTTCCACCACAGGATGGTAGTACCTCCCTGGTGTTGTTATCTAACCAACTCCACTCACAGGAAGACAGTAGTAACCTCCCTGGGTGGTTGTTCTCTCTACCAACATTCCACCACAGGACAGTAAGTACCTTTTCCCTGGGTGGTTTTGTCCTACCAATCCTTCACGGACAGGATGGTAGTACCTTGGTCCCTGGGTAGGTGTTTGTCTACCAACCTTCCCACCACAGGATGGTAGAAACCCTCCCTGGGTGGTTGTTGTCTACCAACCTCCTACCACAAGATGGAAGTACCTCCCTGGGTGGGTATGTTGTCTACAACCTTCCACCACAGGATGGTAGTACCTCCCCTGGGTGGGATGTTGTCTACCAACCTTCCACCAACAGATGTAACCACTTCCCTGGTGGTTGTTTGTCTAACCAACCTTCCTACACCAGGATGGTAAGTACCTCCCCTGGGTGGTTCTGTACAAACCTTCCACCACAGATGGAGTACTCTCCCTGGGTGTTGTTGTTCTACCACCTTCCACCACAGGATGGTATACCTCCCTGGTGGTTTGTTGTCTACCAACTACCTTTCCACCACCGGATGTAGGACCTCCCTGGTGGTTCTGTAACCAACCTTCCACCACATATGGTAAGTACCTCCCTGGGTGGTTGTTGTCTACCAACCTTCCACCACAGGATGGTAGTACCTCCCTGGGTGGTTCTGTACCAACCTTCCACCACAGGATGGTAGTACCTCCCTGGGTGGTTGTTGTCTACCAACCTTCCACCACAGGACAGTAGTACCTCCCTGGGTGGTTGTTGTCTACCAACCTTCCACCACAGGATGGTAGTACCTCCCTGGGTGGTTCTGTACCAACCTTCCACCACAGGATGGTAGTACCTCCCTGGGTGGTTGTTGTCTACCAACCTTCCACCACAGGACAGTAGTACCTCCCTGGGTGGTTGTTCTACAACCTTTTCCACCACATGACAGTAGTACCTCCCCCTGGGTGGTTGTTGCTACCAAGCGCTCCACCACAGAGGGTAGTACCCGTCCCTGGTGGTTCTGTACCAACCTTCCACCCACAGGATGGTAGTACCGTTTGCTACTCCCTGGGTGGTTGTTGTCTACCAACTTCCACCACAGGAATGTAGTACCACCCCTCCCTGGGTGGTTCTGTACCAACCCCTCCACCACAGGATGGTAGTACCATCCCTGGGTGGTTTGTTGACTACCAACCTTCCACCACAGACAGTAGTAACCTCCTGGGTGGTTTTGTCTACCAACCTTCCCCGACAGGACAGTAGTACCTCCCTGGGTGGTTTGTTTTGTCTACCAACCTTCCACCACAGGATGGTAGTAAACCCCCTGGGTGGTTGTTGTCTACCAACCTCCAACCACCACAGGAAGGTAGTACCCTCCCTGGGTGGTTGTTGTCTACCAACCCTTCCACCACAGGATGGTAGTACCACCTCCTGGGTTGGTTTCTGTACCACAACCTTCCACCACAGGATGGTAGTACCTCCCTGGTGGTTGTGTCTACCAACCTTCCACCACAGATGTAGTACCCTCCCTGGGTGGTTCTGTACCAACCTTCCACCACAGGATGGTAGTACCTCCCTGGGTGGTTGTTGTCTACCAACCTTCCACCACAGGACAGTAGTACCTCCCTGGGTGGTTGTTTGTCCCACCTTCCCAACCTTCCATCACAGGACAGTAAGTAACCTCCCTGGGTGGTTGTTTTTGTCTACCAACCTTCCACCACCAGGATGTAGGACACTCCCTGGGTGGTTCTGTACCAACCTTCCACCACAGGATGGTAGTACCTCCCTGGGTGGTTGTTGTCTACCAACCTTCCACCACAGGATGGTAGTACCTCCCTGGGTGGTTGTTGTCTACCAACCTTCCACCACAGGATGGTAGTACCTCCCTGGGTGGTTCTGTACCAACCTTCCACCACAGGATGGTAGTACCTCCCTGGAGTTGTGTTGTCTACCAACCTTTCCACCACAGGATGGTAGTTACCTCCCTGGGTGGTTCTGTACCAACCTTCCCATCCACAGATGGTAGTACCTTCCTGGGTGGTTGTTGTCTACCAACCTTCCACCACAGGACAGTAGTACCTCCCTGGGTGGTTGTTGTCTACCAACCTTCCACCACAGGACAGTAGAACCTCCCTGGGTGGATTTGTTGTCTACCCAACCTTCCACCACAGGAAACAGTTAGTAGTACCGTCCCTGGTGGTTGTTGTCTACCAACCTTCCACCACAGGATGGTAGTACCTCCCTGGGTTGGTTATTCTGTACCACTTCCACCACAGATGGGAGTACCTCCCTGGTGGTTGTTGTCTACCAACCTTCCACCACAGGACAGTAGTACCTCCCTGGGTGGTTGTTGTCTACCAACCTTCCACCACAGGACAGTAGTACCTCCCTGGGTGGTTGTTGTCTACCAACCTTCCACCTCAGGACCAGTATTGACCTCCTGGGTGGTTGTTGTCTACCAACCTTCCACCAGCAGGACAGTAGGTACCCTCCCTAGGGTGGTTGTTGTCTACCAACCTTCCACTTCACAGGACAGTAGTTACCTCCCTGGGGGTTGTTGTCTACCACCTTCCCCACCACAGATGGTAGTACCCTCCCTGGGTGGCTGTTGTCTACCAACCTTTCCACCACAGGATGGGAGTACCCACCCGGGTGGTTTGTTGCCTGACCAACCTTCCCACACAGGACATAGTACCTCTCCTGGGTGGTTGTTGTCCTACCAACCTTCCCACACAGACAGTAGTACCTCCCTGGGTGGTTGTTGTCTACCAATCTTCCTCTTCCACCCACAGGATGTAGTCCATCCTGGGTGGCTGTTGGTCTACCAAGCCTATCCACCACAGTATGTAGTACTCCCTGGTGGCTGTGTCTACCAACCTTACCACCACAGGATGGTCAGATACCACCTTCCCTGGGTGGCTGTTGTCCTACCAACCTTCCACCCACAGGATGGTAGTACCTCCCTGGGTGGTTTTCCTCTACCAACCTTCCACCACAGATGGTAGTACCTCCCTGGGTGGTTGTTCTCTACCGAACCTTCCACCACAGATGGTAGTACCTCCCTGGGTGGTTTGGTTCTCTACCACCTTCACCACAGATGGTAGTACCTCTCCCTGGGTGGGTTGTTGTCTACCAACCTTCCACCACAGGATGGTAGTACCTCCCTGGGTGGTTGTTGTCTACCAACCTTCCACCACAGGATGGTAGTACCTCCCTGGGTGGTTCTGTACCAACCTTTCCACCAATGAATGGTAATACCCACCCTGGGTGGGGTGTTTCCTACCAACCTTCACCACCAAGGATTGTAGTACCTCCTGGGTGGTTGGTTGTCTACCAACCAACCTTCCACCCCAGGTATGGTAGTACCTCCCTCCCTGGGGGGTTCTGTACCACCTTCCACCCACAGGATGGCAGTACCATCCCTGGGTGGTTGTTCTGTACCAACATACCACCACAGGATGGAGTACCTCCCTGGGGTGTGTTTGTACTCAACCTTTCCACCGACAGGAATGTAGGTACCTCCCTGGGTGGTTGTTCTGTACCAACATTCCACCACAGGATGGTAGTACCTCCCTGGGTGGTTCTGTACCAACCTTCCACCACAGGATGGTAGTACCTCCCTGGGTGGTTGTTCTGTACCAACCTACCACCACAGGATGGTAGTACCTCTTTGGGTGGTTCTGTACCAACCGACCACCACAGGATGGTAGTACCTCCCTGGGTGGTTCTGTACCAACCTACCACCAGAGGATGGTAGTACCTCCCAGGGTGGTTGTTCTGTACAACCTAACCACCACAGGATGGTAGTACCCTCCCTGGGTGGTTGTTCTCTACCCAACCTACCACCCCACAGGATGGTAGTACCCCTCCTGGGTGTTGGTTCTGTACCAACCTTCCCAACCACAGGATGGAGTACCTCCCCCCCTGGGTGGTTGTTCTTGTAACAACCTTCCACCACAGGATGGTAGTACCTCCCTGGGTGGTTGTTCTGTACCAACCTTCCACCACAGGATGGTAGTACCTCCCTGGGTGGTTGTTCTGTACCAACCTACCACCACAGGATGGTAGTACCTCCCTGGGTGGTTGTTCTGTACCAACCTACCACCACAGGATGGTAGTACCTCCCTGGGTGGTTGTTCTCGTACCAACCTACCACCACAGGATGGTAGTACCTCCCTGGGTGGTTGTTATGTTACCAACCTACCCCCACACAGGATGGTAGTATACCTCCCTGGGTGGTTGTTCTCTACCAACCTGCCACTACAGGATGGTAGGCCCTCCCTGGGTGGATTGTTCTATACCAACCTTCCACACAGGAATGGTAGTAACCTCCCTGGGTGGTTGTTCTGTACCAACCCTTCCACCACAGGAATGTAATACCTCCCTGGGTGGTTGTTCTCTACACAAACCTTCCACCACAGGATGGTAGTTACCTCACTGGGTGGTTGTTTTCTGTACCAACCGACCACCACAGGAGGTAGTACATCCCTGGTGGTTGTTCCTGTACCAACCGACCACCACAGATGGTAGTACCTCCCGGTGGTTGTTCTGTACCAACCTACCAACACAGGATGGTAGTACTCCCTGGGTGGTTGTCTCTACTCAACCTCCCACCACAAGATGGATTACCTCCCTGGGGGTTTGGTCTGTACCAACTACCACCACAGACGGTAGTACCTTCCTGGGTGGTTGTTCTGTACCAACCTTCCACCACAGGATTGTAGTATCCTCCCTGGGGGGGGGGGGGGGTGGTTGTTCTGTACCAACAGACCACACAGGATGGTAGTAACATCCCTGGGTGGTTGTTCTCTACCAACCATCCTCCCATAGGATTCGTAGTACTTCCCTGGGTGGTTGTTCTCTACTACCAACCTTTCCACCACAGGATGGTAGACCTCCCTGGGTGGTAGTTTCTGTACAACCTACCACCCACAGGACCGGTAGTACCTCCACTGGTGTTGTTCTTGTACCAACTCCACCACAGATGGTAGTACCTCCCTGGGTGGTTCTGTACCAACCTTCCACCACAGGATGGTAGTACCTCCCTGGGTGGTTCTGTACCAACCTACCACCACAGGATGGTAGTACCTCCCTGTGGTGGTTTCTTCTGTACCAACCTACCACCACAGGATGGTATACCCCCCGGGGTGGTTGTTTTCTCTACCAACCTACACCACAGGATGGTATACCTCCCTGGGTGGTTGTTCTGTACCAACCTGTTGTGGTTTTTGTTCTGACCAAACCTTCCATCCAGGATGGTATTAAACCCCCTGGTGGTTGTTCTGTACCAGACCTTCCACCCAGGAAAGTAGTACCATCCCTGGGTGTTGTTCCTGTACCAACCTACCCCACAGGATGGTAGTACCTCCCTGGGTGGTTGTTCTGTACCAACCTTCCACCACAGGATGGTAGTACCTCCCTGGGTGGTTGTTCTGTACCAACCTTCCACCACAGGATGGTAGTACCTCCCTGGGTGGTTGTTCTCTACCAACCTTCCACCACAGGATGGTTAGTACCCGTTCCCTGGGTGGTTTGTTCTCTAACCGAACCTTCCACCACAGGATTGGTATAAACCATTCGCCTGGGTGGTGTTCTGTACCAACCTACCACCACAGGATGGTAGTACCTCCCTGGGTGGTTGTTCTGTACCAACCTTCCACCACAGGATGGTAGTACCTCCCTGGGGTGGTTGTCTGACCACCCTAACCACCCAGGATGGTATACCTCCCTGGGTGGTTGTTCTCTACCAACCTTCCACCACAGGATGGTAGTACCTCCCTGGGTGGTTGTTCTCTACCAACCTTCCACCACAGGAATGGTAGACCCTCCCCCTGGGGGTGGTTTGTTCTGTAACCAACCTTCCACCCCAGGATGGTAGTACCCTCCCTGGGTGGTTGTTCTGTACCAACCTACCACCACAGGATGGTAGTACCTCCCTGGGTGGTTGTTCTCTACCTCCCTGGGTGGTTGTTCTGTACCAACCTTCCACCACAGGATGGTAGTACCTCCCTGGGTGGTTGTTTCTGTGACCCAACCTTCCACCAAGGATGGTAGTACCATCCCTGGGGGTTGTTCCTCTACCAACCTTCCACCACAGATGTAGTACGTCTCCCTGGGTGGTTGGTTCGTACCAACCTTTTAGTCACCACAGATGGTAGTACCTCCCTGGGTGGTTGTTCTCATCTACCAACCTTCCACCACAGGAAATGGTAGTAACCTCCCTGGGTAGTTGTTTCTTTCTCTACCAACCTTCCACCACAGGATGGTAGTACCTCCCTGGGTGGTTGTTGTCTACCAACCTTCCACCACAGGATGGTAGTACCTCCCTGGGTGGTTGTTCTGTACCAACCTTCCACCACAGGATGGTAGTACCTCCCTGGGTGGTTGTTCTGTACCAACCTACCACCACAGGATGGTAGTACCTCCCTGGGTGTTGTTGTCCTACCAACCTCCACCACAGGATGGTAGTACCTCCCTGGGTGGTTGTTCTGTACCAACCTTCCACCACAGGATGGTAGTACCTCCCTGGGTGGTTGTTCTCTACCAACCTTCCACCACAGGATGGTAGTACCTCCCTGGGTGGTTGTTCTGTACCAACCGACCACCACAGGATGGTAGTACCTCCCTGGGTGGTTGTTCTGTACCAACCTTCCACCACTGGATGGTAGTACCTCCCTGGGTGGTTGTTCTGTACCAACCTTCCACCACAAGATGGTAGTACCTCCCTGGGTGGTTGTTCTGTACCAACCTACCACCACAGGATGGTAGTACCTCCCTGGGTGGTTGTTCTCTACCAACCTACCACCACAGGATGGTAGTACCTCCCTGGGTGGTTGTTCTGTACCAACCTGGGTGGTTGTTCTGTACCAACCTGGGTGGTGTTCTGTACACACGGCACCCAACACCACAGGATGGTAGTACCCTCCCTGGGTGGTTTTCCTGTACCAACCTTCCCCCACAGGGATGGTAGTACCTCCCCTGGTGGTTGTTCTCTTCCCAACCTTCCACCACAGGATGGTAGTAACCTCCCTAGGGGTGGTTGTTCTGTACCAACCGAACCACCACAGGATGGTAGTACCTCCCTGGGTGGTTTGTTCTGGTACCAACCTTCCACTCACTGATGGTAGTACTCCCTGGGTGGTTTGTTCTGTACAACCTTCCACCACAGGATGGTAGTACCTCCCTGGTGGGTTTGTTCTCTATACCACCTTCCACCACAGGATGGTAGTACTCTCCCTGGGTGGTTGTTCTGTACCAACCTTCCACCACAGGAATGGGTATACCTCCCCTGGTGGGTTTGTTCTCTCCAACCTTTTCCCACCACAGAGGTAGTACCTCCCTGGGTGGTTGATTCTCTACCACCTTCCACCTCAGAAGGTAGTACCTCCCTGGGTGTTGTTCTCTACCAACCTTCCACCACAGGATGGTATTAACCTCCCTGGGTGGTTGTTCTGACCAACCTCCACCACAGGAATGGTAGACCCCTCCCTGGGTGGTTGTTCTGTAACCAACCTTACCACCACAGGAATTGGTAGTACCTCCCTGGTGATTGTTCCTCTAACCAACCTTTCTAACCACAGGATGGTAGTACCGTCCCTGGGTGGTTGTTCTGTACCAACCGACCACCACAGGATGGTAGTACCTCCCAGGTGGTTGTTCTGTACCAACGCTTCCACCCACAGGATGGTAGTACCTCCCTGTGTTGTTCTGTACCAACCGAAAAAAACCCACCCAAAAACCCACAGGATGGTAGTACCTCCCTGGGTGGTTGTTCTGTACCACCTTCCAACCACTGGATGGTAGTACCTCTCCCTGGGTGGTTGTATCTGTAACCAACCTTCCAACCACAGGATGTAGTACCTCCTGGTGGGATTGTTCTCTAACCAACCTTCTTCCACCACAGGATGGTATTACCTCCCTGGGTGGGTTGTTTGTCTTACCAACCTTGCCACCCACAGGAATGGTAGTCCTCCCTGGGTGTTGTTTCTCTACAACCATCCACCACAGGTTGGTAGTACCTCCCTGGGTGGTTGTTCTCTACCAACCTTCCCACCACACCACAGGATGGTAGTACCTCCCAGGGTGGTTGTTCTCTAACCAACCTTCCCACCACCAGGATGTAGTAACCATCCCTGGGTGTTTGTTCTGTACCAACCTTCCACCACAGGATGGTAGTACCTCCCTGGGTGTTGTTTCTGTAACCAACCTACCACCACAGAAAGGCGTAGTAACCTCCCTGGGTATTGTTCTCTACAACCTTTCCACCCACAGGGATGGTAGTACCTCCCTGGGTGGTTGTTCTGTACCAACCGACCACCACAGGATGGTAGTACCTCCCTGGGTGGTTGTTCTGTACCAACCTTCCACCACAGGATGGTAGTACCTCCCTGGGTGGTTGTTCTGTACCAACCTCCACCACAGGATGGTAGTACCTCCCTGGGTGGTTGTTCTGTACCAACCTTCCACCACTGGATGGTAGTACCTCCCTGGGTGGTTGTTCTGTACCAACCTTCCACCACAGGATGGTAGTACCTCCCTGGGTGGTTGTTCTCTACCAACCTTCCACCACAGGATGGTAGTACCGGGGGGGGGGGTCCCTGGTGGTTGTTCTCTACCAACCTTCCACCACAGGATGTAAAGTATCCCTCCCCTGGTGGTAGTTCTCTACCAACCTTCCACCACAGGATGGTAGTACCTCCCTGGGTGGTTGTTCTCTACCAACCTTCCACCACAGGATGGTAGTACCTCCCTGGGTGGTTGTTCTCTACCAACCTTCCACCACAGGATGGTAGTACCTCCCTGGGTGGTTGTTCTCTACCAACCTTCCACCACAGGATGGTAGTACCTCCCTGGGTGGTTTGTTCTCTACCAAACCTACCCACCACAGGATGGTAATACCTCCGCGAGATGTGAGATGTTTGAGCGTCTACCAACCATCCACCACAGGATGGTGTACCTCCCTGGGTGTTGTTTCTCTACCCAACCTTCCACCACAGGATGGTAGAACCTCCGGGTGGTTAAGTTTCTCTAGACCAACCTACACACCACAGATTGGTTAATACATCCCCTGTTGTTGTTCTCTACCAACCTACCACCACAGATGGTAGTACCTCCCTGGGTGGTTGTTCTCTACCATCCTTCCACAACAGGATGGTAGTACCTCCCTGGGTGGTTGTTCTCTTCCAACCTTCCACCACAGGATTGTAGTACCTCCCTGGGTGGTTGTTCTTGTACCAACCTTCCCACCACAGGAAGGTAGTACCTCCCTCCCTGGGTGGTTGTTCTCTACCAACCTTCCACCACAGGATGGTAGTACCTCCCTGGGTGGTTGTTCTCTACCAACCTTCCACCACAGGATGGTAGTACCTCCCTGGGTGGTTGTTCTGTACCAACCTTCCACCACAGGATGGTAGTACCTCCCTGGGTGTTGTCTCCTACCATTCCTTTCCACAACAGGATGTATATCCTCCCTGGGTGGTTGTTCACTCCAACCTTCCACCACAGGACTTAGTATACCTCCCTGGGTGGTTGTTCTGTACCAACCTTCCACCACAGGATGGTAGTACCTCCCTGGGTGGTTGTTCTCTACCAACCTACCACCACAGGATGGTAGTACCTCCCTGGGTGGTTGTTCTCTACCAACCTTCCACCACAGGATGGTAGTACCTCCCTGGGTGGTTGTTCTGTACCAACCTTCCACCACAGGATGGTAGTACCTCCCTGGGTGGTTGTTCCTAACCAACCTTCCACACCACAGGAGGTAGTACCTCCCTGGGTGGTTGGTCTCTACCAACCTACCACCACAGGAAAAAAATACTTGGGGGATAGTAACCTCCCTGGGTGGTTGTTCTCTACCAACCTACCACCACAGGATGGTAGTACCTCCCTGGGTGGTTGTTCTGTACCAACCTACCACCACAGGATGGTAGTACCTCCCTGGGTGGTTGTTCTCTACCAACCTTCCACCACAGGATGGTAGTACCTCCCTGGGTGGTTGTTCTGTACCAACCTTCCACCACAGGATGGTAGTACCTCCCTGGGTGGTTGTTCTCTACCAACCTTCCACCACAGGATGGTAGTACCTCCCTGGGTGGTTGTTCGCTAAACCAACCTTCCACACAGGATGGTATACCCCCTGGGTGGTTGTTCTGTACCAACCTTCCACACAGGAATGGTAGAACCTCCCTGGGTGGTTGTTCTCTACCAACCTACCACCACAGGATGGTAGTACCTCCCTGGGTGGTTGTTCTGTACCATCCTGGGTGGTTGTTCTGTACCAACCTTCCACCACAGGATGGTAGTACCTCCCTGGGTGGTTGTTCTGTACCAACCTTCCACCACAGGATGGTAGTACCTCCCTGGGTGGTTGTTCTCTACCAACCTTCCACCACAGGATGGTAGTACCTCCCTGGGTGGTTGTTCTGTACCAACCTTCCACCACAGATGGTATTACCTCCCTGGGTGGTGGTTCTGTACGCCAGCGCGCGTGTCCACCACAGGATGGTGTGAGCTGAGGGCCTCCCTGGTGTTGTTCTCTCCCAACCTTCCACCACAGGATAGGAGTACCGCTCCCTGGGTGGTTTGTTGTCCTACCAACCTTCCACCACAGGATTGAAGTTCCTCCCTGGGTGGTTGTATTCTGTACCCAACCTTCCACCGACAGGATGGTAGTACCTCCCTGGGTGGTTTGTTCTGAACCACCTACCAACAACAGGATGGTAGTACCTCCCTGGGTGGTTGTAGTCCTACCAACGCTTCCACCACAGGATTGGTATACCGTATTCCCTGGGTGGTTGTTCTGTACCAACCTTCCACTCACAGGATTGGGAGTACCTTTTCCTGGTGGTGTTCCTACCAACCTTCCACCACAGGATGGTCGTACCCTCCCCTGGTGGTTGTTTCTGTACAAACCCCGACCACCACATGATGGTAGTACCTCCCTGGGTGGTTGTTCTCTACCAACCTACCACCACAGGATGGTAGTACCTCCCTGGGTGGTTGTTCTCTACCAACCTACCACCACAGGATGGTAGTACCTCCCTGGGTGGTTGTTCTGTACCAACCTTCCACCACAGGATGGTAGTACCTCCCTGGGTGGTTGTTCTGTACCAACCTTCCACCACAGGATGGTAGTACCTCCCTGGGTGGTTGTTCTGTACCAACCTTCCACCACAGGATGGTAGTACCTCCCTGGGTGGTTGTTCTCTACCAACCTACCACCACAGGATGGTAGTACCTCCCTGGGTGGTTGTTCTCTAACCAACCTTCCACCACAGGATGGTAGTACCTCCCTGGGTGGTTTGTTCTGTACCAACCTTCCACCACATATGGTAAGTAACCTCCTGGGTGTTGTTTCTCTACCAACCTTCACCACAGGATGGTTATACCCTCCCTGGGTGGTTTGTTTCTGGTACCAAACCTTCCCACCACAGGAAGGTAGACCTCCGGGTGGTTGTTCTTCTACCAACCTACCACCACAGGATATAGTACCTCCCTGGGGTGGTTGTTTTCTACCAACCTACCACACAGGATGGTAGTACCTCCTGGTGGTTTGTTTCTGTACCAACCTACCACCACAGGATGGTAGTACCTCCCTGGGTGGTTGTTCTCTACCAACCTTCCACCACAGGATGGTAGTACCTCCCTGGGTGGTTGTTCTGTACCAACCTTCCACCACAGGATGGTAGTTAACCTGCCCTGGGTGTGGAGAGTGTATGTTCTCTACCACCTTCCACCCACTGGCTGGTATACACTCCCTGGGTGGTTTCTCTACAAACTTCCACCCACAGGATGGTAGTACCTCCCTGGGTGGTTGTTCTGTACCAACCTTCCACCACAGGATGGTAGTACCTCCCTGGGTGGTTGTTCTGTACCAACCTACCACCACAGGATGGTAGTACCTCCCCTGGTGGTGTTCTCTACCGTGCGCGCTGGGTGGTTGATCTGGGTACCAACTTCCAACCACAGGATGGAAAGTACCCTCCCTGGGTGGTTGTTCTGTACCAACCTTCCACACAGGAATGGTATACCTCCCTGGGTGTTGGTCTCTACCACCTTCCACCCAGGAATGGTAAGTACCCTCCCCCCTGGGTGGTTGTTCTGTACCAACCTTCCACCACAGGATGGTAGTACCTCCCTGGGTGGTTGTTCTGTACCAACCTTCCACCACAGGATGGTAGTACCTCCCTGGGTGGTTGTTCTCTACCAACCTTCCACCACAGAAAATGGTAGTACTCCCTGGGTGGTTGTTTGTCTACCAACCTTCCAGCCCAGGATTGGAGGTCCTCCCTTGGGGTTGTTCTGTACCAACCTCCACCACAGATGGTAGTGCCCTCCCTGGGTGGTTGTTCTGTACCAACCAACCAACCACCAGGAATGGTAGTCCCTCCCTGGGTGGTTTGTTGTCTACTCAACCTTCCCACCACAGGATGTAGTACCTTCCCTGGGTGGTTTGTTTCTGTACCAACCTTCCACCACAGGAGGTAGTACCGAAATAACTGCATCACAAAGACAGCACCAACAATGATAGACAAACAATGACACAACCACAATAAGTGCACACAATGACAGCACCACAATGACAGCACCACAATAACTGGCACCACAATTGACAGCACCACAATAAACTGCACCACAATGACAGCATCACAATGACAGCACCACAAATGACAGCAGCACCACAATAACTGCACCTCAATAACTGCAACCACAATGAACAGCACCACAATAACTGCAACCACAATGACAGCACCGACAATAACTGCACCACAATGACAGCACCACAATAACTGCGCCAACAATGGACAGCACCAGACAATAACTGCGCCACAATACAGCACCACAATAACTGCACTCACAATGACATCAAACCAATGACCGCACCACAATGACAGCAAACCACATAACTGCACCACAATGACAGCACCACAATAACTTGCACCCACAATGACAGCATCACAATGACAGCACCCAATGACAGCACAACAATAACTGCGCCACAATGACCAGCACCACAATGACACAACCACAATAACTTGCACCACAAAAACTAGCACCACAATGACAGCACCACAATAACTGCACCACAATGACAGCACCCACAATAACTTGCACCACACTGACAGCAACCACAATAACAGCTCCACAATGACAGCACCACATTAACGTGCAGCACCTACAAGGACAGCACCACAATAACTGCAACCACAATGACAGCACCACAATAAACAGCACCAACAATGACAGCACACAATAACTGCACCATAATGATTGAAGTAGACAGTGATCACTGTTTTATATATTTATTATATAAAATTGATGTTTTTAACGTAATGTTTATATTAATTATTTAGCAAAAAAACTGAAGTTAAGACACATGTATCTCAGGTTAGACACACAGAAACATCAGTTAGACCAACATAGTATCTCAGTTTAGACACACAGTATCTGCATTTAGACACATAGTATCTCAGTTTAGGACACACAGTATCTCATTTTTAGACCACAAAGTATCTTCTCAGTTTAGACAACACATATCTCCAGTTAGACACATAGTAATCTCAGTTTTAGACACACCAGTATCTCAGTTTAGACACATAGTATCTCAGTTTAGACACATGGTATCTCGTTTTAGAACACTGGTATCTCATTTTGGACATATTGTACTCAGTTTAACACATGGTATCTTCAGATTAGACACATAGTATCTCCGTTTAGACACATAGTATCTCAGTTTATACATATGGATCTCTCAGTTTAGACACATGGTATCTCAGTTTAGACACAGGGTATCTCATTTTAGAGACACAGGTATCTCAGTTTTTAGACATCATAGTAACTCAGTTTAGACACATAGTATCTCAGTTTAGACATATAGTATCTCAGTTTAGACACATAGTATCTCAGTTTAGACACATAGTATCTCAGTTTAGACACATAGTAATCTCGTTTAGACACATAGTATCTCGGTTTAGGACACATAGTAAAAATCTCAGTTTACACATATTATCTCAAGTTTAGAACACATAGTACCTCAGTTTTAGACACATAGTATCTCATTTAGACCTAGTATCTCAGTTTAGGACGCATATAGTAATCACAGGTTTTAGACACATAGAATCTCATTTTAGACACGTAGTATCTCATTTTAGACACGTAGTATCTCAGTTTAGACACGTAGTATCTCAGTTTAGACACGTAGTATCTCAGTTTAGACACGTAGTATCTCAGGTTTAGACACCATAGTATCTGCAGTTTAAAGACATAGGGTGGAGAGGGGGTGGGGCGGGTCAGTATGTTATGGACACGTTAAGGGTTTGATGCGGGGGGGACAGTTTGTTGAACACGTAGTATCTCATTTTAGACACATAGTACTCAGTTTTATAACACATAGTATCATTTACAGACACGGTATATATCTCAGTTTAACACAATAGTATCAGTTTTAGACACATAGTATCTCAGTTTAGACACGTAGTATCTCAGTTTAGACACGTAGTATCTCAGTTTAGACACATAGTATCTCAGTTTTCTAAGAATAATTTCCAGAACATTTTTTAATCAATATAGTCTTACAAATCCCAAAAACTTGCCGATGATGGTAGACTTTATAGACCTACCCCGAGGGAGGGTCACATTCCCCGAGGGAGGGCCCCATGCCCCGAGTGAGGGCCAAATTCCCCGGCAGGAGGGTCACACTTCCCCGAGGGAGGTCACATTCCCCGAGGAGGGTCACATTCCCCGAATAAGGTCCACATTCCCCCGAGTGAGGGTCACATTCCCCGTGGGAAGGGTCACATCCCCGTGGGGAGGGCACATTCCACGAGGGGGCCACATTCCCCGAGGGAGGGTCACATTCCCCGAGGGAGGGTCACATTCCCCGAGGGAGAGTCACATTCCCCGAGGGAGGGTCACATTCCCCGAGGGAGGTCACAAAAATTTCCCGCGAGGGAAGTTACAATCCCCCGAGGAAAGGGTCCACATTTCCCCGAGGGTCCACATTCCCCGTGGGAGGGCACAATTCCCCGAGGGAAGGTCCCAATTTCCCCGAAGGAAGGTGCGCGCCGGAGAGCGCGCGCAGAGAAGGGTCACATTCCGCGAGTCGGGGTCCACTGCGATTCCGCGAGGGGAAGGTCACATCCCCCGAGGAAGGGACACAAGGCCCCGAGGAAAGGGTCACATTCCCGAGGGAGGGGCACCAATCTTCGATGGAGGGTCACATTCCCTGAGGGAGGGTCACATTCCCCGAGGGAGGGTCACATTCCCCGAGGGAGGGTCACATTCCTTATGGGAGGGTCACATTCCCCGAGGGAGAGTCACATTCCCCGAGGGAGAGTCACATTCCCCGAGGGAGGGTCTCATTCCCCGAGGGAAGGTCTCAATCCCCGAGGAAGGGTCACATTCCCCGATGGAGGGTCACATTCCGCGAGGGAGGGTCACATTCCCCGAGGGAGGGTCACATTCCCCGAGGATGGGTCACATTCCGCCGAAGAGGGTCACATTTCCCCCCGAGGAAGGGTCACATTCCGCGAAGGAGGGTCACATTCCCCGAGGGAGGGTCACATTCCCCGAGGGAGAGTCACATTCCGCGAAGGAGGGTCACATTCCCCGAGGGTCACATCCCCCGAGGGAGGGTCTCGTAAAAAAGAGAAAGGAAAGTGTCTCCTTTTAAATTTAGTAATAGTATATGCAGCAGAAGGGGTTACTAGCCCCTTGCTCCCGGCATTTTAGTCGCATCTTAAAGACACTCATGACTTACGGAGGAGGAATTCTGTTCCACTTCCCCATGGATATAGGAGGTAATAAACAAGAACAAGAACTAGTAAGAAAATAGAAGAAAACCCATAGGGGTGTGTATGTACATGCTCGTACATGTATTGAATTGTGATAAGTGTAAGGTACAGAAACACGACGACCATGAAATCTTTGCATGTTTTTATGATACAAAAAAAAAAGCACCAGCAATCATACCATCATGTACAGCAATAACATGTTTCCGTTTTACACTTCACTTGGCAGACAGTAGTACCATTCCCTGGTGGTTGTCTGTACCAACCTTCCACCATCAGGATGGTAGTAACTCTCCCTGGTGGTTTGTTCTGTACCAACCTGCCACCCAGGATGGTAGTACCTCCTGGGTGGTTTTGTCACCAATACCTTCCCACCACAGATGGTAGTACCTTCCCAGGGTGGTTGTTGTCTACTAACCTTAAACCATCCAAACCACAGGATGGTAGTAACCTCCCTGGGTGGTTGTTGTCTACCAACTTCCACCACAGGATGGTAGTACCTCCCTGGTGTTGTTATCTAACCAACTCCACTCACAGGAAGACAGTAGTAACCTCCCTGGGTGGTTGTTCTCTCTACCAACATTCCACCACAGGACAGTAAGTACCTTTTCCCTGGGTGGTTTTGTCCTACCAATCCTTCACGGACAGGATGGTAGTACCTTGGTCCCTCCTGTGTGGTTGTTGTCTACCACCATCTACCACACGATGGTATTTCCTCCCTGGGTAGTTGTTGTCTACCAACCTTCTACCACAGGATGGTAGTACCTCCCTGTGTGGTTGTTGTCTACCAACCTTCTACCACAGGATGGTAGTACCTCCCTGTGTGGTTGTTGTCTACCAACCATCTACCACACGATGGTATTTCCTCCCTGGGTAGTTGTTGGCTACCAACCATCTACCACACGATGGTATTTCCTCCCTGGGTAGTTGTTGTCTACCAACCATCTACCACACGATGGTATTTCCTCCCTGGGTAGTTGTTGTCTACCAACCATCTACCACACGATGGTATTTCCTCCCTGGGTAGGTTGTTGTCTACCAACCATCTACCACACGATGGTATTTCCTCCCTGGGTAGTTGTTGGCTACCAACCATCTACCACACGATGGTATTTCCTCCCTGGGTAGTTGTTGGCTACCAACCTTCTACCACACGATGGTATTTCCTCCCTGGGTAGTTGTTGTCTACCAACCATCTACCACACGATGGTATTTCCTCCCTGGGTAGTTGTTGGCTACCAACCATCTACCACACGATGGTAGTACCTCCCTGTGTGGTTGTTGGCTACCAACCTTCTACCACAGGATGGTATTTCCTCCCTGGGTGGTTGTTGGCTACCAACCTTCTACCACAGATGGTAGTCCTCCCTGGGTGGTTGTTGGCTACCAACCTTCTAGCACAGGATGGTAGTACCTCCCTGGGTGGTTGTTGTCTACCAACCTTCTAGCACACGATGGTAGTACCTCCCTGTGTGGTTGTTGGCTACCAACCTTCTACCACAGGATGGTATTTCCTCCCTGGGTGGTTGTTGGCTACCAACCTTCTACCACAGGATGGTATTTCCTCCCTGGGTGGTTGTTGGCTACCAACCTTCTACCACAGGATGGTAGTACCTCCCTGGGTGGTTGTTGGCTACCAACCTTCTACCACAGGATGGTATTTCCTCCCTGGGTGGTTGTTGGCTACCAACCTTCTACCACAGGATGGTAGTACCTCCCTGTGTGGTTGTTGGCTACCAACCTTCTAGCACACGATGGTATTTCCTCCCTGGGTAGTTGTTGGCTACCAAACTACTTCCAGGATATATTAATATTATAACACAGTTTTTGTAGTTTATACAACCAAACTACTGAAATAATCACCTTTCTATTTCGCTCAACAGGAAGTGAAGAAGACAGTGCCAAACTACGCTACCGGCATAGAAGGAATATTGTTTATCTTCCAAGTCCTGTAAGAAAGTGGCTTCCTTATCCTTGCTGCCAGACGTGCAAGTTATACATCCACCCAACTCTACACCTCACTTTACATTTACTATATTCTACTGAGAAAAGAACCTTATTAAAGACATTAGAATACAGAAATGATAAAAACAACTGATGATAACTCCACAAAATTTAATCTACTTTCTACTTGTTTCCTCAGTTGTAGAACACGAACCTGAGAAAAGGGAAATCTTGAAATCCATGCTAGGAAAAAATCTAAATCTTTTCTGAGATATGTATTAGAGTACGTAAGCCGCACTTTCTGTTATATCAGATGTAATCATTTCAAACTTCCTTGCCAACCTTCCCATCGGCATCATTAAACTTTAATTAAAACCTTCAAGTAAATCAGCAGATTGTTAGTGACCGTTTCCAGGTTCCCAAGAGGCACCAGTTCACTGGACTGCGCGTTCTTAAATATTTGCTGAATCTATGGTCTTTCAAGAGACGAGTCATGATAGTCTTACTCTCCAAAGTTGTTTTTATTTTTCTGAAGGTTT
Organism: Cherax quadricarinatus; assembly: GCF_026875155.1. NCBI lineage: Eukaryota > Metazoa > Arthropoda > Malacostraca > Decapoda > Parastacidae > Cherax > Cherax quadricarinatus. The sequence goes on from NC_069457.1 coordinate 26,140,833, forward strand.
GAAAGAGGTTTTAAGTCATAAAAATATTGTTAACCTCTCAGTCCCACTTGTAACAAAGATATATTAATAATTAGTGACACAATACGTAGTTCAGAAGCAGCCATGTTGGTGTTGTGGGCACGGAGCTCTGAATCTTGGTTTACAACACCGAGCTGTTGTTGATGAGAGAGGTTGGAGGTGAGGGGTCACACGTGGACATGATTTTACACACACTGAGTAGACAGTGACCCCAACAGTATACAGTGACCCCAACAACAGTATACAGTGACCCCAACACCAGTAGACAGTGACCCCAACACCAGTAGACAGTGACCCCAACACAAGTATACAGTAAGTCCAACACCAGTAGACAGTGACTCCAACACCAGTAGACAGTGACCCCAACACCAGTAGACAGTGACCTAACACAAGTAGACTGTGACCTAACACCAGTAGACTGCGACCCCAACACCAGTAGACAGTGACCCCAGCACCAGTAGACAGTGACCCCAACACAAGTATACAGTAAGTCCAACACCAGTAGACAGTGACTCCAACACCAGTAGACAGTGACCCCAACACCAGTAGACAGTGACCTAACACAAGTAGACTGTGACCTAACACCAGTAGACTGCGACCCCAACACCAGTAGACAGTGACCCCAGCACCAGTAGACAGTGACCCCAACACCAGTAGACAGTAAGTCCAACACCAGTAGACAGTGACCCCAACACCAGTTGACAGTGACCCCAACACCAGTAGACAGTGACTCCAACACCAGTAGACAGTGACTCAAACACCAGTATTCAGTGACCCCAAACACAAGTAGAGAGTGGCACAAACATCAGTAGACAGTGACCCCAACACAAGTAGAGAGTGACCCCAACACCAGTAGACAGTGATCCCCAACACCAGTAGACAGTGACACAAACATCAGTAGAGTGACCCCAACACCAGTAAAGAGTGACCCCATCACCAGTAGACAGTGACTACAGCACAAGTAGACAGTGACCCTAATACCAGTAAACAGTAACCCCCAACACCAGTAGACAGTGACCCAAACATCAGTAGACAGTGACCCAAACATCAGTAGACAGTGATCCCAACAATAGTAGACAGTGACTCCAACACCGGAAGACAGTGACCCCAACACCAATAGACAGTGACCCCAACACTAGTAGACAGTGACCCCAATACCAGTAGACAGTGACCCTAACACCAGTAGACAGTGACTCCAACACCAGTAGACAGTGACTCGAACACCAGTAGACAGTGACCCCACAAACAGTAGACAGTGACCCCACAAACAGTAGACAGTGACCACAACACAAGTAGACAGTGACCCTAATGCCAGCTGATATTGAGTCCAATACCAATAGACAGTGACCCCAACACCAGTAGACAGTGACTCCAACACCAGTAGACAGTGACCCCAACACCAGTAGACAGTGATCCTAACAATAGTAGACAGTGACTCCATCACCGGAAGACAGCGCCCACAACACCAATAGACAGTGACCCCAACACTAGAAGACAGTGACCCCAATACCAGTAGACATCGTCCCTAACACCAGTAGACATTGACCCCATCAGCAGTAGACAGTGACCACAACACAAGTAGACACTGACACTAATACCAGTAGACAGTGACCCCAATACCAGTAGACAGTGACCCTAACACCAGTAGACAGTGAGTCCAACACCAGTAGACAATGACCAAAATTCCAATAGAGTCTGATCCCAGCACGTTTAGACAGTGAACCCAACACCAGTAGACAGTGACACCAACACCAGTAGACAGTGACCCCAACACCAGTAGACAGTGACACCAACACCAGTAGACAGTGACCCAACACCAGTAGACAGTGACCCTAACACCAGTAGACAGTAAGTCCAACACAAGTAGACAGTGACCCCAACACCAGTAGACAGTGACCCCCAACTGCAGTAGACAGTAACTCCAACACCAGTAGACAGTGAGTCCAACACAAGTAGACAGTGACCCCAGCACCAGTAGAGAGTGACCCCCACACCAGTAGACAGTAAACCCCAAAACCAATAGACAGTGGCCCCAAACACCAGTAGACAGTGACACCAACACCAGTAGACAGTGACCCCCAACACCAGAAGAGAGTGACCCAAACATCAGTAGACAGTGACCCCAACACGAGTAGAGAGTGACCCAAACATCAGAAGAAAGTGACCCAAAAATCAGTAGACAGTGACCCCAAAACCAGTAGACAGTGACCCTTAACACTAGTAGAGTGACCCAAACATCAGCAGACAGTGACCCCAATACCAGTAGAGAGTGAACCCAACACCAGTAGAGAGTGACCAAAACTCCAGTAGACAGTGATCCCAGCACCATTAGACAATGATCCCAACGCCAGTAGACAGTGACCCCAACACCAGGAGACAGTGACCCAAACACCAATAGACAGTGAACACATTACCAGAAGACAGTGACACTAACACCAATAGACAGTGACCCAAATACTAGTAGACAGTGGCCCAAACACCAATAGACAGTGACGCCAACACCAGTAGACAGTGAACTAACACCAGTACACAGTGATTCGAACACCAGTACACAGTTACCCCAAAACCAGTAGACAGTGACCAAAACACCAGTAGACAGTGACCAAACCTCCAGAAGACAGTGACAACAACACTAGTAGATATTGAGTCCAACACAAGTAGACAGTGACCTAAACACCAGTGGACAGTGACCCCAACACCAGTATAGAGTGACCCCAACACCAGTAGACAGTGACCTTAACACCAGTAGACAGTGACCCCAACACCAGTAGACAGTGACCCCAACACCAGTAGACAGTGAGTCCAACACCAGTAGACAGTGACCCTAACACCAGTAGACAGTGACCCAAACAGCAGTAGACAGTGACCCCAACAAGAGTAGACAGTGACCCGAACACAAAGAGACAGTGACCCCAACTACAGTACACAGTGACCCCAACACCAGAAGACAGTGACCTAACACCAGTAGAGAGTGACCCCAACACCAGTAGACAGGGACCCCAACACAAGTAGACAGTGACCCCCAACACCAGTAGACAGTAAGTCCAACACCAGTAGACAGTCACCCCAACACCAGTAGACAGTGACTCCAACACGAGTAGAGAGTGACCCCAACACCAGTAGACAGTGACCCCAACACTACTAGACAGTGACACAAACATCAGTAGACAGTGACCCGAACACCAGTAGAGTGTGACCCCATCACCAGTAGACAGTGACTACAGCACAAGTAGACAGCGACCCTAATACCAGTAAACAGTAACCCCCAACACCAGTAGACAGTGACCCAAACATCAGTAGACAGTGACCCAAACATCAGTAGACGGTGATCCCAACAATAGTAGACAGTGACTCCAACACCGGTAGACAGTGACCCCAACACCAATAGACAGTGACCCCAACACTAGTAGACAGTGAACCCAATACCAGTAGACAGTGACCCTAACACCAGTAGACAGTGACTCGAACACCAGTAGACAGTGACCCCACAAACAGTAGACAGTGACCACAACACAAGTAGACAGTGACCCTAATACCAGTTGAGAGTGAGTCCATTACCAATAGACAGTGACCCCATCACCAGTAGACAGTGACCCCAATACCATTAGACATCGTCCCTAACACCAGTAGACAGTGACTCTAACACCAGAAGACAGTGACTTCAACACCAGTAGACATTGACCCCATAACCAGTAGACAGTGACCACAACACAAGTAGAAACTGACCCTAATACCAGTAGACAGTGACCCCAATACCAGTAGACAGTGACCCTAACACCAGTAGTCAGTGAGTCCATCACCAGTAAACAGTGACCCTAACACCAGTAGACAGTGACCCCAACAGCAGTAGACAGTGATTCCAACAAGAGTAGACAGTGACCCGAACACATGGAGACAGTGACCCCAATTACAGTACACAGTGACCCCAACACCAGTAGACAGTAACCTAACACCATTAGACAGTGACCCCAACACCAGTAGACAGTGACCGCAACACCAGTAGACACTGACCCCCAACACCAGTAGACAGTAAGTACAACACCAGTAGACAGTGACCCCAACACCAGTAGACAGTGACTCCAACACGAGTAGAGAGTGACCCCTAACATCAGTAGACAGTAAGTCCAACACTAGTAGACACTGACTCCAACACCTGTAGACAGTGACCCCAACGCCAGTAGACAGTGACCTAACACCAGTAGACAGTGACCCCAACACCAGTAGACAGTGACCCAAACACAAGTATACAGTGACCCTAACACGAGTAGAGAGTGGCACAAACATCAGTAGACAGTGACCCCAACACTAGTAGAGAGTGACCCCAACACCAGTAGACAGTGACCCCCAACACCAGTAGACAGTGACACAAACATCAGTAGACAGTGGCCCCAACACCAGTAGAGAGTGACCCCATCACCAGTAGACAGTGACTACAGCACAAGTAGACAGCGAACCTGATACCAGTAAACAGTAACCCCCAACACCAGTAGACAGTGACCCAAACATCAGTAGACAGTGACCCAAACATCAGTAGACAGTGATCTCAACAATAGTAGACAGTGACTCCAACACCGGTAGACAGTGACCCCAACACCAATAGACAGTGATCCCAACACTAGTAGACAGTGAACCCAATACCAGTAGACAGTGACCCTAACACCAGTAGACAGTGACTCCAACACCAGTAGACCGTGACTCGATCACCAGTAGACAGTGACCCCACAAACAGTAGACAGTGACCACAACACAAGTAGACAGTGACCCTAATACCAGTTGAGAGTGAGTCCATTACCAATAGACAGTGACCCCAACACCAGTAGACAGTGACTCTAACACCAGTAGACAGTGACTCTAACACCAGAAGACAGTGACTTCAACACCAGTAGACATTGACCCCATCACCAGTAGACAGTGACCCCCAACAGCAGTAGACAGTGACTCCAACACCAGTACACAGTGAGTGCAACACAAGGAGACAGTGACGCAAACACCAGTAGAGAGTGACCCCCACACCAGTAGACAGTGACCCCAACACCAGCAGACAGTAAGTCCAACAACAGTAGACAGTGACTAACGCCAGTAGACAGTGGCCCCAATACCAGTAGACAGTGACCACAACACCAGTAGACAGTGACCCCCAACACCAGTAGACAGTGAATCAAACACCAGACAGTGACCACCAACACCAGTAGACAGTAAGACCAACACCAGTAGACAGTGACCCCAACACTAGTAGACAATAACTCCAACACCAGTAGACAGTGAGTACAACACAAGTAGACAGTGACCCCTACACCAGTAGACAGTGACCCCAAAACCAATAGACAGTGACCCCAACACCAGTAGACAGTTACCCTAACACCAGTAGACAGTGACCCTAACACCAGTAGACAGTGACCCGAGCACCAGTAGACAGTGAGTCCAACGCCAGTAGACAGTGACCCCAACACCATTAGACAGTGATCCCAACACCAGCAGACAGTAACCCGAACACCAGTAGACAGTGACTCCAGCACCAGTAGACAGTGATTTCTACACCAGTAGACAGTGACCCCAACACCAGTAAGCAGTGACCCCAACACCAGTAGACAGTGACCCCAACACCAGTAGACAGTGACCCCAACACCAGTAGAGAGTGACCCCCACACAAGTAGACAGTGGCCCCAACACAAGCATACAGTGACCCCAACACCAGTAGACAGTGACACAAACATCAGTAGACAGTGATCCAACACCCGTAGAGGGTGACCCCAACACCAGTAGACAGCGAGTTCAACACCAGTAGACAGTAAGTCCAACACCAGTAGACAGTGATCTCAACACCAGTAGACAGTGACCTCCAACAGCAGCAGACAGTGACTCCAACACCAGTAGACAATGAGTTCAACACAAGTAGATGGTGACCCCAACACCAGTAGACAGTGACCCCCACACCAGTAGACAGTCATCCCAACACCAATAGACAGTGACCCCAACACCAGTAAACAATAAGCCCAACACCAGCATACAGTGACTCTAACACCAGTAGACAGTGACCCCAACACCAGTATACAGTCACCCAAGCACCAGTAGACAGTGACCCATACGCAGTAGACAGTGACTCCTACACCAGTAGAGAGTGACCCAAGCATCAGTAGACTGTGACCCAAAAACCAGTAGACAGTGACCCCTAAACCAGTAGACAGTGACACCCAACACCAGCAGACAGTAAGTCCAACAACAGTAGACAGTAAGTCCAACAACAGTAGACAGTGACTAACGCCAGTAGACAGTGGCCCCAATACCAGTAGACAGTGACCACAACACCAGTAGACAGTGACCCCCAACACCAGTAGACAGTGAATCAAACACCAGACAGTGACCACCAACACCAGTAGACAGTAAGACCAACACCAGTAGACAGTGACCCCAACACTAGTAGACAATAACTCCAACACCAGTAGACAGTGAGTACAACACAAGTAGACAGTGACCCCTACACCAGTAGACAGTGACCCCAAAACCAATAGACAGTGACCCCAACACCAGTAGACAGTTACCCTAACACCAGTAGACAGTGACCCTAACACCAGTAGACAGTGACCCGAGCACCAGTAGACAGTGAGTCCAACACCAGTAGACAGTGACCCCAACACCATTAGACAGTGATCCCAACACCAGCAGACAGTTCCCCAAACATCAGTAGACTGTGACCCCAATACCAGTAGAGAATGACCCCAACACCAGTAGACAGTGACCCCCAACACCAGTAGACAGTGACTCAAAGATCAGTAGACAGTGACCCAATCAGTAGACAGTGACCCCAAAACCAATAGAGAGTAAGTCCAATACCAGCAGATAGTGATTCCAACACCAGTAGACAGTGACCCCAACACCAGTAGACAGTGAGCCCAATACCAGTAGACAGTGACCACAACACCAGTAGACAGTGACCCCAACACCAGAAGACAGTGACCCCAACACCAGTAGACAGTGACACCAAAACCAGTAGACAGTGACCCTAGCACCAGTAGACTGTGAGTCCCACACAAGTAGACAGTGACGCCAACAAGAGTAGGCTGTGACTCCAACACCTGTAGAGAGTGACCCCAACACAAGTAGACAGTGACCCCAACACCAGTAGACAGTGAGCCCAATACCAGTAGACAGTGACCCCAACACCAGTAGACAGTGAGCCCAATACCAGTAGACAGTGATCACAACACCAGTAGACAGTGACCCCAACACCAGTGGACAGTGACCCATCACCAGTTTACAGTGACCCCAACACCAGTAGACAGTTACCCAACACCAGTAGACAGTGACTCCAACACCAATAGATAGTGACCCCAACACCAGTTGACAGTGACCCCAACACCAGTTGACAGTGACCCCAACACCAGTAGACAGTGACTCCAACACCAGTAGACAGTGAATCCAACACCAGTAGACAGTGACCTCAACAACAGTAGACAGTGAGTCCAGCACCAGTAGACAGTGACCTCAACAAGAGTAGACAGTAACTCCAACACCAGTAGACAGTGACCCCAATACAAGTAGACAGTGACCCCAACACCAGTAAACAGTGACCCCAACACCAGTAGATAGTTACCCCAATACCAGTAGACATTGACTCCAACACCAGTTGAGAAGGTATGTTGAGAACATAAGAAAGAAGGAACACTGCAACAGGCCTACTGTCCCATGCGGAGCAGGTGCATGCCCCCCCCCCGGATTAGATCAATGACCCACCCCCGGATTATCCCAATGACCCACCGAGTCTGGTCACCTCCACTCAAGGAAGGAGCACGGCGCCAGACCCAGCAGCACAAGCAAGACAGGTCCAACTCACACCCACCCACACCCACTCATGTATTTATCTAACCTATGTTTAAAACTAAATAACGTTTTAGCCTCAATAACTGTACTCGGGAGTTTGTTCCACTCATCCACAACTCTATTACCAAACCAGTGCTTTCCTATATCCTTCCTCAATCTGAATTTTTTAAACTTGAAACCATTGCTGCCAGTCCTGTCTTGCCTGGAAATTTTCAGCACACTATTTACATCCCTTTCATTTATTCCAGTTTTCCATTTATACTCCACGATCATATCCCCCCTAATTCTACGCCTTTCTAGAGAGTGCAGATTCAGGGCCTCAGTCTATCCTCATCGGGAAGATTTCTGATACATGGGATCATCTTTGTCATCCTCCTCTGTACGTTTTCCAGAGCATTTATATCCATTCTGTAATACGGTGACCAGAACTGAGCAGCATAGTCTAAATGAGGCCTAACCAAGGATATATAGAGTTGAAGAACAACCTGAGGACTTCTATTATTAATACTTTTAGATATGAAGCCAAGAATTCTGTTAGCTTTGTTGCGAACACTAATGCACTGTTGTCTTGGTTTTAGATTACTGCTAACCAGAACTCCAAAATCCTTTTCGCAATCAGTAGTATTAAGATCTACATTATTTAGTTTATATGTGGCATGGTTATTTACCTGTTCAACATTTAGAACTTTGCATTTGTCAATATTAAACTGCATCTGCCACTTCTCCGACCATCGCATCTGTCTATTCAAATCATCCTGGAGTGCTCTAGTGGCTTCATTAGAATGAATTGGACGGCCTATTTTGTGCCATCAGCAAATTTGCTTATGTCGCTTTTATTCCCTCATCTATGTCGTTTATATAAATTGTGAACAACAGAAGGTATATTAAGTACAGAAGGTATATTAAGTACAGAAGGTATATTAAGTACAGAAGGTATATTAAGTACAGAAGGTATAATAAGTACAGAAGGTATATTAAGTACAGAAGGTATATTAAGTACAGAAGGTATATTAAGTACAGAAGGTATATTAAGTACAGAAGGTATATTAAGTACAGAAGGTATATTAATTAGAGAAGGTATATTAATTAGAGAAGGTATATTAAGTACAGAAGGTATATTAGTACAGAAGGTATATTAAGTTGAGAAGGTATATTAAGTACAGAAGGTATATTAAGTACAGAAAGTATATTAAGTACAGAAGGTATATTAAGTACAGAAGGTATATTAAGTACAGAAGGTATATTAAGTACAGAAGGTATATTAAGTACAGAAGGTATATTAAGTAGAAAAGGTATATTAAGTACAGAAAGTATATTAAGTACAGAAGGTATATTAAGTTGAGAAGGTATATTAAGCAGAGAAAGTATATTAAGTTGAGAAGGTATATTAAGTACAGAAGGTATATTAAGTACAGAAGGTATATTAAGTACAGAAGGTATATTAAGTTGAGAAGGTATATTTAGTACAGAATGTATATCAAGTACAGAAGGTATATTAAGTACAGAAGGTACATTAAGTAGAGAAGGTATATTAAGTAGAGAAGGTATATTAAGTACAGAAGGTATATTAAGTAGAGAAGGTATTTTAAGTACAGAAGGTATATCAAGCACAGAATGTATATTAAGTACAGTAGGTATATTTAGTACACTAGGTATATTAAGTACAGAAGGTATATCAAGCACAGAAGGTATATCAAGTACAGAAGGTGTATTAAGTACAGTAGGTATATTAAGTACAGTAGGTATATTAAGTACAGAAGGTATATTAGGTACAGAAGGTATATTAAGTACAGTAGGTATATTAAGTACAGAAGGTATATTAAGTTCAGTAGTAATTAAGTACAGTAGCTATATTTAAGTACAGAAGTATATTGGGTACAAAGGTATATTAAGTTACAGTAGGTATATTAAGTACAGTGTTATATAAGTACATTAGTATAAGTACAGAAGGTATATTAAGTACAGTAGGTATATTAAGTACAGTAGGTATATTAAGTACAGAAGGTATATTAAGTACAGAAGGTATATTAGGTACAGAAGGTATATTAAGTACAGTAGGTATATTAAGTACAGAAGGTATATTAAGTACAGTAGGTATATTAGGTACAGGAGGTATATTAAGTACAGTAGGTGTATTAGGTACAGAAGGTATATTAAGTACAGTAGGTATATTAAGTACATTAGGTATATTAAGTACAGTAGGTATATTAAGTACAGTAGGTATATTAAGTACAGAAGGTATATTAAGTACAGTAGGTATTTTAAAGGTAAGAAGGTATATTAAGTACAGTAGGTATATTAGGTACAGAAGGTATATTAAGTACATTAGGTATATTAAGTACATTAGGTATATTAAGTAAAAAAGGTATATTAAGTACAGTAGGTATATTAAGTACTGTAGAAGTAAGTACTAGTATAAAGTACAGAAGGTAATAAGTACTTATATATTAAGTACAGTAGTAAAAACATAGGTATATTAAGTACAGAAGGTTATTAAGGTAAAGAAGGTATATTAAGTACATTAGGTATATTTCATGGTATATTAAGTACAGAAGGTATATTAAGTACAGTAGGTATATTAAGTACTGAGAATATATAAAGTACATTAGGTATATTAAGTACAGAAGGTATATTAAGTACAGTAGGTATATTAAGTACTGTAGGTATATTAAGTACATTAGGTATATTAAGTACAGAAGGTATATTAAGTACAGTAGGTATATTAAGTACTGTAGGTATATTAAGTACAGAAGGTATATTAAGTACAGAAGGTATATTAGGTACAGAAGGTATATTAAGTACAGAAGGTATATTAGGTACAGAAGGTATATTAGGTACAGAAGGTATATTAAGTACAGAAGGTATATTAAGTACAGAAGGTATATTAGGTACAGAAGGTATATTAAGTACAGAAGGTATATTAAGTACAGTAGGTATATTAAGTACAGTAGGTATATTAAGTACTGTAGGTATATTAGTACATTAGGTATATTAAGTACAGAAGGTATATTAAGTACAGTAGGTATATTAAGTACTGTAGGTATATTAAGTACATTAGGTATATTAAGTACAGAAGGTATATTAAGTACTGTAGGTATATTAGTACATTAGGTATATTAAGTACAGAAGGTATATTAAGTACAGTAGGTATATTAAGTACTGTAGGTATATTAAGTACATTAGGTATATTAAGTACAGAAGGTATATTAGGTACAGAAGGTATATTAGGTACAGAAGGTATATTAGGTACAGAAGGTATATTAGGTACAGAAGGTATATTAGGTACAGAAGGTATATTAAGTACAGAAGGTATATTAAGTACAGAAGGTATATTAAGTACTGTAGGTATATTAAGTACATTAGGTATATTAAGTACAGAAGGTATATTAAGTACAGTAAGTATATTAAGTACAGAAGGTATATTAAGTACACAAGGTATATTAGGTACAGAAGGTATATTAGGTACAGAAGGTATATTAGGTACAGAAGGTATATTAGGTACATAGGTATATTAGTACAGAAGGTATATTAAGTACAGAAGGTATATTAGGTACAGAAGGTATATTAGGTACAGAAGGTATATTAGGTACAGAAGGTATATTAGGTACAGAAGGTATATTAAGTACAGAAGGTATATTAGGTACAGAAGGTATATTAGGTACAGAAGGTATATTAGGTACAGAAGGTATATTAGGTACAGAAGGTAATTATGTACAGAAGGTATATTAGGTACAGAAGGTATATTAGGTACAGAAGGTATATTAAGTACAGAAGGTATATTAGGTACAGAAGGTATATTAAGTACAGAAGGTATATTAGGTACATAAAGGTATATTAGGTACAGAAGGTATATTAGGTACAGAAGGTATATTAAGTACAGAAGGTATATTAAGTACATGAAGGTATATTAGTACAGAAGGTATATTAAAGGTACAGAAGGTATATTAGGTACAGAAGGTATATTAGGTACAGAAGGTATATTAAGTACAGAAGTATATAGGTACAGAAGTATATTAGGTACAGAAGGTATATTAGGTACAGAAGGTATATTAGTACAGAGGTATATTAGTACAGAAGGTATATTAGGTACAGAAGGTATATTAGGTACAGAAGGTATATTAAGTACAGAAGGTATATTAGTACAGAAGGTATATTAGGTACAGAAGGTATATTAAGTACAGAAGGTATTTTATACGAAGGTAATTAGGTACAGAAGGTATATTAGGTACAGAAGGTATATTAGGTACAGAAGGTATATTAGGTACAGAAGGTATATTAGGTACAGAAGGTATATTAGGTACAGAAGGTATATTAGTACAGAGGTATATTAGGTACAGAAGGTATATTAGGTACAGAAGGTATATTAAGTACAGAAGGTATATTAAGTACAGAAGGTATATTAAGTACAGAAGGTATATTAAGTACAGAAGGTATATTAAGTACAGAAGGTATTTTAAAGTACAGAAGGTATATTAAGTACAGAAGGTATATTAGGTACAGAAGGTATATTAAGTACAGAAGGTATATTAAGTACAGAAGGTATATTAGGTACAGAAGGTATAATTAGTAGGTTTTCCTGGTAAGGAAGAACCAACATATTCTGGCTTGAACTGTAAAATATATCTCTAACATTTTTACAGGATTTATCAATTAAGTATTTTGGGTAGTGTAGATCTTTAGCTATTTTATAAATTTTCAAGATTTCTTCATATATGAACTCTGGACAACAATACATGAAGCTCTGAAAAGTATACAATGCCCGTCACGGCATTATGCCGGGTGAGCGCCCCGACATAATGCTGTGAAGAAAATCAAAGGCCTACGATATTTGGGTCTTTTCTCGTCAGTGCATTCTGCTGGGTAGCAGCCTTTAGCATGACGTCACGGCGTGCCGCCACACTCCACAGTGACTCCTCAGTGTTTCTTTAACGCAGTTAAAGTACGAACAAATGTCTTCTTGGAATGGCCAGGCCGAGGTTTGGCAGACGGTAAGTCGACACTGCAACCATCCTTGAACCATGCACCCAGTTCCTTGCTGAATGCTCACACACATTAACATTCTCCATTATGTTTTTCGGCTGGTGTCCAGCTTTGTGAAGCTCTATGATTTGAGCTATATTTTCAAGTGGAAAAGACTTCCTTTTACCCATAATCAAAGATGTACTGCCCCAAAACCAAAGGGAACAATGGACAAAAGATGGGGCACATGAGAGGCTTAAGTGCAACACTTCCCCTCACCATGTAAGGAACGTGAGCAATAAGAAGTCACTGTGAAGTGTGGCGGCAGGCCGTGACGTCATGCTAACAGCTACTACCCAGCAGAATGCACTGACGAGAAAATACCCCCTTTCTGGGAGGCCTTTGATTTTCATCACAGTATTATGCTGGGGCACTCACCCGGCAAAATACCGTGACGAACACTGTAGATGACCTGGAGGTTACCTGGAGGTTATTCCGGAGATCAACGCCCCCGCGGCCCGGTCCATGACCAGGCCTCCTGATGGATCAGGGCCTGATCAACTAGGCTGTTACCGCTGGCCGCACGCAGTCCAACGTACGAGCCACAGCCCGGCAGATCCAGTAGGAACAATGTTTTGTTGATTTTCTGTGCATTTTGAATTTATAATCATTAATAAAAGACAATGAGTTACTTAATTCAAATTCAACATTAAAATTTATGGAGTGAGCTAGAATATTTAATTCAACGAGAAAATTGCTTATATCTATATTCTTAGACATTATATATAAAACTTGATGAATATATCTGCACCACTTTGCTCTATTGGGAAAGGTTTTGTTTAAGCAGTTTTGTTTCACAATATTCCATGTACAAACTGCTAAGGACAGGTGAGAGAGGATTTCCCATTGCCATACCAAACTTCTGAGTGTAAAACCCGTTATTAAACACGAATATTGTATCAACAATACAAAGTTTAACACTCTCAGTGATTGTAGGTACTGACAATGATAAATCTTAATTACAGAGTTCTTCAGATAGGGAACTTAATAAATTATTAACTGGAACTTTCGTAATCAAGTAAGTAACATCAATTATAACCATACTGTAATCAATTAAACTGGTCAAAGTGCTTAATATATCAACTAAGTCAATATTATTATTAACATTAAAGTTAGAAATTAAGTCAATTATTGGGTGTAACATCATTTAGCCATTTGTATGATTTATTGGAAATTGATCCTATAGAGCTAATAATGGGTCTGCCTGGATTACCTATTTTGTGTGTTTTTATTAATCCATTAATATATGGTAAAGATGGATTACTGGTCATGAATATTTTAATTAGTTTATTTTTGCCTGTCAGTAGTCGTTATATTGTTTCGGTAAAGTTACTTTTATCTGAAGCTGAGGGATTATTTCTAAGTTTGTAATATATATCTGTATCATCTAAGATTTTGTTTATTTTACCTTGGTAATCAATTTTCCTTTATAATTAATGTGCAGATATTTTTCCTGCTTTAGTAATATGCATATAATTATTAATAATAAGATTTTCAAGACTTGAGAATTCTTTGAGGACAAATGTGAACATTTTGTTTTATCATAGACCCATAAACTATCCCCTTACTTATATTAATTTCATTAATGGATAAATCAGTAATTTTTTCCAAGTCACCAAAAATTTTGTCAATTTGCACATTATTGACTTTAGAGGTTGTAAAACTTAGACTGGTTGTAAAACTTAGACTGGTTGTAAAACTTAGACTGGTTGTAAAACTTAGTTGTAAAACTTAGACTGGTTGTAAAACTTAGACTGGTTGTAAAACTTAGACTGGTTGTAAAACTTAGACTGGTTGTAAAACTTAGACTGGTTGTAAAACTTAGACTGGTTGTAAAACTTAGACTGGAACCTGGAGCAGCAGTTGTGCTCTTAACTGTCTCATTACACAAGCTAATTATATAGTTGCTATTAGCATGTTTAGCCCAGTCATTGTTTTTATTTACATTGTCTAATTTGCATTTTAGTTTATTTTTAAGTTCATTATGAACTCTTCTGAGTTTGTAAAGTAAAAGGACACAAGTGCAACTAATGTGACATTTATTGTGGCAACGTTTCGCTCTCCAGGAGCTTTATCAAGCCATTACAGTAATGGCTTGATAAAGCTCCTGGAGAGCGAAACGTTGCCACAATAAATGTCACATTAGTTGCACTTTTGTCCTTTTACTTTACATATTGTCGGTAATTCTACCAACTTTATTATCTTCTGAGTTTATTATAACAATGATCTATCACACTTTATTTCCATTATATTTCAGTAATTTGATTAAAATATTTTTTTTGCGTCTCAGTATTTTCCATGTCTCCTTTTAGTGATTTCATTATATTTCTGAAGAATAATTCTCATGAGATTATCAGAGTGAAGATATTTCATGTCAAAAAGTCTATTTGGTAAAATGGATTTGAGAGAAATTTGTTAATTCTGAAAAATTTAAAAAAATTATGTCGGATTTTGAACTTATGTGACTTTAATATTGCAGAAGATAACTGGAAGACAAAATAAGAACAGTAAAGTTTAGTGGGAACATTCTGAAGAGTCGTGTGATGAACAACATCACAGTAAAGTTTAGTGGGAACATTCTGAAGAGTCGTGTGATGAACAACATCACAGTAAAGTTTAGTGGGAACATTCTGAAGAGTCGTGTGATGAACAACATCACAGTAAAGTTTAGTGGGAACATTCTGAAGAGTCGTGTGATGAACAACATCACAGTAAAGTTTAGTGGGAACATTCTGAAGAGTCGTGTGATGAACAACATCACAGTAAAGTTTAGTGGGAACATTCTGAAGAGTCGTGTGATGAATAACATCACAGTAAAGTTTAGTGGGAACATTCTGAAGAGTCGTGTGATGAAAACATCACAGTAAGTTTAGTGGGAACATTCTGAAGAGTCGTGTGATGAACAACATCACAGTAAAGTTTAGTGGGAACATTCTGAAGAGACGTGTGATGAATAACATCACAGTAAAGTTTAGTGGGAACATTCTGAAGAGTCGTGTGATGAACAACATCACAGTAAAGTTTAGTGGGAACATTCTGAAGAGTCGTGTGATGAATAACATCACAGTAAAGTTTAGTGGGACATTCTGAAGAGTCGTGTGATGAATAACATCACAGTAAAGTTTAGTGGGGAAAATTCTGAAGAGTCGTGTGATGAACAACAAACACAGTAAAGTTTAGTGGGAACATTCTGAAGAGTCGTGTGATGAAAAAACATCACAGTAAAATTTAGTGGGAACATTCTGAAGAGTCGTTTTGATGAATAACATCACAGTAAAGTTTAGTGGGAACATTCTGAAGAGTCGTGTGATGAACAACATCACGGTAAAGTTTAGTGGGAACATTCTGAAGAGTCGTGTGATGAATAACATCACAGTAAAGTTTAGTGGGACCCTTCTGAAGAGTCGTGTGATGAATAACATCACAGTAAAGTTTAGTGGGAACATTCTGAAGAGTCGTGTGATGAACAACATCACAGTAAAGTTTAGTGGGACATTCTGAAGAGTCGTGTGATGAATAAAATCACAGTAAAGTTTAGTGGGAACATTCTGAAGAGTCGTGTGATGAAAACATCACAGTAAAGTTTAGTGGGAACATTCTGAAGAGTCGTGTGATGAACAACATCACAGTAAAGTTTAGTGGAACATTCTGAAGAGTCGTGTGATGAATAACATCACAGTAAAGTTTAGTGGGAACATTCTGAAGAGTCGTGTGAATGAACAACATCACAGTAAAGTTTAGTGGGAACATTCTGAAGAGTCGTGTGATGAATAACATCACAGTAAAGTTTAGTGGGAACATTCTGAAGAGTCGTGTGATGAATAACATCACAGTAAAGTTTAGTGGGAACATTCTGAAGAGTCGTGTGATGAATAACATCACAGTAAAGTTTAGTGGGAACATTCTGAAGAGTCGTGTGATGAATAACATCACAGTAAAGTTTAGTGGGAACATTCTGAAGAGTCGTGTGATGAACAACATCACAGTAAAGTTTAGTGGGAACATTCTGAAGAGTCGTGTGATGAACAACATCACAGTAAAGTTTAGTGGGAACATTCTGAAGAGTCGTGTGATGAAAACATCACAGTAAAGTTTAGTGGGAACATTCTGAAGAGTCGTGTGATGAATAACATCACAGTAAAGTTTAGTGGGGGAACATTCTGAAGAGTCGTGTGATGAACAACATCACAGTAAAGTTAAGTGGGAACATTCTGAAGAGTCGTTGTGATGAACACATCACAGTAAAGTTTAGTGGGAACATTCTGAAGAGTCGTGTGATGAATAACATCACAGTAAAGTTAGTGGGAACATTCTGAAGAGTCGTGTGATGAACAACATCACAGTAAAGTTTAGTGGGAACATTCTGAAGAGTCGGTGTGATGAACAACATCACAGTAAAGTTTAGTGGGAACATTCTGAAGAGTCGTGTGATGAACAACATCACAGTAAAGTTTAGTGGGAACATTCTGAAGAGTCGTGTGATGAACAACATCACAGTAAAGTTTAGTGGGAACATTCTGAAGAGTCGTGTGATGAATAACATCACAGTAAAGTTTAGTGGGAACATTCTGAAGAGTCGTGTGATGAATAACATCACAGTAAAGTTTAGTGGGAACATTCTGAAGAGTCGTGTGATGAACAACATCACAGTAAAGTTTAGTGGGAACATTCTGAAGAGTCGTGTGATGAATAACATCACAGTAAAGTTTAGTGGGAACATTCTGAAGAGTCGTGTGATGAATAACATCACAGTAAAGTTTAGTGGGAACATTCTGAAGAGTCGTGTGATGAACAACATCACAGTAAGTTTAGTGGGAACATTCTGAAGAGTCGTGTGATGAACAACATCACAGTAAAGTTTAGTGGGAACATTCTGAAGAGTCGTGTGATGAATAACATCACAGTAAAGTTTAGTGGGAACATTCTGAAGAGTCGTGTGATGAAAAAACATCACAGTAAAGTTTAGTGGGAACATTCTGAAGAGTCGTGTGATGAATAACATCACAGTAAAGTTTAGTGGGAACATTCTGAAGAGTCGTGTGATGAATAACATCACAGTAAAGTTTAGTGGGAACATTCTGAAGAGTCGTGTGATGAACAACATCACAGTAAAGTTTAGTGGGAACATTCTGAAGAGTCGTGTGATGAATAACATCACAGTAAAGTTTAGTGGGAACTTTCTGAAGAGTCGTGTGATGAATAACATCACAGTAAAGTTTAGTGGGAACATTCTGAAGAGTCGTGTGATGAATAACATCACAGTAAAATTTAGTGGGAACATTCTGAAGAGTCGTGTGATGAATAACATCACAGTAAAGTTTAGTGGGAACATTCTGAAGAGTCGTGTGATGAACAACATCACAGTAAAGTTTAGTGGGAACATTCTGAAGAGTCGTGTGATGAATAACATCACAGTAAAGTTTAGTGGGAACATTCTGAAGAGTCGTGTGATGAATAACATCACAGTAAAGTTTAGTGGGAACATTCTGAAGAGTCGTGTGATGAATAACATCACAGTAAATTTAGTGGGAACATTCTGAAGAGTCGTGTGATGAATAACATCACAGTAAGTTTAGTGGGAACATTCTGAAGAGTCGTGTGATGAACAACATCACAGTAAAGTTTAGGGGAACATTCTGAAGAGTCGTGTGATGAATAACATTTACAGTAAAGTTTAGTGGGAACATTCTGAAGAGTCGTGTGATGAATAACATCACAGTAAAGTTTAGTGGGAACATTCTGAAGAGTCGTGTGATGAACAACATCACAGTAAAGTTTAGTGGGAACATTCTGAAGAGTCGTGTGATGAATAACATCACAGTAAAGTTTAGTGGGAACATTCTGAAGAGTCGTGTGATGAATAACATCACAGTAAAGTTTAGTGGGAACATTCTGAAGAGTCGTGTGATGAATAAATCACAGTAAAGTTTAGTGGGAACATTCTGAAGTGTCGTGTGATGAATAACATCACAGTAAAGTTTAGTGGGAACATTCTGAAGAGTCGTGTGATAACAACATCACAGTAAAGTTTTGTGGGAACATTCTGAAGAGTCGTGTGATGAATAACATCACAGTAAAGTTTAGTGGGAACATTCTGAAGAGTCGTGTGATTTAACAACATCACAGTAAAGTTTAGTGGGGAACATTCTGAAGAGTCGTTGTGATGAACAACATCACAGTAAAGTTTAGTGGGAACATTCTGAAGAGTCGTGTGATGAACAACATCACAGTAAAGTTTAGTGGGAACATTCTGAAGAGTCGTGTGATGAATAACATCACAGTAAAGTTTAGTGGGAACATTTGAAGAGTCGTGGGGATGAATAACATCACAGTAAAGTTTAGTGGGAACATTCTGAAGAGTCGTGTGATGAACAACATCACAGTAAAATTTAGTGGGAACATTCTGAAGAGTCGTGTGATGAACAATCACAGTAAAGTTTAGTAGGAATTTCTGAAGTATCGTGGATGAATAACATCACAGTAAAGTTTAGTGGGAACATTCTGAAGAGTCGTGTGATGAATAACTCCAGTAAAGTTTGTGGGAACATTCTAAGAGTCGTGTGATGAACAACATCACAGTAAAGTTTAGTGGGAACATTCCCGAAGAGTCGTGTGATGATAACATCACAGTAAAGTTTAGTGGGAACATTCTGAAGAGTCGTGTTTATGATAACATTCACAGTAAAGTTTGTGGGAACATTCTGAAGCGTTGTGATGAATAAACCATCACAGTAAAGTTTAGTGGGAACATTCTGAAGAGTCGGTGTGGAAAACATCACAGTAAAATTTAGTGGGAACATTCTGAAGAGTCGTTGTGATGAATAACATCACAGTAAAGTTTTTGTGGAACATTCTGAATGAGTCGTGTGATGAACACATCACAGTAAAGTTTAGTGGGAACATTCTGAAGAGTCGTGGTTTTATGAATTAACATCCAGTAAAGTTTAGTGGGAACATTCTGAAGAGGTCGTGTGATGAACAACATCACAGTAAAGTTTAGTGGGAACATTCTGAAGAGTCGTGTGATGAATAACATCACAGTAAAGTTTAGTGGGAACATTCTGAAGAGTCGTGTTGATGAACAACATCACAGTAAAGTTTAGTGGGAACATTCTGAAGAGTCGTGTGATGAATAACATCACAGTAAAGTTTAGTGGGAACATTCTGAGAGTCGTGTGATGAACAACATCACAGTAAAGTTTAGTGGGAACATTCTGAAGAGTCGTGTGATGAATAACATCACAGTAAAGTTTAGTGGGAACATTCTGAAGAGTCGTGTGATGAACAACATCACAGTAAAGTTTAGTGGGAACATTCTGAAGAGTCCCTGTGATGAATAACATCACAGTTAAAGTTTAGTGGGAACATTCTGAAGAGTCGTGTGATGAAAAAACATCACAGTAAAGTTTGTGGGAACATTTGAAGAGTCGTGTGATGAATAACATCACAGTAAAGTTTAGTGGGGGAAAATTCGAAGAGTCGTGTGATGAACAACATCACAGTAAAGTTTAGTGGGAACATTCTGAAGAGTCGTGTGATGAACAACATCACAGTAAAGTTTAGTGGGAACATTCTGAAGAGTCGTGTGATGAATAACATCACAGTAAACAGCTCATATGAAAATATGAAAAAAAAATCACTGTGAAAAATAGTGAAATTCCAAGCGATTTCGTGATTTTTTTACTTTATCAGGGACCTGTTAAAACAAAAGACACTTATGCAACATATGGGAATGTTTATTGAGGGAACGTTTCGCCACACAGTGGCTTCATCAGTCCAATACCAAGCAGAAAGGTGTACATCTACAAGATTGATGGACTGAACACATCGACTCCAGGCTGAGGGACTGATTACCTCAAACTCCTCCTCTCCTTACACCTTTCTGCTTTGTACTGGACTGATGAAGCCACTGTGTGGCGAAACGTTTCCTAGATAAAGATTCCCATATGTTGCATAAGTGTCTCAATCTTCAACTTGCCGTTTTTTTAAACCATTTATCACAGATTATTTCTGCTGTGTTCAATCAGACTGTTTCTCCTGGCATAATGAGAGCCAGTTCGGTCCGTGGAGCCATAATTTATTATCCACAAATTTCTGGAGTGGGACACCACGTTACAACATGTCAGTTGCAGAGAGAACTGCTTCATTATCTATCCAAATTAAGTTTTTTTTCAATAGTGAGATGATCAAGCAGTTTGTTGAGATAGACACCTAACTTTGTACCTACATAGAGTGCTGTCAGTTCAAGTTGTGGTACTGTTCTGACCTTCAAGGGTGCTACCCTGGCCTTTGAAGTAATTAGTGTACTTCCTTCAGCATTACTCATGTAAGCTACAGCGCCATAACCTCTGGTTGACGCATCACAGAACACATATAATGTGTACTTGTTTCCCTCTTGACCTATTTGTCTGGGAAGTTTAATTTGATGAAGTTGTTTTGAACTCCTTGGATATTTCATCCCATGCTTGACTCATTTCAAGAGGCAAGTTCTCATCACAACCTATTTTGAGTTTCCATGCATCTTGCATAAGTATTTTACCTTTTATGGTAATTGGTGAGACGAGTCCTAGAGGATCAAAACATTGTGATATCTCTGACAGTAAACTACGTTTAGTGACTTTAGGACAAGTTTTATTATTTATCCTTTTGAGACTCAAAGTGTCTTCCTGTGTGTTCCATTTAAGTCCCAGCATATTGTTGCAATCAGAGATTTCAGCTACAGTTCCCTTAATTGCTTTGAATTTGTATTCCACATCCTTAGAGGCATATTTGCTTCTTTCATCTCCTTGTTAGCTTCTCTGTATAAGGATTTCAAATCCTCCTCTTTATTCACAGTACCTTGAAGATTGTCCACATAGAAACTTTTCTTTAAGATTTCCTTGAAGGGACTTTCAGATTTCTTCAAATGTGTATTTAGAGTAGCTTCTAGGAAGGATAGAGAGGATGTTGCACCAAGTAATACTCACTTGAAACGATAAGTTTTCACAGGACTTTGACGATCATGTTGATTTTCTGGCCACAAAAGTCGAGTATAATCTCTCTTTCTTGTAGTCCCACTTTTAAGAAAGCTTTGGAAATATCAGCGGTGTAGGCGTATGTATTTGTGCGATATTTCATAAGCACATCTCCAAGCTTCTCAGTTAGTGAGGGTCCGGTCATCAGACAGTCATTAAGACTTGCTACGTCTTTATTTGCACGAGCGCTACAATTATATACAACACGTAGTGGAGTGGTTTCAGAATCTTTTCTGACTCCATGGTGCGGGAGATAATGAACTTCTGTCTTCAACTTGTCTTCAACTACTTCCTAAATGTGTTGTTAGGTAAGACACATATGCAACAGTTAGGTATCTTTATTTCGAAACGTTTCGCCTACACAGTAGGCATCTTCAGTCGAGTACAGAAAAGTTGATGGAAGCAGAAGATACTTGAAGACGATGTAATCAGTCCATCACCCTTGAAGTTTTGAGGTGGTCAGTCCCTCAGTCTGGAGAAGAGTATTGTTCCATATTGTTTCAGACTATGGAACAATGCTCTTCTCCAGACTGAGGGACTGACCACCTCAAAACTTCAAGGGTGATGGACTGATTACATCGTCTTCAAGTATCTTCTGCTTCTATCAGCTTTTCTGTACTCGACTGAAGAAGCCTACTGTGTAGGCGAAACGTTTCGAAATAAAGATACCTAACTGTTGCATATGTGTCTTACCTAACAACCTGTCGGTATTTTATACCATTTTAATGTACTTCCTCAATGAATTTATTGTCCAACTGTTCTTGTATGATATTATCATAGACAGTCAGTAGCTCTGGATTCTTCCTGAGCTCATGTATTTGTGCTTTCATTTGTCTGAAAGCCATGCGATAATTGCTAGGTAGATGTGGTGGATTTAATTTCCATGGTAACCTAACCCAATACTGTCCATCTTTATATTTGACAGTGTCCAAATATTGGTTATAAGTCTGAGACTCTTGTGGGCTTGGTTTATTTACATCAATACATATCGCATCTAAATCCCACAACTGGTTCATTCATTTCTTCCAGTAATGATAATTTTTGCTGTGGTACATGATCAGCGGTTATTCTCGTAACTAGTACATTTTCCACTGAATCAATATCAGTTTCTTTCCCACTTTGAGAGGGAATGGGACCACATATCATGTGGCCTCCTGCTGTTTTCAGCAAGTGAACATCATGTTTACTTACTATATTTTGCACAAAACAGTGATAATAATCACTTCCAATGATTAAATCAATTGGACTAATAGTGTCCGTCTGTATGTCAGGACAGGCTAACTTGACCTTAGCTGCTTTCAGTACTGTAACTTTCTTTTAATCCCTGAATCTGCACAGACTTAGGCAAATCATCCACTACCACAGCTTCTACTGTCTTTTTCCTGTTTCCTAGACCAACAGTGATTTTCGCTAGGTCATATGTCCGTTTACCAGAATTGTGGAAAAAAACAGCTATATCTAACTGTACTTTGGCATACAGTTGTTTATTCAGTTTCTGCAACACTGTTCTTCTTAGGAAGGACCTTTGTGAGCCTTGATCAAATAGTGTTAGCACATTGGTTTTGTGTAATTTATTAGATAACTCGAGTTATTGGGAGAGCAGTCGCTTAAACTTATCTCTCACATTTAATGCTGTTGCTTGTTTACTTCCTGATTCTGTGGAAATCTTCTGCTGTTCAACAAACGTATTTGGGCATAATGCTGTATGATGCATTTAAAACACTTCTTCAGTGAGCATTTACCTCCCTTGTGTTCTCCTGAGCACGTTGTTTACGTGCCTCCATTGATGTGTATTGACTGCAACACTGTTCCCAGTGTGATCCATCACAAAGTACACATTTTGTAGTACATTTATGTGTGACAGTCTGTTTACTGTCTGTTGTATTCACAGCCTGATAAGTGCCTATATGGGTTTTCCTATTATGTGGTTTAGTGGGAGTAGGTATACTCTTTTCATACTGAGTTGAAGATTTATTATCCACAGGATTTGTGGATGTTTCATGTTGTCTCGTGGGTTGCATGCGAGAAACTATTGCTTGTAAACCATTGCTAATTTCTTGACAAGTGAAAAAGCATTCATTATACATAATATTTAATCGTTCAGTGGTTTGTGGTGACAGCTTATCTTGTACAATACCACTGATAAACCAAGCACATTGTCTTAGGTCATATTTAGCACCTAGAGATCTGAGACCATTGCCTGATGTGATCCTAAATGACTGTAAATCCAAAAAAAAACAATGTTTGGGTGGCTTCAAGCTTGATATTAAGACTGCATGTCTAACTCTGGCCTTGTCAGCATCAAAGTAATTGTCTGTTAAGACACGTAACGCTATTTGACAATTGCTTTTAACCACCGGAAATGACTTTATCAGTTTGTAGGGTTCTCCCTTCTGAAGACAATTAAGATAATTGAACTTAGGAATTTCATGTATGTCAGTTCGTGAATTTACTATGGACTGAAAACTATTAATGAATTCTTCATAATTATGTCCTTGGAAAATAGGGGCACCTGGAGTAATGGGTAATGGGACGCCTGTTGTGGCAATTGTTGTGCCAGGTATTTGACCACTAGTTACAGTAGGTCTCTGTGACAGAGTTTTGCAACAGGCAGCCTGTGCTCCTGTCCACCTTAATTGTTGGTCACTAAAAGTATCAAAAACATTTTTAATTTCATCCTCAGATCGATTTGATTCTAGGAATTCACCTTCATATTTTGCATAATCTGAATTAATTATTTTCAGATGTTGAGTAAGTAATTCCACTTTTACGTCAAGACCATCAAAATTTATGATTGTATCTGAGTTAAACCTATACAGACTGGAAACCAGAATGTCTAATTGTGTAATCTTAGTCTGTAGAGATTGAAACTGAGTTTTCAAACAAGCCATTTTAATTGGATACTGAAAATTCTAGCACCACAAAAGTCAAGTCAACAAAAATTGAGTCAGACACTACTGACCCATTAAGCTTAACCTCAGGGTCAATGACCTTGAAGAGTACAGGGTACATATGGCTGGACCAACCTTATGATGTTGATGTCCTGAGTTTGTGATCTCAGCTTGGAATGTTGCTGAGTCGCCGTAACTAATGACATTAAACATTTCATTCACTAAACATCTATGTAAATGTCACTGTATAACTGTGAATCACATGTGTATATTTCTTACACATATAAATGTCACTCTTAATATATATGAAAGCTTACACTTTATATATAACTTCCTTTAATATAACAGTTAAATCTATAAGAGACAAACATAAACACAATCTCGTCTCTTAATTTCTGTCTATAAGCATTATAAACACTATGTGTATATACTCTCAACACAAACTGAACGCAATTTGGGTTGATGCTATTGTCAGCGATTCTTGAGCTTAATTAAGAGTCACCAGTGGATGACGGGTGCCATCCCTCATTTTCTTTTGGGTGTTAAGTGAGCCAGCCTATGCGTTTTCTGGGCGAGCATCTCCCGTTTTCTATTTGATTGAGTCTGAAGGGACTCATTTATTCTGAGTTATACAGTAAAAACACTATTTTTACAGCTTTTTCAAAGGATATTGGCTTACGATGTAGTACAACATATTTGGACCACAATGTGGCCTTTTATCCAGTCATTCCTGGAGTGGAACCACAGTCGATGGCCTCCACTCCAAACCAACAGATACAGATACTAATGCCGGAAAAAAAATCCCCCCCCAGTACCAACAATACCACCAGTCCGATAACATTCTTCTTTGCAAATATACAGGGTCTAAAGCCAGCAACAAACAACAAAATACCTTTCATCCGTGGACTGCTTGCAGAGGCAAAGGCAATGTTCGCGGCTTTCACTAAGACCCACATAAAGGATCACTTGGACAACGAAATATGGATCCCAGGTTACAACCTATACAGATGTGACAGAGTGAACAGGCAAAAGGGGGGGGGTTGGCCTGTACATTGCAGAGTCACTTGTTTGCACAGAACTGCTAAATGCCTCAAATGATGTAGTGGAAGTTTTAGCAGTAAAGGTCGAGAACCAAAACCTAGTCATTGTGATAGTCTACAAGCCTCCGGATGCAACATCCCAGCAATTCCAGGAACAGCTGTTAAAAATTGACCACTGCTGGAAAACCTTCCAGCTCCTGCACCCAACATCTTGCTCCTGGGGATTTCAACTTAAGGCACCTAAAATGGAGGAATAAGCAAATAATGTTGTTGCAGTAATAACACCAGGAGGCAGCTCTGATGAAAACTCACACTCACGCGAGCTTTTAAATCTCTGCACAAAATTCAATTTAAACCAGCAAATAATAGAGCCTACTAGACTGGAGAATACACTAGACCTCATCTTCACTAACAATGATGATCTGATAAGAAATATCACCATATCAAAAACAATATACTCAGATCACAACATAATTGAGGTTCAGTCATGTATGCGCGGAGCCCCAGACCGACATAATGAGATTAGTCACGAGGGAGCATTCACCAAATTCAACTTCAATAACAAAAACATAAAGTGGGACCAAGTAAACCAAGTCCTAACCGATATAAGCTGGGAAGATATACTAAGCAACACAGACCCCAACTTATGCCTAGAACAGATTAACTCGGTGGCACTCGATGTATGCACAAGGCTTATTCCTCTAAGAAAAAGGAGGAGTAGATGTAAAACAGAAAGAGACAGGCGCTCCCTTTACAGGCGACGGAAAAGAATAACAGAGCGGCTAAAAGAGGTCAATATATCTGAAATGCGTAGAGAGACACTGGTCAGAGAAATAGCAAGCATCGAACTTAAGCTAAAAGAATCCTTTAGGAGTCAGGAATCGCGGGAAGAACTAAAAGCCATAAATGAAATCGAAAGAAACCCAAAGTATTTCTTCTCCTATGCCAAATCAAAATCGAGAACAACGTCCAGTATTGGGCCCCTACTTAAACAAGATGGGTCCTACACAGATGACAGCAAGGAAATGAGTGAGCTACTCAAGTCCCAATATGACTCAGTTTTTAGCAAGCCGCTAACCAGACTGAGAGTCGAAGATCAAAATGAATTTTTTATGAGAGAGCCACAAAATTTGATTAACACAAGCCTATCCGATGTTATCCTGACGCCAAATGACTTCGAACAGGCGATAAATGACATGCCCATGCACTCTGCCCCAGGGCCAGACTCATGGAACTCTGTGTTCATCAAGAACTGCAAGAAGCCCCTATCACGAGCCTTTTCCATCCTATGGAGAGGGAGCATGGACACGGGGGTCGTCCCACAGTTACTAAAAACAACAGACATAGCCCCACTCCACAAAGGGGGCAGTAAAGCAACAGCAAAGAACTACAGACCAATAGCACTAACATCCCATATCATAAAAATCTTTGAAAGGGTCCTAAGAAGCAAGATCACCACGCATCTAGAAACCCATCAGTTACACAACCCAGGGCAACATGGGTTTAGAACAGGTCGCTCCTGTCTGTCTCAACTATTGGACCACTACGACAAGGTCCTAAATGCACTAGAAGACAAAAAGAATGCAGATGTAATATATACAGACTTTGCAAAAGCCTTCGACAAGTGTGACCATGGCGTAATAGCGCACAAAATGCGTGCTAAAGGAATAACAGGAAAAGTCGGTCAATGGATCTATAATTTCCTCACTAACAGAACACAGAGAGTAGTCGTCAACAGAGTAAAGTCCGAGGCAGCTACGGTGAAAAGCTCTGTTCCACAAGGCACAGTACTCGCTCCCATCTTGTTCCTCATCCTTATATCCGACATAGACAAGGATGTCAGCCACAGCACCGTGTCTTCCTTTGCAGATGACACCCGAATCTGCATGACAGTGTCTTCCATTGCAGTCACTGCAAAGCTCCAGGCAGACATCAACCAAATCTTTCAGTGGGCTGCAGAAAACAATATGAAGTTCAACGATGAGAAATTTCAATTACTCAGATATGGTAAACATGAGGAAATTAAATCTTCATCAGAGTACAAAACAAATTCTGGCCACAAAATAGAGCGAAACACCAACGTCAAAGACCTGGGAGTGATCATGTCGGAGGATCTCACCTTCAAGGACCATAACATTGTATCAATCGCATCTGCTAGAAAAATGACAGGATGGATAATGAAAACCTTCAAAACTAGGGAGGCCAAGCCCATGATGACACTCTTCAGGTCACTTGTTCTATCTAGGCTGGAATATTGCTGCACACTAACAGCACCTTTCAAGGCAGGTGAAATTGCCGACCTAGAAAATGTACAGAGAACTTTCACGGCGCGCATAACGGAGATAAAACACCTCAATTACTGGGAGCGCTTGAGGTTCCTAAACCTGTATTCCCTGGAACGCAGGAGGGAGAGATACATGATTATATACACCTGGAAAATCCTAGAGGGACTAGTACCGAACTTGCACACGAAAATCACTCATTACGAAAGCAAAAGACTTGGCAGACGATGCACCATCCCCCCAATGAAAAGCAGGGGTGTCACTAGCACGTTAAGAGACCATACAATAAGTGTCAGGGGCCCGAGACTGTTCAACTGCCTCCCAGCACACATAAGGGGGATTACCAACAGACCCCTGGCAGTCTTCAAGCTGGCACTGGACAAGCACCTAATGTCAGTTCCGGATCAGCCGGGCTGTGGCTCGTATGTTGGTTTGCGTGCAGCCAGCAGCAACAGCCTGGTTGATCAGGCTCTGATCCACCAGGAGGCCTGGTCTCAGACCGGGCCGCGGGGGCGTTGACCCCCGGAACTCTCTCCAGGTAAACTCCAGGTAAACTCAAGCAACACTAACTCTTGAGGTTAATGCTACAAGCTGAGTCTAAGATTAAATAATGGACTGTAGGGGACTTAGCTTGAAAGACAGCTTTTGCCTACACAGCCATCCCTGCAGACGATGTCTTGAGAAGTTGTTGCATGCATCCCTCAAGGGCTGGAATTTAAATTATTATGGGTGAGTATAATTAGCCCTAGGGGGTGTTATGTCAGTATTTTTTATTGCTGAATACTGACTGGATCCATTGAATTCTGCAATCATGTGCGTGGGCTTAATGGCCCTTGTGTCACCAGGGTATATGGTTATCTGTTCAGCATACATAATTCTTAACTACTCAGTCATGGAATCATTTCATGCTAAAAAGGCTTACTTGGGTTTGTGTATCGGACACTTACTCCCGGGTATTGGTGTCTTGATTGAAGAATAGTGTCTTTGAGAATGTCCACGTCTTCCATAGTCTAGGAATACGCACACTGGTACACTATTTTCCACAAGGTTTGTCTTTTGTGGTAATGTCATTAAAGAAGCTGAACACACTTCCTGGTTTACAATTATTTTGGAGATTGAGGTACAGCAATGCACAATTTACTTCCTTTACAATCTGAAGATGCCACAGCACCCTACGCCATCACTGCCCCTAGCCACAAGAAAGCTGACCAGCACAACTTCCCTCCTTGCCAAACTTCCACTATGAAGCAACGCAAAATGCTTGATTCTTGCTGTCTAAGCATAGACAACAATGTACATCTTTAACATGTAATCAAGTGGGTGCAGGATTTTCCTTAATTGTCCTGCTAAGGTAAGAGATTGTCTCTTATTAAACTACACACTTTCAACTCTTGCAAAGAAGTCGTATGACCCATAACTGGTACATGCTGGTTAAACATCTGTTGGTTATTACTTGATTTAGCAGTAAACAAGATGTTTGCCCCTTCTGAGATGGCTGGGCCCCTCAGGGTTGAAAAGGGCTGAAAGGGGCTGATGCTCCCTTCCTGGATAAAATTTGTCCACACACACCAGTCCACTAACACCCAGGATGTCACTCACACCAGTCCACTAACACCCAGGATGCCACCCACACCAGTCCACTAACACCCAGGATGCCACTCACACCAGTCAACTAACACCCAGGATGTGACCCATGCCAGTGCACTAATGCCCAGGATGCCACTCACAGCAGTTTATCTGGGGTTTACCTGGAGGGCATTTCGCGGATCAGCTCTCCAGCGGCCCTTGCCATGACCTGGTCTCCTGGTGGATCAGGGCCTGATCAACAAGGCTGTTACTGCTGGCCACAAGCAGTCCAGCGTACGAACCAGAGCTCAGCTGATTTGGCACTGACTTTAGGTATCTGTCCAGCTCCCTCTTGAAGACAACCATGGGTCTATTGGTAATTCCCCTTATGGCTGGTGGGTGGCTGTTGAACAGTCTTGGGCCTCGGACACTTATTGTGTTATCTCTTAGTGTACCAGTGGTGCCCCTACTTTTCACTTGGGGAGTGTTACTTCTCCTGCCAAGTCTTTAGCTTTTGCATTAGAGATTTCTGTGTGTAAGTTAGGGACCAGTCCCTCCAGAATCTTCCAGGTGTAGATAATGATACATCTCTCTCGTCTGCGCTCCAGTGGGTACAAGTGAAGTGCTTCTAGGCATTCCCAGTAGTTAAGGTGTTTGATGGAACTTATTTGCGCAGTAAAGGTTCAGTGTACATTCTCTAGATCTACAATTTCGCCTGCCTTGATTGGTGATGTTAATGAAAAGCAGTATTCTAGCGTAGAGAGAACAAGTTATTTAAAAAATCATTGGCTTGGCATCTGTGTTGAATGTTCTCATTATCCATTCCATCAGTTTCCTCACAGAGGTGATAGTGGCATTGTTGTGGTTCTTAAGGTGATATCTTCAGATATTACCACTCCTGGGTCCTTCACAATGCTTTTCCTCTCAGTTGTGTGATTTGAGCTTGTAGTATACTCAGTCCTAGCTATTATTTCTTCCAGTTTCACACACACACACTACTACTACTACTACCACTACTACTACCTCCACCTCTTCCTGCCTATATATAGCCATCCTGCTCCACCTCTGTTAGTGTGACTTTGTCAATGGTCCAAGTCGGACCGAAACGTCGTCGTAAGCTTCTGTCTTTTATGTGCGGGTTATTTGTGTATCGTTCCAGTCACGGTATTGTGCCTTTTTGTTATTTATTTATTCTTCCAGTTTCCTTAGCGGAGTAGTTGGAATTTGTCTTCATTGTACTCCGTTGCCAATTGGAAAACTTGGTTTATATCTTCTTGGAGATTTGCCGTGTCTTCATTGGATAACACTCTCATGCAGAACCTAGTATAGTCTGCAAAGGATGATAGGTGCTATGGTTTACATCTGTCTTATATGAGGATGAGGAACAGGTTAGGGGTGAGCACTTTGCCTTGTGAAATAAAACTCTTCACTATGGCAGCTTCCGATTTAACTCTGTTTACCGCTACTCTTTGTGTTGAATTGGTTAAAAAGTTGAAGATCCATCTGCCTTCTTTGCCAGTTATCCCTTTAGCTCCCATTTTGTGTGCTATTACACCATGATCGCACTTTTCAAAGGATTTTGCAAAATCTGTGTATACTACATCTGCATTTTGTTTGTTTTCCATTGCATTTATGACCATATCATAGTGGTCCAATAGCTGCAAGAGACAGGAGCGACCTGCTCTGAAATCATGTTGCCCTTGAGTGTGCAAGTTTTGAGAGTCCAAGTGGTCTGCAATCCTGCTTCTTAAAACTCAAAGATTTTTATGATGTTGGACGTTAAAGTTATTGGTCTTTAGATCTTTGCTATTGATTTGCTGCCCCCTTTTAAGGAGAGGGGATATATCTGTTGTTTTCATGGACTCTGGAATCTCACCTGTGTTTATGTCCCTTCTTCCTAGCATACTTCGGGCCCGTGAGAGGGGTTCTTGCAGTTCTTAATGAACACAGAGTTCCACGAGTCTGGGCCTGGGGCTGAGCGCATGGGCATGTCGTCAATGGCTTTCTCAAAATCTAGAGAATTTAGGGTTATGTCAGAAAATTGGCATACATTGGCAGGGTTTTGAGGCTCAGTCATGAAAAAATTGTTTGGATTGTCTATCTTTAGGCTGATTAGTGGCTCACTGAACACAGTCATATTGAGTTTTCAGTATTTCACTCATTTCTTTGTTGTCATCTGTGTAGGATCCATCTTGTCTGAGCAGGGGCTCTGTACTAGAGGTGGTTTTTGCCTTATTTTTAGCATATGAAAATAAATATTTCGAATTTCTTTTAATTTCAGTAATCACTTCTAGCTCCTCTTGTCTCTCCTGGCTCCTGTATGAATCCTTTAGCTTTAGCTCAATATTTTCCACTTCCCTGGTTAGCAGTTCTTTCCATGTTTCAGATAATCTTGCATTCTTGAGCTCAGTGATTCTTTGCCTTCTCCTGTAGAGGGAATGTCTCTCTCTTTCCAGTTTATTTCTTCTCTTATTTTTTCTTAAGGGAATATGCCTTGAACATACTTCAGCTACCAAGAAGTTGATCTTTTCAAGGCACTGGTTAGGGTCGGCCTCATTTAAGATATCTTCCCAACATGTTTTATTTAGGACATACTTTACCTAGCCCCAGGTGATGTTCTTGTTGTTCAAGTTGAATTTGGTAAAGGTACCCTCATAGCTGTATGGATTTTGTAAATAAGGACCCCTGTGCATGTAGGTCTCATAATGTAGCAGGTTTTGTCAGTGTTAAGTGTAAGTTTATTGGCTGTCATCCAAGTCGATATTTTGAGCAGCTCCTCGTTAACAATGGTGTTGAGGGTGGCAAGATTAGGGTGGGAGATGACGTAAGTCGTGTCGTCAGCAAAGAGAATGGGTTTCAGGTGTTGGGATACATTTGGAAGATCATTAATGTAAATGAGGAAGAGCAGAGGACCAATGACAATTCCCTGTGGAACTCCAGTATCAAGTGGCCATGTTGATGAGGCTGTCTTTAATGGTGACATACTGATACCTATTAGTAAGATATGATTTGAAATATGCAAGCACATGGCCTCTTATACCATAATGGTCAAGTTTGTAGAGTAGGATGCCGTGGTCTTCTGTGTCAAACGCTTTTCTTAGGTCAATAAAAATTCCTAGCAGATATTCTTTATTTTCCAATGCTGTGTAAAGCAAATCTAACATTTTTACTATTGCATCATTAGTGCTTTTATTTTTCCTGAATCCCAGTTGGCAGGGGTTGAGTATGTTTTGTGCTGTTATAAATGCACGAGTTTCTCGAAGATTTTGGATAGCAATGATAAGTTTGATAATGGCCTATAGTTGTTTACATCTGTAGGGTCACCACCTTTATGTACTGGTGTAACCCTTGTTGTCTTGAGTAGTGTTGGGAAAGTGCTAGTTTCTAGTGACTTGTTAAAAAGTAATGTAATAGCATGCGAAAGGACATGGGTTGCTCGCTTGTACAATAATGGTGGGATCTGAGACAGATTCCCTGAGATATTTTTGAGTGACTTTATAATCGCGGTGACTTCCGAGGGCTCAGTTAGTACAAGATAGAGGGAATTTGGAAAATTCCCATCTAGGTAGTCTCCGGCATGGGCGTTGGTACATTGGATTTTACTGGCAAGATCAGATCCTATGTTTGAGAAGAAGTCGTTTATCTTGTTAGCTGTGTCAGTGGGATGTAGTGGTGTTTCATTAGGTTTGGTTAGGACAATATTCTTGTTTTTTTTTTCAATTTGTGGGTCCCCAGAATCTGGGAAAGTGTTTTCCAGGTCTTTTTTATATCTCCTCTTGTGTCAGTGAATCTGCTGGAGTAGTATAGTTGTTTGGCTTTCTTTATTAATTTGGTGAGAACTGATGAATATTGTTTAAGAATATCTTTGTGTATTAAGCCCTGTCTATATTGCTTTTCATATTGGTGTTTCTTATCAATGGATTTCAGAATACTGCTGGTTAGCCATGGGCAACCAAGTCGTTTATTAGTGATCTGTTTCGTTTTTATAGGACAATGTTTGTTGTATAGTCTAAGTAATTTGTTAAGAAAAATGTCTGTCCAGTCATCAATACCATTGGCATTGGAGAATTCCGTAGGCCAGTCAACAGTCTCTAGGTCAGCTGTGAAATTCCTTATTGAGGCCTCGTCATGGAGTCTAAATGAAACTTTGTTGTATTCGAGTGGTGGTTTACTAATGTTTGTCAGGAGGAAAGTAGGGTAGTGGTTTGTAGTGCTATCTGTGATTATCCCTGATTTAAGAGGGGCTAGTATATTGGTCCATATGTGGTCTATTATGGTTGCACTTGTCTCAGTAATCCTGGTTGGTTTAGTTATTGTTGGTATGAGAAGTGTGTTGTTCATATTGTTGATGAAATCAGTTACAGGCTGATCATCTAGTAGGCCAAGGTTGATGTTGAAGTCTCCAGCTAAGAGAAGGTGGTGCTTATTCATTTGTCTGTTTGTTATTAGTGCCTTTAGATTCTCACTGAAATTTGCGATGTTTGTGTGGGGTATCCTGTAAATGGCATCGATTGTTATAGGCGTCTTAAGGTTTTTACAGTAAAATTAGCAAAAATGCAGTCCCCATATTCATCACTAAAACAAGTGGTGCTAATACAAGATAGTTGGTTAGAGTAATAGATTGCAGTACCACCCCCAACTTGGTATGATCTGCAGTTGTGGATTGCTGTGTATCCTTTTAGTGGGTAGATATCTATTGTGTCCTGCTTAAGCCAGGTCTCAGTAAGACTAATGCAGGAGAAGGGTGTCTTTAGTGACTCAAGGAGTGCCAGGAGGTCATCATAGTGTTTGCTTAAGGACCTGATGTTGTAGTTAAGTACTGATAGACTTTGAGCAGTGTTCAGGATAGTGCTGGCTTGTGATGCTGTGTAATAAAGGCAGTTACTTTCCAATAAATTTTGATTGTATGTTAGATTATGGAGGTTTAGATCAGGGTCAACGTGATCTTTTATGTTTAAATAGTGGTTGTTTGTATCCTGTATTGTGCGGTGAGTTCTAATACTGATATGTGTGGTAGTGGGAAGTTTGGTCAAGTATATAGCTAAAGCACTTTGGTCATATAGAGTATAGACACTTATAAACATAATGAAGTTAAAATTGTCTATGTGTTGTGCTAGAATGAGCTAAAGTACGACTAGGTATAAACTAATACTATAAAAATACAAATTACAAGTAGCATCAGACTCACTCTTATAATTGCACTAAGATCTAATATAATGAATTTGGTGTTGTCTATGTATTGAGCTAGAATGAGTTATTTACAACTAGGTATAAACTAATAATATAAGAATACAAGTTAAAATGGTACAAGACTCTCACTTGCAATTGCACTAAGGTCTAATATAAGTTGTTAACAAGAACAATTGCACTAAGGTCTAATATAAGTTGTTAACAAGAACAATTGCACTACGGTCTAATATAAGTTGTTAACAAGAACAATTGCACTACGGTCTAATATAAGTTGTTAACAAGAACAATTGCACTACGGTCTAATATAAGTTGTTAACAAGAACAATTGCACTAAGAACAAGAGCATAACTAGATTGAAATTGACAAGATAAAATACACAAAGTGATGTTCAAAAGAATAAAATAAAAACATAAAAATGGCAATGACTTGGTTATAATATATATAATACATAAAAGTGTCAGAGATGCTATCACCAATCATTTCAACACTCTTTAACAAATCCATTGAATCCTCTACCTCTCTTACATTTCTCAAAATAGCAAGGGTCAACCCGATCCATAAAGGAGGAGACCAAAAAGACTTGAATAACTGTAGGCCAATATCCAACTTACACCCTCTCTCGAAAATCTTTGAAAAATTAATTCATAAGCGTATCTATTCCTACCTCATCTCCCACAACATACTCAACCCCTGTCAATTTGGGTTCAGGCCTAATAAAAATACTAATGATGCTATTATACACATGCTAGAACGTATTTATTTACACAGCAATAGAGAAAAAAGTCCCACTGGGGATCTTCATTGACTTTCGTAAAGCTTTTGATACAGTTGACCATGACTTGCTCCACGTAAAATTGTCACACTATGGTATAAGAGGGCACTCCCTCAACTACCTCAAGTCTTACCCCAGCAACAGAAGCCAATATGTGTACACAAATGGGGCAAACTCTTCCGCACAGCCAATTGCAGTTGGTGTCCCACAGGGAAGTGTCCTTGGCCCTCTTCTCTTTCTCATATACATAAATGACCTACCAAATGCATCACAACTACTCAAACCCACACTTTTTGCAGATGACACTACATACGTCTTCTCTCACCCGAGCCCAGTCATGCTAGCCAATACTGTAAATACCGAATTACAGAAAATATCAACCTGGATTAGGACCAACAAACTTACTCTAAACATTGACAAAACCTACTTCATTCAGTTTGGTAACAGAGCTACAGATGTGTCTCTTAACATAATGATAAACGGATCACCTATCACAAAACTCACAGAGGGAAAATTCTTAGGAATCTACCTTGATAATAGACTCAAATTTCAAACACATATACAACAAATTTCCAAAAAAAATTCCAAAACCGTAGGCATACTATCGAAGATACGGTACTATGTTCCACAGCCAGCCCTCCTGGCCCTATATCACTCTCTTATTTACCCTTATCTCACCTATGGAATTTGTGCATGGGGCTCGACAACAATAAACCATCTCAGACCACTAATCATCCAACGAAAGGCTGCAGTCAGAATGATAACAAATTCTCACTACAGGCAGCACACTCCACCAATATTCAAAACACTCAACCTACTCACCATACAAAACATCCATACTTATTACTGCACCTACTACATACATAGAACACTTAACTCTGATATAAACCCTCCCCTCAAACGTCTCCTTACCAACCTCAACAGAACACATGACCATAACACAAGGCACAGATCAATCTTTGATGTTCCTCGTGTCCATCTCACGCTATGCAAAAACTCAATGCACATAAAAGGCCCTAAAATCTGAAATTCATTACCTGTGAATATAAAAGAAACACTGTCTGTTTATAAATTCAAGTCTCTTCTCAAAGATCACTTACTCACCCACAACTAAATAAATACTGAATAATTGTATCTCATAAATTGTATCTCATAAATGTTTCTCTATTGTGGAAAATAGTATATTTTCCATAAATAGTGTATTTGTATGTAAATTAAAACATATTGTATTTAATAAAAGTTATGTTATCGAAAATGGGAAGCCATGCGCCTCTGCAGAGGAGACTCGCCATTGTTTTTTGAATTGGGCAAAGAAACGTTAGTGAATAAGAGGAAGAATTTTCGTGCTCTAGAGGTTATATTGGGCTTAAAACCTCTCAAATAGGAGCCAAAATTGTTGGATGTGCATTTCTGCATAAGTTGAGCATTAAACCGGTGTACCGGGCAGCTCCAGGAACCTCAGATAAGTCTGTTTATGTTAAATTCTGGCCAGTAAATTTATCATAAATGTAGGCAAAAAAGGGGTCTTGTACATGACACACAGTAATCTCCAGTCAAATTGGTGAGTGTTAAGATATATTCTCCTTCTGTTATATAAATGTGTATATATATAATAAATTTATTAATTTTAATATACAGTCCACAAACTTATATATTTACCAGAATTCCTGGTGATGCACATTTAATTTGTAATTAATAGGTCTAGAGCAACTTGTGGATATGACAGTTGTAGGTATCAAAGGGGGACATTTTTTGCGACCTAGGTGTCCCAAATTCCTACTTGTCTATGTAACTTTGATAAATAATAATTATCTTTGTTATCATTTACTGGTATGCACATTATGAGTTACATCCAGATGAATGTAATTTTCCATATTTAATTTGCCCGTTGGTCCTTCTTGAGCCAGAGGTAATTAGTGAAGTCATTAATTAGTTAATTACTTAATTATATGTGAAATGACAGGAGGTGGATGTTAAGTTCACAAATTTACTTAATGTGTAGTGGATTATAATTATTGGAATATTAATTTTGCAAAGCCAAAGTGGCTAGGATTTATATTAATGTATTTGTATAATATTAATTTTGATTAGCTAATTCTGGCCAAGATTTATATCAGTGTATGTGTAATTGCTAAGCTCAAGTGTAGCTAAAATTTATATTACAATTTTCTTACATGTAATTGCAAAGCTCAAATGTAGCTAGGACTTATTCAAAGGTAAGTTGTAATATTTACCTTTATGAAGTGCATAATTTAGTACATAATCAGTGTTATTAATTAAGTTGAATTTAATACATTGCATCATGGCTGAAAATGAGGAAATTAATATAGAAGACAAACATATGGAATATAGAGAAAAAAAAGCATCACTACAGGCTAGAAAAGGTCATGTAACCAAGGCATATAATAACTGCTTGGAACTAATGAATCAAGAAACTGTGAAATTGTATTTAGATGCTTTAGGGAATAGATATGATTCATACAAATTATATTACAACACATATGAAGGAGATTTGTTAGTAAACTGTGTAGGTGAGACTGAAGTAGATCTTATGATTAATCAGTATTATGAATTAGAGGAAAAGATTCTTTCTTGTAAAAGTCAGGCTTTGAATAAATTAAAATGTGTAAACCAGGCAGTTAATCAGTCTGTTCCAACAAAGAAGATGTCTTTGCCAAAACTCCCAGAATTATGTTTACCTGTATATAATCCTGGAGAAAAACTGGGAGGAGTTTTGGTCTATTTTTAAAGCAGCTGTGCATGACAGGAGTGATCTAACCTGTGTAACTAAATTATTTTACCTCAAAGGACAGATTAGAGAAGATGCTCACATACTCATACAACCTTTCCCAATGTAGATGACTCTTACAAAGATGCAGTTGACTTGTTGAAGGTCACTTATGGCAATGTAGAACAAAGTAGGTTAGATCTAGTGAATATCATTGTTAATTTAAAATCTCCAGATCACACTTAGAAAGGTTAACAGCAGTTTAGAGTTAAACTGGAGAGCACTCTTAAAACTTTAAGTAATAAATATAATCTGAAGGAATCAGACTGGTTATTGAGTGCCATGGTACAGAATAAATTAAACTTTAAAACACTTGAATGGATCTCAAACAAATATCTCAAGGATTATTTTGGACTGGATTAAATAAGACTAGGTCTACAAGAATTAATTGTGCAGTTGCAGACCTGCCAACTAACTCATTTTAAAGATGCAACACATAATAACTCTAAGGTATCTGTCAAGTTTCAAAAAGGGAAAAATTATCCCAATGGTAATAATCAAAATTCATTTCCTAAAAATAGTTGCATAGGTGCATATCAAGCAGCAGGAATCAGAAATAATGATTCTCGACAAGGTAAGAAGAATAAGTACCCTCCTAAGAGTAGCCCAGTTAATAAGAAACCAAAGAAAAGAGAGATTGTCTTTTCTGCAAGGGTACTCATTTTCTAAGAATTGTAATGTATACAATTCATGGAATGATAAAGTTGAAAGATTGGAAGAATTGGCAGTGATAGTTTGTATGCAAAATTTAAAAGGGATTGCATGCAAAATTTAAAAAGGATTGTTATCCCAAAATTAAACAACTGTTATCAATGTCACAAATGAAACCCCAAAATTCTGTGTAAAGGCCTAATGATAATGTTGATAATAATGAAAAGTTGAAACCCTGAAACAACGTGCTAATGTAAAAAATTGCTGCTAATGTTAAAAAGGGGTTTTGCTGAAATAGCCTTTCCTGTGTTTAAGGTAAAAATTGAGGATAAAAGCATAAATCAAAAAATGCAACTGTATTATTGGACCAGGAATCCGAGTGTACTTTCATAAAACGTAAATATCTTGATGGTATGAAAGTACAGATGGGAGATCCAACAACTTTAAAATTATCTGATTTTCTCTCGGATAAAAGGGCTCAATTGTATGACACTGTTTATGTAACTGTCAGGTTGAGCAATGAGAAAAAACGTGTTAATGCAGTAATTTTAGACAGACTTCCAGAGAAAATATCTACAGTAGGACTTAGTAAAGCTACAGAAAGACTTTCACATAATGTAAATTTAGCACCTTCGGGTGTAAGTGATGATTCTGTAGTCCCAATAAATATTGTGATAGGTAGTGACTATTATGCCTCCTTGGTAAAGGGTATGGTAAAGAAATGTGATGCCACCCTTTTGAAGACTGCAGGAGGCCATGTAATGTATGGTAGGATTCCTCGTAATAATAATGCATGACTAGAGGAAACTACAAATACCATAACTGTGTGTCTTACTCATGAAATCGTACCCCAGTATAATTCTTCCATAGAGGATGGTGTTGAGCCAGTGCATAAATTGTGG
Source organism: Cherax quadricarinatus (assembly GCF_026875155.1). Lineage (NCBI taxonomy): Eukaryota > Metazoa > Arthropoda > Malacostraca > Decapoda > Parastacidae > Cherax > Cherax quadricarinatus. Next base: position 26,180,784 of record NC_069457.1, read on the forward strand.
GAATTAGACAGCATTGGAATAAATGTAAATGAAGAAAGTCCAGATGATTCTTTTACTCAGGAACAATACCTGAGAGATGTAAAATTTTAATCTGGACAATACTGGGTACGACTTCCGTGGAGACTGAACCATCCAGAATTGCCCACTAATTACAGAATGGCACATGGACAGTTAAAGGCTCAGCTCCGCGAACTCAGTAAGACACCAGAATTGTTAACTGCCTATAATGATATAATTGCTGAACAATTTATTAATAAATTTATAGAAGAGGTACCTCCTGAGCAAGCCAAAATTTATGGTCACTATTTGACACATCACGGAGTGAAGAAGGATTCTAAGACCACTCCTCTGAGAATTGTTTAATTGTAGTGCCAAGAGTAACAAAAATGTACCTAGTATAAATGACTGTTTGAGGACATGTCCATCGTTGACGGAAAAATTAGGAGATATCTTATTAAATTTCAGGGTGAAGCATTATGCCTTTACGGCTGACAAAAGTAAAGCTTTTCTAAGAGTGGGTTTACAAGAGGCTGACCGGGATTGTACCCACTTCATATGGCCTGAGAATTCTAGTGACCCACTTAGCCCTCTGAAAACCTTTCACTTTAGGAATGTATTATTTGGTGCTACATCCAGTCCGTTCCTACTTCAAGCGACGATAAATGCACACCTTAAACGTATGGGATGTCCATTGAGTCAAGTAATGAGCAAACAGTTTTATGTGGACAATTTCCTGGGTGTGATATCAACTGAAGAGGAACTGTTAATGAATTATGGAGAGGCTAATAAAATAATGCAAAGTGCAAATATGCCTCTGAGGGAATGGAATAGTAATTCGTCCAAATTAAAGGACAAAATAAGTAAAGATTACCCTGGAGATGAAGTGCCAAAATGTAGTAATGTATTGGGATTAACTTGGGATACTGAGAGAGATTTGTTAATGTTAAAACCTAATAATTACAGTATGCCCAATAAATTAACTAAGAGAGTTTTGCTTGCTAAAGTTTCCAAATGTTTTGATCCACTAGGTTTAGTGTCACCCCTTACTATAAGAGGGAAATTATTAATTCAGGAAGCATGGAAACTTAAATGTGCTTGGGATGAAATTCTACCTGAGGAATTCATTAACAGGTGGGATGAATTAATTGGTGACTATGAAAAAAATCCAATGTTGGAGTTCCCATGCAAGGTGGCCAATCCAAATGGGAAAAATGTACTCCACATTTTTCGTGATGCTTCATAATTAGCATATGGAGCAGTTGCTTATCTTAAATGTAATAGTGTTATTTCTCTTGTTATGTCTAAGGCTAAAGTTTCTCCAATTAAATCATGTAGCTTACCTCAGTTGGAATTAAGAGCCATTTATGTATGTGTCAAATTAGCTAATTATATAAGAAATAAATTGCAGGAGATAAATATTAGCGACACTGTAATTTGGACTGATAATGAGGTATCTTTACAATGGATTCATAATAGAAATAGTAAAATTGTGTACGTACAAAACAGAGTCACTGAAATTAATCGGATGCAAGAGAAGTATAATAGTTTGGGTCAGCATATGTTAACATTTAATCATATACCTGGTGAGGAGAATCCAGCTAATTTCTTGTCTCGAGCTTTACCTTATGCTAAATTTGTAAATGCTGTATCATGGTTTAAAGGACTGAGCTGGTTGGTAAATGAAGCTAATTGGCCTGTACAAAAGGCATATATTGCTCCTATTGAAATTACTGTGACCACCGCTCCAATAGTTTGTCCTTCCTTAGGCATTGATATAAATAGGTATTCTTCTTTACCCAAACTAATCAATGTAACTAAGTTGGTGTTTAAATTTCCAAAGAAGATGAATATCTCATATAAGTTTTCACATCCTCTTGAATATTGGATGAAGAGGGTACAGGAAGAATCCTATGGAAGTGAGATTAAATTGATGATGGAATGAAATATTGTGAAAGGTTCCATAATAGAGAAATTGGGGCTGTATTTATAGAACAATGTAGTTAGGTGCAGAGGTAGGTTACAAAATGCTGAATTGGGTGATTATGCTAAACACCCTATCTTACTGCCCAAAACTCATCATCTAGCAAATATAATTGTTTTAAATGCCCATAAAAATGTAATGCATGGTGGGGTACAAGATACCTTAAACTGTATTAGGGAAACTTTCTGGATTCCACAAGGACGGCAAAGTGTAAAAATGGTGATTAAATCTTGTGTAATATGTCACCATGTGGATACCAGATCCTATATGTACCCAGGTCCTCCACCAATGCCAAAGGAGCATGTACAATTAGTGAAACCATTTGACGTAACAGGTGTAGACTATAGTGGTCCAATAATTTTAACAGGTACCTCAGATAGTGTTCCACTGAAAGTGCATGTTTGTTTGTTCACCTGTACTGCTACTAGGGCAGTTCATTTAGAAGTGGCACAGGACTTGTCTGCAGAACAGTTTATACAGCTGTTTCGAAAATTTGCAGCTAGGATATCCTGTCCTAGATTGATAATTTTGGATAATGCCACAAATTTTGTAGCAGGTGCTCAACATTTGATAGAGTTAAATAATAGTAACGATGTTCAATCTCTGTTAACCCAACGAGGGTGTACCTGGAAATTTATTACTCCTAGAGCGCCTTGGCAGGGGGGGCTGTACGAAAGACGTATAGGCACAGTTAAGCTGTGTCTCCGTAAAGTACTACTCCAGAAGAAATTTAATTTGGAAGAATTCGGTGCAGTGTTAGTGGAGGCGGAAAATTGGATAAATAATACGCCTCTCTCGTACATGAGTGATGCACCTAATACAGATGTATTAACACTTTCTCACCTAATATGTGGAAGGAAATTGGAAGCTGCCCCTGTCTATAGAGATAATCTGGAAGAAAGTGATGAAGATTACAATGATGCAGCAGTGTTGTGTGATAAATTTAAAATGTTAAATAAAGTAATTAATCATTGGTCTAATGTGTGGCATAAGGAATATCTTCTTACACTACGTGAACACATTTATGGTGCAGCAGAGGCAGTAAATCGACAGAACATTCAACCAGGTGACATTGTGTTGATTGATACTGAACAACATCGAACATTGTGGCCTCTGGGCAAAGTATTGACATTGTACCCAGATGCACAAGGTGTTGTCCAGAATGTCAAAGTGTTGTGTCGTGGCCAGGTAAGTTTACACACAATTAATAAATTGATTCCCTTGGAATTAAATGGTATTCAATCAAACGTAAATGAAAATTTGAGGGAAAGTGACACAAGTGATATTTAAGATAACGCTGACTGAGTGATGCCGGAAGATGAAATCGTGGCAACACCTACTAGGAGAACAGCTACTCAAGCCAGAACCAGCTGGAATTGTCTCCTAAAGGAAGGAGTAATTTGAGTCGTTTAGCAACGAACTCCGGCCGGCAGCAGTGCATAAAATAATGTATTTTCCGGAAAAAATACAGTGTATTTTATATGTAAATTAGTGTAATACATTGTATTTAATAAAATTTATGTTATAAAAAATGGGAAATTCTGCACCTGTGCAGAAGAGACTCGCCATGTTTGAACTAGTCAACATAAACGTTAGTGAATAATCGGAAGAATTTTCGTGCTCTAGAGGTTAAATTGGGCTGACACCTCTAAAATAAGAGCCAAAATTGTTGGATGTGCATTCCTGCATAACTTGAGATATCAGGCGACTGGACAAGACAGCTTCAGGAACCTCAGATAAGCTATCTAAATTGTGTTGTAATTCTGGCCAGTATTATCATCATAAATTTAGTTAGAATGAGGTTTTTGAGTATGATACACATTAATCTCCAGTCAAATTGGTGAGTGATATTAAGATATATTCTCCTTCTGTTATATAAATGTGTATAAGTATCATAAATTTTAATATACAGTCCACCAATTTTTATATTTACAAGAATTCCTGGTGTGTATATACATTTCATTTGTAATTATAGGTCTAGAGCAACTTGTGGACATGACAGTGGCAGGTATCGAAGGGGGACATTTTTGTGACCTAGGTGTCCCAAATTCCTACTTGTCTAAGTAACTTTGATAAATAATAATTATCTGTGTTACCATTTACTGGTATGTACCTTATATATTACATCCAGATAAATGCAATTTTCCACAGCTTGCTTGAACAATAAAATGACTGATAAGCCGAACACCAATATAACAAGCAACAGCGCCACAGAATCAGGAACACGGAGATAATATAACGACACTATTTCCATCTCCTTGGAAGAAGAGACTCAGTCAAGTACATACATCCACATATTATGTTGCAAAAGACTAAACTCAAAGTCTTCAGATTAGGAAAGTACTCAAAGTGTTTGACCATAGAGTTACTAGTATGTCAAACTGGACAATTTCTCCAACACCTTGGATCAAGAGCATCCCGGACAGGCCTCCATTTGTTACAAAAAACGTGATTTCTAATAATGATAGAGATCTCCAGTGAATACTAGAAAGGACTGCCCTTCTAGCATCCAGCCTGTTACTGGGTTTTTGTAACAAATGGGGGGCCTGTCCAGGATGCTCTTGATCCAAGGTGTTGGAGAAATTGTCCAGTTTGACATATGTTACAAAAAACGCGAGTCTAAAAGCTTAGAGATCTCCAGTGAATACTAGCATCCAGCCTGTTACTGGGTTTTCGTAACAAGTAGTCAGTATCCTTGTCCAATTATCCATTAGAATTCAGTATGATTCAATAGTGCTTCAGGATTACAACTGGTAGGCTACTAACTAGAGAAATTAAAATTTAATAAATTTATTATGTCTAGAGGTATATTATCAAATTAAATTAAATTAAATTAAATTAATCACAGTAATCAAAATAATATCACTTCTCTCGAGTACAATATTATTGTGCTGAAAGCACATATCACATTTATAATTCTTAAGTACCGTCTGGTACATTAACATTTAATAAGATATTTCAAATATGTACAAGTAAGTTTGTGAGTAAGTGTGTAAGTGCTCTAAGTAGATCGCTATGTCTCAAGACTCGACTAGACTTAAACAAGTGACTGACAAAGTCCTCAAATAAACTAACTTCTTGACCAACTGGCAGTCAGAACAGTCTGCTTGAACAATAAAAAGAATGCTAAGCCCAATAGCAATACAACAAGCAACTGCAACACAGAATCAGGAACATGGAGATAATATAACGACACTAAGTAGGGACCATCTACAGATCCTCCACAAAAGTCACCAAACTCCCATACTGCTGAATCTAAGTTCAGCATAAGAAAATCCCCGACTGTGATAATACACAGATACCAGTACAAGTTAGGTTAGAAGCTACAGCACAGGACCTGAGATGCTGAGTGTCTATGCGACACACAACCTCAGTACAACGTCGAAAATCACCAAGTCTATACAATGTTTTGTAAACAGAGTTCTACAGAACTAACAAGAATAATGAGACAGACAATCTGTCCAACCACCAAGAGAGTCTAGACCAGACTGAATACTTCAGGTGAGGTGAGGACACCGTCCCCTCGATCACGTGATAGCTCCGTGGACAGCTGTCTCCCAGCAAGAAGCCGGCAGTCTAACGAGCCACAAGTGATAATTACAGTAGTTAGACAATCAAGACTTGAACTGAGCACACATGTTACATCCTACCTAACAACATAACAGTCAAATAATAATATAAAGCAATACATTTACGATTTAGCTATTATCGCAAATATAAGCAATATAAAATTATATGAAAAGATAATAATTATATATATACATAATAATCATTGCAACCCATTCAGGGGTTGCAACAACATACTAGTAACTCTATACCTGGAGAGTTTACCTGGAGAGAGTTTCGGGGGTCAACGCCCCCGCGGCCCGGTCTGTGACCAGGCCTCCTGGTGGATCAGCGCCTGATCAACCAGGCTGTTGCTGCTGGCTACACGCAAACCAACGTACGAGCCACAGCCCGGCTGATCAGGAACTGACTTTAGGTGCTTGTCCAGTGCCAGCTTGAAGACTGCCAGGGGTCTGTTGGTAATCCCCCTTATGTGTGCTGGGAGGCAGTTGAACAGTCTCGGGCCCCTGACACTTATTGTATGGTCTCTTAACGTGCTAGTGACACCCCTGCTTTTCATTGGGGGGATGGTGCATCGTCTGCCAAGTCTTTTGCTTTGAGTACTTTCCTAATCTGAAGACTTTGATTTTAGTCTTGTACTGCATAATAAGTGGATGTATATACTTGACTGAGTCTCTTGATCCAAGGAGATGGAAATACTGTTTATGAGCTCTAGTTCTAAGACAACCAACACGAAAATTCCTGTTAGGATTATAGTTTCTCATAATCACTCTCTCGTAGTACATTTATTTTCGTGATGAATGTCAAAGTGAAACAGTTAATTGATAGTCTGACTTTGTCTGAGTTAAGTACATTAAAACTTCAGACATGTTGGCAAGTAGCCAAATATCTCGGTGTGATGTTTAACAGGAATTACACCGCAGAAACTGTCAGAGCATTAATTAAAGATATATTCTTTCCTGCTCATACAGAGATGTCTGATTATGATTCAGATACAGAGAGCCTAGTGTCTCTGTTAGGAAGTATGACTCTATTTGATGACGAAGATGAGAGAGCAACTATGGCAAAAGTGTCTGAGCCTAGTGTAATTCCATTCACCCTCACACCTTCTCTCCTGACTAACACAATAGTACAGAGTATAGCTGGTAGTATGACTCAGCCTCATACTAGTACCATGTATGCTACACCTGTATCTACTTATCCTAGACCAGATCTAGACTCTCTAGGGATGGCTGGACAAGGTGTCCCACCTAAGGACCGTCCAGAAAGACATGTTAATTTCCCCACTCCTCCGTTACCCACTGGTCCTATCTCTCAGGAACAGTTTGAGAGGTTGGAATGCCTCATTATGTTGCAGACTCCACAAATAGAGGCACAGAGGAAATTGAAAGAAGGAAATCTCCAGAGAGAAAGTGTTCATCTCGGAAAACAACAGACTGATAGATCTGATAAAGTTGATAAATCTGTTAGTACAACACAGGACACATTTAATGTGCAGAAAGCTGCCTCAATGGTTCCTAAGTTTTTTTGAGAGTGACTTAGACACCTATTTTGATGTGTTTGAGAACCAGGCAGGTGCTATGAACTGGCCACATAAGCACTGGGCTACCTTGCTGCACACAGCTTTGACAGGAAGAGCTCAAACTTGTATTGCTGCTTTACCATTTGCCAAGTGCATTAATTATGACGCTGTCAAACAAACTATTCTAGAGACATATAACTTGTTACCTGTAAGTTATCAACGTGCATTTCGTACGTTACAACGACGGCAAGATCAAACTTGTGTAGAGTTTGCTCATGAGAAAAAAGCTGCATTTGATAGATGGTGTAGATCTGCTAAGTGCAATAACTACAACAGTCTAGTTCAGTTGTTACTACACGAAGAGTTTAACAACTGTATGCCTGTTGACATACAAGAATATCTGATCGATCATACTGCCTCGGATATTCTGGAAACTGCAGCATTAGCAAACAATTACGAGATTTCTCAAAAACTTGCACGTACTAAAACACAGAGAAACAAGGTAACTAAAAATTGTCCTAGAAGTTGGCAACCTAAACCAGCTGGTCAGTGCTGGCCTGAGGTACCTGCTACTGTAACTTCTCGTACCTTTACCAGGAAAACTCACAATCCTGAATCTGTCTCTGTGGCTAGACAGAAATCTGGTATCGAGAAGAAGACAGTTAAATGTACCTATTGTAACAGAAAAGGACATGCTAGAGAATATTGCTATAAGTTAGAAAGAGATACGAGAAGCGGCCGTGCGGCTGGCGCCCCCACACAAGTCGTATCCTCTTCCATGCAACAAAGGCACCAAAATCTTAGTTATACCTCTGATCCTACTGTTTTAGATAATATTACTCAGGATAGATGACTAGCGTCAGAAAGTGTATCTGACGAAAAGATTCGTTCAGCGATGAGTCCTTACTTATCGAGAGGTAAAGTAGGACTTGACGAATCACATCTAACTGAGATAATTACTTTCAGAGACACTGGCAGTTATCTCACGTTATTAAGAGAAGATGTACTGCACATAACTGATAATACCTATACCAAAATAGATGTATTGTTAGAAGCTTATGGTGGAGCTGTTATAAAAGTACCTCTGCACAAAGTTTACAGTGAAACAAGCTATTATACTGGTTATATTTCAGTGGGAATATCCAGTGATGTATTTCCCATCAGGTCAGTGGACTTGTTGATAGGGAATGATATCCTTCATGCTGGTATATGTAAAGAACCACTTGTGATTGATAATACCACTGATGATAATTATGTCCTTGAAGCTTGTAGAGAGAAGCTTATTTCATTTCCTCTCAGCACAATTACTAGAGCCATGTCAAAGATACAACAACCATCCTTGTCTCCTGTTGAGTTAGTGGATGGCAATGATTTGGGCTTGAATATGTTGTTTAGTGACGCTCTGCGCCCCGGATCATTAACACTGACTCCCCCCGGTCATCAACCTAGTCAGGACAGAACTGACGTTAAATTTCTAACTCATAATGATTTAATCAAGGATCAGTTTGTTGATCAGTCACTGGAAAGACTGAGAGATATAGCAGTTACTGAGACTGAAGCAAAGGATCTCGATAATTGTTACTATTATAGTAATGGTGTACTGATGGAGAAAAATACATGCAAGTTGTCAGCTGATAGTGTTTCCACCACAGTCAAGCATCTCGTAGTGTTACCAGTTACATTTCATGAACAAGCCATTGATTTTGCTCACAATAGTCCCATTGGAGGACATTTGGGTGTCAAAAAGACACTCGGTAAACTGGCAAAGCATTTTACTTAGCTTAAAATGAAGGAAACAGTAGGTGATCATGTGTGACGTTGCCACGTGTGTCAAGTGACAGGCAAGCCAGCACACACACCTCCACCTGCACCTCTCATTCCTATCACCGTGCATGGTGAACCATTCTCACGTCTTATTATTGATTGTGTTGGTCCTTTGCCTAGAACCAAACTGGGGAACCAATACTTATTTACTATTATGGACGCTGCAACACGCTATCCCGAAGCTATTCCTATGAGAAAAATTAATGCACGTGCTATTGTGAGAGCACTGATGAAATTTTTCTCCCAGGTTGGATTGCCACGAGAGATACAATCAGATCAAGGATCTAACTTCACTTCTAAGATCTTTCGAGAAGCATTATCCCTAGGAATAAAGTCTGTACTTTCAACCAGTTATCATCCACAGTCACAAGGTGCTCTAGAGAGATTTCACCAGACACTGAAGTCCATGATGAGAGCTTATTGTGAACATTTTTCTAGACACTGGGATGAAGGTATACCTTTTCTTCTGTTCGCTATGAGAGAAAGTGAGCAAAGAAAATCTCGGGTTTAGTCCATTTGAGTTAATATTGGGACACCAAGTGCGTGGTCCTCTCGCAGTGTTAAAAGACGTGTGTACAGGAAAATCAAATCCATCATTGAGCACATCACCTTCATTAATGCAGCAACATTTGACAGCTGCTAGACAAGCTAGCTTCGAGAAACCTAGTTTCGGCCCAAGCTAGAATGAAGCAACATTATGACAAGAGTGCTGTCTCTCGTTCTTTTAAAGCAGGAGATAAGGTGATGGCTCAGAAATAAGTACCAGGTCATGCTCTACAAGTCAGGTATGATGGCCTCCTGGAAGTAGTGAAAAAGCTTAGCGACGTAAATTATTTAGTACGTACGCCTGGGAAGAAGAAATCCAATCATCTGTACCATGTTAACCAGCTCAAGACATACTATGCTAGTCCTCTACCTACTACATCTATTCTTCCTTGGACAGAGGAAGAAAACGTCAGTCAGGCCTGACATCTCTAGAAGTATAGAGGTGCGTTTAGAAAATTCAGTGACTCTACAATCACTAGACAATTTTCTTAGTAACCTAGGGATTGATAAAGCTGGTGATATTAAAAACATAATTTTGTAGTTCCCCAAATTGTTCAGTGATGTTCCTGAACGTTGTACTCTGGGTGTACATAACGTTGATGTAGACGGAGCATCACCTATCAAGCAATCACCATATAGGATGAGTCTATGGAAGCATAAAGCATTGAGAGAAGAAGTTGATTTTCTGTTATCTCATGGACTTATTGAGCGCAGTAAAAGTCCATGGGCATCTCCATGTATTTTAGTGCCTAAACCTGATGGTAGTTTCAGGATGTGCACTGATTACCGGAAAGTGAACTCTGTCACCTTGCCTGATGGTTATCCTCTACCTCGCATCGACGACCTTATTGACCGTGTGTCAGGAGCCCATTTTGTCAGCCGTTTAGATCTCTTACGAGGCTATTATCAAGTCCCGCTTACTTAACTTGCTAAAGAAATATCTGATTTTACTGTTTAAGATGGATTGTTTAACTACCTCGTCACCCCCTTTGGCCTATGTAACGCGGCTTCTTCATTCCAACGTATAATGAACGAGTTGACCAACAACTTAGACGAAGTAGAAACCTACCTTGACGACATAGTGGTGAACAGTGGCGAGTGGGAACAACACTTGAGATGTCTCAGAACATTGTTTGAGAGACTGGTACACTACAACTTCACTATTAACTTGGGTAAATGTAGATTTGGTCAAGCAAAGATTACCTATCTAGGCTTTTGTATTGGCCAAGGTGAGGTTGCTCCTATTGAGGCTAAGCTTCATGCTATTTCTGCATTTCCAGTGCCAGAGGATAGGAAGGGAATACAGAGATTCCTGGGTATGGCAGGATATTATCGCAGGTTCTGTCCAAACATTTCTCAGATTGCTGCTCCTCTCACACAGCTTACTAGTAGCAAAGTTCGGTTCATCTGGATTAGAGATTGTTCAGACTCGTTCAAAAGGTTGAAGCGTTTGCTTTCTTCTGCTCTTGTGTTGAGGAGTCCTAATTTCAATCTTTCCTTCTTTTTACATATAGATGCGAGTGGTTATGCAGTGGGTGCTGTGCTGCTCCAACAGTAGTTATGCAGAGGTTGTAGTGCTGCTCCAAAAGTGGTTATGCAGTGGGTGCTGTGCTGCTCAAACAGTAGTTATGCAGTGGGTGCTGTGCTGCTCCAACAGTAGTTATGCAGCGGGTGCTGTGCGGCTCCAACAGCAGTTATGCAGAGGGTGCTCTGCTGCTCCAACAGTAGTTATACAGTGGGTGCTGTGCTGCTCCAACAGTAGTTATGCAGTGGGTGCTGTGCGGCTCCAACAGCAGTTATGCAGAGGGTGCTCTGCTGCTCCAACAGTAGTTATACAGTTTACCTGGAGTTTACCTGGAGAGAGTTTCGGGGGTCAACGCCCCCGCGGCCCGGTCTGTGACCAGGCCTCCTGGTGGATCAGCGCCTGATCAACCAGGCTGTTGCTGCTGGCTACACGCAAACCAACGTACGAGCCACAGCCCGGCTGATCAGGAACTGACTTTAGGTGCTTGTCCAGTGCCAGCTTGAAGACTGCCAGGGGTCTGTTGGTAATCCCCCTTATGTGTGCTGGGAGGCAGTTGAACAGTCTCGGGCCCCTGACACTTATTGTATGGTCTCTTAACGTGCTAGTGACACCCCTGCTTTTCATTGGGGGGATGGTGCATCGTCTGCCAAGTCTTTGCTTTCGTAGTGAGTGATTTTCGTGTGCAAGTTCGGTACTAGTCCCCTCTAGGATTTTCCAGGTGTATATAATCATGTATCTCTCCCTCCTGCGTTCCAGGGAATACAGGTTTAGAAACCTCAAGCGCTCCCAGTAATTGAGGTGTTTTATCTCCATTATGCGCGCCGTGAAAGTTCTCTGTACATTTTCTAGGTCGGCAATTTCACCTGCCTTGAAAGGTGCTGTTAAAGTGCAGCAATATTCCAGCCTAGATAGAACAAGTGACCTGAAAGTGTCATCATGGGCTTGGCCTCCCTAGTTTTGAAGGTTCTCATTATCCATCCTGTCATTTTTCTAGCAGATGCGATTGATACAATGTTATGCTCCAACAGTAGTTATGCAGTGGGTGCTGTGCTGCTCCAGCATTGGTTATGCAGTGCTTGATGTGCTGCTCCAACAGTAGTTATGTAGTGGGTGCTGTGCTGCTCCAACAGTAGTTATGCAGTGGGTGCTGTGCTGCTCCAACAGTGGTTATGAAGAGGGTGCTGTGCTGCTCAAACAGTAGTTATGCAGTGGGTGCTGTGCAGCTCCAATTGTAGCTATGCAGTGGTTGCTGTGCTGCTCCAAAAGTAGTTATGCAGTGGGTGCTGTGCTGCTCCAACAGTGGTTATGCAGTGGGTGCTGTGCTGCTCCAACAGTAGTTATGCAGTGGGTGCTGTGCTGCTCCAACAGTGGTTATGCAGTGGGTGTTGTGCTACTCCACGAGTGGTTATGCAGTGGGTGCCGTGCTGCTCCAACAGTAGTTATGTAGTAGGTGCTGTGCTGTTTGAGGACTGGTACACTACAAATTCCTGTTAACTTAGGTAAACGTAGTTTGGTCAAGCCAAGGATTACCTATCTAAAAGGGTTCTGGTTGGCCAAGTTAGGTTGCTCCTTTTTGAGGACTAAGTTCATGTTATTTCTGCTTTCCATCCCACAGGAAAGGAAGGGAATACAGAATTCTTTTGGTAGGCAGGAAATTTTGGGAGGTTTCTGTCCAAAATTTCTCAGATTGCTGCTCTCTCACACAGCTTACTATAGTAAAGTTCGGTTTTATCTGGGAAAAGAGATTTTTTCAGACTTGTTCAAAAGGTTGGAGCGTTTACTTTCTTCTGCTCTTGTGTTGAGGAGTCATAATTTCAATCTTTCCTTCTTTTTACACATAGGTGCGAGTGGTTATGCAGTGGGTGCTGCGCTGCTCCAACAGTGGTTATGCAGAAGGTGCTGTGCTGCTCCAACAGTGGTTATGCAGAAGGTGCTGTGCTGCTCCAACAGTAGTTATGCAGTGGGTTCTGTGCTGCTCCAACAGTAGTTATGCAGTGGGTGCTGTGCTGGTCCAACTATGGTTATGTAGTAGGTACTGTGCTGCTCCAACAGTAGTTACGAAGTGGGTGCTTTGCTGCTCAAACAGTAGTTATGCAGTGGGTGCAGTGCTACTTCACGAGTAGTTATGCAGTAGGTGCTGTGCTGCTCAAACAGTAGTTCTGTAGTGGGTGCTGTGCTGCTCCAACAGTAGTTTCGCTGTGGGTGCTGTGCTGCTCCAACAGTAGTTATGCAGTGGGTGCTGAGCTGTTCCAACAGTTATATAAAGGGTTCTGCGCTGCTCAAATAGTGGTTATGCAGTTGGTGCTGTGCTGCTCCAACAGTAGTTATGCAGTGGGTGCTGTGCTGCTCCAACAATAGTTATGCAGTGGGTACTGTGCTGCTCCAACAATGGTTATGCAGTGGTTGCTGTGATGCTCCAAAAGTAGTTATGCAGTGGGTGCTGTGCTGCTCCAACAGTAGTTATGCAGTGGGTACTAAGCTGTTCCAACAGTTATATAAAGGGTTCTGCGCTGCTCAAATAGTGGTTATGCAGTTGGTGCTGTGCTGCTCCAACAGTAGTTATGCAGTGGGTGCTGTGCTGCTCCAACAATAGTTATGCAGTGGGTACTGTGCTGCTCCAACAGTGGTTATGCAGAGGTTGCTGTGATGCTCCAAAAGTAGTTATGCAGTGGGTGCTGTGCTGCTCCAACAGTAGTTATACAGTGGGTGCTGTGCTGCTCCAACAGTAGTTATGCAGTGGGTGCTGTGTTGCTCCAACAGTAGTTATGCAGCGGGTGCTGTGCTGCTCCAACAGTAGTTATGCAGTGGGAGCTGTGCTGGTCCAGCAATGGTTATGCAGTAGGTTCTGTGCTGCTCCAACAGTAGTTACGCAGTGGGTGCTTTTCTGCTCAAACAGTAGTTATGCAGTGGGTGCAGTGTTACTTCACGAGTGGTTATGCAGTGGGTGCCGTACTGCTCCAACAGAAGTTCTGTAGTGGGTGCTGTGCTCCTCCAACAGTAGTTAAGCAGCGGGTGTTGTGCTGCTCCAACAGTGGTTATGCAGTTAGTGCTGTGATGGTCCAACAGTGGTTATGAAATGGGTGCTGTGCTGCTCCAACAGTGGTTATGAAGTGGGTGCTGTGCTGCTCCAACAGTAGTTATGCAGTGGTTGCTGTGCTGCTCCAAAAGCAGTTATGCAGTGGGTGCTGTGCTGCTCCAACAGTAGTTATGCAGGGGTTGCTGTGCTGCTCCAACATTGGTTATGCAGTGAGTGCTTTGCTGATACAAGAGCAGTTATGAGGTGGTTGCTGAGCTGCTCCTACACTAGTTATGCAGTGGGTTCTGTGCTGCTCCAAGAGTGGTTATACAGTTGTTGCTGTGCTGCTCCAACAGTAGTTATTCAGTGGGTGCTGTGCTGCTCCACGGGTGGTTATGCAGTGGGTGCTGATTTGCTCCAACAGTAGTTATATAGTTGGTGCTGTGCAGCTCCAACAGTATTTAAGCATTGGGTGTTGCGCTGCTCCGACAGAGGTTATGCAGTGTATGCTCTGCTGCTCCAACAGTAGTTATGCAGAGGGTGCTGTGCTGCTACAACAGTAGTTATGCAGTGGGTGCTGTGCTGTTCAGTGTTTATGCAGTGGGTGCTGTGCTGCTCGAACAGTAGTTGTGCAGTGCGTACTGTGCTGCATCAATAGTAGCCATGCAATGGTTGCTGTTCTGCTACAAAAGAAGTTATGCACTGGATGCTGTGCTGCTCAAACAGTGGTTATGCAGTGGTTGCTGTTCTGATCCAACAGTAGTTATGCAATGGGTGCTGCACTGCCCAAACAGTGGATATGCAGTGGTTGCTGTGCTGCTCCAACAGTGGTTATTCAGTGGGTGCTGTTCTGCCCCAACAGTAGTTATGCAGTGGTTGCCGTGATTCTGCAGTGTTCAGTGGTCAGTCGTCACGTGAGGTCACAGACCCTGAGCTGCTTTGGGGATTAGCGTGGACGGTTACAAAGCATGGCTTGTTTCTGCAGTGTTTTAAAAACTGAGGTTGGAGAGTTGAAGGAGGAGGTCTTGCTTCTCCAGGAGGAGATTAGGAGGCTGAAGGTCCACCTCAATGGGCCTGGGAGAGAGTGTGAGGTGGTTGGAGATGTGGGGAATGAGGCTTCTAGCAGTGAGGTGCAGTCTGTCTCTCACTGTGAGGAGGCTGTAGGTGGGGAGGTAGCAACGGCTACCAGCAGTGAGGTGCAGCCCAGCACCTGCTACAAGTGGCGAGTTGTTCACAGTAATGGGAGGCGCATCAGAGTAAGGAAAGTTAAGAGTGAAGATCTGAAGGTAGGAAATCGCTTCTCTGTTCTCCAGGATGAATGTACTTCAGTGGCCAGTGAAGGTAAGGGTACTACTGCCCCTGCTAATGAAGGTAAGCGCATTCTTGTGGTTGGTGACTCTCAGGTAAGATATGTTGACCGTGCTTTTTGTAATAGGAATAAGAAGATGAGAGATAGAGTGTGCTTCCCTGGAGTTGGTGTTGGGGACATTGTCAACAGGCTGGATAATATCATCTCAGGTAATGGAAACAAGCCCATTATCTGTCTCAGTGCTGGTGGAAATGATATTGGGAAGGGTAGGAGAGAAGAGGCTGCTAGATAAGTACAGGTCAGCTATAGATTTCATTAAGTCTAAGGGAGGGATCCCAATCATATGTAGCATCTTGCCTAGAAGGGGAGTAGGAAATGAATGGTTGTCTAGGGCAATTGGTGTAAATTGCTGGCTAGACAGATACTGCAAGGAACTTGCAATCCCATTCATTGACAACTGGAACAACTTTTATGGCAAACATGATATGTATGCAAGGGATGGGGTACATCTCTCTGGGCAGGGGTGGTAGCACTTGCAGACTCGATTGAGAAGGCCATTGGTGAAATGCCTATGATTTAAACTGATGGAAGATAGAGGTATGGTGTGTGTGGGAAACAAGCAGGTTGCAACACTAGGGTTGGAAACAGTAAATGTAAAAAGGCATTCAGCATGAAGTTATAAATAAAAGACAATAGAACAGGTCAGCAAACAAAGGGGGACAGCAGAGGCAGCAAGGGACTAGCTCCCTTAAGGTTTACTATACTAATAGCAGGAGTGTTAGAAATAAGATAGATGAGCTAAGATTAATTGCAAGTGCAGGGAACATAGATATTATTGCTATAACAGAGACCTGGCTCAATCTGAAAGATAGAGAGATGCCCTTGAATGTCACATACAAGGCTATAAATTAAATTTCCCCACTGACAGGGTCAACAGGAAAGGTGGTGGAGTAGCGATGTATGTCAGAGACAATTTAAATTGTTGTGTTAGACAAGATATTAAATTAGAAGCGTCAGCCACTGAATTGTTTGGTTACAGCTTCTCGAGGGCCGAGAAAAACTAATTTTGGGTGTGATTTACAGGGCCCCAAATCTTGATAGGGAGTGCAGTAAACTTCTATGGGACGAAATTCGTAAGGCATCTACATACGAAAATGTTGTGCTAATGGGAGATTTCAACTATAGACAGATTGACTGGAGCAATTTGACAGGAAATTTAGAGTCGGTGACTTTCTTGATACGATCCAGGATTGTTTTTTAAAACAGTTTGTGACAGAGCCAACTAGGGGAAATAACCTCCTTGACTTGGTTCTTGCCAGTAGGAAACACTAATTAATAATCTTGGGGTTTAATGAGAGCTTGGGAGAGTGATCAAAAAATCCTCATTTTAACATATCATGGAATTCCCTAATAATGGCAATCAAGTCTCCGTCCCTGACTTTCGCTTGGCTGATTTCATAGGACTGAAAAATTACTTAGGTGGGCTGAACTGGAATAAACCTGACTGGGGGTCGGGTAGGTGGTGATGGTTGCCGATATGATGCTTCCCGGGGCAAAAGTTCTAGCTGCTCAGTCAAATTATGTTCCAAATAGGGAAATCAGATCAAACAAAAATGATCCTAAATGGATGAACAATAGATTAAAATATCTGATTGGTCAAAAGAGAGGCATATAAGGCAAATCAAAAGAGGAGAGGGGCAATTAAGAAATCGATATATTCAATTAAAGAGAAAATTTTAAAAAAGGGAATTAGAAAAGAAAAAATAGAGTTTTGGAGGAAAAAGTTGAAAGAGAATCAAAAAAGACTAACCCAAAAGGATTTTTTTTCAGGTATACAGAAGTAAAAATCAGGGCAAGAAAACCCCCACCCCAAAAGTTCCTGGGTCAGCCACTGACAGGAAAAGGGAAAAATGATTTTAAAATTTTTAAAAACCCACATATTTTCCTCTCAGTTTTTAAACACAGGGGAAACCCGGCGTTTTTTTTCCAGTAATGATAAAATTATTTTTAGAACAGGACAAAAATAAACAGTGCACAATTGGGGGTCACAATGCCCGGGTTTCCTTAGGAAAAATAGATAAATTAAAACCTAACAAATCCCCGGGCCCCTGATGAAAGGGGGTTCAAAAGGGATGTAAAGGAGCTTAGCACCCCTTTTGGCAAAATCTTTTAAACATATCACTACAAAACGGCTTTGGTCCCCAGTTTAATTGGAAAATGGAAAAAGTGTTTACCTATTTTAAAAAACAGGTGACAGGCCCTTTTGTTTCCAACTATAGCCCAAAAAACCAACCCCATGGGTGGGAAAAAATTTAAAGAATCAATAATTGCCGAGGCAGTTGTAGCCAAATTTTAAAAGGAAAATTTAAAACAACGAATCTCAGCATGGGTTTTTCAAAGGGGCGTTCCTGCCCTTTCGAATTTATTAATTTTTTCACTAAGGGATTTGGGGAGGTAGATCAAGGTTTTAATAAATATGATATTGTGTATATGGACTTCACAAGGCTTTTTACAGGGTCCCCCCATCAGAGTTTTTGAGGAAAAAAAAAAGCACATGGAAAAAGGAAAAAATTTTTTTTCCGGATAGAGGCATTTGACAAATAGGCAGCAGGAAATTGCATTTAAAAGGGGAGAAATCAGAGTGGGGAAAACGTCCCCGAGCGGTTTTCCACAGGGGGCAGTGTTGGGGCCCCCCCCCGTGTTCACAATCTACCAAAAAAAGGGCATAGATGAGGGGATAAAGAGCGAAAAACGGCAAATTTGCCGAAGGGCACCAAAATTTGGGCCCCTCGGAAATTTATTCGACGAGGAATTTTGACACTCCAGGAAGATTTGAAAAGACTGATGCAGGGTCGGAGAAGTGGGCAGAACAGTTTAATGGAGACAAAAACAAAGTTCTAAATGTTGGACAGGACAATAACCATGCCACATATAAACTAAATAATGTAGATCTTAATATTACGGATTGCGAAAAAGATTTAGGAGTTCTGGTTAGCAGTAATCTGAAACCAAGACAACAGTGCATAAGTGTTCGCAATAAAGCTAATAGAATCCTTGGCTTCATATCAAGAAGCATAAATAATAGGAGTCCTCAGGTTGTTCTTCAACTCTATACATCCTTGGTTAGGCCTCATTTAGATTATGCTGCACAGTTTTGGTCACCGTATTACAGAATGGATATAAATTCTCTGGAAAATGTACAAAAGGAGGATGACAAAGATGATCCCATGTATCAGAAACCTTCCCTATGAGGATAGACTAAGGGCCCATGGAACTGCACTCTCTAGAAAGACGTAGAATTAGGGGGGATATGATTGAGGTGTATAAGTGGAAGACAGGAATAAATAAAGGGGATGTAAATAGTGTGCTGAAAATATCTAGCCTAGACAGGACTCGCAGCAATGGTTTTAAGTTGGAAAAATTCAGATTCAGGAGGGATATAGGAAAGTACTGGTTGGTAATAGAGTTGTGGAGAGTGGAACAAACTCCCAAGTACCGTTATAGAGGCCAGAACGTTGTGTAGCTTTAAAAATAGGTTGGATAAATACATGAGTAGATGTGGGTGGGTGTGAGTTAGACCTGTTAGCTTGTGCTAACAGGTCGGTTGCCGTGTTCCCCTTAAGTCAATGTGACCTGACCTGACTAGGTTGGGTGCATTGGCTTAAGCCGGTAGGAGACTTGGACCTGCCTCGCATGGGCCAGTAGGCCTTCTGCAGTGTTCCTGCGTTCTTATGTTCTTATGTGCTGTGCTGCTCGAACAGTGTTTATGCAGTGGTTGCCGTGCTGCTTCAAAAGTAGTTATGAAATTTTGTTGTGCTGCTCCAACAGTGGGTTATGGTGTTAGTGCTGGCTGCTCCCCCCAGGGGTTATGAAATGGGGGGGCCCGTGGGTGCTCCTACAGTAGCTATGCAGTGGGTTTTCCCTTCTGCTCCCAAAATGCTTATACAGTTGTTTTTCGTGGGGCTCCAAAGAATTTTTTCAGTTGGGGGCTGTGCCGGTTTCCCAAAAGTTGTTATCCAGTGTGCGCCCGTGCTGCTCAAGCAGTAGTTAGGGGAGTGGGTGCTGTTTCTGGCTTCCCAAAAGAGTTAAGGGAGTGGGTGATGGCTGCTCCAACAGTAGTTAAACCAGAGGGTCTCTTTCTGGGTTTTAACAGTGGTTATGCAGTGGGTGCCTGCCTTTTCCCCCAACAGTACTTATGCCCGTGGTTTTCCGTTTTTGCTTCACAGTGGGTTTTTGCAGTGCGTTTCTCCCGCTGCTTTTCCCAAAAGTAAATTAAACAGTTGGGTTTTTTGGCTCTCCAAAAAGTTTCTTAAAAAAGTGGGTGCTGTGCTGCTCCAACCCAAAAATTTTGGTTTTTGCAAAAAGGTTTTCGGCTTTCTTTCCCAAAATTTTGTTATACAGTTGGTGCCGTCTATTCCCCAAAAGTGGTTTTTGCCCGTAGTGCTGGCTGCTCCAACCGTATTTTTTGCAGGGGGGTGCTCTGCTGCTCAAACGTAGTTATGCCCGAGGAAGCCTTTTTGCGGCTCCAACAGAAATTATGCGTGGGGGTGCCCTTTCTGCTCCAAGGGTGGTTTTTTCAGTGGGTTTTGAGCTTCCCAGAACAGTAGGGTTTTATAGTGGGTGTGTGGCCCGGCCCCCAAAAGAAATTTAAAACATTGTGTGTTGCGCTTGGGGCCCCAAAAAAGGGTTTTTGCAGATTATGCTCTGCTGCTCAAACAGAGTTATAAGAGGGTTCTGTGCTGCTACAACAGTAGTAAAGCGTGGGTGCTGTGCTGCCCAAAAAAGTGTTTTTTGCGTGGGTTTCGTGCTGCTCGAACCCGTATTTTTGGAGGCGTTTTCGCGCTGATCCCAAAAAAGTAGCCAAACAGTGGTTGCTGTTTGATTTCCCAAAAGTTTTTTTATGCCCCAAAGGGTGCTTTGCACTGCCCCAAACAGTGGTTTTTTACAGGGTTGCTGTGATTCTCCAACAGTTTTGGAAAACCAGTGGGTGCTGTTTTTGCTCCAACTGTAGTTAAAGCAAAGGGGTTTCTGTTGGGTGCTACAACAGTAGTTATGCAGTGATGCTGGCTGCTTTAACAGTGGTTTATGCAGTGGGTTTCTTTTTGCGCCCAAGAAATTTCTTATGCCTTGGTTTAATTTTGCAGCTCCAACAGTAGTTATGCAGTGGGTGTTGTGCTGCTCCAACAGTAGTTATGCAGTGGTTGCCGTGCTGCTCCAACAGTAGTTATGCAGTATGTGCTGTGCTGCTGAAACAGTGATTATGCAGTTCATGCTGTGCTGCTCCAACAGGAGTTATGCAGTGAGTGTTGTGCTGCTCCAACAGTGGTTATGCAGTGGGAGCTGTCCCGCTCCAACAGTAGTTAGGCAGTGGGTACTGTGCTGCTCCAACCGTAGTTATGCAGTGGGTGCTGTGCTGCTTCTACAGTAGTTATGCCGTGGGTGCTGTGCTGCTCGAACAATGGTTATGCAGTGGGTGCTGTGCTGCTCCAAAAGAAGTTATGCAGTGTGTGCTGTGCTGCTCCAACAGCAGTTATGCAGTGGGTGCTGTGCTGCTTCTACAGTAGTTATGCCGTGGATGCTGTGCCGCTCGAACAATGGTTATGCAGTGGGTGCTGTGCTGCTCCAACAGTAGTTACGCTCTGGGTGCTGTGCTGCTGCAACAGTAGTTATGCAGTGGTTGCCGTGCTGATCCAACAGTAGTTATGCAGTGGGTGCTGTGATTTTCCAACAATGATTACGCAGTGGGCGCTGTGCTGCTAAAACAGTTGTTATGCAATGGTGGTTTCTGTGCTGCTCCAACAGTAGTTATGCAGTTGGTGCTGTGCTGCTCCAACAGTAGTTATGGTGTGGGAGCTGTGCTGTTCCAACAGTAGCTATGCAGTGTGTGCTGTGTTTCTCCAACAGTAGTTACGCAGTGGGTACTGTGCTGCTACAACCGTAGTTATCCAGTGGGTGCTTTGCTGCTCCAACAGTAGTTATGCAGTGGGTGCTGTGCTGCTCCAATAGTAGTTATGTAGTGGGTGCTGTGCTGCTCCTACAGTGCTTATGCAGTTGGTGCTGTGCTGCTCCAACAGAAGTTATGCAGAGAGAGTTGTGCTGCACCAACAGTGGCTATGCAGTGGGTGCTGTCATGCTCCAACAGTAGTTATGCAGTGGGTGCTGTGCTGCTCAAACAGTAGTTATGCAGTGGGTGCTGTGCTGCTCCAACAGTAGTTATGCAGTGGGTATTGTCCTACTCCAACAGTAGTTATGCAGTGGTTGCCGTGCTGCTCCAACAGAAGTTATGCAGAGGGTGCTGTGCTGCTCCAACAGTGATTATGCAGTTTGTGCCGTGCTGCTCCAACAGTAGTTATGCAGTGAGAGTTGTGCTGCTCCAACAGTGGTTATGCAGTGGGTGATGTCCAGCTCAAACAGTAGTTACGAAGTGGGTGCTCTGCTGCTCCAACCGTAGTTATGCAGTGTTTGCTGTGTTTCTCCAACAGTGCTAATGCAGTGGGTGCTGTGCTGCTCCAACCGTAGTTATGCAGTCTTTGCTGTGCTGTTCCAACAGAAGTTATGCAGTGGGTGATGTGCTGCTTAAACAATAGTTATGCAGTGGGTACTGTGCTGCTCCAACAGTAGCTACACTCTGGGTGCTGTGCTGCTGCAACAGTAGTTATGCATTGGTTGCCGTGCTGCTCCAACGTTAGATATGCAGTGGGTGCTGTGATTTTCCAACATTGATTACGCAGTGGGCGCTGTGCTGCTAAAACAGTTGTTATGCAATGGTTGCTGTGCTGCTCCAACAGTAGTTATGCAGTTGGTGCTGTGCTGCTCCAACGGTAGTTATGGTGTGGGAGCTGTGCTGTTCCAACAGTAGCTATGCAGTGTGTGCTGCGTTTCTCCAACAGTAGTATCGCAGTGGGTGCTGTGCTGTTCCAATAGTAGTTATGCAGTGTGTGTTGCGCTTCTCCGATAGTAGATATTCAGTGGTTGCCGTGCTGCTATAACAGTAGTTATGCAGTGGATGCTGTGCTGCTCCAACAATGATAATGCAGTTGGTGCTGTGCTGCTCCAACAGTAATCTTGCAGTTGATGATGTGCTGCTCCAGCACATCATCAACTGCACATCATCAACTCCAACAGTAGCTACACTCTGGGTGCTGTGCTGCTGCAACAGTAGTTATGCAGTGGTTGCCGTGCTGCTCCAACAATAGTTATGCAGTGGGTGCTGTGCTTTTCCAACACTGATTACGCAGTGGGCGCTGTGCTGCTCAAACATTTGTTATGCAATGGTTGCTGTGCTGTTCCAACAGTAGCTATGCAGTGGGTGCTGTGTTTCTCCAACAGTAGTTACGCAGTGGGTGCTGGGCTGTTCCAATAGTAGTTATGCAGTGGATGTTGTGCTTCTCCAAAAGTAGATATTCAGTGGTTGCCGTGCTGCTATAACAGTAGTTATGCAGTGGGTGCTGTGCTGCTCCAACAGTGATAATGCAGTTGGTGCTGTGCTGCTCCAACAGTAATCATGCAGTTGCTGTTGTGCTACTCCAACAATGGTAGTGCAGTGCGTTCTGTCCTGCTCAAACAGTAGTTACGCAGTGGGTGCTTTGCTGCTCCAACAGTAGTTATGCAGTGGGTGCTGTGCTGCTCCACCCGTAGTTATGCAGTTGAGGCTGTGCTGCTCCAACAGTGGTTATGAAGTGGGTGCTGTGCTGCTGCAACCGTAGTTATGCAGTGGGTGCTGTGCTGCTCCAACAGTGGTTATGCAGTTGGTGCTGTGCTTCTCCAACAGTAGTTATGCTGTGGGTGCTGTGCTGCTTCTACAGTAGTTATGCAGTGGGTGCTGTGCTGCTCCAACAATGGTTATGCAGTGGGTGCTGTGCTGCTCCAACAGTAGATATGATCTGGGTGCTGTGCTGCTGCAACAGTAGTTATGCAGTGGTTGCCGTGCTGCTCCAACAGTAGTTATGCAGTGGGTGCTGTGCTGTTCCAACAGAAGTTAAGGAGTGGGTACTGTGCTCCTCCAACAGTGGTTATGCAGTGGGTGCTGTGCTGCTCAAACAGTAGTTATGCAGTGAGTTCTGTGCTGCTCAAACAGTCGTTATTCAGTGGTTGCTGTGCTGCTCCAACAGTAGCTATGCAGCGGGTGCTGTGCTGCTCCAACAGACGTTATGCCATGCTTGCTGTGCTGCTCCAACAGTACTTATGCAGTGGGTTCTCTGATGCTCCAACAGTAGTTATGCAGTGTTTGCTGTGCTGCTCCAACAGTAGATATGCAGAGGGTGCTGGGCTGCTCCAACAGCGGTTATGCAGTGGGTTCTGTGCTGCTCCAACAGTGGATATGCAGTGGGTGCTGTGCTGCTCCAAAAGTAGTTATGCATTGGGTGCTGTGCTGCTCTAAAAGTAGTTATGCAGTTGGTGCTGTGCTGCTCCAACAGTTTTTATGCAGTGGGTGCTGTGCTGCTCCAACAGTGGTTATGCAGCGGGTGCTGTGCTGCTCCAACAGTTATGCAGTGGGTGCTGTGCTTCTCCAACAGTGGTTATGCAGTTGGTGTTGTGCTGCTCCAACAGTAGTTATGCAGTGGGTACTGTGCTGCTCCAACAGTGGTTATACAGTGGGTGCTTTGGTGCTCCAACAGTAGTTATGCAGTAGGTGCTGTGCTGCTCCAACAGCAGTTAGGCAGTTGGTGCTGTACTGCTCCAACAGCAGTAATACAGTGGGTGCTGAGCTGCTCCAACAGTTGTTATGCAGTGGGTGCTGTGCTGCTCCAGAAGTGTTTATGCAGTGAGTGCTGTGCTGCTCGAACAGCAGTTATGCAGTGAGTGCTGTGCCGCTCCAACAGTTGTTATACAGTGGGAGCTGTGCTGCTCCAACAGTGGTCATGCAGCGGGTGCTGTGGTGCTCCAACAGTAGTTATTCAGTGGGTGCTGTGCTGCTCCAACAATTATTATGTAGCGGGTGCTGTGCTGCTCCAACAGTAGTTATACAGTGTGTGCTGTCCTGCTCCAACAGTAGTTATGCAGTGGGTACTGTGCAGCTCCAACTGTATTTAAGCAGTGGGTGCTCTGCTGCTGCAACAGTAGTTATGCAGTGGGTGATGTGCTGCTCAAACAGTAGTTTCGCTAAGGGTGCTGTGTTGTTCCAACTGTGGTCATGCAGTGGTTGCTGTGATGCTCCAACAGTAGTTATGCAGTGGTTGCAGTGCTGCTCCACGAGTGGTTATACAGTTGGTGCTGTGCTGCTCCAACAGTGGTTATGCAGTGGGAGTTGTGCTGCTCCAACAGTGGTTATGAAGTGGGTGCTGTGCTGCTCCAACAGTAGTTATGCAGGTTTTATTGTGCTGCTCCAAAAGTACTTATGCAGTGGGTGCTGTGCTGCTCCAACAGTGGTTATGCAGTGAGTGTTTTGCTGCTACAAGAACAGTTATGCAGTGGGTGCTGTGCTGCTCCTACAGTAGTTATGCAGTGGGTGCTCTGCTGCTCCAACAAAATTTATTCAGTGGTTTCTCTGCTGCTCCAACAGTAGTTATGCATTGTGTGCTGTGCTGCTCCAACAGTAGTTATGTAGTGGGTGCTGTGCTGCTCCAACAGCAGTTAAGCAGTGGGTGATGTGTTGCTCCAACAGTGCTTATGCATTTGGGGCAGTGCTGCTCCAACAGTTGTTAGGCAGTTGGTGCTGTGCTACACCAACAGTGGTTATGTAATGGGTGCAGTGCTGCTCCAACAGTGCTTATGCAGTGAATGCTGTGCTTCTCCATCAGTAGTTATGCAGTGGGTGCTGTGCTGCTGGAACAGTAGTCATGCAGTGGTTGGTGCGCTGCTATGACAGTAGTTATGCAGTGGGTGCTGTGCTTCTCCAGCAGTGGTTATGCAGTGGGAGCTGTGGTGCTCCTACAGTAGTTATGCAGTGGGTGCCGTCCTGCTATAACAGGTGTCATGCAGTGGGTGCTGTGATGCTCCAACAGTAGTTATGCAGTGGGTGCTGTGCTGCTCCACGAGTGATTGTGCATTGGGTGCTGTCCTGCTCCAACAGTAGTTATGCAGTGGTTGCCGTGCAGCTCCAACAGTAGTTATGCAGTCAGTCCTGTGCTGCTCCAACAGTGGTTATGCAGTGGGTGCTGTGCTGCTCCAACAGTGGTTATGAAGTGTATACTGTGTTGCTCCAACAGTAGTTATGCAGTGGGTGATGTGCTGCTCCAACAGTAGTAATGCAGGTTTTGCTGTGCTTCTCCAAAAGTAGTTATGCAGTGGGTGCTGTGCTGCTCTAGCAGTGATTATGCAGTGAGTGCTTTGCTTCTACAAGAGCAGTTATGCAGTGGTTGCTGTGCTGCTCTTACAGTAGTTATGCAGTGGGTGCTGTGCTGCTCCAAGAGTGGTTATGCAGTTGTTGCTGTGCTGCTCCAACAGTAGTTATTCATTGGTTGCTGTGCTGCTCCAACAGTAGTTATGCAGTGTGCGCTGTGCTTCTCCAACAGTAGTTATGTAGTAGGTGCTGTGCTGTTCCAACAGCAGTTAAGCAGTGGGTGATGTGCTGCTCTAACAGTGCTTATGCATTTGGGGCGGTGCTGCTCAAACAGTTGTTAGGCAGTGGGTGCTGTGCTGCTCCAACAGTAGTTATGCAGTGGTTGTTGAGCTGCTACAACAGTAGTTATGCAGTGGGTGCTGTGCTGGTCCAACATTGGTTATGCAATGGGTGCTGTTCTGCTCTGACATTGGTTATGCAGTGGGTGCTGTGCTGCTCCAATAGTGGTTATGCAGTGGTTGCTGTGCAGCTCCAAAGTAGTTATGAAAGAGGGTGCTGTCCCTGATTCAACAAAAGTTATGCAGTCGGTGCTGTTATGCTCCAAATGTGTCTATGCAGTGGGTGCTGTGCTGCTCCAACAGTAGTTATGCAGTATGTGCTGTGCTGCTCCACGAGTGGTTACGCAGTGGGTGCTGTGCTGCTCCAACAGTAGTTATATAGTGGGTGCTGTGCAGCCCCAAAACAGTATTTAAGCATTGGGTGTTGTGCTGCTCCAACAGAGGTTATGCAGTGTATGCTCTGCTGCTCAAACAGTAGTTGCGCAGAGGGTGCTGTGCTGCTACATCAGTAGTTATGCAGTGGGTGCTGTGCTGCTCCAAGAGTGTTTATGCAGTTCAAATTCAAATTCAAAGTTTATTCTCTATAATGATTACAATGCTGAGTTTACAGAAATTTGGTTATTGTTTGGGTTACATGTAGTAAAATTGTGATTACAGAGTGTACCACTAGAACGCCTAGCATGGCTAGGCATTTCGGGTATACTTAGTATGGAAAATTTTCTAGGGTGCTTACCTGTATGTACCTCAACATTATATACATACCAGTAATCTCATTGGGAGACAATCATATTGTTTACCGTAGTCACCCCGTGTAGACATGTGAGAAAACTTAACCACCCCTGGTCGCACCAAGTGGTCCCCTCGACCTCACAATCTTATCCATATCTATCCGAGACCAGTATGGATTGGGTAGCACACACAAGTACGGTGCTACTAATTTAAATTTGTGGACTGTATAGATTTAATTAGTTTAGCTGAATGAAGGGGAGGGGGGTAGGATACACCTGGATACATCCATCAAGGAAAACATTTATACATAATCCCACCACTTACCAGATGTTCTCTGGTGGTCACTTGATGTAGTTGGATCACTCATAACCTATTAATTACAACATAACACAACTGGCCAGAAATAAGTTTGTTAAAAACTAGAAGGGTTACTTAACTGTGGGTGATTAAATACTCCTTATTTCTTCCATTCACCATCTCATTTTTTCGATGTCCTGTAAAACCGACACGGTTCTCAATTCCGGCAGGACGAGGTATCCGTCGGTTTGCCCCGGGTTTTAGAAGTCGTGATTCCTTTAAATCTCCATTATCCCCGGTACGAGAGTCACACGTTCACTCGGAGCAAGGGGGCTCTATTTCACATCCCGCATTCTCTTAACTCAATGTTATTATCACTGATTACATTCCCAAATTCACAAGACGATTTAACGTCTATAACTATTATACAAATTAGGGGTTACTCCATTAAGATCTGAGGCCGATGAGCGAGGATTAACACACCGGGTATGCCCCCTGGACACACCCTGGCGTGCACCTGCCACCCCGGTCCTACTTCATCACACTTTTTACCACTCTATTACCGTGGTCCCGTAAATCACGTTCCCTCACTCTCCACCGGGAAAACAGTTACGACACTTCTTATTATGAAATGAGGCCTATATTAATCCTTAGGCCGCCGTGAATGTCAATTTCGTGGTTTCCCATGCTTTCTCAGCTTCTTCACCACATTCAAAACAATCCGCGCCCCTCCCCCCCGCACATCCGCGCATGCGCAAAGGGAACTCTTGGTTTACTCTTATTTTCAAATACATTTTGACCCATATAGACACTTTAAAAACACCTATTAGGCACTATAGTTTCGGAAAATCAAAAAATTTTCCACACTGCGGCCGGGCGGAGGTCGTTGCTAGACGACTTACATAATGTGGAGTACAATTTTCCATCTCACTGGCCACCCATATTTATTGAACCCTCAAATTGGACAAATTTTAGTGTTCCATCCTCTCAGGGGCATAAGCCTATGCTCCCTGGATTAATTTATTGGGGCATACTGGAATTATGGGGACTTTAACAATAACAAGTTTTCCCCTCAGTATCCCAAGTCAGCCCAGCACATTACTGCATATGGGCACCAACTCCATGGCCATCCATATTTATTGAACCCTCAAATGGACTAATTAGTGTTCCATTCTCTCAGGGGCATAAGCCTAGCTCCCTGGATTAATTTATTGGGCATACTGGAATTTGAGACTTTAACAATAACAAGTCTCTCAGTATCCCAAGTCAGCCCAGCACATTTCTTCATTATTTCATTAACCCCTTCACATATCCTCATTAGTTCCTCTTCAGTTGACGTCACACCCGGAAATTGGTCCCCCATAAGATTATTTACCCAATTACTTCGCTCAGTGGACCGCCTGTGCACTTAAGGTGTGCATTTATCGTCGCCTAAAGTAAGAACAATTTATTATTTAACTGCTTATTAATTATATCATTATAAGCAGTCAACAATTTTGGTGTCTTGCTCAGTTCGCAGAGCTGGGCCCTTTAACTGTCCATACGCCATCTATAATTAGTAGGTAATTCTGGACGGTCAAGCTTCCACGGAAGTCGCATCCATAATGTCCAGATTCACATTTAACATCCTTCAGGTATTGTTCCTGAGTAAAGGAATCATTTGGACTTTCCTCATTTACATTAATCCCTTTTGCTGTCCAGCTCCCACAAATTAGGACTGGTTCAACATCATTCTCGATAGAGAATACTTGTACTGGGTTGGGCCTTTCATGAGTAAGACACCCCTGACCGTATTCACTACTTCCTCTAGTCATTATTAAATAGGCGGTAGTCTGCCATGTATTACATGGCCCGTACCAGTGTTGAGGAGAGTGACACCGTATGGTTTTGGGTTTATGCCCTTTATCCTGAATTTTTACATCCAACACCGGCAAGGCTACCTCAGCTAGGCCATCATTATTGCCATTAGCTGCAATCTTTACATCAGTCACTGTAGTGTCAGGGTTATTAACATTATCATTATTGTCACCATTATTATAAGAATCACATACAACCCTGCACATAACTGTATGGTGCTTTCCCTTGTTGCATTGATAGCAACTGTTCAATTTGGTATGACAATCCTTTACATTATGATTGTCTAGACATTGATAAATCTGTCAAGTTCTTTCATTCTTTCCACTTTATTATCCCCTGAATTACAGGCATTACAATTTTTTTGTGAAATGAGTACCCTGGCAGAAGAGGCAGTCTCTCTTTTTCCTTGCCTGACCTCTTATTAACTGGGGTTACACTTACCGAGGTACTTATTCCTCTTACCTTGATGTGAGGAACCACTATTACTGATTCCTGACTTGATATGTGCCTATTTAACTCTTAACTATGATTATTACCACTGGGATTAATTTTCCCTTTTGAGACTTGACAGATACTTCAGCGTATTTATGTGTTATACCTTAGAACTGTTTGGCTGGCTGGTCTGCAATTGAACAATTAATTCCTGCCGACCTAGTCTGATTTCTCCAGACCCTACTATGGAGGTTTTGGCAAACCCACCCTTTGCATTAAAAAGGTTGATCAACTGCCTGGCTTACACCCTTTAATTTATTCAAAAGCCTTACTTTTACAAGACAGTTTTTCTTCCCAAATTTGTAATGTTGATTAAATTAAAACATTCATTTCCATTCCATCTGCACAATTCTCCAGCAGATCTCTTTCACAGTCTTTAAACCACAATTTGTACCAAACAAATCTACTCTCTAAAGCATCTAAATATAACTTTAATTCATTAGGGTTCACGGTTCTTTGATTCACTAAATCAAATGCCTTCGTCACATGGCTTTTTAATGCCTGTAATGAGCTTTCATTACTCTAAAATTCACGGACTTGTCGCCACATTAACTCCATTAGATCCAGTCATGGTTAGAGAAATTTTTAATCACTGATTATACAACTTAAGTAGGCGCCTTATAAGAGTAATTCTTGCACTTTACTCTTGTATAAATCCTAGCCACCCCCATGTGTAGCAATTAATTGGGCTAATTGTCATCCATCACACGATCGATTAAACTTGTGCACCCTACACCCACTTCCTTCAATCAGTCACTTAATTATTAAGTAATTAATTTTAAAATTTTTTTTTCACTGATTGCATCCGGTTCTCGAAGGACCAACGGGCAGATATGGAAATTTTCTAGGGTGCTTACCTGTATGTACCTCAACATTTTATACATACCAGTAATCTCATTGGGGAGACAATCATATTTGTTTACCGTAGTCACCCCGTGTAGACATGTGAGAAAAAATTAACCACCCTGGTCGCACAAACAGTGGTCCCCTCGACCTCACAATCTTATCCATATCTATCCGAGACCAGTATGGTTGGGTAGCACACACAAGTACGGTGCTACTAATTAATTGTGGACTGTATAGATTATATTAGTTTAGCTGAATGAAGGGAGGGGGGTAGGATACACCTGGATAATCCATCAAGGAAAACATTTATACATAAACCCACCACTTACCAGATGTTTCTGGTGGTCACTTGATGTAGTTGGATCACTCATAACCTATCTAATTACAACATAACACAACTGGCCACATAAGTTTGTTATAACAGAAGGGTTACTTAACTGTGGGTGATTGATACTCCTTATTTCTTCCATTCACCATCTCAGTTTCGATTGGGCCTGCTACACCGACACGGTTCTCATTCCGGCAGGCGAGGTATCCGTCGGTTTTGTCCCGGTTAGAAGTCTGATTCCATAAATCTCCATTATCCCGGTACGAGAGTCACACGTTCACTCGGAGCAAGGCGCTCTATTTCACATCCCGCATTTCTTAACTCAATGTTTTTATCACTGATTACATTACCATTCACAAGACGATTTAACGTCTCATAACTATTATACAAATTAGAGGTTACTCCATTAAGATCTGAGGCCGATGAGCGAGGATTAACACACGGGTATGTCCCCAGGACACACCCTGGCCGTGCCCCCTCCACCCGGTCCTACTCTCATCACACTTTTTACCACTCTATTACCGTGGTCCCCTAAATCAAAGTTCCCTCACTCTCCACCAGAAAAAGTTACGACACTTCTTATTTTGAAATGAGGCCTATATTAATCCTTAGGCCGCCGTGAATGTCAATTTCGTGGTTCCATGCTTTCTCAGCTTCTTCACATTCAAAACAATCCGCGCCCCTCCCCCCCGCACATCCGCGCATGCGCAAGGGGAACTCTTGGTTCTACTCTTATTTTCAAATACATTTTTGACCCATATAGACACATTAAACACCTATTAGGCACTATAGTTTCGGAAAATCAAAAAATTTTCCACACTTAGTTTTATTCTTAATTGTAAAATATTACAAATTATGAGGTAAGTTGGTCTTATGGCTAAGTGACTAAATACTAGTTTATGAGTTTAGCAATGTGAATGCTTTTGTTTTGGCACAGTATATAGTTTCAGTATTGGAGTATCACAGGATTATTATTTTAAGACTGAGATTAATATTTCTGTTTATGGTCAAATGAGTGAGCGAGTGTAAGTGTGAACCACCAGGTGGTATTCGTGTAGTTAGTTGACGGGGTGTATCAGGGAGATAAGATGTTTTCTAATGGTAGTTTTGAAGGTAAAGAATGTGTCTGCAGTTCTAGAGTTTTTCAGGTAGGGTATTCCAGTTTTAGGGCCTTTGACATACATTGAATTTTTGAAAAGGTTTAGCGGACACGGGGAATGTCGTAGAGATGTTTGTGTCTGGTGTTATGCCTGTGGGTTCTGTCACAACTATCAAGAAAGCGTTTTAGGTCAAGGTTGATATTAGAGTTTAAGGCCCTGTAGATATAGATTGCACAGTAGTAAGTGTGGATGTACTGAACGGGGAGTAAGTTAGATCTTTGAAGGTGGGGGGGGTGTGCTGCCAGGGATGGGTTTAGTGATTATTCTTACTGCAGCTTTTTGTTGGGTTATTATGGCTTTAGGTGTGTTGCTGCAGTTGACCCCCAAGCACAAATAGCATAGGTGAGGTATGGATAAATAAGTGAGTGGTATAGTGTGAGAGGGCATTTTGCGGCACGTAGTATCGTATCTTGGAGAGGATCCCAACCGTTTTGATACTTTTTGCTATATGCGGGATAGGGTGCTGAAATTCAGGTTGTTGTCAAGGTATAAGCCTAGGAATTTTCCCCCATTATTTCTGGTAATTAGAGTGTTGTCAACTTAATGTTAATTTGTGCATCTCCTGCTCTGCTACCAACATAATTATAGTAAGTTTTGTCAGTGTTAAGTGTAAGTTTATTGGCTGTCATCCAAGTCGATTTTTTAAATTTCAGCTCCTCATTCACAAGGGTGTTGAGGGTGGCAAGATTAGGTGAGAGATGACATAAGTCGTGTCATCAGCAAGAAAAATGGGTTTCAGGTGTTGGGATACGTTTGGAAGGTCATTGATGTATTTGAGGAAGAGCAGGGGGGACCAAGGACACTTCCCTGCGGAACTCCGTATCAAGTGGCCGTGATGCTGATGCTGTGTCTTTAATGGTGAGTACTGATACCTATTAGTAATGTAAGATTTGAAATAAGAAAGCGCATGGCCTTTTATACCGTAGTGGTAAGTTTGTGGAGTAGGATTTGGTGGTTTACTGTGTCAAAAGCTTTTCTTAGGTCAATAAAAATTCCTAGTGGATTTTCCCTTTATTTTTTCAATGCTGTGTAAAGCAGATCTAGCATTTTTATGATTGCATCATTAGTGCTTTTATTTTTCCTGAATCCAAACTGGCAGGGGTTGAGTATGTTTTGAGCCGTTATAAATGAATACAGTCTCTTGTACAGAGTTTCTCAAAGATTTTGGATAGCAATGGTAAGTTAGATATTGGCCTATAGTTGTTTAAGTCTGTAGGGTCACCCCCTTTTATGTATTGGTGTAACCCTTGCATCTTGAGTAGTTTTGGGAAGGTGCTAGTCTCTATTGAACTTGTTAAAAAGTAATGAATAGCATGTGAAAGGACATGGGCCGCTCGCTTGTACAGTAATGGTGGGACAGGGGACAGATTCCCCGAGTTATTTTTAATTTGACTTAATGACCCCAATGATTTTCCGTGGGCTCAGTTGGGCAAGATAGAAGGAATTAGGGAAATTTACCATCTAGGTAGTCCCCGGCATGGGCATTGGTAATGAGGGTTTTTACTGGCGAGATTAGATCCTATGTTTGAGAAGAAGTCGTTTATCTTGTTAGCGTGTCGTGGGATGTAGTGGTGTTTCATTAGGTTTAGTTAGGACAATATTCTTGGTTTTTCTCAGTTTTGTGGGTCCCTAGAATCTGAGAGAGTTTTTTTCCGGGTCTTTTTTATATCTCCTCAGTGTCTGTGAATCTACTGGAGTAGTATAGTTGTTTGGCTTTTTTATTACTTTGGTGAGAGCTGATGAATAGTGTTTTAAGAGTATCTTTGTGTTAACCCCTGTCTTTTATTGCTATTCATTTTGGGTGTTTCTTTTTCTATGGATTTCAGAATGGTGCTGGTTAGCCTGGGCAACCAAGCCGTTTGTTTGTGATTGTTTTGTTTTTGTAGGACAATGTTTGTTGTATAGTCTAAGTAATTTTTTTAAGAAAGATGTCTGTCCAGTATCAATAACCATTGGCCTTGGAAAATTTCTGTGGGCCCAATCAACGTCTCTAGGTCAGCTGTGAACTTCCTTACTGAGGCCTCGTCATGGAGTCTAAATGAGACTTTGTTGTATTCAAGTGGGGGTTTTTACAAAATGTTTGTCAGGGGGAAAGGTAGGGTAGTGGTCTGTAGTGCTATCTGTATTATCCCTGATTTAAGGGGAGCTAGTATATTGGTCCATATGTGGTCTATTATGGTTGCACTTGTCTCAGTGACCCTGGTTGGTTTAGTTTTTGGGTTGGTATGAGAAGTGTGTTTTCATATTGTTGATGAAATCAGTTACAGGCTGATCACTAGTAACCCAAGGTTGATTGTTGAAGTCTCCAGCTAAGAGAAGGTGGTGCTTATTCATTTGTCTGTTTGTTATTAGTGACTTTAATTTCTCACTGAAATTTGGGATGTTTGTGTGAGGTATCCGGTAAATGGAAACCGATTTTTTATAGGCGTCTTAAGGTTTTTACAGTAAAATTAGCAAAAATGATATTCCCCATATTCATCACTAAAGCAAGTGGTGCTAAGACAAGATAATTGGTTAGAGTAATAGATTGCAATACCACCCCAAACTTGGTTTTTTTCTGCAGTTGTGAATTGCTGTGTATCCTGGTAGAGGGTAGATATCTATTGTGTCCTGCTTAACCCGGGTTTCTCAGTAAGAAAATGCGGGGAGAAGGGTGTCTTTAGTGATTCAAGGAGTGCTAGGAGGTCCATAGTGTTTGCTTAAGGCCCTGATGTTGTAGTTAAGTACTGATAGACTTTTAGCATTTTTTTTAGGATAGTGGTGGCTTGTGATGCTGTGTAATAAAGGCAGTTACTTTCCATAGGTTTTGATTGGGTGTCAGATTATGGAGGTTTAGATCAGGGTCAATGTGATCAATCATCTTCTAGGTTTAGAATTTTTGGTTATTTATATCCTGAGTTGTGTGTTGTGTTCTACTACTGATATCTGTAGTGGTTGGGGAAATTTGGACAAGTATATAGCTAGAGTATTTTGGTCATGTAGGGTATAGTCACTACTAACATAAAAGAAGTTGATGTTGTCTGTGTGTTGTGCTGGAATGAACTAAAGTACAACTAGGTATAAACTAGTAATATAAAAATACAAATAAAAATAGAACAAGACTCTCACTTGTAATTTTCACTAAGGTCTAATAATACTTTTGTCGAGTCTATGTTTTGAGCTAGAGTGAGCTAAAAATACAATAGGTTAATCTAATAATATAAAAGTACAAATTAAAAATTAGCACTAGTCTCTCACTAGTAATTGCAATATGGTCTAATATAGTGAATTTGGTATTGACTATGTATTTAGCTAGAAAGAGCTATGTTACAACAAATTTTAGTCTAATAATATAAAAATACAAATTACAAAATAGCACCAGTCTCTCACTAGTAATTGCACTATGGTCTAGTATAGTGAATTTGTATTGACTATGTATTGAGCTAGAAAGAGCTATAGTACAACTAGTTTAGGTCTAATAATATAAAATACAAATTACAAAAACACCAGTCTCTCACTAGTAATTGCACATGGTCTAGTATAGTGAATTTGGTATTGATTATGTATTGAGCTAGAATGAGCTAGAGTAAAACTGTGATTAATCTAATAATAAATAAAGGAACAAGACTCTCAATTGTAATTGCACTAAGGTCTTATATAAGTTGTTTACAAGAATTAGAGTATAATTGATTTAAATTGACAGATAAAATACACAAATTAAGGTAGCAAGATAATAATAAAAAAAGAATTGATAAAAAAAAAAAATGGCAATGACTTGGTTATAATATGCTAGTAAGATGGTAGACAGGATGATATAAAAGTTGTAGTTGAAAATACTAGGTTAAAAAAGTATGGAATAAAAATGGTCAGTAAAAGAAGTTTACAATAAGTTTGATCAATATAGTTTAAAGTAAAAAATTTGGGGAATAATAGGGGGTTTAGAATAAAATTGGGCAATTGAGTATTTTTTAAAATGAGGTAGAATTATTGAAGACAAGTTATGGTTAGTTTATAAAAAATAAGATGGAACAGTGATGTGGTAAGTTGTAAAAAAGGAGATAGATTCTGTAGATATTTAATACAATTAAGACTATGAGGTAGAATGGTCGTTGGGGTACAACAATGACAATTAAAAGTAGTTGGAGTAATTAGAATTTTAGGGGGGCACAAATTTATGACAATATAACACTAACGGTGGACTATGGGTATTATCTGCACTTACTTGATTCTGTTAGTCCAGCCCCACTTAGGAATGTTTTAAGGTCATGTTCTGTGGAGATGAAGTATCCTTTTTCCCGTGGGCTGTTTCCTAACTGCTATTTTTCCATCCCCTCACAAAGCTCTGGTGGATTTTTTGGGCATAGCGCAGTTTTCTTAGCCGATAAAGAAGGTTTTGTCTCGTTTTGGTAAGGCACTCATTGACGTAAACATCAGTTTTCATAGAAATAGATGTTTTTAGTAGGTTGTTTCTTTGTAAGCTAGTTTGGAATTTTAACAGCACTGTTTTTTTACCTGCATGATAGCCCATCAGTTTGCAATCCTTTAATTCATCACTACGTATGTTAAGGCGAAGGTGGTCCTTGATAAGCTGCAGGGTGGTCTCCATGCAGGTCTCTTGGGTGGGAGATGTTTGCTGTTAACTACAACAGCATCAGATAGCTGCTGTTGGTCATTATGGTCTTGGAAGTTGGTTATGACATTGGCAAGTTGTTGGTCCACTCTTGATCTTTCCTCTGTAATGTTGGTAGTAAGTAGGTTGACTTGGTCTTTTAAAGTGTTGATGGTGTCTAGGGACCGGGTGTGGGTGTTGCTTTGTTGTTCTAGAGTGTCTAGTTTATGTTCTAGAGCAGAGATCTTGTTGAGGTAATCTGCATTGCTAGCCTTTAGTTCCTGCATTTCCTGAGTTAGTTTGGTGATCGTTTGGTTCTGAATCATAAGGAGTTTTAGCTATTTCTGGGTCGCTGATCTTCTTGAATCAATACTGGGAAGGAGTTTTTCTTGGACTGTAGCGGCGGCCATGTTTGTTGTCGTCTGTCGTGTGTTGTGGTGATGTCGGTGGGTGATGAGGGTTGTGTCCTGGCTGGCGTACCACAAGTTTCCTCGTGTTATTACTGCTCTCACCTTTTTATGTTAGGAGTCCTTAGCTGGTTACTGGATCT
The DNA here is from genome assembly GCF_026875155.1 of Cherax quadricarinatus. Taxonomy (NCBI): domain Eukaryota; kingdom Metazoa; phylum Arthropoda; class Malacostraca; order Decapoda; family Parastacidae; genus Cherax; species Cherax quadricarinatus. Next base: position 26,217,481 of record NC_069457.1, read on the forward strand.
TCTTTTATTGTTCTGACACTTGTCCATTGGCTGTGGCTTCGGGTGAATAGTAGGCGATGGGTTTTGGGTGAATGTTGTGGAGTATCACTTCAGTGGCAGCGGGGTAGGAGTTGCTAGAACGAGTCCTTTTAGTTGGTAATTTGTGAACTTTTGGGTGATTTCTGCAGTTGCTTTATATCATTCTGGGTATCCACACATGTTTTGTGTTATGGGGTCTTGATTAGGTCATCACTGGGCTGCTTGGGGGAACCTCAGGTAGAAGTAAAAATAGAGGACAAGGTTCCTGTTTGCCGCTGCCGCTGCCGCTGCTGTCTTGCTCAAACAGTGGTTATGCAGTGGTTTCTGTGGTGATACAACAGTAGTTATGCAATGGGTGCTGTGCTGCTAGACAGTAGTTATGGGAGTGGGTGCTGTGCTGCTCCAGGGGTAGTTTGCGGGTTGCTAGCGGGATCGAACCAGCGACCATGCGGTGACAGCTCACTCTTCTCATGGGCCACGCTGCTGTTCCTAATGTTAGTTAAAACTTCTATTAACCTTCATCTTATCTCTACTTGATTTGATATGTAGGTGGATTGAAAAACTCACTTGACAAGAAAAACTTTTTTTTCTGGGTTACCTCTAAATTTTCATGGCCCGCCTGGCTGGTGGTTTGAACACCCTGACTGGAGGGTTTTGGCTAAAAGGCTGGTCTGTTTTTTTTTTTTTCGTCTGGGTTACCTTTAAGATTGTCATGGCCTGCCTGGTTGGCTGCTGGAACACTCCTCACTGGCAGCTCTGGCTAGCAAAGCTGGCCTGACTTTTTTTTTTCTGGGTTACCTCTAAGATTGTCATGACCTGCCTGGCTGGCTGGTGGAACACTCCTGACTGGCAGCTCTGGCTAGCAAGGCTGGCCTGTGTATTTTTTTTTTTTTCTGGGTTACCTCTAAGATTGTCATGGCCTGCCCGGCTGGCTGGTGGAACAGTCCTGACTGGTAGCTATGGCTAGCAAGGCTGGCCTGACTTTTTTTTTTTCTGGGTTACCTCAAAGGTTGTCATGGCCTGCCTGGTTGGCTGGTGGAACACTCCTGACTGACAGCTCTGGCTAGCAAGGCTGGCCTGATTTTTTTTTTTCTGGGTTACCTCAAAGGTTGTCATGGCCTGCCTGGCAGGCTGGTGGAACACTCCTGACTGACAGCTCAGGCTAGCAAGGCTGGCCTGATTTTTTTTTTCTGGGTTACCTCAAAGGTTGTCATGGCCTGCCTGGCTGGCTGGTGGAAAACTCCTGGCTGGCAGGTCTGGCAAGCAAGGGTGGCCTGACTTTTTCTTTTTTTTTTTCTGGGTTACCTCTAAGGTTGTCATGGCCTGCCTGGCTGGCTGGTGGAACACTCCTGACTGACAGCTCTGGCTAGCAAGGCTGGCCTGACTTTTTTTTTCTGGGTTTTCTCAAAGATTGTCATGGCCTGCCTGGCTGGCTGGTGGAACACTCCTGACTGGCAGGTCTGGCAAGCAAGGCTGGCCTGACTTTTTTTTTTTTTTTTTTTTTTTTTTTTTTTTTTTTCATCTTCTTCTTCTTCTTCTTCTTCTGGCAGTTTTTGCTGCAGTGTCTGTCATGGCCCGACTTTGACCTCTGTAATTTTGCTAGCAGAAGACTAGCCTTGAGGGGATGCGAACCAGCGACCCATGCGGTGACAGCTCCAACTCTCCTCACTAGGCCTCCACTGCTGGTTCACTATTGTTAGTTTAAAACTTCTATTTAACCTTATCATCTTCCTATCTCTACTTTATAGATATGTAGGTGTATTGAAAAACTGTACTGTACAATTCAGGAATTGATCGCATTTACGAATCTCTTAGAGACTTCATGGTTGCTGACCAGTTCCTGACAGCTCTTCCCCATCAGAAATGAACATTCATCAAAGAACGTAACCTGATTAAAGTTAAGGAAGTTGCTGAGGCTGCTGACCTGTATGCTGAGGCTCACAATTCCTATAAAGACCTAAAGGGATCGAAGCCTAAGGGCAAGGGTTCATCAGACCTGAAGAAACCAAAGCCTCTAGTGGAAAGTAAAATGATTTCCTTTATTCCTGTTTGTCATTTGTGTGATGTTAAGGGACATAAACGTCCAGATTGTCCATATAAGAAGGTCCAAAAAGTTGGAAGATGTTTTAAAGACTGTAATGACCAAGCACCCTTTTGTTCAGGAACAGTTAATGGACTTAATGTATCTACCATTTTACGAGACACTGGATGCACATGTATAGTCATTTCTGATAAGCTGTTCCCTAATCTTAAAGAAACTCATTCCTCTGCTATACTTTCAGACTACTTGGGCCGTACGGACACTCTTCCTACCATCCGTTGTTACATTAGGTATAAATGGTTCACAGGTTGGTCTGAAGCCGTACTAGCTCCCATCACTTCTTGCTCCGTACTAATAGGTAATGTAAAAGGTGCCATTCTTCCTTTTGAGGTTGACCTTTCATCACCAAAGATGGACATAAGTGTTTCAGATCCTCTTCCTGTAGAGTCAGAGAAGCCCTTCGAAAGTTCAGATGAGACAATGTCTCGTGAGATTCATGTGGGATTAAAAAACCAGTGATGCTACTCTCGAAAGCGAGGTAGTAGGATCACCGGTTCACTTGTTAGATGAAAGTGAAGGTATCACCTCCGATACCATAAATGTCTTGACTAGGGCTCAGACCAAAGCCCAGGCTTCCCCTACTGTCCATCCATTGATTTTCCCTGACTTTAAGCCTTTAGACATATCGAAGGACTCCTTTGTCAATTTACAACGTAATTGCCCTTCTCTTCAGAATTGCCATAATGCTGCACTGTAAAACCTTAAATAAAATTAGGGAAAACTATTTTTGGCCTAAAATGTCCTCATATGTCACTACTTATTGTAGATCGTGTAAAGTTTGCCAACTGTCATCCTCCCGAGGTACCAGGCGAGTACCTATGGTCAAAATGCCAATCTTTACGGTAATGTTTGAAAGAGTAGCTATTGACATCGTTGGTCCTTTATCTCCACTTTCATCTGGGGGACATAGATATATACTAACATTAGTTGATTATGCTTCGAGTTTCCCTGAAGCCGTTCCCTTAAAAACCATAACTACTACAGAGGTGGCTGAAGCCCTTTTGTCCATCTTCTCCAGAGTGGGCATCCCTACAGAAATTTTGTCTGACCGTGGGACACAATTCACATCTATACCAACTTCTGGGAGTGAAGCCTCTCTTCACCACACCCTATCATCCCAGCTGTAATGGGAGAATTGAGCGCCAGCATTCGATTCTCAAGTCCATTTTAAGGAAACTTTGCTCCCTTAAACCTAAGGAGTGGCATCGTTACCTACCCTGTGCTTTGTTTGCCATGAGGGAAGTTCCCAGTGACTCTTCGGGTTTTCACCTTTTGAACTTCTCTATGATAGACAGGCCAGAGGTCCATTGTCCATCCTTCATGACTTATGGGCTAATGAGGAGGTAAATGCTGAGGTTCAGTCTTCTTACCAGTTTCTCCTTGACCTTAGATCCAAACTTGAGGAGACCTCTGACATAGTTTCGAAAAACCTAAGTTTGTCAATGGACCAGTGCAAAACGTATTTTGATTCCAAAAGTCAGAGGAGAAGTTTGAAAGTAGGGGAAGAAGTTCTGGTACTTTTGCCTATAAAGTCAAATAAATTATTAGTAGCATGTAAAGGTCCATATAAAGTATTAAAAATTTGTGGGAAAGTTGACTACCTCATAGAAGTCAAGGGGAAACATAAGCTTTATCATATCAACATCCTTAAGAAATATTACTGAAGAAATTCGGTTAACTGCCTTAACAACTTTGACTTAGTTTTTCCACACGAACTTGATAAGACAACTGAAGAATGTAAAGTGTGTGTAATTGACACCTCTAACTTAGACTATGATGAAGAACTACATGACTTGGTGACTCTTGACCACACGGGCGCAACCAACATTAATATTAATGAATCTTTGGATGACCATAAGAGACATGAACTACTTCAATGTGTGAGTAACTTTTCAAACGTCTTTACTGACATTCCAGGTGTTACCTCCACGGTAGTCCATAAGATTGACTTAGTGACGGACAATCCTATCAAACGAAAATTATACCCAGTTCCAGTTCACCTTAGGGATGCATTTGACCGAGAGTAGACAAATTATTAAAACTAAAGATCATTGAACCTTCAGTATCTTCATATTGTTCACCAGTAGTCATGGTTAAGAAGGAGGATAATTCATATAGACTTGCTATTGACTTCAGAGGCCTTAATGCTATAACTCGGTGGGATGCTGAGCCTATGCCCTTAATAGATAGCGATCTACGCAAATTTTATGACTCTTCCTTCTTTTCAGAGATTGATATTGCACAGGCATATCATCAAGTAATGTTAGATCCTTCTTCTAAGCAGTACACCGCTTTTCCTACTCACCAAGGACTGATGCAATATAGAACTATGCCCTTCGGTTTGGTAACTGCCTGTGCTACCTACGTGAGACTGATGAGAAAGGTCTTGGGTAATATGCCAAATGTTTCAGTATATTTTGATAACATTTACGTAATGACATCCACATGGGGCGAACACATCCAAACATTAACATCAGTTTTGCGTAGATTACGCTCACATGGCCTCACTGCCAAGCACAAGAAATGCTTCCTTGGGTATAACAAGATTAGATATCTTGGACTGATACTTTCTAATAACTCTCTGCAGCCTCTCCCCAGTAAGATCAAAACTATATTAGAATTTAAATTCCCCAAAATCGAGAAGCTCATGCGTAGCTTTCTTGGTTCTGTAAATTTTTATGCGCAGTTTATCCCGTACCTTACTGATCTTATAGGCATCTTATCCGACTTCCTTAAAAAGTCCGTGAAGGAACCTCTTGAACTTTCCGACGTAGCTCGAGAAAAGTTTAATGAGATTAAAAGTATCTTTTCAAAAGACCCTATACTTAAGATTCCAGATATTAATAAAACATTTTGTTTAAGAACTGATGCCTCCAATACTGGCTTAGGTGCAGTGTTACTACAATACCATGATGGTACTCCCTTCCCTGTAGGCTTCCTAAGCTGGAAACTCCTTCCCGCAGAAACGAGATACTCCACCATAGAAAAGGAATGTTTGGCTCTTGTGTGGGGTATCTCCAAACTTAAATTTTATTTGCTGGGAAAAGAATTCATTTTAGAAACGGACCACAAACCTTTGATATACCTAGAAACTTTTAAGGGAACCAACAGTCGCCTCTTGAGGTGGACATTGGCACTCCAAGCTTTTAAGTTCAATATTGTGTATATCAATGGTTCATCCAATTATTTCTCTGACTGGTTAAGTCATGACAGTCAGTAGATGATTTGTTGCCTTACGCGACTTCCACATGTTAGAACTTTTTCCTCACCTATTCTTCTTATACTCCTTGACTATAAGTCTTGGTATGCGGGAGTGTGAGGGAAAAGTTCAATAGATAGGAGTAGCGATATAGTAACAATAGTTTCATTGATGGCTACTAGTTAAGGTAGGGTCAGTCTAGCTCCCACTATCCCTTCCCCTCCATCTTCCCCCCCCCGAAAGGTGACGTATGGGGATCCGGTCCAAACAGTAATCACTCGACTCACAGCTCCCAACACTACTGTAAGTACATGCCTGCCTTGTATTCTAGTGGATTTATTGGTTGAAAGCTTCACTTTTGACCAATAATGAACTTAGTCTTTTCAGCCTTGCTCTAAGTTGACTGTTGTAATAATCACCACGTCTTTTAGGTATTGTGCTTATCATGGAGAGTGATTTCTTAAGCAGTGGGTAACCTGTATCTTTTCAGCTTGGATGACAGAGAGGGTCACCTGTCAATCAATGAGAAAAACTGATGGAGATGGACTAACGTCCTGAGACTTTCCCTTTTTGGATTTAATTACCTGTGCACCTGTATGAAATTGCAGGACGTAACCCCTCATCATTGCAGCGGTAAAGAACCTGCTTTCCTGTCATCAGGATAGAATACTCAAGGCTATACTGTGAAGAACGAACCGGTGGGTTGTAACCAACTCCTGCAACCCCCCCGCCCCCTATCATCAGCAAGTGCTACGATTTCAACAACACTCAGCGTCACCAACACCAGACACCCCTATATAAATTAGAGTTGAGTTCAAATGTTATTTTATTCATTTCATTTTTCATTTTTCTTTCAAATAGGATATACCTTTCATGTTTTATTGTTTTATGTTTGCTTTAATAAATAATAAAGTGTTTATCTTTGTGAATTATTATTTCTTTTTCTATTCATTAATTTTCCTGAGGAGGAGCCAGCCTTGGAAATACTGTCAGAAGTTGTTACAGGGCTGAGTAAGCCTTCGCAGTTGTCATGGCCTGCCTGGCTGGCTGGTGGAACACTCCTGACTGGCAGGTCTGCCAAGGAAGGCTGGCCTGACTTTTTTTTTTCTGGGTTACCTCTAAGGTTGTCATGGCCTGCCTGGCTAGCTGGTGGAACACTCCTGACTGGCAGCTCTGGCTAGCAAAGCTGCCCTGATTTTTTTTTTCTTAATCTTCTTTTTCTTCTTCTTCAGTTGTTGCTGTCGTGTCTGTCATGGCCCGACTTGGAGCTTTGTTATTTTGTTCACAGACTCTTTCCAGCTGGCTATCGTTGTGTCCTGTCTGGCATTGCTTTCTGCACTAGCTTGCCTCTAATGATATCATGCCCTACCTGGCTGGCTGCATTAGCTGGCCTTGTAGGTGAACTTTCCAGCTTTGCAGCTCAGGCTAGAGAAGCTCTGTAATTTTGCTTACAGAAGCCTTGCAGGGATTCAAGCCAGCGACCCATGCAGTGACAGTTCCATCTCTCCTCACTGGGCCACCACTGCTGGTTCACTAATGTTAGTTTAAAACTTCTATTTAACCATAATATCTTCTTATCTCTACTTGATAGATATGGAGTGATGTGATATTTTTAGTGTTTTGGTGAAGGAATTATAGTGTAGTTATGATATATGTGTACTGTATTGATAATATTCCTGTAGTGATGATAGATGTTTTGTGTGTGACTGAAGATGTGCACATTAGTGATAGATGAAGCATAGTCATGGTAGACATGTAGTGCATTGATGATAACAGTGTAGTGATGGCATATGTCTCCTGTATTCCTTAAAGATGAGTAGGGTATTTATGGAACAAGTGCAGTGTTGGTAGATGTGTTCTGTTGCGATTGATGATAGTAGTGTTAGGATTGTATATGTGTCGTGAATTGTTTAAACATGTGATGTGTAGTTTTGGAAAAAGAGTAATGATGATAGATATGAAGTATTGGTAGATATGTAGTGTAGTGATTCAAAATTCAGGGTGAAGTGATTTCTGATGAGTGGTATTGTGGGTGAACTTGTGCAGTGATTCTAGAAGTAGGCTGACGGTATTTGAGAAGTATAATGATGATAGACGTGTAGTGTAGCAAAGTTTGGTGTGTAATGATGTGTAGAACATTTCTGTTTATTGTGTTGACTAGTCATGTTACATTTGTAGAGATGATAGATGCCAAGTGATTGAAGATATGCATTCTTTTTAAGTAAATGTGTAGTGTAGTGATGCTTGATGTACAGTGCATGAATGGAAGATGTATAGAGATTGTAGATACGTCTTGATGGTAGATGTGTAGTGAATTATGGTTAGGTGTGTAGTCATGTTAAATGTGTAGTGATTGGAGATGTGTTTTGTATTTATGATAGATGTGTAGTGACTATAGAAGAGCAGTTTAGTTACAATAGATGTACAGTGTATTGAGGGTGGATATGTAGTGATGGAAATTTTCTTGAGCAATCGTAATTGATGAATAGTGGTGGTAGATGTGTATTGTTCAAGTAGGTCTGCAGTGACTGTAATGGTAGTTTACTTAAATAAATTGTAGTTACAAGGTGGATATTAGTGATGAAATTTTAG
>NC_069457.1:26225890-26250672 GCF_026875155.1 Cherax quadricarinatus
AAAGCTTTACTTTGTCAGCCTAAGGCATAATGCTTCACTCTGAAATTTAATAAGATATCTCCTAATTTTTCCGTCAACGACGGACCTGTCATCAAACAGTCATTTAAACTAGGTATATTTCTGTTACTCCTGGCACTACAATTAAACACAATTCTCACAGGAGTGGTCTTAGAATCCTTCTTCACTCCGTGATGTGGCAAATAGTGACCATAAATTTTGGCTTGCTCTTCTATAAATTTATTAACTAACTGCTCAGCAATTATATCATTATAGGCAGTTAACAATTCTGGTGTCTTACTCAGTTCGCAGAGCTGAGCCTTTAACTGTCCATATGCCATTCTGTAATTAGTGGGCAATTCTGGATGGTTCAGTCTCCATGGAAGTCGTACCCAGTACTGTCCAGATTCAAATTTTACATCTCTCAGGTATTGCTCTTGAGTAAAAGAATCGTCTGGACTTTCTTCATTTACATTTATTCCAATGCTGTCTAATTCCCACAATTTATGCACTGGCTCAACACCATCCTCTATGGAAGAATTATACTGGGGTACGATTTCATGAGTAAGACACACAGTTATGGTATTTGTAGTTTCCTCCAGTCATGAATTATTATTACGAGGAATCCTACCATACATTACATGGCCTCCTGCAGTCTTCAAAAGGGTGATGCCACATTTCTTTACCATACCCTTTACAAAGGCGGCATAATAGTCACTACCTATCAAAATATTTATTGGGCCTACAGAATCATCACTTACACCAGAAGGTGCTAAATTTACATTATGTGAAAGTCTTTCTGTAGCTTTACTAAGTCCTACTGTAGATATTTTCTCTGGAAGTCTATCTACAATTACTGCATTAACACGTTTTTTCTCATTGCCCAACCTGACAGTTACATAAACAGTGTCATACAATTGAGCCCTTTTATCCGAGAGAAAACCAGATAATTTAAAGTTGTGGGATCTCCCATCTGTACTTTCATACCATCAAGACATTTACATTTTATGAAAGTACGCTGGGATCCCTGGTCCAATAATGCATTTACATTTTTTGATTTATGCCTTTTATGATCAATTTTTACCTGTAACACAGGTAAGGCTACTTCAGCAAAACCATCATTATTAACATTAGCAGCAATTTTTACATTAGCTACTGTTGTATCAGGATTGTCAACATTATCATTATTATCAACATTATCATATAGGCCTTTACACATGACTATATGGTGTCTTCATTTGTGACATTGATAACAGTTGTTTAATTTGGCATAACAATCCTTTAATTTAGCATGACAATCCTTTAATTTAGCATGACAATCTGATACATCTGCCAAGTTCTTCCAATCTTTCAACTTTATCATTCCATGAATTGTATACATTACAATTCTTAGAAAATGAGTACCCTTGCAGAAAAGACAATCTCTCTTTTCTTTGGTTTCTTATTAACTGGCTAACTCTTAGAGGTAACTATTCATCTTAACCTTGTCGAGAATCATTAATCCTGATTTCCTGCTGCTTGATATGCACCTATGCAACTATTTTTAGGAAATGAATTTTGATTATTAATACCATTGGGAATAATTTTTTTCCTTTTTGAAACTTGACGAGATACCTTAGAGTTATTATGTGTTGCATCTTTAAAATGAGTAAGTTGGCAGGTCTGCAACTGCACAATTAATTCTTGTAGACCTAGTCTTATTTAATCCAGTCCAAAAAATCCTTGAGAATATTTGTTTGAGATCCATTTCAAGTGTTTTAAAGTTTAGATTTATTCTGTACCATGGCACTCAATAACCAGTCTGATTCCTCAGATTATATTTATTACTTAAAGTTTTAAGAGTGCTCTCAGTTTAACTCAAAACCCTGTTAACCTTTCTAAGTGTGATCTGGGAGATTTTTAAATAACATGATATTCACTAGATCTAACCTACTTAGTTCTACATTGCCATAAGTGACCTTCAACAAGTCAACTGCATCTTTGTAAGAGTCATCTACATTGGGAAAGGTTGTATGAGTTATGTGAGCATCTTCTCTAATCTGTCCTTTGAGGTAAAATAAGTTAGTTACACAGGTTAGACACTCCTGTCATGCACAGCTGCTTTAAAATAGACCAAAACTCCTCCCATTTTTCTCCAGGATTATAATACAGTAAACATAATTCTGGGGAGTTTTGGCAAAGACATCTTCTATTGGTTTGGAACAGACTGATTAAACTGCCTGGTTTACCAACATTTTAATTTTATCAAAGCCCTGACTTTTACAAGAAAGAATCTTTTTCCTCTAAATTCATAATACTGATTAATCAAAGATCTACTTCAGTCTCACCTACACAGTTTACTAACAAATCTTCCTTCATATGGTGTTTAATATAATTTGTATAATCATATCTTTTATTCCCTAAAGCATCTAAATACAATTCAACAGTTTTCTTGATTCATTAGTTCCAAGCAGTTTATTATATGCCTTTGGTTACATGACCTTTTTCTAGCCTGTAGTGATGCCTTTTTTTTCTCTATATTCCATATGTATTTGTCTTCTATATTAATTTCCGTCATTTTCAGCCCAGGCCATGAATGCAATGTATTTAAAATTCATTCTAATTTAATAACACGTGATTTTATTACTAAATTAATTGCACTTCATAAAGGAAATATTAAGCAACATTTACCTAGATGAAATAAGTCCCTAGCTACTTTTGAGCTTTGCAATTACATGAAAGAAAATTGTAATATAAATTTTAGCTACACTTGAGCTTAGCAATTTAACAATACACTGATATAAATCTTGGTGCCGAATTAGCTAATCAAAATTAATAATATACAAATACATTAATATAAAATCCTACCACTTTCTTTCAAATTAATTATCCAATAATTATAATCCCACTACACATTAAGTAAATTTGTGAACTTAACATCCAACTCCTGTCATTTCACATATAATTAAGTAATTAACTAATTAATGACTTCACTATTACCTCTGGCTCAAGAAGGACCAACGGCAAATTATATAGGAAAATTACATTCATCGATGTAACTCATAATGTGCATACCAGTAAATGATAACAAAGATAATTATTATTTAACAAAGTTACATAGACAAGTAGGATCTGGGAAACCTAGGTCGCAAAAAATGTCCCCCCTTTGATACTACTACTGTCATATCCACAAGTGCTCTAGAACCTATTAATTACAAATTAAATGTCATCACAGGATTTCTGTGAAATATATAAGTTTGTGGACTTGTACATTAAAATTAATAAATTTATATATATATACACAATTATATAACAGTAGAGAAATATATCTTAACAACTCACCAATTGACTGGAGATTACTGTGTGTCCAGTACAAGAACCCCTTTTTTTTGCCTACAATTTATGATAAATTTACTGGCCAGAATTATAACAATAAACAGACTATCTGAGGTTCCTGGAGCTGCCCGGTACACCGGGTTTAATGCTCAACTTATGCAGAATGCACATCCAACAATTTTGGCTCCTTTGAGAGGTTTTAAGCCCAATATAACCTCTAGAGCACGAAAATTCTTCCTCTTATTCACTAACGTTTCTTTGCCAATTCAAAAACAATGGCGAGTCTCCTCTGCAGAGGCGTATGGGCTTCCATTTTCGATAACATAACTTTTATTAAATACAATTAGGTTTTAATTTACATAACAATACACTATTTATGGAAATAATACTATTTTCCACAATAGAGAAACATTATAATACAATTTATGAGATACAATTATGCAGTATTTATTTTAGTTGTGGGTGAGTAAGTGATCTATTGAGAAGAGACTTGAATTTTTAAACAGACAGTGTTTTCTTTTATATTCACAGGTAATGAATTTCAGATTTATAGGGCCTTTTTATGTGCATTGAGTTTTTGCATAGCGTAGATGGACACGAGGACATCATAGATTGATCTGTGCCTTGTGTTATGGTCATGTGTCTGTTGAGGTTGGTAATAGACGTTTGAGGGAGGGTTTATTCAAGAGTTTAAGTGTTCTATGTATTGTAGTAGTGCATAATAAGTATGGATGTTTTTGTATGGTGAGTAGGTTGAGTGTTTTGAAATATTGGGTGGAGTGTGCTGCCTGTAGTGAGAATTTTGTTATCATTCTGACTGCAGCCTTCGTTGGACATTATGGTCTGGATGGTTATTGGTTGTCGAGCCCCATGCCAAATTCTATCCATAGCGAAAAAGGTCAATAAGAGAGTGATATAGGGCCAGGAGGCTTGGCTGGGAACATAGTACCGTATCTTCGGATAGTATGCCTACGGTTTGGAATTTTTTTGGAAATTTGTTGTATATGTGGTTTTAAATTTAGTCTATTATCAAGTAGATTCCAAAGAATTTTCCTCTGTGAGTTTTGTGATAGGTAACCTTTTTCATTTGTTTAAAGACACATCTGTAGCTCTGTTACCAAACACTGAATGAAGTAGGTTTTGTCCAATGTTAGAGTAAGGTTGTTGGTCCTAATCCAGGTTGATATTTTCTGTAAATCGGTATTTAAACCACCAGTATTGGCTAGCCATGACTGGGCTCAGGTAGAGAGAAAACGTATGTAGTGTCATCTGCAAAAAGTGTGGGTTTGAGTAGTTGTGATGCATATGGTAGGTTCATTTATGTATAATGGAAAGAAAGAGGGCCAAGGACACTTCCCTGTGGACACCAACTGCAATGTGGCTGTGCGGAAGAGTTTTTGCCCCAATTGTGTACACCAAATTGGCTAATGTTGCTGGGGTAAGACTTGAGGTAGTTTGAGGGAGTGCCCTCTTATACCATAGTGTGACAATTTTACGTGGAGCAAGTCATGGTCAACTGTATCAAAGCTTTAACGAAAGAGTCAATGAAGATCCCCAGTGGACTTTTATTCCTCTATTGCAGTGTAAATAAATACGTTCTAGCATGTTAAAATAGCATCATTAGTATTTTTATTAGCCTGAACCCAAATTGACAGGGGTTTGAGTATGTTTTTGTGGGAGATGAGGTAGGAATAGATACCTTATTAATTAATTTTCAAAGATTTCCGAGGAGAGGGTGTAAGTTGGATATTGGCATACAGTTATTCAAGTCTTTTTGGTCTCCTCCTTTATGGAACGGGTTGACCCCTTGCTATTTGAGAAATGTAAGAGAGGTAGAGGATTCAATGGATTGTTAAAGAGTGTTTGAAATGGATTGTGATAGCATCTCTGACACTTTTATGTATTATATATATTATAACCAAGTCATTGCCATATTTATGTTTTTTATTTTATTCTTTTACATCTACTTTGTGTATTTTAATCTTGTCAATTTCAATCTAGTTATGCTCTTGATCTTAGTGCAATTGTTCTGTTAACAACTTATATTAGACCGTAGGCAATTGTTCTGTTACAACTTATATTAGACCGTATGCAATGTTCCTTGTTATCAACTTATATTAGACCGTAAGTGGGGGGGGGCAAGGGGGGGGGGGGGTCTTGTTAACAACTTATATTAGACCTTAGTGCAATTGTCATGTTAACAACTTATATTAGACTTAGTTGCAATTGCAAGTAGAGTCTGTACCATTTTAACTTGTATTCTTATATTATTAGTTTATATAACCTATTGTAAATAAGTCATTCTAGCTCAATACATAGACAACAACCAAATTCATTATATAATCTTAGTGCAATTATAAGATTGAGTCTGATTGCTACTTGTAATTTGTATTTTTATAGTATTAGTTTATACCTAACGTACTTTAGCTCATTCTAGCACAACACATAGACAATTTTAACTTCATTATGTTTATAAGTGTCCTATACTCTATATGACCAAAGTGCTTTAGCTAAACCTTGACCAAACTTCCCACTACCACACATATCAGTATTAAACTCACCGCACAATACAGGATAACAAACAACACTATTTAAACAAAAAGATCACTTGACCCTGATCTAAACCTCCAAAAATCTACATAACAATCAAAATTTATTTGGAAAGTAACGCCTTTATACACAGCATCACAAGCCAGCACTATCCTGAACCTGCTCAAAGTCTAACATACTTAACAACAACTCAGGTCCTTAAGAAAACACTCATGATGACCTCCTGGCACTCCTTGATCACTAAAGACACCTTCTTCCTGCCATTAGTCTCTGAGACCTGGCTTAAGCAAGGACACAATAGATATCTACCCACCTAAAAGGAACACAGCAACCACAACTGCAGATCATACAAGTTGGGGGTGTACTGCAATCTATTACTCTAAACCAACTATCTTGTATTAGCACCACTTGTTTAGTGATAATATGGGGGACTTGGCATTTTTTGCTAATTTTTACTGTAAAAAACCTTAAGACGCCTATAACAATCTGCCATTTACAGGATTACCCCACACAAACATCGCAAATTTCAGTGAGAATCTAAGCACTAATAACAAACAGACAAATGAATAAGCACCACCTTCTCTAGCCTGGAGCCTTCAACATCAACCTTGGCCTACTAGATGATCAGCCTGTAACTGATTTCATCAACAATATGACCACACACTTCTCATACAACAATAAACTAAACCAACCAGGATTACTGAGACAGTGCAACCATAATAGACCACATATGGACCCATATACTAGCCCCTCTTAAATCAGGGATAATCACAGATAGCACAACAAAACCACTACCTACTTTCCTCCTGACTAAACATTAGTAAACCTACCACTCGAATACAACAAAGTTTCATTAACTCCATGACGAGGCCTCAATAAGGAATTTCACAGCTGACCTAGAGACTGTTGACTGGCCTACGGAATTCTCAATGCCAATGGTAATTGATGACTGGAGACAGACATTTTTCTTAACAAAATTACTTAGACTATACAACAAACATTGTCCTATAAAAACGAAACAGATCACTAATAAACGACTTGGTTGCCCATGGCTAACCAGCAGTATTTTCTGAAATCCATTGATAAGAAACACCAATATGAAAAGCAATATAACAGGCTTAATCACACAACGAATATTCTTAAAAACAATATTCCATCAGGTTTCTCACCAAATTAATAAGAAAGCCAAACAACTATACTACTCCCGCAGATTCAAACTGACACAAGAGGAGATATAAACAAAGACCTGGAAAACACTTCCCAGATTCTGGGACCCACAAATTGAAAAAAAAAAAAACAAGAATATTGTCCTAACCAAACCTAATGAAACTCCACTACATCCCACTGACACACTAACAAGAAAAACACTTTCTTCTCAAACATAGGATCTGTCTTGCAGTAAAAATCCAATGTACCAACGCCCATGCGGAGACTACCCTAGATGGGAATTTCATATTCCCTCTATCTTTACTACTGAGCTCTCGAAGTCACCGCGATATAAAGTCACTCAAAAATATCTCAGGGAATCTTCTCAATCCCACATTATTGTACAAGCGAGCAACCCATGTCCTTTCGCAATGCTATTACATTACTTTTTAACAGTCACTAGAAACTAGCACTTTCCCAACACTACTCAAGACAACAAGGGTTACACCAGTACATAAAGGTGGTGACCCTACAGATGTAAACAACTATAGGCCATTATCAAACATAATCATGATATCCAAATCTTCGAGAAACTCGTGCATTTAAACAGCACAAAACATACTCAACCCCTGCCAACTGGTATTCAGGAAAAATAAAAGCACTAATGATGCAATAGTAAAAATGTTAGATTTGCTTTACACAGCATTGGAAAATAAAGAATATCTGCTAGGAATTTTTATTGACCTAAGAAAAAGCGTTTGACACAGAAGACCACGGCATCCTACTCTAGCAAACATGACCAATATGGTATAAAGGCCATTGTGCTTGCATATTTCAAATCATATCTACTAATAGGTATCATTCAGTATGTCACCATTAAAGACCCTCTTCAACATGGCCCACTTGATACTGGAGTTCCACTGGGAATTGTCATTGCCCTCTGCTTCCTCAATTTACATTAATAGATCTTCCAAATGGTATCCCAACACCTGAAACCCATTCTCTTTGCTGACTGACACACTTACGTCTCTCCACCCTAAAAAAACAAAATCTTGCCACTCTCCAACACCATTGGTTAACGAGGAGCTGCTCAAAATATCGACCTGGATGACAGCCAATAACTGCTAACACTTAACACAGACATAACTGATAACATTATGAGAACTACCATTGCACAGGGGTCTTATTTACAAAAATCCATACAGCTATGAGGGTACCTTTACCAAATTCAACTTGAACAACCCAAGAACATCACCTGGGCTAGGTAAATATGCCTAAAATAAAACATGTAGGGAAGATATCCTTAAATGAGGCCGACCCTAACCAGTGCCTTAAAAGATCAACTTCTGGTAGCTGAAGTATGTTCAAGGCATATTCCCCTTAAGAAAAAATAAGAGAAGAAGAACTAACACTGGAAGAGAGAGCCATTTCCCTCTAACAGGAGAAGGCAAAGAATCACTGAGCTCAAGAATGCAAGATTATCTGAAACATGGAAAGAAGCTGCTAACCAGGGAAGTGTGAAAAATATTGAGCTAAAGCTAAAGGATTCATACAGTAGCCAGAGAGACAAGAGGAGCTAAATGATTACTGAAATTAAAAGAAAATACGAAATATTTATTTTCAAATGCTAAAAATAAAGGCAGAAAAAACCACCTCTAGTACAAGGCCCCTGCTCAGACAAGATGATCCTACAACAGATGACAACAAAAGAAATGAGTGAAATACTGAAAACTCAAATGACTGTGTTCAGTGAGCCACTAATCAGCCAAAAGAAAGACAATTCCAAACGATTTTTTTCATGACTGTAGCCTCAAAAACCCCTGCCAATAGTATGCCAATTTTCTGACAATAACCCTAAATTCTCTAGATTTGAGAAAACCATTGACGACATCCTGCGCTCACCCAGGCCCAGACTCGTGTAACTCTGTGTTCATTAAGACTGCAAGAACCCCTCTCACATGGCCCGAAGTATGCTAGGAAGAAGGGACATAAACACAGTGAGATTAAAAAACAAAACCTTAAAAACCCCCCCAAAAAAATGGGTAAAAACAACACAATTGGGACTAAAGAAACCTGCAAAGAAGGCGGGGATTTTGGAAAATTTAACCCTAATAAAAAATTTTAAAACAAAAAAAGGGAGTGGGGTAAAAGATTTTTAAATAAAAATGCAAAAGGTTTTATCCAAGGGCAAAACCCCCCTTTTTCCCCCCCCCCCCCCCCCCCCCCCCCCCCCCCCCCCCCCCCCCCCCCCACCCCCCCCCCCCCCCCCCCCCCCCCCCCCCCCCCCCCCCCCCCCCCCCCCCCCCCCCCCCCCCCCCCCCCCCCCCCCCCCCCCCAACACACAACTGGAAAAAAAAGCTTGGAAGGCCCAGGGTGGAAATATTGAAATATCCCCCTTTAAGGGGCCCACAAAAAGCCACTATCACCTCTGTGAGGAAAACTGAGGGAATGGATAAGGGAAACATTCAACACAGATGCCACCAAGTTTTTTTTAAAAAACTTTTCTCCTCCCTGAATACTGCTTTTCATTAACATCACCAATAAAGCAGGCGAAATTGTAGATCTGAGAATGTACACTGAACCCTTTACTGCGAAAATAAGTTCCATAAAACACCTTAACTACTGGGAATGCCTAGAAGCACTTCATTTGTCCCCACTGGACGCAGGAGAGGATGTTCTTTCACACCTGGAAGTTCGGAGGGACTGGCCCCAAACTTACACAGAAATCTCTAAGCCTAAAGATTTGGGCGGGAAAAAGTAACATCCCAATGAAAAGTGGGGCACCACGGGCACTAAAGATAACACAAAAATTGCCCCGGGGCCCCAAAGAGTTCAACAGCCCCACCAGCCATAAGGGGATTCCAATAACCCAGGGTTGTTTTAAAGGGGGAGGGGGACAGATACCAAAGCTCCCAAATAGCTGAGCTCGGGTTCGTACGGGGACTGTTTTGGGCCAGCAGTAACAGCCTTTTGATCGGGGCCCTGATCCCCCAGGAACCGGGTCATGGCAAGGGCCGTGGAGACGCCCCAAAAAATGCCCTCCAGGTAAACCCCAGATAAACTGCTGTGAGTGGCACCTGGGCATTAGTGCACGGGAGGGGTCACTCCGGGTTAGTTGACTGGTGTGAGGGCTCCTGGGTTTAGTGGACTGGTGTGGGGGGCATCCTGGGTGTTAGTGGACTGGGTGGTGACACCTGGGTTTAGTGGACGGTGTGTGTGGACAAATTTTATCCGGGAAAGGGGAGCTACCCCTTTCACCCTTTTTTCAACCCTGGGGGGGCCCACCATCTCAAAGGGGAAAACATCTTGTTTACTGCTAAATCACGGGTTTTTTAAACCAGCTGTACCAGTTTGGGTCATAGTTTTTTGCAAGAGTTGAAAGTGTGTTTTTTTAAAAAGAGAAATCTTTACCTTAGCGGGAAATTAAAGGAAAATCCCACCCACTTGTTTCATTTAAAGATGTACTTGTTGTCTATGCTTAGACAGCAAGAATAAAAGCTTTTTGCTTTGTTATGGGGGAATTTGGAAAGGAGGGAATTGTGCTGGTCACTTTTCTTGGGCTGGGGGCAGTGATGGGGTGGGGTGCTGTGGCATCTTCAGATTGAAAAAGGAAGAAAATTGTGCATTGCTGTACCTAAATCTCCAAAATAATTGTAAACCGGAAAAGTGTGTTCCCTTTCTTTAATGACATTCCCCAAAAAAGACAAACCTTGTGGAAAATAGTGTACCAGTGTGCGTATTCCAGACATGGAAGACGTGACTTTCTCAAAAGAACTATTCTTAAATAAAGACCCCAATACCCGGGATAAGTGTCCGAACACAAACCCAAGTAAGCCTTTTTAGAAAGAAATGATTCCATGACTGATAGTTAAGAATTTAGTATGTGAACGATAAACCAAAACCCGGGTGACAAAAGGGGCCCATAACCCAACGCCATGTTACAGAATTCAATGGATCCATCATATTTAGCAAAAAAAAATACTGACATAACACCCCCTAGGGCTAATTATACTCACCCATAATAATTTTTAAAATTTCCCGCCCTTGAGGGGTGCATGCAACAATTCTCAAAGACATCGTCTGCAGGGATGGGTGGTAGCAAAAGCGTCTTTCAAGCTAAGTCCCCTACAGTCCATTTTTTAAATCTTTTTACTCACTTGTAGCATTTAAACCCCAAGAGTTAGTTTGCTTGAGTTTACCTGGAGTTTACCCGGAGAGAGTTCCGGGGGCAACCCCCGCGGCCCGGTCTGGACCGGCCCCCCGGGGATCAGAGCCTGATAACCAGGCGTTGCTGCTGGCTGCACGCAAACCAACATACGAGCCCCAGCCCCTGATCCGGGAAATGACTTAGGTGCTTGTCCATGCCAGCTTGAAGACTGCCAGGGGGCTGTTGTAATCCCCCCTTAGTTGTGGGAGGGAGTTTAACATCTCGGGCCCCTGACACTTTTGTATGGTCCTTAACGTGCTAGTGACACCCCGCTTTTTATTGGGGGGGTGGTCATGTCTGCCAAGTCTTTTTTCTTTCGTAATGGTATTTTCGGTGCAATTTGGGACTTTCCCCCTAGGGTTTTCCCCGGTGTTATAATCATGTATCCCTCCTCCTCGTTTTAGGGAATACAGGTTTAGGAAACCCCAAGCGCTCCCCGTAATTTTAGGTGTTTTTTCCCTATCGCGCCGTAAAATTCTTTACATTTTCTAGGTCGGGAAATTTTACCTCCCTTTAAAGGGCGTTAGTGTGCACAAAATTCCCCCTAGATAGAACAAGTACCTGAAAGGGGTCATATGGGGTTTGGCCCCCTAGTTTTTTTAAGGTTCTCATTATCCATCCTGTATTTTCTAGCAGATGCATTGTACAAATTTTTAGGGCCTTTTAAGGTGAGATCCCCGAATGATCACTCCAGGTCTTTTCTTGGGGGGGTTTTGCTCTATTTTGTGGCCAAAATTTTTTTTTGTACTCTGATGAAAAATTTTAAATTTCCTCATGTTTTTCCATATCTGAGTAATTGAAAATTTTCCCTCGTTGAAATTCATATTTTTTTTGCAGCCCCTGAAAGATTTGGTTTATTCTGCCTGGAGCTTTGCAGGTCTGCAATGGGGAAAACACTGTCATGCAATTCGGGGTCATCGCAAAAGGAAGCACGGGCTGTGGGTGACATCCCTTGTCTATGTGGATATAAGGGTGAGGGAAAAAGATGGGGGCGAGTACTGGCCTTGGGAACAAGCTTTTCACCGTATGCCCGGACTTTACTTGTTTTACGACTACTCTCTGTGTTCTGTTGTGAGGAAATTATAGATCCCTTTACCGACTTTTCCTGTTTTTCCTTTTGCACGCTTTTTGCGCTATTACCCATGGTCACACTTTTCGAAGCTTTTTCAAAGTCTGTAATATTCATCGCATTCTTTTGTCTTCTAGTGCATTTAGGCCTTGTCGTAGTGGTCCAAAGTTTAGACAGACAGGAGCGACCTGTTTTTAAAAACCCTGTTGCCCCCGGGTTGTGTAACTGATGGGGTTTTTTTTATGCGGTGACTTGCTTCTTAGGACCCTTTCAAAGATTTTTATGATATGGGATGTTAGTGCTATTTGGGCTGTAGTTTTTTGCTGTTCTTACTGCCCCCTTTGTGGAGTGGGGGTTGTCTGTTGTTTTTAGTAACTGTGGGGCGACCCCCCTGTCCCTGCTCCCTCTCCATGATGGGAAAAAGGGTCGGGGTAGGGGGTTCTTGCAAAATTCTTTATGAAAACGAGTTCCATGAGGGCCCTGGGGCAGAGTGCATGGGGATTCATTTATCGCCCGTTCGAAGTCTTTGGCGTCAGGGTAACATCGGAAAGGGTTGTGTTAATCAAATTTTTGGCTCTTCCCTAAAAAATTCATTTTTATCTTTTGACTTAGTTGGTAGCGGCTTTTCTAAAACTGAGTCATATTGGGGCTTGAGTAGCCACCATTTCCTTGCTGTCTCTGGTAGGCCCATTTGTTTAAGTAGGGGCCCAATACTGGACGTTGTTCTGATTTTGATTTGGGATAGGAGAAGAAAAACTTTGGGTTTCTATCGATTTCATTTATGGCTTTTTAGTTCTTCCCGCGATTCCTGACATCCTATATGATTCTTTTAGCTTAAGTTCGATGCCTTGCTATTTCTCTGCCCAGTGTCTCTCTACGCAATTTCAGATATATTGACCTCTTTTTAGCCGCACTGTTTATTCTTTTTCCGTCGCCTGTAAAGGAGTCCCGCGCCTGTCTCTCTGTGTTTACATCTACTCCTCCTTTTTTCTTAGAGGAATAAGCCTTGTGCATAAATCGAGTGCCACCGGTTAATCTGTTCTAGCAAAAGTGGGGTCTGTGTGTTGCTAGTATATCTTCACCAGCTTATATCGTTAGGACTTGTTTACTTGGACCCACTTTATGTTTTTGTTAATTGGAAGTTGAATTTGGTGAATGCACCCTGTGACTAATCCATTATGTCGGTCTGGGGCGCCGCGCATACAGGACTGAACCTCAATTATGTTGTGATCTGAAGTTATTGGATTTTGAAATGGTGAATTTCTTATCAGATCATCATTGTTAGTGAATATGAGTCTAGTGTATCTCCATTCTAGTAGGCACTCTATATATTGCTGGTTTAAATTGAATTTTTGTGGGGCCCAGAGATTTAAAAGCTCGCGTGAGTGTGAGTTTTTCAATCAAGCTGTCCTCCTTGTGTTATTACTGCAACAACATGATGTGCTATATTCCTCCATTTAGGTGCCTTAAGTTGAAATCCCCCGGAGCAAGATGTTGGGTGCAGGAGCTGGAAGGTTTTCCAGACAGTGGTCAATTTTATCAGCTGTTTCCTGAATTGCTGGATGTTGCATCCAGAGGCTTGTAGACTATCACATGACTAGGTTTGGTTCTCGACCTTTACTGCCTAAAATTTCCACTACATCAATTTGAGGCATTTAGCAGTTGCTGTCAAACAAGTGACTCTGCAATGTACAGGCCAACCCCCCCCCCCTTTATGCCGTTCACCAGCTGTCACATCTTAATAGTTTGTAACCTGGGATCACATATTTTCGTTGCCAAGTGATTCCTTTATGTGGGGTCTCAGTGAAGCCTCGAACATTGCCTTTGCCTCAGCAGAAGTTCCTCGGATGAAAGGTATTTGTTGTTTGTTGCTGGCTTTCGACCCTGTATAATTGCAAAGAAAATGTTATCGGACTGGTGGTATTGTTGGTAACTGGGGGGGATTTTTTTTCCGGCATTAGTATCTGTATCTGTTCGGTTTGGAGTGAGGCCCTTCGACTGTGGTTCCCACTCCATGAATGACTGGATAAAAGGCCACCTTGTGGTCCAAATATGTTTACTACATCGTATCCAATATCCTTGAAAAGCTGTAAAAATAATTTTTAACTGTATAACTCAGATAAATGAGTCCCTTCAGACTCAATCAAAGAGAATGGGTAGCCAATAGAAAACGGGAGATGCTCGCCCAGAAAACGCATAGGCTGGCTCCCTTAACACCCAAAGAAATGAGGGATGGCACCCGTCATCCACGGTGACTCTTAATTATGCTCAAGAATCGCTGACAATAGCATCAACCCAAATTGCGTTCAGTTTGTGATGAGGTATATACCCATAGTGGGTTTTATAAAATGCTTATTAGACAGAAATTAAGAGACCGAGATTGTGTTTATGTTGTCTCTTATAGATTTAACTGTTGTATTAAAGGAAGTTATATATAAAGTGTAAGCTTTCATATATATTAAGAGTGAAATATATTTGTGTAAGAAAAATACACATGTGATTCACAGTTATACAGTGGACATTTACTTTAAATTTAGTGAATGAAATGTTTAATGCATTAGTTTTACGGCGACTCAGCAACATTCCAAGCTGAGATCACCAACTCAGGACATCAACATCATAGTTGGTCCATCATATGTACCCTGTACACTTCAAGGTCCATTGACCCCCTGTGGTTAAGACTAATGGGTCAGTAGTGTCTGACTCAATTTTTGTTGACTTGACTTTTGTGGTGCTAGAATTTTCAGTATCCAATTAAAATGGCTGTTAGAAAACTCATTTTCAATCTCTACAGACTAAATTACACAATTAGACATTCTGGTTTCATCTGTATAGGTATTTTAACTCAGATACAATCATAAATTATGATGGACTTGACGTAAAAGTGAATTTACTTACTCAACAACTGAAAATAATTAATTCATATTATGCAAACTATGAAGGTAAATTCCTAGAATCAAATCGATCTGAGGATGAAAATTAAATGTTTTGATACTTTAGTGACCAACAAATAAAGGTGGACAGGAGCACAGGCTGCCTGTTGCAAAACTCTGTCACAGAGACTACGTAACTAATGGTCAAATACCTGCACATACAATTGCACAACATCTCCCATTACCCATTACTTCCCAGTTGCCCCTAATTTCCAAGGACATAATTATGAAGAATTGCATTAATAGTTTTCAGTCCTAGTAAATTCACGAACTGACATAACATTAAATTCCTAAGTTTCAATGATCTTAATTGTCTTCAGAAGGTAGAACCCAACAAACTGTTAAGTCATTTCCGGTGGTTATAAGCATTGTCAAATAGCGTTACGTGTCTTAACAACAAAGATTTTGATGCTGACAGCTAGAGTTAGACATGCAGTCTTAATATCCAAGCTTGAAGCCACCCAAACATTGTTTTTTTTTTGGATTTAACAGTCAATTTTGATCACATCAGCAATGTCTCAGATCTCTAGTGCTAAAATATGAGGCGCGCCTACCCCCCCGCCCTAAGACAATGTGCTTGTTTATCAGTGGTATTGTACAAGATAAGTTGTCACCACAACTATGAACGATTAAATATTATGTATAATGAATGCTTTTATTCACTTTTCAAAAATTAGGCATGGTTACAACAATAGTTTTTCCTCGCATGCAATGACACCCACGAGACAAACATGAAACATCCACACATCCTGTGGATAATAAATCTTCAACTCGTATAAAAGAGTATACCTACTCCCACTAAACACATAATAGGAAAACCATATAGGCCACTTACAGCTGGAATACAACAGACAGTAAACAGACTGTCACACATAACATGTACTACCAAAATGTGTACTTTGTGAGGATCACACTGGGGAACAAGTGTTGCAGTCAATACACATCAATGGAGGCACTTAAAACAACGTGCTCAGGCACGAACACATCGAGGATGTAAATGCTCACTGAAGAAGTTGTTTAAATGCATCATACAGCATTATTGCCCAAATACGTTTTGTTGAACAGCAGAAGATTTTCCCAGAATCAGGAAGTAAAACAAGCAACAGCATTAAAATGTGAGAGATAAGTTTAAAGCGCTGCTCTTCCCTCCCAATAACTCAGTTATCTAATAAATTAACACAAAACCAATGTGCTAACGACTATTTGATCAAGGCTCACAAAGGTCCCTTCCTAAGAAGAACAGTGTTGCAGAAACTGAATAAACAACCCTGATGCCAAAGTACAGTTAGATATACTGTTTTTTTTTTCCACAATTCTGGTAAACGGACATATGACCAACCAAAACACTGTTGGTCTAGGAAACAGTAAAAAGACAGTAAAGCTGTGGTATTGGATGATTTGCCTAAGTCTGTGCATATTCAGGAATTAAAAGAAAGTTACGGTACTGAAAAGTCAGCTAAGGTCAAGTTAGTCCTGGTCCTGACATACAGACGGAACACTATTATTCCCAATTGATTTAATCATTGGAAGTGATTATTATCACTGTTGTGCAAAATATAGTAAGTAAACATGAAGTTCACTTGCTGAAAACAGCAGTAGGCCACATTGATAATGTGGTCCCAATCCCTCTCAACGTGGGAAAGAAAACTGATATTGGATTCAGTGGAAAATGTACTAGTTTACGAGAATAACAGCTGAATCATGTACCACATCAATAAATTATCATTACTGGAAGAAATGAAATGAACCAGATTGTGGTATTTAGATGCGAATATGTATTGATGTAAATAAACCAAGTCCCACAAAGTCCTCACAGACTTATAACCAATATTGGACACTGTCAATATAAAGGTGGACAGTATTGGGTTAGGTTACCAAGGAAATTAAAACCACCACATCTGTCCCTAGCAATATCGCATGGCATTTTCGGACAAATGAAAGCCACACACCCATGGCTCAGGAAGAATCCATAGCTTACAGACTGTCTATGATAATACATACAAGAACAGTTTGGCCAATAAATTCATTGAGGAAGTCTTCCAAATGGTATAAAAAACCGACCGGTTTGTTAGGTAAGACACATATGAACAACAGTTAGGTATCTTTATTTCGAAACGTTATCCTACACAGTAACTTCTTCATCGAGACAGAAAAGCTGATAGAAGCAGAAGATACTGAAGACGATGTAATCAGTCCATCACCCTTGAAGTTTTGAGGTGGTCAGTCCCAAGCTGGAGAATGAGCATTGTTCCATAGTCTGAAACAATATGGAACAATACTCTTTCTCCAGACTGAGGGACTGACCACCTCAAAAACTTCAAGGGTGATGGACTGATTACAACGTCTCAAGTATCTTCTGCTTCCATCAACTTTTCTGTACTCGCTGAAGATGCCAACTGTGTATGCGAAACGTTTCGAAATAAAGATACCTACTGTTGCATATGTTCCTTACCAAACAACACATTTAGGAATAGTTGAAGACAAGTTTGAAGACAGAAGTTCATTATCTCCCGCACCATGGAGTCAGAAAAGAATCTGAACCACTCTAATACGTGTTGTAGATAATTGTGTACGCTCGTGCAAATAAAGACGTTAGCAAGTCTTAATGACTGTCTGATACCGGACCCTCACTAACTTAGAAGCGTTGGAGATGTGCTTATGAAATATCGATCACAAATACATACGCCTACACCGCTGATATTTCCAAACTTACTTAAAAGTGGACACAAGAAAGAGAGATTATACTCGACTTTTGTGGCCAGAAAAATCAACATGAACGTCGAAAGGTCCTGTGAAAACTTATCGTTTCAAGTGGGGTATTACTTGTGCATCATCCTCTCTAGTCCTTCCTAGAAGCTACCCAAAATACACATTTGAAGAAATCGAAAGTCCCTCAAGAAGTCATAAAGAAATTTCATGTGGAACAATCTCTTCGAAGGTACAGTTAATAAAGAGGAGATTTGAGAAATCCTTATACAGAAAGCTAACAAGGAGATGAAAGAAGCAAATATGCCTCTAAGGATGTGGAATACAATTCAACACAATTAAGGGAAACTGTAGCTGAAAATCTCTGATTGCAACCTAATGCTGGGACTTAATGGAACACACAGGAGACACTTTGAGTCTCAAATGGGGGGGATAAATACTAAAACTTGTCCTAAAGTCACCAAACCGTAGTTACTGTCAGAAGTATCACAATGTTTTGATCCTCATAGGACTCTTCCTCACCAATAACATAAAAGGAAAAAAGCTTATGCAGATGCATGGTAACTCAAAATAGGTTGTGATGAAGAACTTGCACTTGAAAAGAGTCAGCATGGGGGATGAAATATCCAAGGAGTTCAAAACAACTTCATCAAATTTAAAATTTTCCTGGATGCGTCAACCAAGGTTATGGCCTCTAGCTTAAGGTAACTGAAGGAATACACTAATTACTTCAAAGGGCCGGGGTACCCCTTTAAAGGTCAGAACAGTACCAAAAACTTAAACTGAAGCACTCTTTAGGTAAAAAAGTTAGGTGTCATTCAACAACTGCTTGACTCCACTATTGAAAAAAAATTTTAATTTTGGGTAGAAAGAAGCAGTTCCTCTGCAACGACATTTGAACGGGGGTGTCCCATCCAGAAATTTTGGATTAAATTATGGCTCCACACCGAAGGGCTCTCTTTATGCCAGGAAACAGTCTGATTGAACAAAAGCAAAAAAATCTGT
The DNA here is from genome assembly GCF_026875155.1 of Cherax quadricarinatus. Taxonomy (NCBI): domain Eukaryota; kingdom Metazoa; phylum Arthropoda; class Malacostraca; order Decapoda; family Parastacidae; genus Cherax; species Cherax quadricarinatus. Next base: position 26,244,819 of record NC_069457.1, read on the forward strand.
GAAAAGGGTTTTAAAAAAAAAAAGGGCGTTGAAGATTGAACACTTAGAAAAAATGGGAAATTTTTACTAGGAAACTTTTCGCCCACGTGGCTTCAACAGTCCAAAAAAAAGCGAAAGGTGTAAGGAGAGGGGATTTTGAGGAAAATCAGTCCCCAGCCGGGAGTCTGTTTTTCGCACCCAACTTGAAAGGTACCCTTTCTGCTTGGTATTGGACTGTGAAGCCCTGTGGCGAAACGTTCCCTCAAAAAAACATTCCCATAGTTGCTAAGTGTCTTTTTTTTTAACAGGTCCCTGGTAAAATAAAAAAATCACGAAAACGCTTGGGGTTCACATTTTTCAAGTGATTTTTTTTTCATATTTTCATATGACTGTTTACTGGAGTTATTCATCCAACGACTCTTCAAATGTTCCCACTAAACTTTACTTGATTTGTTCATCACACACTCTTCACAATGTTCCCACTAAAATTTTCTGTGACGTTGTTTTCACACACTCTTCCAAGTTCCCCCTAAACTTTCTGTATGTTTTCACACACGCTTTAAATGTTCCCACTAAACTTTACTGTGATGTTATTCATCACCGACCTTTAGAATGTTCCCACTAAATTACGTGATGTTGCCACACACTCTTCAGAATGTTCCCCCCCAAACTTTACTGTGATGTTTTTTCATCACACGACTCTTCAGAAAGTTCCCACAAACTTTCTGTGATGTTTTTTTACACCGACCCTTTAAAAGTTCCACTAACTTTACGTGATGTTATTCATCACACGCTCTTCAGAAATTTCCCCCTAAACTTTACTGTGATGTTTTCATCACACGACCTTCAGAATGTTTTCCCCTAAACTTTACTTGTGTTGTCATCACCCCGACTCTTTAAATGTTTCCCCCCTAAACTTTACTGTGATGTTTTTTCATCACACGACCCTTCAAATGTTCCCACTAAACTTTACTGTAGTTGTTCATCACACGACTCTTAAATTCCCCCTAAACTTTTCTGTGGTTTTTCATCCACGACCTTCAAATGTTTTCCCACAAAAATTTTCGTAGGTTTTTTCATCACAGACTCTTCAGAATGTTCCCCAAACTTTTTCTGTGATGTTATTCATCACACGACTCTTCAAATGTTCCCACTAAACTTTTCTGTGATTTGTTATCACACGACCCTTTAAATGTTCCCACTAAAAATTTAAATGTGTGTTTTTCTCACACCTCTTCAGAATTTTCCCACTAAACTTTTCGTGTGTTTTTTCACCACACACCTTCAGAATGTTCCCCTAAACTTTACGTATGTTTTTCATACACGACTCTTCAGAAAGTTCCCACTAAAAATTTACTGTGATGTTTGTTTATCACACGCTCTTCAGAATGTTCCCACTAAACTTTACTGTGATGTTATTCAACACACCTTCAGAATGTTCCCACTAAACTTTCTGTATTTGTTTATCACACGTCTTCAGAATGTTCCCACTAAACTTTTTGTGATTTTTTCATCACACGACTTTCAGAATTTCCCACTAAACTTACTGTATGTTTTTTCATCCACGACTCTTCAAATGTTTTCCCCTAAACTTTTCTGTGATTTGTTTATCAACACCTTTTTCAGAAGCCCCAAACTTTACGTGATGGTTTTTTCCCCACGCTCTTCAAATGTTCCCACTAAACTTTTCTGTATGTTATTCATACACGACTCTTCAGAATGTTCCCACAAACTTTACTGTGAGTTGTTTTTTCACACGACTCTTCAAAAGTTCCCACTAAACTTTTCTGTGTGTTGTTCATCACACGATCTTTAGATGTTCCCACTAAACTTTACTGTGATGTTTTTCATCACACACTCTCAGAATGTTCCCACTAAACTTTTCTGTGTTTTATTCTCACACGACTCTTAGAAGTTCCACTAAAATTTACTGTGATGTTTTCATCACCAAAATTTCAGAATGTTCCCACTAAACTTTACTGGATTTATTCTCACACACCTTCAGAATGTTCCCACTAAACTTTACTTGATGTTGTTCACCCGACTCTTCGAAGTTCCCCTAACTTTACTGTGATGTTTTTTCATCACACGACCTTCAGAATGTTCCCCCAAAAATTTTCTTGATTTGTTTATCAACATCTTTAAAAGTTCCCACTAAAATTTACTTTGGGTTTTGTTCACCACACTCTTCAGAATGTTCCCCTAAACTTTCTGTGATTGTTTATCCCCACGACTCTTCAGAATGTTTTCCCACTAAACTTTTCTGTGATGTTTCATCACACGACCTTCAATGTTCCCCCTAAAAATTTACTGTATGTTTTTTCATCACACGCTCTTAAATGGTTTCCCACTAAACTTTACGTGATGTTATTCATCCCCATCTTCAGAAGTTCCCACTAAACTTTACTGTATGTTGTTACCCACGACTCTTCAAATGTTCCCCCTAAACTTTACTGTGAGTTGTTCATCACACGACTTTCAGAATGTTCCCACTAAACTTTACTGTGTTTGTTCTCACAACTCTTTAAATGTCCCCCAAAATTACTGTTTGTTATTTATCACACGACCCCTTTAAATGTTCCCCCTAAAATTTACTGTTGTTGTTTTAACCGACTCTTTAGAATGTTCCCCTAAAATTTACTGTGATGTTTTCTCCACGACTCTTCAAAAGTTCCCATAAACTTACTGTGAGTTGTTCATCACAGACTCTTCAAATGTTTCCCCTAAACTTTTTTGTGAATTTTTTCATCCACACTTTCAGAATGTTTCCCATAAACTTTACTGTGATGTTGTTCATCACACGACCCTTCAGAATGTTCCCACTAAACTTTTCTGTGATGTTGTTCATCACACGGTACTATTCAGAATGTTCCCACTAAACTTTACTGTGATGTTGTTCATCAACGACTCTTCAGAATGTCTCCCACTAAACTTTACTGTTCTTATTTTGTCTTCCAGTTATCTTCTGCAATATATTAAAGGTCACATAAGTTCAAATATCCGACATAATTTTTTTAAATTTTTCAGAATAACAAAATTTCTCTCAAATCCTTTTACCAAAATAGACTTTTTGACATGAATTATCTTAACTCTGTTAATCTCATGAGAATTATTCTTCAGAAATATAATGAAAATCACTAAAAGGAGACATGGAAAATACTGAGACGCAAAAAAAAATATTTTAATCAAATTAATGAAATATAATGGAAATAAAGTGTGATAGATCATGTTATAATAACTAGAAGATAATAAAGTGGTAGAATTACCGACAATATGTAAAGTAAAAAGGTCAAAAGTGCAAACTAATGTGACATTTATTGTGGCAACGTTTCGCTCTCAGGAGCTTTATCATGCATTACGTGTTAATGGCTTGATTAAGCTCTGGAGAGCGAAAAACGTGATGCCACAATAAATGTTCACATTAGTAGCACTATGTGTCCTTTTCACTTTACAAACTCAGAAGAGTCATAATGAACTTTAAAATAAACTAAAATGACAAATAGACAATGTAAATAATGACTGGGCTCAACATGCTAATAGCAACTATATTAATTAGCTTGTGTAATGAGACAGTTTAAGGCACAATGCTGCTCAGGTTCAGTCTAAGTTTTACAACCAGTCTAAGTTTTACAACCAGTCTAAGTTTTACAACCAGTCTAAGTTTTACAACCAGTCTAAGTTTTACAACCAGTCTAAGTTTTACAACCAGTCTAAGTTTGCAAACAGTCTAGGTTTTACAACCAGTCTTAGTTTTACAACAGTCTAAGTTTTACAACCAGTCTAAGTTTTACAACCAGTCTAAGTTTTACAACCTCTAAAGTCAATAATGTGCAAATTGACAAAATTTTTGGTGACTTGGAAAAAATTACTGATTTATCCATTAATGAAATTAAATAAGTAAGGGGGGTAGTTTTGGGTCTATGAGTAAAAAACAAAAATGTTCACATTGTCCTCAAAGAATTCTCAAGTTTGAAAATCTTATTATTAATAATTATATGCAGATTACTAAGCAGGGAAAATTATGATACATTTATATAAAGAAATTTGATTACCAAGGTAAAATAAACATAATCTTAGATGATACAGATTTATATTACAAACTTAGAAATAATCCCTCAGCTTCAGATAAAAGTAACTTTACCGAAACAATATAAAAGACTACTGACAGGCACAAAATAAATAATTAAAATATTTCATGACCAGTTACCATCTTTTCCATATATTATTGGATTAATATAAACACACAAAATAGGTAATCAGGCAGACCCATTATTAGCTCTATAGGATCAATTTCCATATATATCTTACAAATGGCTAAATGATGTTACACCCAATTATTGACTTATTTTCTAACTTTATGTTAATTTAATATTGACTTAGTTGATATATTAAGCACTTTGAACCAGTTTAATTGTTTTCTGTATGTTATTTTTGAGGTTTATATTACTTGATTACGAAAGTTCCAGTTAATAATTTATTAAGTTCCTATGAAGAAACTCTGTAATTAAGGAATTTATCATTGTCAGGACCGACAATCACTGAGGTGTTAAACTTTTATTGTTGATAAATATTCGTGTTAATACGGGGTTTTACACTCAGGAAAGTTTGGTATGGCAATGGGAAATCCTCTCTCACCTGTCCTTAGCAGTTTGTCTGGAATTATTGTGAAACAAAACCTGCTATAAACAAAAACCTTTCCCATAGAGCAAAGTGGTTGCAGATATATTCATCATGTTTTATATATTAATGGTCTAAGACTATAGATATAAGCAATTTTCTCGTTGAATTAAATATTCTAGCTCACTCCATAAATTTTAATGTTGAATTTGAATTAAGTAACTCATTGTCTTTTATTAATGATTATAATTCAAAATGCACAGAAAATCAACAAAAACATTGTTCGTACTGGATCTGCAGGGCTGTGGCTCGTACGTTTGGACTGCGTGCGGCCAGCGGTAACAGCCTAGTTGATCAGGCCCTGATCCATCAGGAGGCCTGGTCATGGACCGGGCCGCAGGGGCGTTGATCTCCGGAATAACCTCCAGGTAACCTCCAGGTAACCTCCAGGTAACCTCCATGTATCCTCAGTGTAACTCCTCCAGGTAAACTCCAGGTAACCTCCAGTTCATCTGCAGTGTTCGTTACGGTATTTTTGGCCGGGTGAGTGCCCCAGCATAATACTGTGATGAAAATCAAAGGCCTCCCAGAAAGGGGGTATTTTCTCGTCAGTGCATTCTGCTGGGTAGTAGATTTAGCATGACGTCACGGCTGCCGCCACACTTCACAGTGACTTCTAATTGCTCACGTTCCTTACATGGATCGAGGGGAAGTGTTGCACTTAGTCTCTCATGTTTGCCCCATCTTTTGTCCATTGTAACCCTTTGGTTTTGGGCCAGTACATCTTTGATTATGGGTAAAAGGGAAAGTCTTTTCCACTTGAAAATTTAGCTCAAATCTAGAGCTTACAAGTGCGACACAGCCGAAAAAACAAATAATGGAGAATGTTTCTGTGTTGGCATTCAGCAAGGACACCCGGGTTGTTCGGTTCATGGATGGTTGCAGTGTCGACTTACCGTCTGCCAAACCTCGGCCTGGCCCATTCAAGGAAGACATTTGTTCGTACTTTAACTGCGTTAAAGAAAACACTGAGGAGTCACTGTGGAGTGTGGCGGCACGCCGTGACGTCATGCTAAAGGCTGCTACCCAGCAGAATGCACTGACGAGAAAAGACCCAAATATCGTAGGCCTTGATTTTCTTCACAGCATTATGTCGGGGCGCTCACCCGGGATAATGCCGTGACGGGCATTGTATACTTTTCAGAGCTTCATGTTTGTTTTCCAGAGTTCAATATGAAGAAATTTAAAATTTTAAAAA
>NC_069457.1:26251172-26272658 GCF_026875155.1 Cherax quadricarinatus
GGCTGTGCGCCAACATGTTATGGTTTTCCCGTCTTCCAACGTAGTTATGCAGGTGGGTGCTGTGATTTTCCAACAATGATTACGCAGTGGGCTGTGCTGCCAAAACAGTTGTTATGCAATGGGGGTTCTGTGCTGCTCAACAGTAGTTATGCAGTTGGTGCTGTGCTGCTCCAACAGTAGTTATGGTGTGGGAGCTGTGCTGTTCCAACAGTAGCTATGCAGTGTGTGCTGTGTTTCTCCAACAGTAGTTACGCAGTGGGTACTGTGCTGCTACAATAGTAGTTATGTAGTGGGTGCTGTGCTGCTCCTACAGTGCTTATGCAGTTGGTGCTGTGCTGCTCCAATAGTAGTTATGTAGTGGGTGCTGTGCTGCTCCTACAGTGCTTATGCAGTTGGTGCTGTGCTGCTCCAACAGAAGTTATGCAGAGAGAGTTGTGCTGCACCAACAGTGGCTATGCAGTGGGTGCTGTCATGCTCCAACAGTAGTTATGCAGTGGGTGCTGTGCTGCTCAAACAGTAGTTATGCAGTGGGTGCTGTGCTGCTCCAACAGTAGTTATGCAGTGGGTATTGTGATACTTCAACAGTAGTTATGCAGTGGTTGCCGTGCTGCTCCAACAGAAGTTATGCAGAGGGTGCTGTGCTGCTCCAACAGTGATTATGCAGTTTGTGCCGTGCTGCTCCAACAGTAGTTATGCAGTGAGTGTTGTGCTGCTCCAACAGTGGTTATGCAGTGGGTGATGTCCAGCTCAAACAGTAGTTACGAAGTGGGTGCTCTGCTGCTCCAACCGTAGTTATGCAGTGTTTGCTGTGTTTCTCCAACAGTGCTAGTGCAGTGGGTGCTGTGCTGCTCCAACCGTAGTTATGCAGTCTGTGCTGTGCTGTTCCAACAGAAGTTATGCAGTGGGTGATGTGCTGCTTAAACAATAGTTATGCAGTGGGTGCTGTGCTGCTCCAACAGTAGCTACACTCTGGGTGCTGTGCTGCTGCCACAGTAGTTATGCATTGGTTGCCCGTGCTGCTCCAACGTAGATATGCAGGGGTCTGTGATTTTCAACATTGATTATCGCCAGTGGGGGGCGCTGTGCTGCCGAAAACAGTTTGTAAGCAATGTTTGCTGTGTCTGCTCCAACCTATAAGTCAGTTTGGTGCAGTGCTGCCCTCCAACGGTATTATGGTGTGGACCTGAGCTGTCCATCAGTAGCTATGCATTGTGGTCTGCGTTTCTGCTCCTCCAATCAGACGTATCGCAGTGGGTGCTGTGCTTTCCAAAAAGAGTTATGCAGTTTTTTGTGTGTTGCGCTTCTCCGATAGTAGATATTCAGTGGTTGCCGTCTGCTATAACAGTGAGTTTATGCAGTGATGCTGTGCTGCTCCAACAATGATATGCAAGTGGTGCTTGCTGCTCCCAACATAATCATGCCTGTTGATGAGGTGCTGCTCCAAGCACATCCTCCACTGCACAACATCAACTCCAACAGTACTACACTCAGGGTGCTTGTGCTCGGCAACAGTAGTTATGCATGGTTGCCGTGCTGCTCCAAACAATATTATGCAGTGGTGCTGTGCTGTTCCAAACCACTGATTACGCGTGGGCGCTGTGCTGCTTCAAACATTTGTTATGCAAGTGCAGTGCTGTCCAACATTATCTTAATGCAGTGGGTGCTGTTTCCCAACAGTAGTTTACCAGTGGGTGCTGGGCTATTCCAATAGTAGTTATCAGTGATGTAGTGCTTCTTCTCCACAAGTAGATATTCAGTGGTTGCCGTCTGCTAAAAACAGTAGTTATGCAGTGGGTGCTGTGCTGCCTCCAAATGATAATGCAGTTGGTGCTGTCTGCTCCACCAGTAATCATCAGTGTTGCTGTTGTGCTACCCAACAATGGTATGCAGTTGCGTGCTGTCCTGCTCAAACAGTAGTTACGCATGGATGCTTGCAGTCTCCAACAGTAGTTTATGGCAGTGGGTGCTGTGCTGCTCACCCTTAGTTAGCATGAGCGTGCTGCTCCTACAGTGTTATGAATGGGTGCTGTGCTGCTGCAACCGTAGTTAATGCAGTGGTGCTGGTAGCTGGCTCCAGACATGGTTATCAGTTGGTGCTGTGCTTCTCAACAGTAGTTTATCTTGGGTGCTGTGCTGCTTCTACAGTATTTATGCAGTGGTGCTGTGCTGCTCCAACAATGGTTTTATGCAGTGGTGCGTGCTGCTCCAACAGAAGATATATCTGTGCTGTGCTGCTGCAACAGAGGTTAGTGCATAGGTTTCCGTGCGGCCCAACTTAGTTATGCAGTGGGTGCTCGTGTTTCCAACAGTAGTTACGCATGGGTCTGCTGTCCAACAGAAGTTAAGGAGTGGGTACAGTGCTCCACCAAACAGTGGTTATGCAGTGGGTGCTTGTGCTGCTCAAACAGTAGTTTAGCAGTGAGTTCTGTGCTCACAAACAGTCCGTTATTCATGGTTGCTGTGGCTGCTCCCAAACAGTAGCTATGCAGCGTGCTGTGCTGCTCAACAGACGTTATGCCATGCATGCAGTCTGCTTCCCAACAGTACTTATGCATGGGTTTCTCGTGATCTCCAACAGTAGTTTATGCAGTGTTTGCTGTGCTGCTCCAACAGTAGATATGCAGAGGGTGCTGGCTCTCCACAGCGTATGCATGGTTCCTGTGGCTGGCTCCAACAGTGGATATGCAGTGGGTGCTGTGCTGCCCAAAAGTATATATTCAATTGGGTGCTGTGCAGCTCAAAAGTAGTTATGCAGTTGGTCTGTGCTGCTCCATCAGTTTTTTATGCAGTGGTGCGGTGCTGCTCCAATAGTGGTTATGCAGACGGTGCTGTTCTGCTTCCAACAGTTTATGTGCAGTGGGAGCTTGTGCCTTCTCCAACAGTTGGTTATGCAGTTGGTGTTTTGCTGCTCTCAACAGGAGTTATGCAGGTGGGTTACTGTGCGCTTCCACAGTGGTTATACAGTGGGTGCCATGGTGCTCCAACAGTAGTTATGCAGTAGTGCTGTGCTGCTCCAACAGCAATTAGGCATTGGGGCTGTACTGCCTCCAACAGCTTAATACAGTGGGGTGATGAGCTGCTCCAAAACAGTTGTTATGCAGTGTCTGTGCTGCTCCGAGAAGTGTTTATGCAGTGCAGTGGCTGTGCTGCTCGAACAGCAGTTATCAGATGAGTGCTGTGCCGCTCCAACAGTTGATATACAGTGGGAGCTGTGCTGCTGCAACAATGGTCCATGCAGCGGGCTGGGTTCTCCAACTTAGTTATTCAGTGGGGTGCTGTGCTGCTCCAACACTATTAGCAGTTTGGTGCGGTGGCTGCTCCAACTAGCATTATAAGTGGTGCTGAGCTCTTCCAACAGTTGTTATGCAGTGGGTGCTGTGCTGCTCCAAGAATGTTTATGCATGTGAGTGCTCTGTGCTGCTCGAACAGGTAGTTATGCAGTGTGTGCTGTGCGTGCTCCAACACTAGATTATGCGTGATGGTGCAGTCTTCTCAAAAAGTAGTTATCAGTGGGGCTGTGCTGCTCCCACGAGTGGTTGATGCAGTGTTCTACGCTCTCCAACCGTATTTATTCAGGAGGTGCTGTCTGCTCCAACAGTAGTATGCCAGGTGACGGTGCTGTTCCAACATACTATGCAGTAGGTTGCTTGCTTGCTTCCAACAGTAAATTAGCAGAGGGGTGACTCCCGGCTCCAAGAGTAGTTGTGCTGTAAGTGGTGTGCTGTGCTTCTGCCAACAGTATTTATGCAGTATATGTCTGTGCTGTCCAAACAGTAGTTAAGTAGTGGGTGCGGTGCTGCTGCCAAAAATATAAGTAGAGGATTCTGAGCTGGCCCCAACATTGTTATTCAGTTGGTCGAGTGCTTGCTCTGCTCCAACAGTGTTTGTATGCAGTTGGTACTTTGCTGTTACGAACAGTAGTTATGCAATGGTGCTGTGCTGGTCCAACAGTAATTTATGCCTAGTTAGTGCTTGCCTGCTCCTACAGTCGTTATGCAGTGGGTGATTTGCCTGCTCCAACAGTAGTGACCTGTATGTGCTGTCCTCTCCAACAGTATTATGCATGGTGTGTGTGCTTCTTCAATACGGTTATGCAGTCGGTCTGAGCTCTCCAACAGTTGTTATGCAGTGAGGTGCTGTGCCTGCTCAACAGTGGTTATGAAGTAGTGCTGTGCTGCTCCACCAGCAGTTATGCAGTGGGTGCTGTGCTGCTCAAACAGTAGTTGCGCAGTGGGTGCTGTGCTGCTCCAACACTCTAGTATGCAGTGGGTGCTTGTGCTGCTCCAACAGTAGTTATGCAGTGGTGCTGTGCTGTTGCAACAGTAAGTTTAGCAGTGGGTCCTTGCCTGCTCTAAACAGAAGTAAGAAGTGGTGCTGTCTGCTACAACAGTATTTATGTCAGTGGGTGCAGTGCTGCTCCACCAGTATTAGCATGGGTGCTTGCTGCTCCAACAGCGGTATGCAGTGGGTGCTGTGCTGCTCCAACTTCGTTAATGCAGTTGGTGCTGTGCTGCTCCTGTGTTGTTTTATGCAGTGGTTGTTTGTGCGGCTGGGAACAGTGGTTATGCAGTGGTGTATGCTGCCCAACAGTAGTTATGCAGTGGTTGCTGTCTGCTCCTACATAGTTATGCAGTGGTTTTGCTGTGCAGCCGAACAGTAGTTTAAGCATAGGTTGTTGTGCTGCTTCAACAGTTGTTTATGCAGGCGTGGTGCTTTGCTGGTCCAACCAGGTCATGCAGTGGTGCGTGTTCTGCTTCAAACATAGTTTTGAAGTTGGTGCTGTGCGGCCTCCTTCCGGTAGTTATGCAGACGGGGCTGTGCTGCTCCGCGATTGGTTATGCAATGGTGCGTGTCCTTTCAAACGAAGTTATGCAGTGGTTCGGTGCCTGTTAAAACAGTATTATGCAGTGGGTTCTGTGCTGCTCCAACATGGATTATGTCGCGGGTGCTGTGGCTGCTCCAACAGTAGTTATACATGTTGCTGTCCTGCTCCAACAGTATTATCCTGTGGTACTGTGCAGCTCCACTGTATTTAAGCAATGGGCGCTCTGCTGCTGCATAACAGTAGTTATCAGTGTGAAGTGCTGCTGCAATACAGTAGTTTCGCTAAGGGTGGCTGTGTTACTCCAACTGTGGTCATGCAGTGTTGCTGTATGCTCCACATAGTTTATGCAGTGTTGCCTGCTGCTCCACGAGTGGTTAACAGTTGGTGCTGTGCTTCTCCAACATGGTTATGCAGTGGGATTTGTGCTGCTCAAACAGTGTTATGTAGTGGTGCTGTGCTGTCTCCAACAGTAGTTTGCAGTGGTGCTGTGCTGCTCCAATCAGTAGTTATCAGGTTTTTACTAGTTCTGCTCCAAAAGTACTTATGCAGTGGCTGCTGTGCTGCTCCAACATGTTATGCATGAGTGGCTTTGCTGCTACCAGAACAGTTGAACGCAGTGGTTGCTGTGCAGCTCCTACAGTAGTTATGGCATGGGTGCTGCTGGCTGCACCACGATGTTATGCATGGTGCAGTCCCTTCTAAAAACAATAGTTATGCAGGGGGTTACCGTACTGCTATAACAGTACTATGCATGGGTGCTGCGCGATGCTCCAACAGTGATTATGCATTGGTTCTACGCTGCTCCAAACCGTATTTATGCAGTAGGTCTGTGCTGTCTCCATCATATTAGCAGAGGGTGACGTGCCTGCTCCCAACAGCAGATATCAGTAAGGTTTTCTGTCCTCCATCATATATATGCAGGAGGTGACGTCCTGCGCCAACAGTTAGTTATGCTGTAGGTGCTGTGCTGCTCCAACATTATTAGCAGTATGTGCAGTGGCTATCAAACATATTAAGTAGTGGTCTGTTGCAGCTCCAAAAATAGTTCAAGTAAGGATGCTGAGCTGCTCCAACAGTTGGTTATTCAGTGGGTCCGAGTGGCTGCTCCCACATGGTTATGCAGTGTACTTTGCTGTCTGACATATTATCAATGGGTTGGCTGTGCTGTCCAACAGTATTTTATGCAGTTAGTGCTGTGCTGCTCCACAGTAGTTATGCAGTCGTGATGTGCTGCTCCAACAGTAGTTACGCTGTATGTGCTGTCCTGCTCCTACATAGTTAAGCATTGTGTGATTGGTGCATCTACAATAGCGGCATATGCAGTCGTGCTGCGAGCTGCTCCAAACAGTTTTTATGCATGGGTGCTTTGCTGCTCAAACAGTGGTTATGAAGTGGTTCGAGCTGCTCCACCACAGTTAGGCAGTGGGTGCTGTCTGCTCAAAAGTCTTACGCAGTTGGTGCTGTCCTGCTCCAACATAGGTTATGCAGTGGTGCTGTGCTGACCAACAGTAGTTAAGCAGCGGTGCAGTGCTTCTGCAACAGTAGTTTATGCAGTGGTCCCTGCTGTGCTGCTGCTCTACAGTAGTTAAGTAGGGGTCGTGCCGCTACAACAGAAGTTATGCAGTGTGCTTGCTGCTCCAACAAGAGTATATGCAGTGGGTGCTGTGCTGCTCCAACAGCGTTATTGCAGTGGGTGCTGTGCTGCTCCAACTTGTTATCAGTTGGTGCTGTGCTGCTCCAACATTTTTATGGCAGTGGTTGTTTGTGCTGCTGCAACAGTGGTTACTGCAGTGGGCGTGCTGCCCCAACCTAGTTTATGCATGGTTCTGTGCTGCACCATAAGAAGTTATGCAGTGGTTCTGTGCTGCTCGAAAAGTAGTTAAAGCAGTGGGTGTTGTGCTGCTTCAACAGTTGTTTTCTGCGTGTGCTTTGCTGGTCAAACATGGTCAATGCAGTGGTTGCTGTTCTGCTCAAAAACATATAATGCAGCGGGTGCTGTACTGCTCCTAGCAGTTAGTTATGAGTTGGTCTCCTCTGCTCCCACGATTGGTTTATGCAATGGGTGCTGTCCTGTTCAAACGGAAGTTATGCAGTGGTTTCGGTGCTGCTAAAACAGTATTTATGCAGTGGGTGCTGTGCTGCTCCAACAAATTATTTATGTAGCGGTGCTGCTGCTCCAACAGTAGAGATACATGTGTTCTGTCCTTCATCCAACAGTAGTATGCAGTGGTTACTGTGCAGCTCCAACTGTATTTAAGCAGTGGGTGCTCTGCTGCTGCAACAGTAGTTATGCAGTGGGTGATGTGCTGCTCAAACAGTAGTTTCGCTAAGGGTGCTGTGTTGTTCCAACAGTGGTCCATGCCGTGTTGCTGTGATGCTCCATCATATTATGCAGTGGTTGCAGTGCTGCTCCACTAGTGGTTAAACAGTTGGGCTGTGCTTGCTCCAACAGTGGTTATGCAGTGGGATTGTGCTGCTCCAACAGGTTATGGAAGTGGACAGTGCTGCCTCACACACCAACAGTGTTAAGCAGTGGTTGCTGTGCTTGCTCAACAGTAGTTAAGCAGTTTAATTGTGCGCTCCAAAAGTACTTATGCAGTGGGGTGTGTGCTGCTCCAACAGTGGTTATGCAGTGAGTGTTTTGCCTGCTACAAGAACAATTATGCATGGGTGCTGTCTGCTCCTACATAGTCATGCAGTGGGTGCTCTGCTGCTCCAACAAAATTTATTCAGTGGTTTCTTCTCTGCTGCTTCCAACAGTAGTTATGCATGTGTGCTGTGCTGCTCCAACAGTATTATGTAGTGGGGCTTCTGCTCCAACAGCAGTTAAGCAGTGGGTGATGTTTGCTCCAACAGTGCTTATGGCATTTGGGGCAGTGCTGCTCCAACATTTTGTTAGGCAGTTGGTGCTTTTGCTACACCAACAGTGGTTATGTAATGGGTGCGGGTGCTCTCCAACAGTGCTTAGCAGTGAATGCTGTGCTTCCCATCATTTAGTTATGCAGTGGGTGCTGTGCTGCTGGAACAGTATCCATGCAGGGGTTTGGGTTTGCGCTGCTATGACAGTAGTTATGCAGTGGGTGCTGTGCTTCTCCAGCAGTGGTTATGCAGTGGGAGCTGTGGTCTCCTACAGTAGTTATGCAGTGGGTGCCGTCCTGCTATAACAGGTGTCATGCAGTGGGTGCTGTGATGCTCCAACAGTAGTTATGCAGTGGTTGCCGTGCAGCTCCAACAGTAGTTATGCAGTCAGTCCTGTGCTGCTCCAACAGTGGTTAGCAGTGGGTGCTGTGCTCCCTCCAACAGTGGTTATGAAGTGTATACTGTGTTGCTCCAACAGTAGTTATGAAAGTGGTGATGTGCTCCCTCCAACAGTATTTTATGCAGGTTTTGCTGTGCTTCTCCAAAAGTAGTTATGCAGTGGGTGCTGTGCTGCTCTAACAGTGATTATGCAGTGAGTGCTTTGCTTCTACAAGAGCAGTTATGCAGTGGTTGCTGTGCTGCTCTTACAGTAGTTATGCAGTGGGTGCTGTGCTGCTCCAAGAGTGGTTATGCAGTTGTTGCTGTGCTGCTCCAACAGTAGTTATTCATTGGTTGCTGTGCTGCTCCAACAGTAGTTATGCAGTGTGCGCTGTGCTTCTCCAACAGTTGTTAGGCAGTGGGTGCTGTGCTGCTCCAACAGTAGTTATGCAGTGGTTGTTGAGCTGCTACAACAGTAGTTATGCAGTGGGTGCTGTGCTGGTCCAACATTGGTTATGCAATGGGTGCTGTTCTGCTCTGACATTGGTTATGCAGTGGGTGCTGTGCTGCTCCAATAGTGGTTATGCAGTGGTTGCTGTGCAGCTCCAAATGTAGTTATGTAGAGGGTGCTGTCCTGATTCAACAAAAGTTATGCAGTCGGTGCTGTTATGCTCCAAATGTGTCTATGCAGTGGGTGCTGTGCTGCTCCAACAGTAGTTATGCAGTATGTGCTGTGCTGCTCCACGAGTGGTTACGCAGTGGGTGCTGTGCTGCTCCAACAGTAGTTATATAGTGGGTGCTGTGCAGCTCCAACAGTATTTAAGCATTGGGTGTTGTGCTGCTCCAACAGAGGTTATGCAGTGTATGCTCTGCTGCTCAAACAGTAGTTGCGCAGAGGGTGCTGTGCTGCTACATCAGTAGTTATGCAGTGGGTGCTGTGCTGCTCCAAGAGTGTTTATGCAGTTCAAATTCAAATTCAAAGTTTATTCTCTATAATGATTACAATGCTGAGTTTACAGAAATTTGGTTATTGTTTTGGGGTTTCATGTATAAAAAATTTTGATTACGAGTGTACCACAGAAACCCCCTAGCAAAGGCTAGGCATTTCGGGTATTTTCTTAGTTTTATTTTTTAATTGTAAAATATTTCAAATTATGAGGTAAGTTGGTCTTATGGTAAGTGCTAATTTCTAGTTAAAGAGTTTAGCAATGTGAATGCTTTTTTTTTGGCACAGTAAATAGTTTCAGTATTATTTAAGGATTATTTTTTAAATGAGATTTAATATTTTCTGTTTAGGTCAAAGGTTGACGGGGTGTAAGGGTGAAAAGGGGGTTTCTGTGGGTTTTAGTTAAAGGGGTTTTTCAGGGGATAAGATTTTTTTCAAATGGTAGTTTTGAAGGGGAATGTTTTGAATTCTGGGTTTTCCTTGGGTTTTCCAAATTTTAGGGCCTTTAATCATGAATTTTTAAAGGTTTATGGACACGGAAAATTTGTAGAGATGTTTTTCTGGTGTTTGCCTGTGGTTTGAAACTTAAAAAAGTTTTTTTGTGGTTTTAATATTGGTTTAAAGGCCCTTGTTGTTTGCCAAGTGTAAGGTGGAGAACTGCTGGGGAAATTTAAGTTTTGGGTGGGGGGTGTGCTGCAGGGGTGGTTAGTGTTATTTTTACTCGCTTTTTTTGGGTTTTAGGGCTTTATTTTGCTGCAGTTGATCCCCAAGCAAAAAAAGCATGGGTGAGGTTGGATAAAAAAGGGGGTTTGTATGTGTGAAAGGGCATTTTGCGGCACGAAATACGTATCTTGGAGAGGCCCCAAACCGTTTGGATACTTTTTTGGCTTTTGTGGATATGGGGGCTGAAATTCAGGTTGTTGTCAAGGGTATAACCCTAGGATTTTCCCCCCCATTATTTCTGGTAATTAGAGTGTTTCAATTAATTTTTATTTGTGCATCTCCTGCTCTGCAAACCAAAAAATATAGTAAGTTTTTTTCAGTGTTAAGTGAAATTTAAAATTTGGCTGTCACCCAAAAGCGAATTTTAATCAGCCCTCTTCACAATGGGTTGGGGTGGAAGATTAGGGTTGGGATGAATAAAACGGTCATCAGCAAAGAGAATGGGTTTCAGGGGTTGGGATAACGTTTGGAAGGTCATTTATGTATAGAGGAAAAAAAGCAGGGGACCAAGGACACTTCCCTGCAACTCCAGTATCAAGTGGCCGTGAGGATCGTGTCTTTAAGGTGACGACGATACCTATTAGTAATGTAAGATTTGAAATAAGCAAGCGCATGGCCTCTTATCCCGTAGTGGCAAGTTTGTGGAGTAGGATTTGGGGGTTTTAAACTGTGTCAAAAGCTTTTCTTAGGTCAATAAAAATTCCTAGTGGATATTCCCTTATTTTTTAAAATGCTGTGTAAAGCAATCTAGCATTTTTTAGTTGCATCATCATTAGTGCTTTTATTTTTCCTGAATCCAAACTGGCAGGGGTTTGATATGTTTTGAGCCGTTATAAATGAATACAGTCTCTTGTACACGAGTTTCTCAAAGATTTTGGATAGCAATGGTAAGTTAGATTTTGGGCCTATATTTGTTTAAGTCTGTAGGGTCACCACCTTTATGTATTGGTGTAACCCTTGCCATCTTGGTATTTTGGGAAGGTGCTAGTCCTATTGACTTGTTAAAAAGTAATGAAATAGCATGTGAAAGGACGGGGCCCCGCTCGCTTGTACAGTAATGGTGGACATGAGACAGATTCCCGAGTTATTTTTAAGTGACTTTATGATCCCAATGACTTCCGTGGGCTCAGTTGGTGCAAGATAGAAGGAATTAGGGAAATTACCATCTAGGTAGTCCCCGCATGGGCATTGGTATGAGGGTTTTACTGGCGAGATTAGATCCTATTTTTGGGAAAGAAGTCGTTTATTTTGTAGCTGGTGTCGTGGGTTTGTAGTGGTGTTTCATTAGGTTTAGTGGGACAATATTCTTGGTTTTTCTCAGTTTGTGGTCCCTAGAATCTGAGAGAGTGTTTTCCAGGTCTTTTTATATCTCCTCTAGTGTCTGTGAACCCTACTGGAGTAGTATAGTTTTTTGGGCTTTTTTTATTACTTTGGTGAGAGCTGATAAAATAGTGTTTAAGAGTATCTTTGTGTTTTAAAAGCCCTGTCTATATTGCTATTCATATTGGTGTTTTCTTGTCTATGGATTTCAGAATGTGCTGGTTAGGGCCCTGGGCAACCAAGCCGTTTGTTTGTGGATCTGTTTTGTTTTTGTAGGACAATGTTTGTTGTAATAGTTTTAAGTAATTTGTTAAGAAAGATGTCTGTCCAGTCCCTCAATACCATTGGCCTTGGAGAATTCTGTAGGCCAATCAACAGTCTCTAGGTCAGCTGTGAACTTCCTTACTGAGGCCTCGTCATGGAGTCTAAATGAGACTTTGTTTTTATTCAAGTGGTGTTTACTAAAGTTTGTCAGGAGGGAAAGGGAGGGTAGTGGTCTGTAGTGCTATCTGTGATTAAACCCTTTATTTAAGGGGGGCTAGTATATTGGTCCATATTTTGGTCTATTATGGTTGCACTTGTCTCAGGAGCCTGGTTGGTTAGTTATTGTTGGGATTTAGAAGTGTGTTGTTCATATTGTTGATGAAATCAGTTACAGGCTGATTTATCTATAAGCCAAGGTTGATGTTGAAGTCTCCCCGCTAAGAGAAGGTGGTGCTTATCATTTGTCTGTTTGTTATTAGTGACTTTTTAATTTCTCACTGAAATTTTGGGATGTTTTTTGTGAGGTATCCGGTAAATGGCACCGATTGTTATAGGCGTCTTAAGGTTTTTTTACAGTAAAAATTAGCAAAAATGGGATTCCCTATTCATCACTAAAGCAAGTGGTGCTAAGACAAGATAAATTGGTTAAGTAATAGATTGCAATACCACCCCCCCAAATTGGTTTGTTCTGCAGTTGTGAATTGCTGTGTATCCTTGTAGAGGGTAGATATCTATTGTGTCCTGCTTAAGCCAGGTATCAGTAAGAATAATGCAGGAGAAGGGTGTCTGTAGTGATTCAAGGTGTGCAAGGAGGGTCATCATAGTGTGTGCTTAAGGACCTGATGTTTGTAGTTAAGTACTGATAGACTTTTAGGCATTGTTTTAGGATAGTGGTGGCTTGTGATGCTCTGTAATAAAGGCAGTTACTTTCCAATAGGTTTTTGATTGGGTGTCAGTTTATGGAGGTTTTCTAGATCAGGGTCAACGTGATCATCATCTTCTAGGCTTAGAATTATGGTTATTATTATCCTGTGTGTGTTGTTGAGTTTACTACTGATGTCTGTAGTGCGTTGGGAAGTTTGAAAGTATTATAGCTAGAGTATGTTCTTGGTCAGTGTAGGGGGTATGTCACCTACTACACCATAATGAAGTTGATGTTGTCTGTGTGTTGTTGCTGGTATGACTAAAGTACAATAGGTACTAGAACTTAGTAATATAAAAAATACAAATTAAAAAAAAGAACTCAAGTACTCTCAATTGTAATTGCACTAAGGGTCTATATATTTTGAATTTTGTCGAGAGTCTATGTTTTGAGAGCTTAGATGTGAGCGCTAAAGTACAATAGGTTTAATCTATAATATAAAAGTACAAATTAAAAAATTGCAACTAGTCTCTGCACTCTGTGAATTGCCCACTATGGTTAACTATAGTGAAATTGGAGATTTAGATTGACTATGTATTGAGTAGTAAAGAGCTATAGTCAACAACCTTTAGTCTAATAATATAAAAATACAAATTACAAATAGCACCAGTCTTCACTAGGTAATTGCCTCACTATGGTCTAGTATAGTGAAATTTGGTATTGACTATTGTATTGAGCTAGAAAGAGCTTTAGTACACTGGTTTAGTCTAATAATATAAAAATACAATTACAAATAGCACCAGTCTCTCACTAGTAATGTGCTCCTATGTGTATGGTTCTAGTGTGTAGTGAATTTGCTGTATTGATTATGTATTGAGCTAGAATGAGCTAGAGTAAAACTGTGATTAATCTAATAATATAATAAGAGGAACGAAGACTCCTCAAATTGTAATTGCTCAAAGGTACTTATATAAGTTGGGTTTATCAAGAATTAGTGTATAATTAGAGTTAAATTGAACGGAAGTAAAATACACAAATTAAAGGTTTAGCAAGCTAATAATAAAAAAAAAGAAATTGATAAAAATAAAAATTGGCAATGACTTGGTTATATATGCTAGGAAGATGGTAGGGCAGGATGATATAAAAGTTGTAGTTGAAATACTAGGTTAAAAACAAAGTATGAATAAAAATGGTCAGTAAAGAAGGTTTACTCAATAAGTTTTGATCCAATATCCAGTTTAAAGTTAAAATTGAGGCACATAATCGGATTGATGAATAAAATTGCGGCAATTGAGCTATTTTCTTAGTCTAAAGTGAGGTACGAATTATTGAAGACAAGTTATGCGTAGTTTTTAAAAAATAGAATGGAACAGTGATGTGGTAAGTAGTAAAAAAGGTGATAGAATTCTGGTAGATTGATTTTAATACAATTAAGACTATGATGTAGAAGGGTCGTTGGTACAAAAATGACAGATTAAAGGTGTTGGACGTATTAGAATTTTAGGGGGGGCAAATTTATGACAACTATAAAACTAACGGTGGACTATGGGTATTATCTGCACCTTTACTCTGATACTGTTAGTCCAGCCTCACCTTAGGAATGTTGTTAAGCGTCATGTTCTGTGGAGATGAAGGTATCCTCTTCTCCAGTGGGCTGTTTCCTAACTGCATATTATTTCCATCACTCACAAAGCATATGGTGGATTTTTTTGGGCATAGCGCAGTTTTCTTAGCCGATAAGAAGGTTTTTTGTCTCGATTTGGTAAGGCACTCATTGACGTAAACATCAGTTTCATAGAAAATGATGTTTTAGTAGGTTGTTCTTGCTAAGCTAGTTTGGAATTTTAAAAGCAGCACTGTTTTTTTACCTGCTTGATAGCGCCATCCAAGTTTGCTTAATCCTTTAATTCATCACTACGTATGTTAAGGCGAAGGTGGTCTTGATAAGCTGCAGGGTGGGTCTACATGCAGGTCTCTTGGGTGGGAGATGTTTGCTGTTAACTAAAAACAGCATCAGATAGCTGCTGTGGTCATTATGGTCTTGGAATTTGGTTTTGACATTGGCAAGTTGTTGGCCCCACTCTTGATCTTTCCTCTGTAATGTTGGTAGTAAGTGGGTTTGGGACTTGGTCTTTTAAAGTGTTGATGGTGTCTGGGACCGGGTGTGGGTGTTGCTTTGTTGTTCTAGAGTGTCTAGTTTATGTTCTAGAGCGAGATTGTTGAGGTAATCTGCATTGCTAGCCTTTGTTCCTGCATTTTCCTGAGTTAGTTTGGTGATCGTTTGGTTCTGAATCATAAGGAGTTTAGCTATTTCTGGGTCGTGATCTTCTTGACATCAAATACTGGGAAGGAGTTATCTTGGACTGTAGCGGCGGCCATGTTTTTTTTGTGGGTCTGTCGTGTGTTGTGGTGATGTCGGTGGGTGATGAGGGTTGTGTCCTGGTGGCAGTACCACAAGTTTTCCTCGTGTTATTATGCCCCTCACCTTTGATGTTAGGAGTCCTTAGCTGTTACTGGATCTTCTTTTATTGTTCTGACACTTGTCCATTGGCTGGGGGCTTTTGGTGAATAGTAGGCGATGGGTTTTGGGTGAATGTTGTGGGAGTATCACTTCAGTGGCAGCGGGGTAGGAGTTGCTAGAACGAGTCCTTTTAGTTGGTAATTTGTGAACTTTTGGGTGATTTCTGCAGTTGCTTTATATCATTCTGGGTATCCACACATGTTAGTGTTATGCGGGTCTTGATTAGGTCATCACTGGGCTGCTGGGAACCTCAGGTAGAAGTAAAAATAGAGGACAAGGTTCCTGTTTGCCGCTGCCGCTGCCGCTGCTGTCTTGCTCAAACAGTGGTTATGCAGTGGTTTCTGTGGTGATACAACAGTAGTTATGCAATGGGTGCTGTGCTGCTACGACAGTAGTTATGCAGTGGGTGCTGTGCTGCTCCAAGAGTAGTTATGCAGTGGTTGCTATGCCGGGATTCGAACCAGCGACCCATGCGGTGACAGCTCCAACTCTCCTCACTGGGCCACCGCTGCTGGTTCACTAATGTTAGTTTAAAACTTCTATTTAACCTTATCATCTTCCTATCTCTACTTGATAGATATGTAGGTGGATTGAAAAACTCTACTTGACAATGAAAAAAACTTTTTTTTTTTGGGTTACCTCTAAAGTTGTCATGGCCTGCCTGGCTGGCTGGTAGAACACCCCTGACTGGCAGCTGTGGCTAACAAGGCTGGTCTGATTTTTTTTTTTTTCGTCTGGGTTACCTTTAAGATTGTCATGGCCTGCCTGGTTGGCTGCTGGAACACTCCTCACTGGCAGCTCTGGCTAGCAAAGCTGGCCTGACTTTTTTTTTTCTGGGTTACCTCTAAGATTGTCATGACCTGCCTGGCTGGCTGGTGGAACACTCCTGACTGGCAGCTCTGGCTAGCAAGGCTGGCCTGTGTATTTTTTTTTTTTCTGGGTTACCTCTAAGATTGTCATGGCCTGCCCGGCTGGCTGGTGGAACAGTCCTGACTGGTAGCTATGGCTAGCAAGGCTGGCCTGACTTTTTTTTTTTCTGGGTTACCCCAAAGGTTGTCATGGGCCTGCCTGGTTGGCTGGTGGAAAAACTCCTGACTGACAGCTTTTGGTAGCAAGGCTGGCCTGATTTTTTTTTTCTGGGTTACCTCAAAGGTTGTCATGGCCGCCCGGGGGCTGGGGAACACTCCTGATGACAGTCAGGTAGCAAGGGGCCGATTTTTTTTTTTTTGGGGGTTTCCTCAAGGTTGTCATGGCCGCCTGGCTGGGTGGTGGAAAATCCTGGCTGGCAGGTCTGGCAAAACAAGGGTGGCTGACTTTTTTTTTTTTTTTTTCTGGGTTACCTTGGTTGTCATGGCCTGCCTGGTGGGGTGGAAAACCCTGATGCAGTTGGTAGAAAGGCGGCCTGACTTTTTTTTTCGGGTTTCTAAAGTTTGTCGGGCCTGCCTGGCGGGTGGTGGACACCCCCTGATGGAGTCTGGCAAGAAAGGCGGGCCCTGACTTTTTTTTTTTTTTTTTTTTTTTTTTTTTTTTTCATCTTCTTCTTCTTTTTCTTCTTCTGGCAGTTTTTGCGCAGTGTCTTCAGGGCCCCGATTTGCCCTCTGAATTTTCTAAGCCAAAAGGGACTACCCTTGAGGGGAGCGAACCGCCCCCCTGCGGGACAGCCCCCAACTCTCCTCACTAGGCCCTCCATGCTGGTTCACTTTGTTATTTTTAAAAACTTTATTTACCTTATCATCTTCCTATCTCTATTTATAGATAGTGGTGTTTAAAAAATGTATTTTAAAATTAGGTTTTGAGGTTTTCGAATTTTTTAGAGACTTCATGGTTGCGCCCCCCAGTTCCTGACAGCTCTTCCCTCAGAAATGAACATTCATAAAGAAGTAACCTGATTAAGTTGGAAGTTGCTGAGGTGCTGACCCGTATTTGGGGGCTCACAATTTTCCCATAAAGACCTAAAAGGGGTCGAAGCCCAGGGCAAGGGGTTATCGTGAAAAAACCCAAAGCCTCTGTGGAAAGTAAAATGATTTCCTTTATTTCCCGTTTGTATTTGTTTTTGATGTTAAGGGGCATAAACTCCAGATTGTCCATATAAAAAAGGTCCAAAAAATTGGGGTGTTTTTTTTGATGTAATGACCAAGCCCTTTTGTTCAGGAACAGTTAAGGATTAATGTTCTACCATTTTACGAGGGCATGGATGCACATGTTAGTCATTTTGATAAACTGTTCCCCAATTTAAAGAAACTCTTCTTGCTATCTTTCAGATACTTGGGCCGTAGGACACTCTTCCTACCTCCGTTGTTTCATTAGGTATAAATGGTTACAGGGTTTGGGCGAAGGTACTAGTCCATCCTTCTTGCTCCGTACTAAAAGGTAAAGTAAAAAGGTGCCCTTTTCTTTTGAGGTTGACCTTTCATCACCAAGATGGACATAGTGTTTTGATCCCCTTCCCGTGAGTCAGAGAAGCCCTTCGAAAGTTCAGATGAGACAATGTCTCGTGAGTTCATGTTGGGGTTAAAAACCCGTGATGCTACTTCGAAAAAGAGGTGTAGGTCACCCGGTTATTGTTAATGAAAGTGAAGGTATCACTCCGATACCAAAATGTCTTGATAGGGCTCAGACCAAAGCCCAGGCTTCCCCTACTGTCCATCCATTGATTTTCCTGACTTTAAGCCTTTAGAATATCGAAGGATTTCCTTTGCCCATTTTACAACGTAATTGCCCTTCTCTTCAGAATTGCCAAAATGCTGCACTGTAAAACCTTAAATAAAATTAGGGAAAACTTTTTTTGGCCTAAAATGTCCTCATATGTCACTACTTATTGTAGATCGTGTAAAGTTTGCCAACTGTCATCCTCCCGAGGTACCAGGCGATTTACCTATGGTCAAAATCCCCAATCTTTACGGTAATGTTTGAAAGAGTAGCTATTGACATCGTTGGTCCTTTATCTCCACTTTCATCTGGGGGGAATAGATATATACTAACATTAGTTGATTATGCTTCGAGTTTCCCTGAAGCCTTTCCCCTTTAAAAAAACCATAACTACTACAGAGGTGGCTAAAAGCCCTTTTGTCCTCTTCTCCGAGTGGCATCCCTACAGAAATTTTGTCTGACCGTGGGACACAATTCACATCTATACCAACTTCGGGGGAGTGAAGCCTCTCTTCCCCACACCCTATAAACCCCAGCTGTAATTTTGGGAGAATGAGCGCCAGCATTCGATTCTAAAAGTCCATTTTAAGGAAAACTTTGCCCCCTTAAACCTAAGGAGTGGCATCGTTACCTCCCTTTGGTGCTTTGTTTGCCATGAGGGAAGTTCCCAGTGACTCTTCGGGGTTTTCACCTTTTGAACTTCTCTATGATAGACAGGCCAGAGGCCTTGTCCATCCTTCATGACTTATGGGCTAATGAGGAGGTAATTGCTGAGGTTCAGTCTTCTTACCAGTTTTCCTTGACCTTAGATCCAAACTTGAGGAGACCTTGACATAGTTTCGAAAAACCTAAGTTTGTCAATGGACCAGTGCAAAACGTATTTTGATTCCAAAAGTCAGAGGAGAAGTTTGAAAGTGGGGGAAGAAGTTCTGGTATTTTGCCTATAAAGTAAAAATAAATTATTAGTAGCATGTAAAGGTCCATATAAAGTATTAAAAATTTGTGGGAAAGTTGACTACCTCATAGAAGTCAAGGGGAAACATAAGCTTTATCATATCAACATCCTTAAAAAATATTACGAAGAAATTCGGTTAACTCCCTTTAACAACTTTGACTTAGTTTTTCCACACGAACTTGATAAGACAACTGAAGAATGTAAAGTGTGTGTAATTGACACCTCTAACTTAGACTATGATGAAGAACTACATGACTTGGTGACTCTTGACCACACGGGCGCAACCAACATTAATATTAATGAATCTTTGGATGACCATAAGAGACATGAATTTATTCAATGTGTGAGTAACTTTTCAAACGTCTTTACTGACATTCCAGGTGTTACCTCCACGGTAGTCCATAAGATTGACTTAGTGACGGACAATCCTATCAAACGAAAATTATACCCAGTTCCAGTTCACCTTAGGGATGCATTTGACCGAGAGGTAGACAAATTATTAAAACTAAAGATCATTGAACTTCAGTATCTTTCATATTGTTCACCAGTAGTCATGGTAAGAAGGAGGATAATTCTTTATAGACTTGCTTTTGGGACTTCAGAGGCCTTAATGCTATAACTCGGTGGGATGCTGACCCTATCCCCTTAATAGATGCGATCTACGCAAATTTTATGACTCTTCCTTCTTTTCAGAGATGATATTGCACAGGCATATTCATCAAGTAATGTTAGATCCTTCTTCTAAGCAGTACACCGCTTTTCCTACTCACCAAGGACTGATTTCAATATAGAAAATATGCCCTTCGGTTTGGTAACTGGCCTGTGCTACCTACGTGAGGGCTGATGAGAAAGGTCTTGGGTAATATGCCAAATGTTTCAGTATATTTTGATAAAATTTACGTATTTACATCCACATGGGGCGAACACATCCAAACTTAACATCAGTTTTGCGTAGATTACGCTCACATGGCCTCATGCCAAGCACAAGAAATGCTTCCTTGGGTATAACAAGATTAGTTTTCTTGGACTGATACTTTCTAATAACTCTCTGCAGCCTCTCCCCAGTAAGATCAAAACTATATTAGAATTTAAATTCCCCAAAATCGAGAAGCTCATGCGTTTGCTTTCTTGGTTCTGTAATTTTTATGGGGCAGTTTATCCCGTACCTTCTGATCTTTTAGGCATCTTATCCGACTTCCTTAAAAAGTCCGTGAAGGAAACCTCTTGAACTTTCCGACGTAGCTCGAGAAAAGTTTAATGAGATTAAAAGTATCTTTTCAAAAAACCCTATACTTTAAAATTCCAGATATTAATAAAACATTTTGTTTAAGAACTGATGCCTCCAAAACTGGCTTAGGTTGCAGGGGTTACTACAATACCATGATGGTTTCTCCCTTCCCCGTAGGCTTCCTAAGCTGGAAACTCTTCCCCCAGAAACGAGATACTCCACCATAGAAAAAGGAATGTTTGGCTCTTGTGTGGGGGATCTCCAAAATTTAAATTTATTTGCTGGGAAAAAAATTCATTTTAGAAACGGGCCACAAACCTTTGATATACCTAGAAACTTTTAGGGAAACCCAACCCGTCGCCTTTGAGGTGGACATTGGCACTCCAAGCTTTTAAGTTCAATATTGTGTATATCAATGGTTCATCCAATTATTCTCTGACTGGTTAAGTCATGACAGTCAGTAGATGATTTGTTGCCTTACGGGGACTTCCACATGTTAGAACTTTTTCCTCACCTATTCTTCTTATACTCCTTGACTATATGTCTTGGTATGCGGGAGTGTGAGGGAAAAGTTCAATAGATGGAGTAGCGATATAGTAACAATAGTTTCATTGATGGCTACTAGTTAAGGTAGGGTCAGTCTAGCTCCCACTATCCCTTCCCCTCCATCTTCCCCCCCCGAAAGGTGACGTATGGGGATCCGGTCCAAACAGTAATCACTCGACTCACAGCTCCCAACACTACTGTAAGTACATGCCTGCCTTGTTTCTAGTGGATTTATTGGTTGAAGCTTCACTTTTGACCAATAATGAACTTAGTCTTTTCGCCTTGCTCTAAGTTGACTGTTGTAATAATCACCGTTTTTAGGTATTGTGCTTATCATGGAGAGTGTTTCTTAAGCAGTGGGTAACCTGTATCTTTTCGCTTGGATGACAGAGAGGGTCACCTGTCAATCAATGAGGAAAATGATGGAGATGGACTAACGTCCTGAGACTTTCCCTTTTTGGATTTAATTACCTGTGCACCTGTATGAAATTGCAGGACGTAACCCTCATCATTGCAGCGGTTTAAAAAACCTGCTTTTCCCGTCATCAGGATAGAATATCAAAAGGGTATACTGTGAAGAACGAACCGGTGGGTTGTAACCAACTCCTGCAACCCCCCGCCCCCCATCTTTGCAAGTGCTACGATTTCAACAAACACTCAGCGTCACCAACACCAGAACCCCTATATAAATTAGAGTTGAGTTCAAATGTTATTTTATTCATTTTATTTTTCATTTTTCTTTCAAATAGGATATACCTTTCATGTTTTATTGTTTTATGTTTGCTTTAATAAATAATAAAGTGTTTATCTTTGTGAATTATTATTTCTTTTTCTATTCATTATTTTCCTGAGGAGGAGCCAGCCTTGGAAATACTGTCAGAAGTTGTTACAGGGTGAGTAAGCCTTCGCAGTTGTCATGGCCTGCCTGGCTGGCTGGGTGGAACACTCCTGACTGGCAGGTCTGCCAAGGAAGGCTGGCCTGAAATTTTTTTTTTCTGGGGTTACCTCTAAGGTTGTCATGGCCTGCCTGGCTAGCTGGTGGAACACTCCCGACTGGCAGCTCTGGCTAGCAAAAGCTGCCCTTGATTTTTTTTTTCTTAATCTTCTTTTTCTTCTTCTTCAGTTGTTGCTGTCGTGTCTGTCAGGCCCGACTTGGAGCTTTTTTATTTTGTTCACAGACTCTTTCCAGCTGGCTATCGTTGTGTCCTGTCTGGCATTGCTTTCGCACTAGCTTGCCTCTAATGATATCATGCCCTACCTGGTGGCTGCATTAGCTGGCCTTGTAGGTGAACTTTCCCGCTTTGCAGCTCAGGCTAGAGAAGCTCTGTAATTTTGCTTACAGAAGCCTTGCAGGGATTCAAGCCAGGACCCATGCAGTGACAGTTTCCATCTCTCCCCTCCCCCTTTGGG
>NC_069457.1:26273158-26349184 GCF_026875155.1 Cherax quadricarinatus
AAGTATGAGGGGCCCATAGAAACCCCACAAGAAGTTTTGAGGGACCCATGATAACCACACAAAAGTTTTGGGGACCCATGAGTAACCCACAAGAATTATGGGGACCCATGAGTAACCCACAAGGGAATTATGAGGACCCATAGTAACCACACAAGGGAAAATTAGAGGGCCCTTTAGTAACCACACAAGTAATTAAGGGGCCCCTGATAACCACACAAGGGAAATTATGAGGGACCAATGATAACCACAAAGGAAGTTTGAGGGGCCCATGAGAACCACAAAGGAAGTTATGAGGACCCCTATAACCACACAAAGGGGTTTTTAGGGGCCCAGATAACCACCAAGGAAGTTATGAGGGACCCCTGAGTAACCACACAAGGAAGTTAAGGACCCATGAGTAACCACACAAGGAAGTTATGAGGGACCCATGAGTAACCACACAAGGAAGTTATGATGGACCCCATGAGTAACCACACAAGAAGTTATGAGGACCCATGAGTAAACCACACAAGGAAGTTATGAGGGACCCATGAGTAACCACACAAGGAAGTTATGAGGACCCATGAGTAACCACACAAGGAAGTTATGAGGATCCATGAGTAACCACACAAGGGAAATTATGAGGGACCCATGAGTAACCACACAAGGAAGTTATGAGGGACCCATGAGTAACCACACAAGGAAGTTATGAGGGACCCATGAGTAACCACACAAGGAAGTTATGAGGGACCCATGAGTAACCACACAAGGAAGTTATGAGGGACCCATGAGTAACCACACAAGGAAGTTATGAGGACCCATGAGAACCACACAAGGGAAATTATGAGGGACCCTGAGTAACCCCACAAGGAAGTTTTGAGGACCCATGAGTAACCCCAAAAAGGAAGTTATGAGGACCCATGAGTACCCACACAAGGAAGTTATGAGGGACCCATGATACCACACAAGGAAGTTAAAGAGGGACCATGAGTAACCACACAAGGAAGTTATGAGGGACCCATGAGTAACCACACAAGGAAGTTATGAGGGACCCATGAGTAACCACACAAGGAAGTTATGAGGGACCCATGAGTAACCACACAAGGAAGTTATGAGGGACCCATGAGTAACCATGTAGAAGTAATATTAGGGACCCATGATTAAAAACGTAGGAAGTAAATAACAAAAAGGCACAATACTGTGACTGGAACAATACACAAATAACCCGCATATAGGAGAGGGAAGTTTACCACGACGTTTCGGTCCGACTTGGACCATTAATGACGTAGAACGTGAGGTCACGTGAGTCTTCTTGGGTTTACCTTGGTTGACTATCATGTATACCAGCATTCTTCTTCTTTTTTTTTTCTTTTAAGATTTTTTCATTCTCAGAATCTTGGTCTAGAAACCTCACATCGTAATGAAGGATACCTACGAGGAGCCTCACAAGTGACGGAACCTTAACACAGGGGATACCTACGAGGAGCCTCACAAGTGACGGAACCTTAACACAGGGGATACCTACGAGGAGCCTCACAAGTGACGGAACCTTAACACAGGGGATACCTACGAGAGCCTCACAATGACGAACCCTTTAAAACAGGGATACCTACGAGAGCCTCACAAGGACGGAACCTTAAAACAGGGGATAAACCTACGAGACCTCACAAATGACGGAAAACCCTTAACACAGGGATACCTAACGAGGAGCCTCACAAGTGACGGAACCTTAACACCCGGGATACAAACGAGGAGCCTCACAAGTGACGGAACCTTAACACAGGGGATACCTAGGGAGCCTCACGGGAGGGAACCTAACACAGGGGATAAAAACGGACCTCACAAGTAGGGAAACCTTAACACGGAACCTACGAGGAGCCTCACAATACGGAACCTTAACACGGGGGATACCTACGAAGCCCCAAGTGAGGGAACCTTTAACACAGGGGATACCTAGAGAGCCTCACAATATTTAAATTTTTCTCTCAAATTGTCAAAAAATGTTTCACGGGAAAAATGGAACTGGGGTTTTTCCCGAAGGAAATTTCAGACTGTTTTAAAGCATTTTAAGAGAAACCGGGAAAATTTTTTGTGTGATCCGAGTACCACTTACTTTCACTTTATCAAGACTTGCAAACAAAAAAAGGAAATTTAATGAAAAATATTGACACAAATATTCTCCTTACATTTTCAAAAAATTTTTGGGAATGTTTCCCCTTTGAAAACCATTAAAAAAAATGAATAAAAAAAATAATAAAAAAATAAGATAATTATACATAATTACCCGTTATTCAACAACTTATTCATAAACATATTGGAAAAGGCATAAAATAATGAAATAAATAACTCAACTGAGCGCGAGGAACAGCAAAAGGGTTGACAAAATTTTTGACCGGGTGACCATTGGGGCCCCAGTGACCATCGGGGCCCCAGGACCATCGGGGCCCCAGTGACCATCAGGGCCCCATGACCATCAGGCCCCAGGACCTCAGAGCTCCAGTGACCACGGGCCCCAATGACCATCCCCCATGCCCATCGGGGCCCCAGTGACCACGGGGCCCCAGTGCCCATCGGGGCCCCAGTGACCACGGGGCCCCAATGACCATCAGGACCCCAGTGATCATCAGGGTCCATGACCACAGGGCCCATACCATCAGGCCCCAGTGACCCGGGGCCCCGTACCATCGGGGCCCCAAGACCACGGGGCCCCAGTGACCTTTAGGGCCCCTGACCATCGGGGCCCCAGTGACCATTAGGCCCCAGTGACCATCAAGACCCCAGTGCCCACGGGGTCTCGTGATATCACCCCCGTCCTCGGGCCCCCCTGACCTCAGGCCCCCAGTGACCATCAGGGCCCCAGTGACCATCAGGCCCCATGACCATCAGGGCCCCATGACCACCGGCCCCATACCATCGGGGCCCCAGTACCATCGGGGCCCCGTGACCATCGGGGTCCCAGTGACCACGGGGGCCCCAGTGACCATCGGGGTCCCATGACCATCGGGGCCCCATGACCATCGGGCCCCAGTGACCCGGGGTCCCGGGGCCCGGGGCCCCATTACCATCGGGGCCCCAGGACCATCGGGGCCCCATTACCATCAGGGCCTCATACCATCAGGGCCCCGTGACCATCGGGGGCCCCATTACCTAAAGGGCCCCAGGACCATCGGGGCCCCAGGGGCCATTAGGGCCCCGGCGCATGATGTATGTATATTTGTTTATTTAATAATCTAATTATGCTCAACACTCATGTATGTATACTGTAGAACATTTTTATGCATTTTTGATATGTGTATTCACATGCGGTCGGGGCTGGATTCATATGCAATCTTGCAACTGCTTACATGTATGTATTAAATTATGTATTCATCACACACTCTCACCTGAAACCAATCTGTGATAATAAATTCAAGAGATTGTGAAGGGAATAAAAAGGCGAGAAAATTGGAAAAAAAATAAAGGTGAGAATAAAAAAATAAAAAATTTTGAAGTTTAGTTGAATGATTAAGAATATAAGGAATGGGAATGAAGGCAAAAAAAAGGAAGTGGGAAAAAGGGAAAATGGGAAAAAAGGGAATGGGAAAAAAGGGGGGGGGAAGGGAATAGAAAAGTGGGAAAAAAGGCAAATGAAGGAAATGGAAAAAGGAAAAAAATGGGAAAAAAAAGGGGGGGGAAAAAAAATTGAAGGGAAATGGGGGGAAGGGAAATAAGGAAGTGGGAAGAAAATATGAAGGTGGGAAAAAGGGAAAATAAGGAAGGGGGTAAGGCAATATGAAGGAAGTGGAATAAGGAAATTAAGGGAATGGGAATTTTGGAAAATGAAGGGAAGGGGGAAAAAGGCAAATGAAGGAAGGGAATTAAAATTGGGAAAAAAATGAACTATTAAAAAATTTAAAACCCAAAAAAAGGAATTGGGCCCCTTAAAGGGGGGGATAAGGCAATTAAAATAATGGCAATTAAAAATGGGTTACTTAAAAATTAAACAATTTAAAAATAATTTTTTCCCCAAAAAAAGGGGAAAAACCCCAAAAATTAAAGGGGATTTAAAATTAAAAAGGGGTCAAAAAATTAACAAAAAAATAAGGGCAAAAAAAATAACAATTTAAAAAGGGAAAAAGGGGGAAAATTGGGGGGAAATAAAAAATTTGGAAATTTCAAATTTAAAAGGAAAAAAATATAAAAAAAAACAAATAAATATTTCAAATAAAAAAATGGGGGTATGGGAAATTTTCCCCCCTTAAGGAAGGGGGAAAAATTAAAAAAATAATTCAAATTGAATGGGCATTTAAAAGTTAACTTTTAAAAAAAATTAAGTATGAAAATAATGGTTTAAAAAATTTGCTTTTAAAAAAGGGGGAAAACAAAATTAAAAGGGGGTGGGGAAAAAAAAGGTAAAACAATTAAAAGGGGAATAACTTGAAAATAAAAAAAGAATTTAACAATTAAAAATAAAAGCTTGAAAATAATGCTATTAAAAAAAATTAACAAAAAATGAAAACTTGAAAGGAAAGGGAAAAAAATTGGGAAATAAAAACTAAAAGGGGAATAACAAAAAAATAAAAACATTTTGGGGGGGGGGAAAATTTAAAAAAATTTTAATTTAAAAACCCCCCTTTTTTTTAAAAAAAAAAAAAAAAAGGTTTAGTAAAAAAGGAAAAAAAAAGGGGAAATTAAAAGAAAAAAAAAAAAATTAAAAAAAATTTTAAAGGGCTTTCAAAAAAACAGGAAAAAATTAAAAAGGGGGGAAAAAAAAAATTTAAATGAAATTTAACGGAAATGTTTTTTTTTAAAAAAAAATTTAAAGGGATTTCAAAAGGGTAAATTTTGGGCTAACATCAAGTTAGTTTTTAAGGAAAAAACGTGTTTGGTTTTGGGGGTTAAAGAAAAAAGGGGATTTCGGGAAAAAAAATACAAGGTGTATTTTGTAACGGAATAAAACAAGGTTTTTTTTTTCCGGAACGGGAAAAACGGAAAAAGGGGGTTTTTAAAAAGTAACAATTAAATGTTAGTTTCTGGTGGGAAAAAATGTTTTCCTTCCTATTTCCAGCATTCCCATCCAGCCTTCCGAGTTCCAACCTCCCACATCCGCCTATTCCCAAACCTCCTCCTCATCCTTCAGATTCCATCCTGCCCACATCCGTCCGAGGTCCCAGACCGGCCCACATCCTTCCGATTTCCACCTCCCACAGCCTTCCTTCCTCAATCCTACCCTTGCCAAATCTCCCAAACCCACAACCATCCCACCTCCCAATATCTCATCCCTCTTCTCCACCCCGCCCTTCCACCCCTACCCACCCCCCCCCCCTTCTACACCCTCCCTCTATCCATCTACCTCCTTAACCCCTTGGACATTCCGAACCCCGACTGCCCCTGAACACCTACTTCCCGAACCCCTACGTCCCTAAACCCCTTATGTCCCTAATCCCCTACGTCCCGAACGACAACCAACAATGCCAGAACCCCTTCAACCTCTGAACCCAGTTTCCACCCGATTAAATTACCTGTACACCGGCCTACCCGTTATCAAAGTTGACGTTTCCCAGGTACCGGCAAAACAGAGACCATATGTTAACTATGACACAGGGAACCCTTAATCACCTAGATCCCAGAGTCTATACCGATGTAAACTGCAACACGAGAGAATCACGTTGTTTGTTTTACTGGAAACTGGAAAACAGAGATCCGTTTGTCGAAACCTGTTATCGGAAAACCGATATCAAGTGTGTAGATATCCAGTTAACGGAATAACATTGTAACAAGTTTGTAGTTTTACTGTTAACGGAATAACAGTGATAAAGAGTGTAGTTTCCTGGTAAACGGAATCACAGTGATACAAGTTGAAGTTTACTGGTAACGGAATAACATTTATGCAAGTGTGTAGTTTCCTGGTTAACGGAATAACCAGTGAACAAGAGTGTCTTTTCCTGTAACGGAACAACATTGAACAGTGTGTAGTTCCGGAAACTGAATAACAGTGAATAAGTGTGTAGTTTACTGGTAAGTGAAAACAGTGATCAATTAGTGTAGTTTACTGGTAACGAATAACATGATCAAGTGCGTATAGTTTACTGGTAACGGAATAACAGTGATTCAAGTGTGTAGTTTCCTGGTAACGGAATACAGTGACCAAGTGTGTAGTATTACAGGTAACTGAATAACATGATCAAGTGTGAAGTTACGGTAACGGAATAACAGTGATCAAGTGTGTAGTTTCCTCCTGGTAACGGAATAACAGTGTCAAGTGTGTAAGTTTCCTGTAACGGAATAACAGCGATCAAGGTGAAGTTTCCTGGTAACGTAATAACCGTGATCAAGTGTGTAGTTTCTTGGTAACGGACAACATGATCAAGTGTGTAGTTTTACTGGTAACGGAATAATAACAGTTGATACAAGTGTGTAGTTTACTGGTAACGGAATAACAGTGATCAAGTGTGAGTTTCCTGGGTAACGGAACAACAAGGATCCAAGTGTGTAGTTTCCTGTAACGAACAACATTGTCAAGTGTGTAGTTTCTCTGGTAACGGAACAACAGTGATCAAGTGTGTAGTTTCCTGGTAACGAATAACAGTTGATCAAGTGTATAGTTTTCCCTGGTAACGGAATAACATTGAACAATAAAGAGTGGTATTAATTATCGAATAAAAAAGTGTGAGTGTGATTATGTTAAGTAAAGTGTGATGGATGATACAATGACAAGGATATAAGTGACATATCAACAAGTATAATGAGGAAGTATAAGATATGTATATCAGTGTTTACTCTGCAAACATTAAAGTCAACAAGAACTTGTATACGCGAATATGTTACTCATTAAAGAGAACTTTTGTTAATATAGTTTGACGAAGTGACATGTACACTTAAGTAAGTGTACATTAAACTGTTTACAGCTTGTGTACATGTAATTGTACCTTTAAACATTTCGTCGTTTACTGTTCAAGAAACTCGAGAGCCATATAATAATTTTATCAGTTTGTTGCAGTGTTCATTGTTAGTACAAAAGAAACATATATAAAAGCATTCACACTGTGTACAAAAACAACATAAAAATAATGCGTACAACAGTTCTTCTATCAAAATCATTAAATTATGTAGATATACTTTGAAGTATAAGTAGACGTCTGGATTTCTCATAATGGCGACTCCATTGTGGTGTAGCTGTTGAAACTTGTTTTGTTGTCTGGCTGACTACAGTGCCGAACCTTCCAAGGCGAGTGTTATTATGAGCGCCAGATTTCTGTGTTCCTCCCATTTGCTTAATTGTATTACATCAGTCTGTATATCATGATATTAAAACATTTATGTTATAATATCATATATGGAATGTGCTCAGTGGGATGGTTACTCTTGAAAAGTTAAGTTCCTCTTTGATGAGACGCTGTGTTTGGGGTTCACAACTTTCAACGTCGCCCTCGCCCCTCAAGGAAGGTTTCCTTGAAGTTGGAGAGGGGCCTGATTTAGGAATTGGATCTGTGCTCCAATTCCCCGAATTAAGCCTGAATGCTTTCTACATCCTCCCCCAGGCGCTGTATAATCCTCCGGGTTTAGCGCTTCCCCCTTGATTATAATAATAATAATCAACGTCGCCATCTTGACCAGGTTGTGTAACAATGTTTGTCTTCATAATGTTGTAATGAAAGATTCTTATTTATGTTCGTTGTTTTTAAATTTTAGACAAGAAGAATAAAAAAAATAATTTTACCCGAAATTATCATTCCGACGTTAAATTCTTCTAGAAAATCCGGTCCGATTATTTAAGAAAAATTATTCTCCTAGCAATAATTCTCTTTTACTATGAATTATCTTAGTTTTTACTTCACTTAAATAAGAAACGTTCATAAACCAGTTACTAGAAACATAGATAAAGCAATGAAGGTGAGGTTAAATCCCATTCCCTGGATCAGGAGCTCTTCGACCGTAACCCTTTGAAGGGTAAAATTCCCGATACCTACTAATCTAAAACAAAACAATTCCGACAGGTGGACCATAATATTAACAATAGATGAGGAGTCATACAGATACACATGGTAGTGAGCACCAGGACTCTCAGCTGTGTCAGTTTTTAAAAACAAAAGTGGTAGAAATAATAGAAGGTTGTGATATTCATATGAGAACAGGTGTTAACCAGAAGTAAACCACTGGTACAAACTCAATCACATTTGTGGTGGGTAATCCAGAAGTAGAACCACTGGTACAACACAACACTATGTGTGGTGGTAACCAGAAGTAGAACCACTGGTACAACACAAGCACACCTATGTGTGGTGTAAGCAGAAGTAGAACCACTGGTACACACAACTAAGTTGTGGTGGTAAACTCAGAAGTAGAACCACTGTACACACACAACACTATGTGTGGGTGGTAACCAGAAGTAAACCACTGGTACACTCAACACATGTGGCTGTGGTAACCAGAAGTAAACCACTGGGTACATCACAACACTATGTGTGTGGAACGGAAAAAAAACCCAGAAGTAGAACCACTGGTACACACAACACTATGTGTGGTGGTAAACCAGAGTAGAACCACTGGTACACACAACACTATGTGTGGTTGTAATCGCAGAAGTAGAACCACTGGACACACAACACTATGTGTGTGGTAACCAGAAAGTGAACCACTGGTACAAACACACACTATGTGGAGGTGTAACCAGAAGTAGTAACCACTGGTACACACAACACTATGTTTGTGGTAACCAGAAGTAGAACCACTGGGGACAGCACAACACTAATGGTGTGGTGGGTAACCAGAAGTAGAACCACTGGGTACAGCAAAACACTATGTGTGGGGAAACCATAAGTAAGAACCAACTTGTACAAAACACACAACACTAATGTGTGGTGGTAACCAAAGTAGAACCACTGGTACACACAACACTATGTGTGGTGGTTACCAGAAGTAGAAGCCACTGGTACACACAACACTATGTGTGAGGTAACCAGAAGTAGAACCACTGGTACACACAACACTAGTGTGTTGGTAACCGAGAAGTAGAACCACTGGTACTCACAACACTATGTTGTGGTGGTAACCATAAGTAGACCACTGGTACACACATCACTAAGTGTGTGGTAACCAGAAGTAGAACCACTGGTACACACAACACTATGTGTGGTGGTAACCAGAAGTAGAACCACTGTACACACAACACTATGTGTGGTGATGGTAACCAGAAGAAGAACCACTGGGCCACACACAACACTATGGTGTGGTGTGTAACCAGAAGTAGAACCACTGGCACACACAACACTATTGTGGTTGTAACCAGAAGTCGATACCACCTGGCACACACAATCACTATGTGTGGTGGGAACCCAGAAGTAGAACCAACTGGCACACACAACACTATGTAGTGGTGGTAACCAGAATAGAACCACTGGCACACAACAACACTATGTGGTGGTGGTAACCAGAAGTAGAACCACTGGCACACACAACTCCTCATGTGTGGTGGTAACCATAAGTAGAACTCACTGGCACACACAACACTATGTGTGGTGTTAACGCAGAAGTAAGAACCACTTGCACACACAACACTATGTGTGGTGGGTAACCAGAAGTAGAACCACTGGTACATACACAACACTATGTGTGGGTGGTAACCAGAAGTAGAACCAATGGCACAGCACAACACTATGTGTGGTGGAAACCTTAAGTAGAAACCCTGGTATACACACAACACTATTGTGGTGGTAACCAGAAGTAAAACCACTGGTACAACACGAACACTGTGTGTGGTGGTAACCAAAGTATACCACTGTACACACAACACTGTGTGTGGTGGTACCAGAAGTAGAACCAAATGGTACACCAACGACTGTGTGTGGTGTAACCAGAAGTAAACCACTGGGTTCACACAACACTGTGGTTGGTTGGTAACCTATAAGTTAGAACCACTGGTACACACACAACCACGGTGTGTGGTGGTAACCAGAGAAGTAGAACCACGGTACACACAACACTGTGTTGTGGTGGTAAACAGAAGAGAACCACTGGTGCACGACAACACCTCTATGTTGGTGGTAAACAGAAGTAGAAACCACTGGTACACACAACACTGTGTGTGGGTGGTACCAGAAAGTAGAACCACTGGTAACTCACAACACTATGGTGTGGTGGTAACCAGAAGTAGAACCACTGTACAACACTACAACTATGTGTTTGGTAACCGCAGAAGGTAGAACCACTGTACAACCACAACACTGTGTGCGTTGGTAACCAGAAGAGAACCACTGTACACACAACACTATGTTGGTGGTGGTAACCAGAAGTAGAACCACTGGAACACAACACTATGTGTGGTGTGTAACCAGAAGTAGAACGCACTGGTACACACAAACACTATGTTGGTGGTAACCAGAACGCATTAGGAGACGGGGGGGGAGCACTGGGAGCAGAGGGCACAACACTGTGTGTAGCAGTTGAGTAACACCACAACTTTAAGATATAAGCAGTAATAATATAGTAAAGACATGTAAGCTCACTGCTTCCTCTTAGTTCCATCTCTCCTGTAATTCCAGACTCATTTTTCCAATGCCGTCTATTTTTACGCTCTTTTTTAGAACAGCTTCGGTTCAGTAAGTGAGGTGGGGAAAGAAAACCATTTTGTTTTTTTTTTGTCCTTGACTAATACCCAACCTACATACTACATGAAATTCTTAATATAGGTAGAAGTGGACAGTTCTCACCAACTGGCCTCAGTGTGAACTTCCAAAAACTTTGCTACCTGTCTTTTCCCTGGGCTTCCTTGTACTGTTTTTTTAAACACTTTTCAGTTTTAACCCCATAATATAGCCGTGTTTGGTGTCAAGCTGGTTTTTCCTTAGAAAATAACCCAAAAACATTAGCCAGATATAAAAAAAATTCACTACTACCGCGTTATTATTCATTGTTTACGATTCCCAGAGTGTGTTACAAGCTATCTAGAAATATGAATCTGGTAATATCATTATCCGTGGTATAACAACTTCGGTTAACGTCACATATCTAGAAAAACCAAAGATGTTTTGTTCTTGCTGGGGTTTCTAGCTGGATGATATTCAGGGCATTTAACAGGCAGACTCTGATACCTCTTCAGTTGCTGACCACCAATGAACTTCCTGCAGCTGTATTCCTTTCCTTGATTACTTTTCGTGCTCTCTCAGCCTCTCATAAATCTCTGTCAACAATGTTGATCCGAATTAGAATTCAAATTGTCTTTTTTCATCCACAATTTTGATTTTGAGTTCCGGAAACACCAACTCTCACGATTTTTGCCGCAAATAAATAAGAACACACATGTCTTACACACACAATTACCACATAGATAAACGACTGGCCCACTCTGGCAAGAACTGCAGAGTCACATTGTCAGTTCAACTTATATCAATACATTGTTTTAATCCAATAGCTGGCATACAGAAGTCACTTCCAACATTAGAGCACTTACGTACTCACTCATAACTGACTTTTTTGAGATGAAAGTCACAACTTTAACTCAGATTCATTGACTGTTTTTTAATTCTGCACGATCGCATTAATCCTCTCCTCCACAACTCCTCTCTGAAAGATTGAGCACATTTATGCAACATATGGGAATCCTTTATTTAAAGAAACGTTTCCCCACACAGTGGCTTCATCAGTTCAATATAAAGCAGAAAGTGTAAGGAAAGGAGAGTTTGAGGTTAATCAAGTCCCTCAGCCTGAGCCGATGTGTCCAATCCATCAATCAAAAAGAGTGAATGGACTGACCACATTGACTCCAGGCTGAGGACTGATTACTTCAACCTTTAGGGTTAAACCATTATACACAACTCCTCCCTTCCACAACTCTACTCCAAGCCACAACCTTACCCATTGCAAACCCTACCTTGCACACGCCTACGCTTTGCACACGCCTCCTTTGCACACGCCTACCTTGCACAACCCCACCTTGCAAACCCCTACCTTTGCAACACGCCTACCTTTGCACACCCCCTACTTGCACACCCCTACCTTATGCACACACCCTACCTTTCACACGCCTACTTTGCACACCCCTACCTTTTGTCACACCCTACCTTTGCACAACCCCTACCTTGCACACCCCTACCTTTGCACACCCCTACCTTGCACACCCCTACCTTTGCCCACCCTACCTTTGTGCACACACCCCTACCTTTGCACACCCCTACCTTTTGCACAACGCGTACCTTTGCACACCCCTACCTTGCACACCCCTACCTTTGCACACCCCTACCTTTGCACACCCCTACCTTTGCAACACCCCTACCTTTGCACACCCCTACCTTTGCCACCCCTACCTTGCACACCCCCTACCATTGCACACCCCTATTTGCACACCCCTACCTTGCCACACCCCTACCTTTGCACACCCCTACCGAGCACACCCTCCTTTTGCAACCCCCTACCTTTGGCACACCCCTACCTTTGCACACCCCTACCTTTTGCAGGTCACACGCCCTACCTTTGCTCACAACCTACCTTTGCACACCCCTACCTTGCACACCCCCTACCTTTGCACACCCCTACCTTGCACACCCCACCTTTGCACACCCCTACCCTTTGCACACGCCTACCTTTGCACACCCCTACCTTTGCACACCCCTACTTTGCACACCCCTACCTTTGCACACCCTACCTTTGACACTCCCTACCTTTGCAACACCCTACCTTTGCACACGCTACTTTGCACACCCCTACCTTTGCACACGCCTACCTTTGCACACCCATATGGGATTAGCATATAAAATAGAATATTCTCGTTAGTTATTATGTTCCAAAGTTCTTCCCTTCTGATATCATCGTGATACCCTAAATACATATCTTACAAATCAAGGAAACAAAATCTGTACATTGTTACCTGTCAATCTCTTTGTTTAAATGTTTTATGAGTATAATGAATCGTTTTATCCATAATTTTTGGAAGTTACACTTTCTGCATCAGATTTAATGAAAAACCAATTCAGAACCCATAGTATCACACTGAGAGTCCCATACTTCAACTAATTTCTGTTTTATCTGTGTGATGGATTTTATTATTCCGTTTGATATCTGTCTTCAGCTTTCCCTGTGTTATTCCTTTATCTCAAAATTGACCATCTTTTTTCAGTTGTGCGTTCTCTTCTAGAGACAATTTTTGTTGAATCCATTCATTTCTCATTCTAAATTACAGGTTCTTGCATGAATTGTTGATCAGTCTCTCTTACGGTGCTGTCATTCTGCAGTTGTCCGTTCATTTTTTTTTTTTGTGTATCGTTTCTTTTTCTAGGTTTTCTGGCTAACTTGATCTGACTGACCTCAGATTCAATAAAATTTGTTTGCTCTGAAATGTTTTGGCATTAATTAGTCAGGTTCCCCACTGTCTCATATGTTGGTCTGAGCACCGTATCACTTCTCTTCCGTATGTTGTTCCTCTCTTCCCATATGTTTCTTTTATAGATTTACTTCGCACAATGAGGGTGGGGTGAGAGCAGAAGGTTATGTCAGTATGTAGCTAGAAAACACTTAACATTAGCTGGCTTTTCGTGGCTCGTGCCCGTAAAACACAGAGTCAGGGTGCTAGATCTGTAATGGTAAGGTTAAGTAGGACGTGACGCCGCTTCACCTGATCTCCTACGGACACGTTTGGGTGTGTGAATTAACGTTTGTGATGTGATTATTTTCCATCCTATTTGTCCTCTTTCACATACTTCGTCATAGGGGTTGCGTATCCTCTACTTCTCTTACTACATCAGTTTCTCCCTCCTTCTCCTCGCAAACTTCCCGAACACTCGAAGTTGTGGCGTTTGTGCTGCCTTCTTAACGTCTTACACACCTTGGTGATGTGCAGTGCCTTTCCACTCCTCACTATCTCACCCCTTCCTCACAATCGGTATTACCCGTATTTATGTTTCTCTTTAATATTCCTTCAGTTTCTTTCTTGGCTTTACCCATCATCTTCCCACAATCCTTCAACATTTTCTGTCGTTAATCTTTCCGTCAACACACTACCATGACTCTCACATATGTCAACAGCAAAACAAACAAACTGCGACGTTCTATCCTTCTCTTCTTCTGAAACATTTTGAATAATGAGCTTAATTTATTCTGAATTCATACTTGCGGTAGTGGAAAAAATGGTTTATTGTTTAACTCTCCCTCATCTATACAAAGTATAATATTTTCCTGAAGGAGATTTGTTTTGATAATAAAATATAGTTTGTTAAGTCCAGCGCAATGTCCAAAGAAAATATTAAACCTCACCTCGTAGGAAGACCATTTGTGTAATGCTGACTTTCATTCATTACTAGTAATTCAGTCGCAGTGGGCAAAAATCTTATTCATTATTTTAATGTTGGGTTATATAGTTCTTTTCCATTTGTGCAACTTACTTCCCAGTGATTATTTATATACACCCAAATATTATTATTGGGAATGAGACACTGCTCCTGTTCCCTCCTGAGTGTGTGTACTCCCAAATTGGTACTCATCTAATTGTAGTTCAGGAGTTGAGACTCCACTCCTGTCCCCGCCCTCTTCACTGAACGCTACTAAGTCCTCTCTCTCTCCAATCTTCATGAGCTATATCATACCTGTCCTTAAAGCTAGGTATGGTTCCAACCTCCAACTACCTCCGTCATCGCTCGCCAGACTGTTCCACGTCCTGAACACTCTGTGACTGAAGAACTGCTTCCTACACATCCCTGTGACTCATCTGAATCTTCAAACTTCCAAGATTGACCACCTTTTTTCTTTGTCCCCTCTATGGAACATCTGTCTCTGTCCACCTTGTCTATTCACGCAGTATTTGTATGTCGTTATCAT
The DNA here is from genome assembly GCF_026875155.1 of Cherax quadricarinatus. Taxonomy (NCBI): domain Eukaryota; kingdom Metazoa; phylum Arthropoda; class Malacostraca; order Decapoda; family Parastacidae; genus Cherax; species Cherax quadricarinatus. The sequence goes on from NC_069457.1 coordinate 26,287,922, forward strand.
GTCTCTCCTAATCCCTCCGCCTCCATGTCGTCAGGCTTGATTTCCCTCAACAGTTCTCCATAGGACATTTCCGCCTTAGCTTCTGGAACAAACCTTTTCGCAAACCTTTGCACTTTCTCAATTTCTAACGTGCTTGAACCAGTGGCAGGTTCCAAACTGGTGCTCATACCTCCAGTATGGCCTATTAGCATCTCAAGGTTTCAAGTGTTGAAGAGGAGATTCTACTTTCTTCAGGAATGAAAATAGGAGCTGAAGCTTCGCATAGATGATTTGGGAGCGAGTGGTGAGAAGATTTAGCCTTGGTAAGGAGGAATTGTCACCAGCACACGTGGCCCCGGTGGCTGGTGGCTAAAGCCTCCCGCTTCACACACGAGGGCCCGGGTTCGTTCACCCGCGGGTGGAAACATTTCGACACGTTTCCTACACCTGTTGTCCTGTTCACCTAGCAGCAAATAGGTACCTGTGGTTAGTCGACCGGTGTGTCGCATCCTGGGGACAAGATTAAGGACCCCCAATGGGAAAATAAGGTTAGACAGTTCCCTCGATGACGCACTGACTTTCTTGGGTATCCATGGTTGGCTAACCCTCCCGGGATTAAAAATAATCCGAACGAAATCTTATCTTATCTTATCTTATCTTAGCAGTGGATAGGTGCAGCCGCTTTAAGTGTTCAATGGTTCACAGCACAGGAAGAAGAAGATGAGGAAAGTTAATAGAGAAGATGTGAAGGTAGGAAATCGATTCTCTGTTCTCCAAGACTAGTGTACTCAGTGGTATAGTGAGGTTGAAGGGTACCACTGATGTCCCCTGCTAATCAGGTAAGAATATTTAATAGTAGGCGATTCTCAGGTAAGAAATATGGACCGTGGCATTTGTAACAGAGACAGAAAGGTCAGACAGAGAGTGTGCCATTCCAGGAGCTGGTGGTTGGTGACATAGTCAGCAATGTTGGAGATAATATGACAGGTAAATGGGAACAAACCCATTATCTGTCTTATGTTGGGGTAATGACAGGGAATGGGCAGTAGAAAGGAGCTGCTGGATAAGTACAGGTTACCATAGAAGTAGTTAGATCTAAGGGAGGTATCCCAGTCAATATGTAGCATCTTGCCTAGAGGAGTGGCAATGATGGATGGCTAGGGCAAAATTGTATAAATTGCTGCTGGACAGGTACTGCAAGAACTTGCAATCCCATTCATTGAACAACTGTGACCATATTCTTTGGGCAAACGTGATATGTAGGGATGGAGTTGTGTATTAGCCAATTCAACTGAGAGGTAATTCAATGACTTTGACTAGGAATTTAACTGATAGATTATAGAAGGTATGGGTGTATGTGGAAAACAGTCAGGCTGCAGCAATTAGGTTAAAAACAAGCAGTTTATTACGGGATAACCCAAGGATATGTTTAAATAGACATATTCAAAAAATAAAGTTGGGTAGTAATGGCAAATCCATTGATCAACAAACGAAGAGCGATATAGTGGCAAACGAGTAACTAGCTCCCTTAAGGTTTACATTTACTATACAAATAGTAAGAGTCTTAAGAAATAAGATAGATGAGCTAAAGAATACTTACAAGTGTAGGTTAATAGAGATATTATTGGTATAACAGAGACTGGTTCAAACCTGGAAAGGATGAGAAAATGCTTCTGAATGCAACAATACAGTTTATAAACTATTCACACTGATAGGGTCCAACAGGAAGGGTGGTGGTGTGGCGATGTATGTCAAATGAAAATTTAAAATTGTTGTCTTAGACATGATATAAGATCAGTAACAACGAACACAAATCTGGTTTGGCTACAGTTTCTCGAGGGAGAGACAAATTAATTTTGGGTGTGATTTATAGGCCCCCAAACCTTGATAGGGGGGCAGTAAGCTGTTATGGGAGATATTCATAAGGCATCTAGATATGAAAATGTTGTGATAATGCGAGATTTTAAATTTAGAAAAATTTGATTGGAACAATATGACAGGAAATCTTGAGTCTAGTGACTTTCTTGATACGGTTCAGGATTCCTTTTTAGAACAGGTTGTGTCAGAACCAACTAGAGGAAACAATCTGCTTGACTTGGTTCTTTCCACAAAGATTCACTAATTAATAATCTTGAGGTTAATGATGAGCTTGGGTAAAGTGATCACAAATCACTTAGTTTCAATATATCATGGAATTACCCAGATAACTGCAATCCAAATCTCTGTCCCAGATTTTCACTTGGCCGACTTCATGGGACTGAAAAATTCTGGGGGGCTAAATTGGGGATGTTTCCCGATTATGGTCAGGTAGGTGATTTGGTTGCCAATATGACGTTTTCCAGGCATAGTTCTAGCTGCCCAGACAACTTTTGTTCCGAGTAGGGAAATTAGATCTAACAAAAATGATCCCAAATGGAAAGAACAATAGATTAAAACATTCATTGGTCAAAAGAGAGGCATATATAAGGCGTATCAAAAGAGGGGATGGGGAGTTATGCAATTTAATATATTTAATTAAAGAGAGAAGTAAAGAAAGGAAAAAAGAAAAACAAAAAGGGGGTTATGAGGTAAGGTCGCAAGGGATTCAAATACTACCCAAAAGGGGTTTTTTCAGGTATACAGAAGTAAGATTTGGGACAAGATTGGCCCACTTAAGAGTAACTCTGGTCAGATCACTGACAGTGATAAGGGGTATGTGTGAAATTCTCTACCTTTTTCCTCTCGTTTTCCCCCAGGGAAAATACTAGCGTTTTCCTGAAATAATCTAGTAAACAGGTTGATAATAAAACTTGTTTGATTGCCGTAATTGTGACATGGTCCTCAGACAAAGAGAAACAAAACCCTTTACAAATCCCCAGGCCCGATGAGCTGTTTCCGGGTTTTTTAAAAGGAATGCAAAGGGGAATTTAGCATCCCTTTTGGCTAATCTTTTTAACAATACTAAAAAATGGCAAGGCCTAATAAGGGAAAATGGAAAAATGAAAATCCTATTTTAACGGTGACGGTCTTGGTTTCGAACTGTAGACCATAAGCCTTACTTCTTAGTGGGAAAATTTTTGGGAAATCAAAATTGCCAAAGCTTCATAGCCATTTGACGGGCACGATTGACTACTGAACCTAAACAGGTTTTAAAAAAGGGGCTTCCTGTCTTACAAATTTTTTACTAACTTTTTTCACTAAGGTGTTTGAGGAGGTAGATCATGGTAATGAATATGATATTATGTATATGCACTTTAGTAAGGCTTTCGATAGAGTTCCATACCAGAGGCTATTGAGGAAACTTAAGGTACACGGAATAGGAGGAGAAATTTTTTCCTGGGTAGAGGCATGGCTGACAAATAGACAGCAGAGAGTTTGCATAAATGGGGAGAAATCAGAATGGGGCACGTCACAAGCGGTGTTCCTCAGGGTTCAGTGTTGGGCCCGTTGTTGTTCACAATTTACATAAATGACATAGATGAGGGAATAAATAGCGGCATAAGCAAATTTGCTGACGACACCAAAATAGGCCGTCCAATTCATTCTAATGAGGACACTAGAGCACTCCAGGATGATTTGAATAGACTGATGCAATGGTCGGAGAAGTGGCAGATGCAGTTTAATATTGACAAATGCAAAGTTCTAAATGTTGGACAGTTAATTAACCATGCCAAATATAAACTAAATAATATAGATCTTAATACTACTGATTGCGAAAAGGATTTAGGAATTCTGGTTAGCAGTAATCTAAAACCAAGACAACAGTGCATTAGTGTTCGCAATAAAGCTAACAGAATTCTTGGCTTCATATCTAGAAGTATAAATAATAGAAGTCATCAGGTTGTTCTTCAACTCTATATATCCTTGGTTAGGCCTCATTTAGACTATGCTGCTCAGTTCTGGTCACCGTATTACAGAATGGATATAAATGCTCTGGAAAACGTACAGAGGAGGATGACAAAGATGATCCCATATATCAGAAATCTTCCCTATGAGAATAGACTGAGGGCCCTGAATCTGCACTCTCTCGAAAGGCGTAGAATTAGGGGGGATATGATCGAGGTGTATAAATGGAAAACAGGAATAAATAAAGGGGATGTAAATAGCGTGCTGAAAATTTCCAGCCGAGACAGGACTCGCAGCAACTGTTTCAAGTTGGAAAAATTCAGATTCAGAAAGGATATAGGAAAGCACTGGTTTGGTAATAGAGTTGTGGATGAGCGGAACAAACTCCCGAGTACAGTTATTCAGGCTAAACGTGTAGTTTTAAAAATAGGTTAGATAAATACATGAGTAGGTGTGGGTGGGTGTGAGTTGGACCTGACTAGCTTGTGCTGCTGGGTCTGGTGCAGTGCTCCATCCTTGAGTGGAGGTGACCAGACTGGGTGGGTCATTGGGCTCTTCCGGGGGGGGGGTCATTGGTCTATTCCGGGGAGGGACATGGACCTGCTCCGCATGGGTCAGTAGGCCTGTTGCAGTGTTCATTCTTTCTTATATTCTTATGTTGTTGCCTCACTGTCAGGTATTCTCTGATCCATTGAAGTACTCTTCCCGTTATACGCGCCTAATCCTCTAGTTTCTGTATGTGTGTGTGTGTGTGTGTGTGTGTGTGTGTGTGTGTGTGTGTGTGTGTGTGTGTGTGTGTGTGTGTGCGTGTGTTGTGTGTGTGTGCGTGCGTGTGCGGGGGTTGAGTTTCAGATCCTGGACTTGTCTCTTAATTAACGTTCACTGGAGTCTTGTTGCTAATCATACCTATTCTTGTATCTGAGTGCAGAGAGTTCCTCCACCACTCTCACTGTCTGGCTCAGTTCACCTACGTACCACTCTAAGACTGAGAAGATATTTTCTGACTTACATATTGCTAGTGCAACAATTGGGAATTTTCAATATGGAAAAGTTTCATCAAGCAGCTGTGTCAGTGCAATACATTGAAAAAATAGTAAAATATGAAAAGGGAATTTCGAGGTAAATAATTTCGTCAGCCTCGAGATAAGAGAACGTCACGTGCACACTGAAAGGTCTCATATCTGGATACAGATGTTGAGAAGCAGTTGACGTCGGAGTCAATGATCTGTAGAGTCCATTAGTGGAAGAAGATCATGCTAAAAAATAGGACAGGAGCTGGAGACAAAGAAAAATTCATTCTTCCAGGATTTTAAGATATTCCTATGTCAGATAGGTATTATTATTTAAATTATTTAAAAACCGACAAGTAGGTAACTGAAACACTTGTGCAACACTTTGTTGCTCTCCTAAGAGAACGTTTCACCTGCAAGTTACTGTATCAGTCTATTGCAGAGAAAACGTTGGAAGATGTGAAAAGAGAGTTTGAGGTAATCAGTCCCTCAGCTTAGGGATGAAGAGTTCAGCCCATCATCCTAGATAAAAGTAGAGTAAATGCTGACGGTAACGACTTATATTGTGGAAACAAATGAGGCGAGACAGTGTAGGCGGCACGTCACAGGTGGACAGAAGCCATTAGCAGAAGTCATGCCAGTACGTTAGGCAAATATCTCTGTACCAAGATTCAAAGACTCTTTGTTAGGTAGATATTATTAAGTGGTTGTGACAAGGGGAAGTAGAAGAATGAAACACTGGTTGCGCCAACCAGAGGATTTATCACTTCTGTACAGGGAAAAATGATTGAGAACGTGAAGAAGGAATCTGAGGTAACCAGTCACTTAGCCTTGAGATGAGATAATCAGTCCATCAGTCTTGATAAAAGAACAGTATATCCACCAGGAAGGAGCTAGACAGACGATTCCTCTGCTAGCTTCCGCATTGGACAGACGTACCTGCTCCCGGTTGGCTGTATGCTTTGCTTGCTCCTGATTGGCTGCATGCTTTGCTTGCTCCTGATTGGCTGCCTTGCGATCCACTTGCTGGAAGAAGCTTTTGGTGTGTTTGTTGAGGAAATATAGCATTGATTTTCTTGTTTCAAGAAGACATTGCCTGATTGGTTGATTTCTGGAGACTCTTCATCTTGGCTCCAGGATTCTATGCGTCGCTGGCTGCCTGCCCCAGGGCAGACCGTTGGCCTCTGCACTCTTGCAGCTGGGTGAAGTCTTCCCACCTCAACCTGTTGGATGTAACCTGCTGATATATTGTTCAAGAGCATCACCACCACACCTCTGCACTCTGTGTATGTGTAATCCTTGCTTACCGACATCCTCTTCCCCATGTTCGATTGTGAAGGCATCTCGGAGAATTAGACAGCTTTTTTTTAAACCAATATATTTTTTTTGTGTGACACGGGTTTAGCTCTCTGTTGTGCCGTAATCTCCTCAGAGGCCAGTCAAGCCCTCTTCATTGAGGTGGTTAAAGATCCCCACACAGTGGATCGGCTTGACTACATCGCTCTGGAGACACCAGCACCTTTCTCTCCTCTAAAATTTTCTTCTTTTTTCTGGATCGGCTGGACCTGCTCCTGCGTCGGTGGGAGTATTCGTCTAGTCCGGTGCCCGTGGCTGCATTCCTTGTAATTAACGCACGGGAAGCCTCATCTTGGCAGGTACACTTACAACACAAACATGACCTGTCAGAATTACGCACTTGATGCCCCTTAGACGCCACTCACGATTCAAGCAGCATATCCACCTGTGCTGTTGTCATCATGGCAACTGCACAGAGACCCAGTTTTCCGACAATGGCCTTGATGTTAAAGTACTCTAAAGCTGACAAGGATACGATTGATTATGCCTCTACCTTTTTCAACATTACCCAGGCTCGAATGATAAACATCTTCAAGACTCATACCGGATGTAAGGTTAATCTTGATCCTGTCAACTATGACCTATGTACAAGTAAGGAAGTCCGAGAAAAGCTCTTTCAGGCAGGTTTTGCTATCGATTGGGCTCCTGATCATAAGGCCAGGAGTACAGTCGTGGCAAAATTTGTTGACTCATCCCTGCTAAACGAATACAACCAGAACAAAGACGCCTTGATGACAGACATTTCATCTCAAAACCAAGTCACAGTTGAGGAACTTTTCCATCCTGAACGTTCTAATATCCTTAAGATCAGATGTTCCACTCCAGATGAGACTGATAAAATTGTTCAAACATGGTGTCCGAGCTAACTACTTTCTTATTCCACCTACTTCATTGTTTCTACCTATGTTGCTATTCATCAGTGCTACAAATGCCTTGAGTTTGGACATTTAAAGAACACTTTTAACAAGCAACAGCTGTGTTCTAAGTGTTCTTCTCTAGGCCACACATGGCAAAAATGTACCAACCCTCCAAAATGTTTGCACTGCTCTCAGGCACATTCTGCTACTTCTTTCAACTGCCCTACTCGTAAGGAATATGTTTCTTCCTTACGAAAAGACCAACCTCTGAACCTTCCAAACCCAGTCTTGACTCCATGCTCACAAACACAGACAACATCCTCATCCACTTACCAACCAAACTCTTCTGTTCCTCCTGCTACCACTTCTACAACTTATCCTTCCTATGCTGCTGCTGCACAAACAAACCTTCCCTCGGCCTCTTCATCCTCAAAACAATCTAATATCCTTGAGACCATTGTGCTCACTGCTGTATACTGTCATAAAGCATTTAAAAGTGCCAACTATCCAACTATGCTGAATGATCTTTTGAAAGCCAACAATTTTGACCCAATCATTTTCCCTCCTGATTTCTTTCTTCCCAAGGATGAACCTTTTCCCAACTGCTCTCTCTCCACTCCAGAATCTCCTCTTCATGCTTCTACTCAGGCAGACCCTTCTCCCTCCTCCCATATGCCAAAATCCTTTCCTTCTAATCCTTCCAACAGCTCTGGCTCCAACACCAAAAGATCTCAACCTCGTTCTTCCTCTACTCGTCCTTCTCGTTCTCCTACTCTCAAGTCTCGACCTCCTACTATGGAACAAAAGTATACTGACTCTCCCACATTCAACAAATGTCTGAATAAAGTTCAGCACTTAATGAATCAACCCTCGCCCTCGCCCTCTCCCTCTTGCTCCAACTCATCCAATCATCTTACCACTACATCTAGTCCCACCTCCCACTCCAGGCCCCCCCTCACCTTCCCCTTCCCGTTCTCAATCCAGAAACCGTAAAATACAACCGATCAAATATAAATCAGGTGATGGTACACACATGATGGGTTAGCACGATAAAAATAGGAAAGACTTACAATTCCGACCTTCAAGTAACCCCAACCATGGCCCTTAAGGTTATTCAATTTAACATAAGAGCTTATAACGCAAACAAATACATTCTTGCTGACCTCGTTGAATCAGAACAACCAGACGTGTTGTTATTAAACAGATTAGATTTTAGATTTTGCCACCGAAGTGGCTAGTTTATTGTGCACCCCATATCCATCCTGTGGACGGTAGCGCGAGAGCATATGGATACACAAAAGGCCTAGGAACTAGGCCCCAAAGGGTTAACAGGAATACATATGGATTTATATCTACATATCTATAGTTCACTTATCTGTCACAAGCAAATTTAGGAAATTTGCTTAGTATATCTGGTATTTTATTTTCATTAATAAGATATCTTGACATGTCACATAGGTTATTATACTGTCTGTCTCTGTATTCCTCAATAAGTGGACAATTAAGCACATAGTGTTCAAGAGAGTGACCATATGCCTGATCACATAATTTACATTTAGTTTGATCATCATCTGTGTGTCTCCCAAACTGCCAGAAGTACTTGTAACCAAGCCTAAGCCTGGCACTACAACATCAGTCAGTCTGTTCACATTGCAAGTTGCTCCATAAACATACTTATCTACGTTCATGTTATCATAGTGGGTTATAGATCTACTCAGGCTTCTAACTGATTTCCTATAACAATCATTTTCATTATTTACTTCTCTCCTAATATTATCCCTAATGCTAGACACAGTTATACCAAAGTTATATTCTACATTCTCCTTCTCGATACTCTTCTTGGCTAACATATCAACTTTATCATGAAGGAATAATCCAATGTGTGATGGGATCCATAGCAATTGTACATTAATTCCTTTGTCCCTAATTTTTGAGTATCTATACCTGGCTTCCCCAATGAGCATGTTGTTGGAGTCATTATATGAGCCAAGAGCCTTCAATGATGACATAGAATCAGTAATGATGATAGAGTCAAGCTCAGTGTCATAGGTTAGCTTTAGCGCCATTAGGATTGCAAACAATTCAGTTTGCAGTGCAGACGCCCAGTTGTTAATTCTTATGCCTAACTCAACAAATTTATTATCGTTCTTAACTAGGGAGGTGGCAACAAGAGCAGATGCAGCCCTGCCAGAAGACTCCTGTTTAGATCCATCAGTGTATATAACTTGTGATAACTTGTTACTACCAGCTAGGTGAGAAATTTCTTCTTGAGCATTTGCTCTAACAAGAGATTTAAGGAAGGGGTTACTAGCAATGAGCTTCTTGGGAGGGACTTGTAGGTATGTGATATTAAATGAACACATCTTCCATGGAGGGGTGAAATGCTCTTGTTGCCTACAGTGATACAGTTCATGCAGGTTATAAAACTTAATGCAATTGCACGTTTTCACAATCCATTTAGATCTGTGTGTATTTACCTCTAGACACTTGGTAAGATTCACTGTGACAGTGTCTGGTTCGTTTCTCAACATTCTAATACCGAGTACAGTGTTAATTTCAACAATCCTATCACTGATACTAGAAATACCAGCTCCTTCCTCATGTTAAGAACTTTTGTAGATCTGGGACAGCCAAGAATAATCCTGAGAGTTTCATTTTGCATTAACTCCAAGGGTCGGAGAGAACTTTCTCTAGCTAATATCAAATGGGAGCAGCATAATCAATTAAGGACCTAACATAGGGTATGTACATCATTCTCACGATTCTCACATTTGCACCATAGTTGGGATTGTAGCCAGCAACAGCTTTGAGAGCATTTAGCCTAGCTTTACATTTCTTGTTTAGTTGTGGTATAGTGGATTTGTTAAAGGGTACATCTACACCAAGATATCTGTAAGTTTTAACGTAGCTAATGATTTCACCCTGCAAATAGATGGGTGGGGGATGTCGTTTGCTTGTTAATATCTTAGTTTTAGAGGAAGATATTATGAGGCCTAGTCGATTACAAATTGCTTGAACTTCATTAAGAATGGTATTCATCTTCTTATGCCCTGTTGTATGGATCATGATATCATCAGCATAGCTTATAGCTATATGTTTAGGTGAGGCAGGTAGAGCATTTAGGAGAGCATTAATCAGAATATTAAATAGCATGGGACTAAGAACTCCTCCCTGCGGTGTACCTAAAGACATTTCTTTAGAATCACTTCTGAAGCCTTGGTAAAGGACAGAGGATACTCTATTTGACAGGTATCCTATTATCCAGCAGAGTAAGCTACCACCAATATTCATTTTGGCTAGTTCATGTAGTATAACGGTTCTGTTCGCAATATCAAATGCAGATTTTAGATCAAGAAAAGTGGTAAACAGCACATGTGTACGTGATGATCAACGTGTCAGACACTTAGGATATACAGCCCGTCAATCTCCTGCTGAAAACTGGAATGGCGTAGCTATTCTTGTTAAAAGTACAATTAAACATGAGTTCTTATCCCTTTCATTTACATATTCTCACAGCATGGCTGTGAAAATTTACACGATACACGGACCCATCATCCTGTACACGACATGTACCAGACCCCACCAAAACATTAACATTCATGATTTAACCATTCTTTTCAATCATACACATCTCCCTGTATACCTACTTGCCGACCTCAATGCCAAACACACAGACTTCCATGACAACTCCACAAATTTGCGTGGAAGGCAACTTCATACACTTGTCGCCTGGTGGCTAAAGCTCCCGCTTCACACACGGAGGGCCCGGGTTCGATTCCCGGCGGGTGGAAACATTTCGACACGTTTCCTTACACTATTGTCCTGTTCACCTAGCAGCAAATAGGTACCTGGGTGTTAGTCAACTGGTGTGGGTCGCATCCTGGGGGACAAGATTGAGGACCCCAATGGAAATAAGTTAGACAGTCCTCGATGACGCACTGACTTTCTTGGGTTATCCTGGGTGGCTAACCCTCCGGGGTTAAAAATCCGAACGAAATCATATCTTATCTTATCTTACACCTCGGACCTTACTTCCCAACAGTCTATACACACAATGGCCAAGGCACCCCTGATAAAATTTTTAGAAACAGAGCTAGTAACCGCTCTCTGGATCTGACCACATTCCTATCATTTTCCATATTTCCTCAAATCCTATACTCATTCCAGTTCGCCCCTCTCCAGCTTATTCTCAGGCGGACTGGGATCTGTTCAAACAACGCCTAAACACTCTTGATCTCACACACAACTATAACAATAGACCAGTATCAGACATAGACACACAAATTCAACGCATTCAACAATCAATTACCCAAACTGCTACAGAGGTTGTCCCAATGACACACCACACAGTACGTTACTCTTTTCGCCCATCAGAAAGAACAAAAAGATTACTCACATGTTACAGACACCGTTTCCTAGCAAACCAAAATAGACTAAATATCATCCGATGGGACCTCACTATTTTACGTACACATATCATCCATAGCCTAGACGATGACCACGCCCGACATTGGCAATCAGTTATAAACACAACAGATGTACAGCGTACAAGAGATCCCAAAGCATTCTGGTCATCCATTCGGAAACTTACAGGCACCCCTCGATCCACAACCTTTAGACACATAGACAGCAACAACAGACAGATCTCTGACCCTGCTGAAGCGGTACATATTTTCAAAGACATATGGGAAAACATCTTCCACCCACATCCACCAGACCAAGCTGTCATAGCACATACATTAGACATAGAGAGATGGGTATCCAACCATGAAGATTTAACCAATCCTGATCCAATCATAAACCTAAACACCCTATCTTCCACGCATCCTCTAAACTCTCCTTTTACTGTAAATGATGTTCACTCCTTACTAACACACCTTCCTAAAAAAGCTCCAGGTGCTTCAGGTCTGTCACATTCAGTCCTTCGTCACCTTCTACTTTCTGTTGCTTCTGCTATCACTGACCTCTTTAATGCCTCTCTTGCATCTGGCTATTTCCCCCCATTCTTTAAATCTGCAACTGCATGTCTCATACCAAAACCTGGAAAAGACTTGACTGACCCCAAGAACTATAGACCTATTAGCCTCCTTGAAATTTTGGGTAAGACCTTTGAACGACTTGTAAATATGCGACTCAGGACTCACCTAGAGACAAATAACTTGCTTACTGAAAGACAATTCGGTTTCCGACAACAACGATCTACCCAAGACGTTTTGAATATAATCCTGAACTATGTACGTATCAATAAAGCCCAGAACTGTACCTCCGCCCTTGTCGCCAAAGACGTAGAGAAAGCTTTGACACTGTTTGGCATGAAGGATTAAAATACAAACTTTGCACATCCTTTGAATTAACTATAAATATGATGAAATTATTATGTAACTTTTTAGATGGCCGAACGATGCGTATACGGTTCAGAGATCATTATTCGGACTATTTCACATTAAAAGCGGGTGTACCCCAAGGCTCTGTCCTGTCTCCCACCCTATATATACTCTACACGAATGATTTACCTGAACCTCTTTACCCAAACACACTTACCCTTTCTTACGCAGACGACATCACTCAACTCACAACACATGAAAACTTTCGTTTCCTTGCACGCAGAACACAAAGAGGTCGACAGGATTACCGCCTGGGAATTATTATGGCGCATCAAAACCAACCCAAATAAGTCAAAAATCACTTACTTCCATAGAATGCGTGATGTCCCCACTCCTGTCGAACTCAAAACAAGCACCTCCCGTACCCCCATCCCACGCTCCTTCTCGACAGTTGTCCTTGGTGTTACCCTCGACCACACACTGAACCTAAAATCTCACATTACTGCAAAGACCACACAGGCGGGAACTGCACTCTCAAGGTTATATAAGCTGCGAGGAGCCAGTCCCAAGACAAAACTACATCTTTACAAAGCACTCATTCGTCCTCTACTCTCTTACTTTCCACTCGCTCTGACGTTAATCGCCAAGACAAACGCACTAAAATTTCAACGTATCCAGAATCGTGCATTACGTTGGGTGTTGGGAGTGAGGTGGGACGAATTTGCCACCAGTGAATCTCTCCACCTCACGACAAACACACCAGCTTTGAACGTATACTGGAAGACACTTAGTGACAAACAACTTGACAGACTTGAAGCATATCATGACTACTGGACTACATACTTAGCAGATACTCTCAGACGTCCTTGATGTAAATCTTTTTCAATCGTTGTATGATCCGGCACCTCCACCACAATACAAATAAATTATCTGACTTTTGCTTAAAAATTCAAATAACTTAAAAGTGCCATTGCCGTAGAGCTGTGTCTTTGTGCGTTTTTCGGGCTGAAGTGCTTGCGATGTCCGTTTGCGTCGCCTTTGCAGTAACGTGTCCCTGAACCGTATCCAGTCGTTGCAAGTTGATATGCTTCCAGTAAGTTGCAGTCAGCACCCGCAGAGTCCCTGTTGTCTTTTATGTCGTCTTCGTTATTGTTTATCCAGGCTTAGCAGTTGGGTCTAGTCCTGACTCTTCTCTCTTCGACTCAAGACATTCCTCTCACCGTCTATTCTTCGCACTGTCCCCACTTGCCCCTCGCCCCTCGTGGGTCCTTACCCGTGAGTCCTTGATCGTTGATGGAAGGAGCTAATGTACTGAAGCCAGCTGAGGCGAAGCAGTTGGAAATGTCGTTACGGGTTGATAGTCAACTAGTGAAAGTAAGTTATGCTAATAGGTAACATATGCACGGGAGTTGTTAAAAGAATTCTCTCTATCCACTTTCCAAGATGCTCCATATTAGGCAGGAATTATTATAAAAAAATGTTTGGCTTTATTCAAATTGCTTGGTTTTATTGAAACAAATAAAGCCACGGGTTAGCGAATCGTTTCCACAGTAAAGATACCCATGAGAAAGACGCTAATATCCGAACTACTTTAGTCTTTAAAAAAAAATGCAGCATTTACTCGGGAAAGTTGTTATATAAACCATACCACTGGCGGGGATAGAACCCGCGATCAGAGTCTCAAAACTCTCTGATCGCGGGTTCTATCCCCACCCGTGGTATGGTTTGTTTGCATTCGTGTCATTACGATTTCGTGAGTCAAGTTCTTATATATTAGATACAGCATCTGGAGGCGGCATCACAGGTGGGCAGAGTTCACTAGTGGCAGTAGGTCATGTCAGAAGACTGGGCAAGTGTTCCAGTTGTAGTTGGTTCTGATATCTGTTGACTCAATTCAAACATTTCTCAAAATCTTATGAGTTACCTGGTATGTGCCTGTTAGGCTACAGTCCTTCCCATTATTATTTCCAGGCAAACTAATTTATATTTTACATGTGTTCGATGTCAGACATGTATATAAATTGTTTATAAAATCCTTAAGTAGAAGAAAGAGACAATTGTGCAGCACTTGGTGTCTTTATTGTAGAAATGTTTTGACAACTAATGACTTTATCAATAGAAAATTGAGAAAAAATTGTGGAAGATGTGATGTTGGAGTTTCAGATAATTAGCATGTGAGCATATGCAGGGGAAAGGAACTATATACTGGGGACAGGTAAGGTGAAGTAGCTGGAGGTTACGTCACAGATGGGCAGTTGCCATTAAGGAAAGTGAACCATTCAAGCATTGTAGCTGTAGAATACTATGTACCAATATTTGAAGACGTTGTTGTGTCCGACAGTAACACTTGGGTATTATCAGTAGGGACCGTCCAGTAAATGCCAGAATTTTTTCCTCCAATTTTTTGCTTTTCGCTAACTTTACTTAAGAACTAAGAAAATGAATCTACAACTTATGTTAGCCAGATGTATTTCGGTCCTCGTACTGCATAACTCCAGAAATCTGTAAGTCATTTTGTTCAATAAATATGCAAATTAGGATAGATAAAACCCTCAGCTTAACTTACTCTAAGTAACAGCAACTTTGTCGTCAACTTGAAGAGAAATTTTACTTTTATCTCAGAGTGATCAATATACTAAAATGCTCAAGTTATTAAGTTTGAAGTCAGTCACAATTTGAATTACAATGTTACCAGTATTGAAAGGTGAAGGCAGTTTAATAATGAAATTATAAATTATCGCATAAAAACCTGTATCAAAATGCTGACAGATTCATCTATTAAACAAAAAAGGAAATTGGGACCAACACAAGAAAAACTAGATTAATTTCGGTTTCAGTGGGATCTGAGAAAGATATCCCAGTGTTTCATAACCTCGGTCACCTGGACATCAATGAACGCTAGTGCGACATAAATATGACCTTTGAAAATTTGAAGAGAATCAGAAGAGATATTATTGATAACTCATCACAAGCAATCTAAAAGTGACAAAGACAAGTTTGCGACCACTGTCAGCCTCAGAGTTAGTTATCTCTGAGTTACCAGACCCTGCCACGTGGAGGCCAGTGGTTCGTCTTAAGGGTCCTCCCCCCCCTAACACTCTACATCTTGGGGCTTCCCTCAGGTCCATGTGTCCAGGAGTCCACCTGTGTGCTCTCAGGTATTCTCCCTTTCCCACTTTCCCAAGGTACGCCCCCTCTAGTTCTTGCCTTCTCTCTGGTTACCTTCTTCTGGATCATGTTTCCAGGTCTTCATCCGTGGGCCCCCGGATGTCAATCCTTCCACACTCCCCACTTCCATTTTTTTTTTCGTGCTTCCCCTAGTTCCGTGTCTCCAGAAGTTCATCCGTGTCCCCTCAGATGACCTTCCTTCCTCACTTCCCCAGGTTCAGCAATTTTTTTATTATTTTACTATTTTTTTGGTGCCTTCCCCAGGTCAATGGTTCCCCAGTTTCCTGAGGTTAGCGATTTTTTGGCCCCTCCCCAGTGACCTTGCTGGATGGGAACTAGGTCTTGTCTAGCTGGTCTACTGTAGAGACTGTCCAGGTGGGTTTAATTACTGGAGGGGACACACAGAGAACTGCGTCCTGTAATTACACCCACCAAGACAGTCTGGAACTAAGACCAAGCTGCCACCCAACACGGCTACCAAGGTGAGGTTACTGATGAAAAATGTGAGATGTCTATTAATGTTTACACAATTTTCATGATAAATTTGTTTCTTTTCACTCGTGTAGATGAATAAATGAATGTGGGGACGATTTCCTGAGTTATTTACTGAGTTATTTACTGAGTTATTTACTGAGTTATTTACTGAGTTATTTACTGAGTTATTTACTGAGTTATTTACTGAGTTATTTACTGAGTTATTTACTGAGTTATTTACTGAGTTATTTACTGAGTTATTTACTGATTATTTACTGAGTTATTTACTGAGTTATTTACTGAGTTATTTACTGAGTTATTTACTGAGTTAT
Organism: Cherax quadricarinatus; assembly: GCF_026875155.1. Taxonomy (NCBI): domain Eukaryota; kingdom Metazoa; phylum Arthropoda; class Malacostraca; order Decapoda; family Parastacidae; genus Cherax; species Cherax quadricarinatus. Next base: position 26,304,247 of record NC_069457.1, read on the forward strand.
TTACTGAGTTCATATGCTTGTTGTTGTGCAAATTTATTTCTTCCCATCATGAAAACTCTTACTAATAATTACCAATATTTCTTTTTCTCTTGCAATTCTCTCCTTGTATACACTCACTTAGATATTTATGAACCTCTACATATTCGTTCTCCCACATAAACACACACACACACACACACACACACACACACACACACACACACACACACACACACACACACACACACACACACACACATACAGTATCTCACATTCTAAACTGTATGCCACTTATACACGTATACATACACAAAAAGCACATACATATTCAAATATACACATACGCATATCTACACTTTCTCACTGCTGTGAAACTTAAATTATATTGAAGAGGCAATAAATGGAAAAAAAATAAGGAAATTCTTGAAAGTAAATTTTAAGATAATTCTCAATAACCGAGGAAGTTCTTTTTCAGTATTTTCTAGTTATCCATAAAGAGAGAAGTTAAGATGTAAAGAAGTGAGAGTTGAGGACAAAGAATTGAAAACGCTTGAGAATTATCTTACGTAAGGAAAAACGATGTTAAAAGTAATTATTTAACATTAAAAAAGTCTCCCAGTTTTTATTTATCACGTCCTAACTTTTCTGACCTCTTTTATATTATGATAAAACAATCATAACCAAAGATACAAAAAAAAAGAAACTGAATATAATAAAAAGTTCAATTCATAGACAGGATCAAATGAAAAAAACAAAATTATTGGTGAATTCCACAACCTGGCCGGAAGGACTTTCTGTTAATATCACTTATACTGTTGTTTTCTATACTGGTATTTTGTTCTAATGTTGTATTCTTATGTATTGTTTTTTGTTTTATTACGGTCTCAAGTGTTGCTTTACTGGTGTATGTTACATAAGTGTTCCTATGTGTTGTTATACTTACTGTGTTTGTGAGTTACTGTGTTGTTTATATGTATTACTGTTCTGGTTTATTGCTAAACTGTTTTGTCTGTTGCTACTTGGTTTCTGCATGTTGCTTTACGGTTGTTGCATATGATTGTGCTGATATTGTATTTTCCGTAGTGTTTTGTATTTTTTAATTGATGTTCTTGTGGGTTACTGTACGGTTTTGTGTGTTCTTGTGTATTAGTGTATCGTTGATTTATGTTCATTTGTTCTTCGCTGTCATCTCCATATATGTTATAGTTTCCGAGTTGTCCAAACTTCTCTGCTACACATTTTACTTAACTCAAAATTCTTAGAATATTTACTGAACACCTCCCAGAATCACTTACCTTATCTCATGTACACTTACCTTTCCTGTACAGTATTAATACCAACAGTACATTCCACAGCACTCACTAAAAACAATAATTCTCGGAGAATTATACCGACCATTGTGGAAGATCCGATCTTTTATTTTTATTATTATCACACTGGCCGATTCCCACCAAGGCAGGGTGGCCCGAAAAAGAAAAACTTTCACCATCATTCACTCCATCACTGTCTTGCCAAAAGGGTGCTTTACACTACAGTTTTTAAACTGCAACATTAACACCCCTCCTTCAGAGTGCAGGCACTGTACTTCCTATCTCCAGGACTCAAGTCCGGCCTGCCGGTTTCCCTGAACCCCTTCATAAATGTTACTTTGCTCACACTCCAACAGCACGTCAAGTATTAAAAACCATTTGTCTCCATTCACTCCTATCAAACACGCTCATGCATACCTGCTGGAAGTCCAAGCCCCTCGCACACAAAACCTCCTTTACCCCCTCTCTCCAACCTTTCCTAGGCCGACCCCTACCCCGCCTTCCTTCCACTACAGACTGATACACTCTTGAAGTCATTGTTTCGCTCCATTCTCTCTACATGTCCGAACCACCTCAACAACCCTTCCTCAGCCCTCTGGACAACAGTTTTGGTAATCCCGCACCTCCTCCTAACTTCCAAACTACGAATTCTCTGCATTATATTCACACCACACATTGCCCTCAGACATGACATCTCCACTGCCTCCAGCCTTCCCCTCGCTGCAACATTCATCACCCATGCTTCACACCCATATAAGAGCGTTGGTAAAACTATACTCTCATACATTCCCCTCTTTGCCTCCAAGGACAAAGTTCTTTGTCTCCACAGACTCCTAAGTGCACCACTCACTCTTTTTCCCTCATCAATTCTATGATTCACCCCATCCGCTGACACGTCCACTCCCAAATATCTGAATACATTCACCTCCTCCATACTCTCTCCCTCCAATCTGATATTCAATCTTTCATCACCTAATCTTTTTGTTATCCTCATAACCTTACTCTTTCCTGTATTCACCTTTAATTTTCTTCTTTTGCACACCCTACCAAATTCATCCACCAATCTCTGCAACTTCTCTTCAGAATCTCCCAAGAGCACAGTGTCATCAGCAAAGAGCAACTGTGACAACTCCACTTTGTGTGTGATTCTTTATCTTTTAACTCCACGCCTCTTGTCAAGACCCTCGCATTTACTTCTCTTACAAACCCCATCTATAAATATATTAAAACAACCACGGTGACATCACACATCCTTGTCTAAGGCCTACATTTACTGGAAATAATTTCCCTCTTTCCTACATACTCATAACTTGAGCCTCACTATCCTCGTAAAAACTCTTCACTGCTTTCAGTAACCTACCTCCTACACCATACACTTGCAACATCTGCCACATTGCCCCCCTATCCACCCTGTCATACGCCTTTTCCAAATCCATAAATGCCACAAAGACCTCTTTAACCTTATCTAAATACTGTTCACTTATATGTTTCACTGTAAACACCTGGTCCACACACCCCCTACCTTTCCTAAAGCCTCCTTGTTCATCTGCTATCCTATTCTCCGTCTTACTCTTAATTTTTTCAATAATAACTCTACCATACACTTTACCAGTATACTCAGCAGACTTATCCCCCTATAATTTTTGCACTCTCTTTTATCCCCTTTGCCTTTAACAAAGGAACTATGCATGCTCTCTGCCAATCCCTAGGTACCTTACCCTCTTCCATACATTTATTAAATAATTGCACCAACCACTCCAAAACTATATCCCCACCTGCTTTTAACATTTCTATCTTTATCCCATCAATCCCGGCTGCCTTACTCCCTTTCATTTTACCTACTGCCTCACGAACTTCCCCCACACTCACAACTGGCTCTTCCTCACTCCTACAAGATGTTATTCCTCCTTGCCCTATGCACGAAATCACAGCTTCCCTATCTTCATCAACATTTAACAATTCCTCAAATATTCCCTCCATCTTCCCAATACCTCCTAACTCTCCATTTAATAATCTCCTCTCCTATTTTTAACTCACAAATCCATTTGTTCTCTAGGCTTTCTTAACTTGTTATCTCACTCCAAAACTTTTTCTATTTTTCAACAAAATTTGTTGATAACATCTCACCCACTCTCATTTGCTCTCTTTTTACATTGCTTCACCACCCTCTTAACCTCTCTCTTTTCTCCATATACTCTTTCCTCCTTGCATCACTTCTACTTTGTAAAAACTTCTCATATGCTAACTTTTTCTCCCTTACTACTCTCTTTACATCATCATTCCACCAATCGCTCCTCTTCCCTCCCGCACCCACTTTCCTGTAACCACAAACTTCTGCTGAACACTCTAACACTACATTTTTAAACCTACCCCATACCTCTTCGACCCCATTGCCTATGCTCTCATTAGCCCATCTATCCTCCAATAGCTGTTTATATCTTACCCTAACTGCCTCCTCTTTTAGTTTATAAACCTTCACCTCTCTCTTCCCTGATGCTTCTATTCTCCTTGTATCCCATCTACCTTTTACTCTCAGTGTAGCTACAACTAGAAAGTGATCTGATATATCTGTGGCCCCTCTATAAACATGATTTTGGGAATTAATCCTGCAACCTTGCAAGTTACCTGCATTATTCATATGTATCGCTAAGCTGAAGATTTGCAGCACTAGCCACACTAATGAACTTATTATCTTTATGTAATTGTTCATTTAATAATAATGCACTTTTATCTTAACCCTTCATCATAACATTTCTAACCACACTGTCTTTCTCATCACTCCATCAGTCACATTTCTAACATAAACATTGCCTGGTATACTCAACAGATAATTCATTCATACACTGTGCCAGGAAGGACAAGATGGCACATAAACTTGACTTCTTATGATGAAAATCCAGAAATTATCATCCTGTCGTATCTTCTGTGCAATGCTTCAGTAGGTATCCGGTTTATTAGTTATCTTAGTTTTAATATTAAACTAAATGCTACATTCCAGAAGTACTGGAGTCACGGCGGTTACAGTAGCTATGATAATAATGAAGTGACTATGACATTACAAATATCATCAACCATATCAAAAGTACTTATTTCAAAAACGAAGAGAAAAAACTTTTATCACCAATGATCATGAATAGAGCTTTTTTCTCATCGTATTACTGTTTTTATCTCGTCCTTGAATCATCACACTTAATTTTCAATTTTCTCACTCTTTACTGTCTTTATTGGAGGGATATTAACATGTGTTTGTTAGTTCGTGCTCTGAGTAAACAAAGACTCCCACGAGGCCTTACAGCTGGAAATGCACTTAACAAACTCATGGATCAGGGTAACTCTGCTGACACTGATAAGGTCTGCTATTTATATGAACAATTTTTTTATTATGCTGAGAAACTCAACAAGATCCCAGGACTTCTATAATGGATCAAAACTCGTATAAACTTTCTATATTAAGCTGGAACATTGCATCACTTAGAAAAAGACTTCCTGACCTTCATCATAACGTAACCACTGAACCCACTGATGTTGTGTGTCTACAAGAGTGCAGAGTCCCTGAAAAATCCCAACCCCCTAAATTACCATCATTTGTTGCATATAACCTCAAATCTACTAACTCTTGTGTTCTATACATTAAAAAATCGCTTCCCCCCCCCAATCAACTTCTTGCATACAAGAAAACAAAGGGGCTACAATATCACGGTGTTAGGATTTATATAGGGAACTCTGCTCTCAACATATTTAACTTGTATGCTTCTCCTGAAATTTTAAATTTACTTTGGAGCTCCCAACTTGTGCTCATTCTGAACCTTCTCTTATATTGGTGATTACAATGCGAGCCCACAAAAGCATTGGAACTCAGTTTGGTAATCGTAATGACAATCAACTGTTGTCACCTTAAACAGTCATGATAATGGGGCAAATTGTAGGTGACCTTGAAACCCACACATATCTATGGGCGTCCTTGATCTGTGTCTTGGCTTCAAACATTACTTCTGCCAGCTGTGAGTCTTCCATTGTAAACAGATATAGCGTCTGATCTTTCCCTAGATAACCTCACTATATATTGGTAATACACCCTTTCCTGGGGGGATATTCAAGCGGAAACGTTTTAATGTTCCCACTGATCAGCATGGTGACTTTGTTGCACATGTAACTGACTGGTATAATTCCTATGAGTGTTCCTCTGTAGAGACCTTTAACAAGGACCTTGTGAGCAGTATTCAGAACTACTTAGAGCCGCCACTGAAACCTCTTGGTACTCTAAACCCAACAATTTCCATAATAATCATACCTCCTTCAAAAACCATACTTATTACAATGATTCAAACTTCGTACACTGAAACGTACTGCTCGCAGACTAGGCCTAGCCTATAGAAAACATCGTACCCCTGAAATGCTGAGGCTCTTCCAAACTGCCCTTGCTGCTGGCAGAGATCGTATGACAGAACTGCGGCAAACAGAGTGGGAACAATTTGTCAACGGTCTCAATGCTCACACCCCACTTAGCCGGGCATGGAGGGACATAAATAGAATTAAGGGTAACAGAGCTGGGCAGATCGCGCACCCTCATCCCTTACATAGGGCGAATGAGTTAGTCAGTGCTTGGGCTGCTACATCTAGCTATGACAATCTTCCCAGTACCACACAGGCGAAATTAAATGACAAATATGAGGCAATGGAGAGACTTGTTTGCTTTATGCACAGCAAGGAAGATGACTGCAACATTCCTTTCACTAATTATGAACTTGATGCAGCATTAACTAAGGGCAACTCTACGTCGCCTGGTGAGGATGGTATAACTACTTAAAAAAAAGAAAGTGCAGTGCAGTAGTAAGTGTCAGGATTCTCATCTATGTATTTAAAGTAAAAAAAAAAAAAAAAAATGACAACATACTCAGATTGCTGTGTCGAGTACCAGGTAATCCATTACTTGAATTATGTAACATGATCTATGTAACTGGGGAGCTCCCTCAATCTTGGACCAACAGCCTCATCATTCCAATTCCTAAGCCCAATCAACAAAATGCATTTTGCCCAATATCTCTTACTAGCTGCTTGTGTAAAACATTTGAGAGAATGATTCTTAATCGTCTCATGTACAGAATCAAACAATTTTTGTCTCCCCGGTTGCATGGTTTCATGCATGGAAGGAGTGTGCATCATTGTATTACCACCTTTCTCACTCTTCACACTGACAGCTCATACACTACCTTCCTTGACCTTAAATCCGCTTTTGATGTAGCCAACCGACATGTAATCATTAGTGAACTTGCCAGAATGGATGTTGGAGGATGGCTTCTCCGCTGGATTAAAGGTTATCTGTCCCAACAGAAAGTCGTCTGTGTTGTTCCAGGGACATAGAAGTGTAAAATAAAGATTTTGAATTAGGAATCCCACAGGGAGGTGTGCTTAGTCCCACCCTTTTTAACGTTTTTATTAATGCCTTACTTAATGCCATGCCTAGCCAGCCCATCATTATTGGTTAGTTTTTGCTGACGGCATAATTTATTCACCCCCACCGGGGTTCTCCAACACCCAAAACATTCTAATCATGTACTACCTCGTGTCAGGACCTGGGGTTAATAATCTCAGGGGATAAAACAAAGATACTCAATAGGGGTCCTCCTCGGCAGAGGGCACAGTTCGTCAGATCCATTGCATGATGGGTTTTCTTCTAGAATATGTAAGCAGATACAGGTATCTAGGCTTTGAGGTTCCACTAATTGGACCTTTCTGTAACGGACTTTGTCGCCAATACAAAGAAAGGCTGGAGCACTTAGAGTTGTGGCAGGGTTTCACCCCAGGTATGGTGCTAATGTTAAAATTGTGAAAATGATGTATCTTGCTTATATTAGATCATTGGTTGATTATGCTGCGCCACTACTTGCTCTTGTGTCTGACTGGAAGCTTGGAGGGCTGGAAAAACTGCAGAACGAAGCAATGAGCATCATTTTAGGATGCCCTCGTACTGCCAAAATTTTAAATATGCAAAAAGAACTTGATATTCCAAGCATCAGAGATCGTGTTACTGAAAGAAATATCCTAATTCTTTTTCTATATTTTATTTAAAACAGTTCATACAATATACATAGATAGTTACGTATATAAATATGATGTAAATATACATAAAAAGAGGCATTATTAGTGGCTCTGTTCCGGTCCACTAAGTAACGCTATTCATAATGATTCTGATATACACATAACTACATAACTAACACACTACTGCAATATACACAGTGCTTCCATCACTGTTTTCTAAAGCAAAATGACACAAAGCAGCTTTCAATACTAGTGACCCCCCCAAAATTTTACGTTTTTTTTTATCTTCAAAAATTGCGCTAAACCACAATGATGAACATTTACTTTAACAATTTATATACTCCATACATTATCATTTTTAGTTAAAAACATGCAATGCATTAATAAATAAAAGAAGCCTTAGCAGGTCCTCCACAGAAAAATGAATTTACATATTCGCAATACACTTACACGTTTACTGTGAGCTGACATGAAATATCCCTCATCCTGTGTTTTTGATCCTTTTACTAAATACAAGATTGCAAAAAAATATGGTTTTTTACATTCAAAATATATTACAAAAACATAAAAATTTTTAAAAACTTATCAAAAAAATTACTAAAGAATTAATAAAAAAATATTAACGTTTATAAATATTTTTAACATCATGCATTTACTTGGGTTTGTTTCCCAAACGTAATGATTTTAAAATATTTCCCCTTTCCTTTTCCCCAGTGCAAAAAAAAAAAAAAAAAACACTAGTTTCCAAAAAAAACTTAAAACTATTCAAAAACTTTTAAAATACCTAACAACTATTAAAATTTAATGAAAATTATAAATTTAATAACACAACTTTACAAAGGAAAAATGTCAACTAATATCATTTGTACCTGGATTTTTAAAAACACCCCCTTGAAATTCAAAAACCAAAAAATGATATTATTAAACACTTATTGAAAATGTTCAAAAAAATTCAGAGGGTTTTATTTAAAAATTTTCAAAAGCTTTTTCAACTTGCTCTTTCACACACAAAGGGTTGATAAAAAAACCTTTAAAAGGCACCAAATGGGAATTTGAAACCCCCCTCTCGTTTTTCAGAAAACACCACTAAAATTTAAAACCATACAACAATTCTAGTTGTTCAGGGGGGAAATTTTTTAAAAAAAATTTCCAAAGAAATCATTTACCGATGAAAACACCACTAAAAGTGTAATCAGTGCTTAATTCCTTTGAAAATTCAAGAAAATTCAAATTCCATGAAATTTCCCTTTTTTTTCCCCCCCCCCCTTTAGCGAAAACCATCCACCCCAACCTTTAAACAACACTAAACCCCCAACCCCCTCTCACAGTCATACCCATTAATACCGGAAAACAAAAGCCCAAACTACTCCATACACTCCCCTTATTAAACTTTTTTTTAAAGAAAAGGTCCTGCAAAACCCCTTTTCGTTCCTCCCCCCCCCACCCCCCTTTAGGGCCCACGATATATAGAATAATCTGCCACAAAACATGAGGGGCCCTCCTAAACACTAATCCCCCCCGGGCCCCTCTATATCAAAACTCAGGGGCCCTTAATACCACAACACCCCCAAACCCCACCATATCCAACCCCGGGGCGAAACCATAACTGCCCTCCGTTATGCTCCCCAGAAATAAAACCCACAATGATAGGGTTTTTTCCCCCCCCCCCCCCCACACAAAACACAAAAATTGAGACTGAAAAAATTCCCATCTGATACATTTCGAACTTTAGTTGGCAAAACCCCCTTAAAAACCAATACATATTTTCCCCCCACCCTTTTAACTTAAACCCGGGAAAACCTTACTGAAACTCCCCAAAATTCATTTCCAATTAAATAAGGGAAAAACATTCCCCCCTTTCCCAACACCTTTTGACCCCTTTAAACCCCCCCCCAAAAAAAACCCTTTCCCCAAAAAAGAATTCCCCATCCCTCTTTTCCCTTAAATTTAAAATTTCTCACTTTTCCCCCTTTACATTCCTCTAAATTTCCCAAACCGCCCCCCACCACCGCCCCCCAAAAAATTTCCAAACCCCCCTTTTCCATGTCTTACACCCGTCCCCACCAATCCCTCAATTAAAAATTTGCTTTTTTTTCATTGCCCAGTTTTTCCCCCTACCCAAAAGGGAAATTTAAAAAAAATTTTCCCAAGCCTTTTTGTAATAAAAAACCCCGTTTTTCCCCCCCAAACCCAAAAACCCCCTTTTTAAAAAAAATTTTCGGATTTATCGGAAATTGGGAAACCCCCGGGGGTTTTAAATTCCCGCCATTCCCGGGGTCACCCACACCACGTCCCCCCAAATTTTTGGGGGGAAAAAACCCGGGGGAAAGAAAACCCAATGCTCTCTGGGGGAAATCAAACCCCACCCTCACCCCTTAAACCAAGCGAAAACCCCACCCCCCTTTTTAGAATTTGTCCTCTACCCCCCCAGCCCCTGCCCCTCTGTAAAATACTCCAAAAATTTTTATCTGCCCCAACGCCCCTTCCACCCCATACTTTTTTCCCATTTCCCCTCCCCCCCAAATGACTCAACCTCCAGAAAATTTCGATTTTTCACTTTTAACACCATACCTGTTCCCCCTAAATATTTCAACAATTTTTCTTACATTTTTTAACCCCTTCTCCCCCCCCCACAAGCCCGGGTCGGTCATCCACAAAAACCAAATTTAAAAACCCAAGCCCCCCTAAGTTTTAAACCCCCCCCTCCTTACATCCTACATTTTAATAAACCCCAATATAAGGGGGGGGGGTCTGCAGACATGCAAAAAGGATCTGAAAAATTTGGGAAAACCCCTGCCTCACCCCCAAACCCATACTAACCACCCTTTCCCCCCCCTTCCATTTATTTGAAACTCAAATTTCTGCACCCAAAATAAAGCTTCCCCCCAAACTGCAAAAATTTTCCCTCCCCAAAACCCTTTCCCCCAAAAATAAATCCAAAATGTCCTTCTCTACAAAATTTTCATAACCCCCTTTTCCAATCCAAAGAAAGAACACCTCCCCGTCCATCCTACGCTCCTCTAATAACCCTTTTTGCCCCATGCCCACTAAAAAATTTTTCCCCCCGGCACCCCCCATCTGCCCCCCCTTTTAATAACCTTCCCAATTATTTTTACGAAAATCTATTACCTAAAACCGGGAAAACCCAATTTATAACCCCCACACATTAAGGGAAAAAACCCTAAAACCTAGGATGCTATTCTTACCCCCCCCCTTTGGGGAGCCATAACGCTACACCTGCCCCTTTGTGTTAGACTCATCTTCCCTTATCCCCCATCTCATTCACCAACTGCAACCAAAGAATTCCTTTTTGAAAATCCCATTTCCCTAAAATAAAATTCATTTGGGTTTCCAAACTACCCCAGGGGGTTTTTCCCCCGACACTCACCCCTTTTTAAAAGCCGTCCCAAAATTTTCCCTCTTAAACTATGGGCCCCCTTCTATCATCGCTCTATCTGCGGCTCTAGGTTTTCTCTGTATCCCCTTCTTTTAAAATCTTTAAAACTTTCTATCTTCCCTGTTTTTTTCCCCTCATATATATCTCAAACCACTTTTTCACATAAAACCCCTTTATACTTTTCCCTATTTTCTAAACCCCCTGTCCCTCGTATAAACCCCCCCACATCCGTATGTTTCATCCAACTTTATCATAGTCATTGCCCCCTTCGTGGGCTTTAATTTGCCGCAATACACAGGGGGATGGCTTTTCCCCCCCCTAAAACATCTTCCAATCCACCTCCATTCTCTCCCATCAAATCTTTCATTTTGCATTTCCATCAAATTTCGCTTTGGGTGCCCTCAAAAACTCTTGACCGGAAAAACCCCACTAAAACCTTCATAAACAAATGTTTCCCAAATGCCCTTCCTATATCCTTTAAACCACATTTCCATTTTACTTTCCCCCCTTTCCTTTTCCCTATAAAAAATTTTTATTCCTGGTTTTTTGCATAATTTCCTTTCCCCCCAACCAATTATATATCCCCCTCCTTTTTTTCCCCCTTTGGGCCACTCATTTGTCCAACCCACTCAACAAAACCCAACAACCCTCCTCCACTCATCTAAAAAATCTCACATTAAGTTTTCCCAAAAAACCCTGAAACCTTTTGGGAAAACCCCCCCACCCCAACCCCGACCCCCTTTCCCCAAAGATCTGAAAACACTACCTTTATTGTTTTTTTGTATTTTCAAAAATGTAAACCCCGGGGGAAGCTTTAAAAACAAACTAGTCGGCCCCCATATCCTCTCCTCACATAAGTATGCTCCACTTCCCCCCCCTCCCCCCTCACTTTCATCCCCCTTTAAACCGCTCCCCCCCCAAAACATCCCGTAGGACCCCCCCAAAAACACCCTGCCCCCCCCCCGGCCCCCACATCTTTTCTACTTTTCACACTATTCCAATCCCCTCCAAATAATGAATAAACAAGTAAACCCCGCATATGATAAATTAGTGTGTCTCTTACAAAATCCTCTTTAACACGTCTATTACTGTCCGCCGGCATGTATACACTCAAAAAAAACACACGTACCCCACCCCATGTCCCATCCACCCTGCTACTCTCCCATCTCCCCCTTCTTCCCAATGTAACAATTGGAAAGGACTGGTCTCAGCTATTAAAACAGCAGCACCTCCCTTAAGCTTCCCAGTATACCCAGCATAAACTTTATATCCATCTACCAACAAATCCCTTCCATACCTAAAATTATGCTCTTGTAAAAATATTGCTTGTATTCCAAGTCTCTTTAAAAAATCACTTAAGATCTTACGATTTACATCAGCCCTTAGGCCATTAACATTTAATGTTAGGCACTTAAAAATGCTATCGACCGATATCCTTGCGTTTCCTTACGTTTTTGCACAACATTCTTTTCACATTGTCCTTTCTTTGCCTCACCTTTCCTCTGCCCCTCCCCCCCTTGTTACTTTTTTTGGCATATCCACTGATAGTTTCTTACCAGTTCGTTGCGCTGGTGTGAGGACATCATCACTATCAGAAGCCCCTGCCTCTCTCTTACGTGATGATGATGATTCTAGTAAGACCCCAAGAAGGGGTGAGCGGGGAAGACTGGACAGACGAAGAGTAGATCTTGAGAGGAGTGTCCGTAGTCTTAGAGAAAGAGCCAGGGCTTGACCCAGCAGCAGAGCTCAACGTGAAGGAATTTGCAGGAAGGAGCTTGAGAGTCAGGATACACGGGCAAGCTTGATCGGGAGCACGGCTGTGTACATCTCATCAGCGCCAGGTGCTGACTGGCTTGTGATTGGTGGAGACTGGTGAGAGGCGAGAGGCAGGCAGAAGACAGCAGCTAGTGATCACGTGACTTCTTATGTGCGATCATACCACGTAGTGATTGATCCGTTTATAATTCTTCTATATGCTGATTTTGAGAGCATGACAGGTTTTACCCTGCGCATTTTGTCATTGCCTAGGTCTTCTAGTATGGCGTCGGTGGTATGTGGGTCGGTTCCTGGTGCAACAGTGTACTTGATGCGGCCATCTCCTATGCTGTATAAAGCTTGGCCTGCATGCACGGTGAGGAATTCTGGACTGCATGTGTACAGGGTGATAGGTGCTGTATTTTTGAGGTTCAGGTCTTCTCTCGTTGTTTCTAGTGGGTGTGTAGTTTCTTGTGGACGACTCACAGGTGGATGTAATTTAGCTTTTTTTGCAATTGGTGACTGAGATGGAGATTCGAGGTTTAGGTCGGCAGAGGTGGCGGCGGTCTCAGGTAGATCAGGTGAGGCTGCTGATTGGTCGATGGCTGCGGTGGAGTTTGTTGTTGTTGTTGTTGTTGTTGTTGATGTATCTTGCGTTGTATCTTGTGTTGTAGTTATTGGAGTGGTAATGTTTACTGGTGCTTGGGTGAGCTTGATTATGTCAGCAGAAGGTGGAGAGTCTGGGAAGGTGAATGCCGGCATGTTATTTAGTCTGAAGAGTTCGTTGATGGTAGTGTTGAAGGAGCCTGTTGCTGCCATGTTGTGCATGTGAGCATACAGTAAGCAGTACTGTTGTTTTGTTGAGTCACATGCTGGAGTGGAGATACTGGTGGTGGAGAGCTGGGATGATTTCAGGAGTTTGGTGGTGTCGGCCTGCAGTTTTGTGATAGATGCATACGTGGGTGATCTTAATGGAGACTTCTTCTGATCTGCTTCTATGTTCTTTTGATGATATCACGACGGTAGACATTTTGCTGCGAGAGTGGTGGTGGTTATTCTTGCAGTTTAGACACTTGAGAGTAGCGGTGGAAGAGCATGTCCTAGAGTCGTGACCCTCATTACCACAGGTGGAACAGAATTTCTTGTCTTTTGTAGGGCAGTCTTTTGTTGAGTGGAGGTAAGAGAAACAGGTCCAGCATTGAGAGACGTGGTGGTAACGTTCAGCTTCAATGTTGCAGGCGTTGATAAAATAATAGTAGATGGCTAGTCCCTCAGCCATGGCTTGGGAAGCCATTGTGACGTCAGTAAAGGTGATCTTGAGCATTGAAGAGGCCGTGGAATCTTGTTAATGTTTTCCACGGTGGCCCAAGGGTTTCTGGTCTTCGACAGATTGTTTGAGGTCTTCGATGGTCTGAGAATGATCAGCTTGTCCAGGCGCTTCAGAAAGACAGTCCTCTTAGCCCTTAAGGCTGGAGAGGACATGATTCTGTAGCCACGTTCTTGTAGTGTAGTCAGGGCAGTTCCAGTCAGTAGTTTCTCGGCCTCCACATCGTCCTCACAGACGATGATGAAGGATTCTTGGAGGGAAAGGATCGTGTTGACCTTGATGTTCAAGCCCCTGACAGTTACAGCAAGGGCAAGCTTGGTGGAGTCGTTGATCAAACCACTTGTAGGTTTAATCTTGACTATGTTGGAGTAACTCATCTTGAAATCTTGATGTGGGTGATCGGCGAGGTAGAGGTTCCCCTCCCCAACGGGGATCGCAGGGACACTACTTGAGGAGCGGCTGTGACTTGCCAGTAGCAAGGCCAGCAGTGCAATGTGCTCTCTTACGTGATGCCTTTACTGTGTGCATTCCCTCATCTTCACATTCCACATTGTGGACTTCAACCACAACCTCACTAATCCTCTTTGATTGCATATCCCCATCACCCACATTACCCATCTCTTGAATTCCACCCTCACCTATAAGTTTCCCATCCGACACCACGCTTAGTGTCCCGTTCTCATTCTGATTATCCAAGAATTCTTGTATAACAGTGTCTATTGTAGCCGTAACTTGACTACCCAATTCCACTCGTCTCACCTCATCCTCCATACGCATATTCTCAATAACCTGAGAGACCTCCGGTAATGTTGCACATTCTTCCGGATTGTCCTCCACGATTTCACTCCATGTTCTATGATCTTTAAGACGCTCCCCTGTAGACTGGGTCGTCACCTCTCTCTCCTTCCCCACTCCTTTCCCCTCTCCATGTTTCTCAGGTGTCGATCGACGAGGACATATTACTGTCATATGATCAAAAGCTCCACACAGTCTACAGGTTCGTCTCTGCCCCGCATATGTTACATATACCTGAGTTCTGAAGTCACTCAGTGTCACATATGATGGTATAGATTTGCGCAAAGACATTTTGAGGGTAAAGGAGCCCTCACGCAGTCCAGCATACATACCATCAGACCACCTTCCAACTGATGCCTGATGTATAACACCATACTCATTGAATGTTGCTTTTATATCTTCTTCATCCGCTTCAAATGGGACATTCCGTAACTTTACCCAAGTATAATACTTGGATACGTCCCTCAGTCGTACTTCTAATCCAGGATTAACCTTCATACACACGTCTTGGTATTTTTCCACCACCTTGTCATATGTCGCAGCCGTCACAAATTTCACAAAGATCCTTGTAGCTCCGTTTAAGGCAATACCATACAGATCGTCGTTGTTGATGCAGTAGGTATCCCGTAGTATGGCAGGCAGCATAACAGAAGCATGGTTTGATAAACCGTTCCTTTCAACACCTCAATACACACTGTGTTAATTCTCCGCCTGATAGCCTGCGCCATTTTGTGAAAATCACTCGGTGCTACCAACAGGTGCTAGCTCAACCGCCAATGTCCGTCCTCCACCAAGGTTGAGTGATGAATGCAGGAGCAGACGTAGCACAACCTCACGGCCCTAGAGCGATGAGGTCAATGAATATCCTAATTGGGGTTAATATGCTCAGGCAAGCCCATTCAAACCCCTGCACAGAAACCCTCCAAACTTTCCTCAGCATTGGTGAGCACTCCTCCAGATGGATCGAAAAAAACTGGAACTGACTTCCGCATGAATCAGATACATGATCTATGCCAAGTAAGGCAACAGTGGCACTTCTCCGCTCCATGGGACATGACCCCATTCCAAACTACCATTCCTCCATTTCCCCCCAAACTACTTCTTAAATCACAACCAAAACTTCGCCTTGAAGCCAAACATGATGCCTTAAGCTGTATTGATAACTTAGTCACACAGCACACACTCTCGCAAATTATTTACGTTGATAGTTCTGTTCACCAATCCACTGGTGCAGCTGGTAGTGCTGCTGTTGTCGTACACTGGTGCAGCTGGTAGTGCTGCTGTTGTCGTACAGAGTGATGGCTCTCTTAAAGAAATTGGAGCACGCATCAATAACTGGGCCTCTACCCTCAGACAGAACTGTTTGCCATACTCCTTGCACTGAAATGCATCTATGTATCTAAGGTTGACAGGTTAATTGTAACTGACTCTGTCATCCATAAATGCTCTCAATTCATTAAGCATAAATTGTGGCATGCTTGTGTCAGAAGCCAGACACAGGTATGGTAAGATTGTGGACAGTGGAGTCAGAGTGCACATGCTGTGGATTCCATCTCACATTGGTCTTCAGATGCATGATAGAACTGATAAATTGGCTGAGCTGTATGCTTTCAAAGAGGGAGTAGATTACAATCTTGGCTTGTCAGGTAGTAGTTTGAGAACAATAATACGAAAAGAACTTCAACTGAATTTTATTGACGTAAGACTCAGGAAGATTGACACCAGTGAGTCCATCTATCATCATTCTATCATGCAGGAGGAGCCACATGTCTATGGTGCATCCAACAAGATAAGCAGATTCTTGGATGTCACTACCGCCCGGCTCCGGCTGGGTTACAAGTATCTTTGGCAGGTTAAATCACCACCACCAGATGTAGACCAAAAGAAATGTAAACTTTGTCAGATGGACTATTGTCACACCTTGCGTCATTATGTACTGGAGTGCGATAAAATTAATGAATTAGAGACAACTCATCATCGAGGAAATGTTCATCAAGAAAATGGAAAGTATTTTATCCACGCTGGCTGGTTACAGACCATTCTGGCAGTAAATACCCCACCAATGTAGACAAGAAACTGTAAACTTGTCAATGGACATTTCACACTGTCTGTGGTGCGTACATTATGTGGTACTGATGTGTAGAATGTGAATGATTGTGTGATCAAGTGGTACTCACCAGATGAGAATTGCAGGTAGTCTGTATCCAAGCTCCATGTGTGATGTGCGTGACGTGGTGGTGTGTGTGTGTGTGTGTGGTGTGTGTTTGTGTGTACTTGATGTGTTAGTGTGCGGTAGCCTGTGGTGTGCGTGTGTGTGTGTGTGTGTTGTGTGTGTGTGTGTGTGTGTGTGTGTGTGTGTGTGTGTGTGTGTGTTGTGTGTACTCACCTAGATGAGGTTGCAGGGTCGATCAAGTCTGTGTGTGTGTGTGTGTGTGTGTGTGTGTGTGTGTGTGTGTTGGTGTTGTGTGGTCGTGTGTGTGTGTGTGTGCGTGTCGTGTGGTGTGGTTGTGTGTGTGTGTGTGTGTGTGCGTGTGGTGTGAGTGTGTGTGTGTGTGTGTGTGTGATGTGGTGGTGTGATGTGTGTGTGAGTGTGAGTGTGAGTGTGTGTGTGTGTGAGTGTGTGTGTGTGTGTGTGGTGTGATGTGTGAGTGTGAGTGTGTGTGGTGTGTGTGTGTGTGTGTGTTGAGTGTGTGTGTGAGTGGTGTGAATGTGAGTGTGTGTGTGAGTGTGGGTGTGAGTGTGTGTGTGTGTTGAGTGTGTGTGTGAGTGTGTGTGTGTGTGTGAGTGTGAGTGTGAGTGTGTGAGTGTGTGTGTGAGTGTGAGTGTGTGTGTGAGTGTGTGTGTGTGTGAGTGTGAGTGTGAGTGTGTGTGTGAGTGTGTGTGTGTGTGTGTGTGTGTGTGTGTGTGTGTGTGAGTGTGAGTGTGTGTGTGTGTGTGTGTGACTCAACAGACAATATTTGCACCAATAACTCACTACAGTTGTGACCGTGCGTGGAAGTGTGAATTTTTTTTGTTATATTTTTATTAAAACCTTACAAAAGTACAAAGGATACATAATAATAATACAGGAATACAAAAACAGTCTTTTGCGCTACCAGTACCAGGTTATTCCTGGAGGTAACAAGTATTATAACAACATCCTGTTATAGCAAACAATACACGCTAAGACAAACCTCACTAAAGTATAACAGTCATTAAACCATACCCCCGGCCGGGATTGAACCCGCGGTCATAGAGTCTCAAAACTCCAGCCCGTCGCGTTAGCCACTAGACCAGCTAGCCACAATAAGATTCATCCAACTAGGTATATTTCTACACCATAGGAAGGTTAGCACAGGCACCACTGTGACCACAAATGCAAGTTTTTACAGACGAATCTCCAGCTAGCGTGGCCGTGACGAACTCTAGCTCAAGTCAAGTTGCCGCCACGCTATTGTAACCAAAGAAAACACCAAAATAAAACTTTACATGGTTTAACAATATAAAATGAGTACCTGTCATGACCTATTACAACAAACACAACATACAAATGTACAACATCACAAGGTTACTAAAGTTAAAATTGTCACAAATAACTAAAACCATAACCACCTTTAACACACACAATATATGTACTACACATCATGTTGGTAAAGTAAAAAGACCCTAACCAAAGCTACCATAACAACTATAAAACAAGACAAAACCCTAACATACCCGCTATGACAGGGTACAGAGTGTTGGTTAAGTTATGTTACATTATATCCTAACCAATAGGAATTCGGAAGGAACGTATGATTCCTTATGCACAATAACCATAGAGACAGTATTTTAATATTATTAGTATGTTAAACCTTCAAGTACAATAATTCAGGTACAGAAAACAGAACAACATACATGTAACATACAATAATAAAATAACCCAAAACAAGTTTTTATAACAAAAACCTTGGCACATCAATAGAGTTTAAAACCAAACCCTACACATAAATTAAACCTCCCACAGAAGTATGTAAACCGAAAATCTTGTCCACAAGACTTATTTGGTATAACCCCGTAATAAACATGGTATAGACCCAAGACCTATACATACACTTAAAATTTTTCACATAGAACCTCCAGCAGACAATAAAAGTTAAACATAATACAAGATAAGTAATAAGGATAAGGCCGCTGTATTTTGCCGGTCCCAAAAGAACTGACACGTATCTCAGAAAATTTTTTGTTGAAACCAACTTGCCAATCTGATTACTTAAAAACGAGATCCTAAGGGCTCGGTATCCTGGCTATCAAGGAAATTTTTAACACAGTGAACATAACCATCAGGCTTAGAAAATTAACCATGTAAGCTACACTTATATCTCACTATGACAAACATTCTCGTGAAACAGCGTACCATCCATACCTAATTCTCACTACCTTCCTCTTACACACCACATAAGCTCCAGAGGAAAACAACCCCCCCCCCTTTACATCCCCCCATAAGGAGACCACCCCTTTGTCCATCCACAGGGACCCCGACAAAGGGAACCAACAGTGAGGTTCCTATAACCTTCCGGAAAACTTTTTTCCCAGGACGCCCCATAAACCAGCATATCCCTACACTTCGTCTAGCCGCCAACGCTTTTATCCTCGTATCACCCCTTACTCCCCTCATTCCCCATGAGATATCCAGATAATCTACTATGATATACATTATAGCCCTTCCAACATCCCTAGGCACTCCCCTTACATCTAGTAGTAAAGCCCTTAAAAGCGGCAAACGACCCCCCCCAACAGTCTGATAACCCCACCCATCCATGATCTCACCCCCTCCAAGGAGGTACAAAAGAAGACCACATGAAACGCCGTTTCAACATCACCACAAAACTGACAAAAAGCCTCTTCCACAAACCCCATACAACATAACACCTCCTTGGAGGCCAGAATCCCCATGATGAAACGATACACTAATTCTCTTACTCTAGCCGGTATCCGAAGCTTACTAAAATCTTTCCAAATAACCCCCCAATCATACGTTGGATACACGGCTACCCCTTGCATAATTCCCTGACCTTTCACTACCCTCACCAACCTTTTCACTTTGATGTTATCCACCTGTTGCACTGTCAATAAAAATCTCAACATATCTTCACAAAACCTGAATTCCTTCCCACTCCACCATTTACGTGCCTCCTCCATAACTCTTCCTACTTTAGCGCCCCTCACACCCCCTTCCCTCATATACCTCCACTTGATATATACTGCCATTACTCTCAGTCCTAAAGGCAACAAACCTAAACCCCCTCTCCGAACATCCGTCATAACTACCTCCTTACTTAACCATGCCCTCCCAAATCCCCACACAAACTTCAGCACCCTCCTCTGCATTTCCACAATATCTCGTACCTCTAAGGGAAAAACCTCTGCCACCCCCCATACCTTGCTATAGACAAGTGAATTTACCACCACTACCCTCTGATGTAAAGCTAGGTCCCTCGCACTTAAACCTCCTAGTCTACTTAAAACCTTACCCGTGACAGACTCCGAATTTACCCTTCTGCATGCCTGCACCTCCGCCATATACCATATCCCACATACCTTGATTCTGTCAACCACTGTCCATCCTAACCCCATCCCCAAGCCCCCCCCTATCCAATTACCGGCATCTAGTAACCTTGATTTCACCGTATTAACTCGCATTCCAGTATTCATACCAAACATCTGAATCACTCTACCCACCCTCCTTAACTCCTCCTTACCCCATAGCAAAACAGTAGTATCATCCACATACCCAACGATGCCCCCTTTGCACCCCCCTCCATCTCCTATTTGTCCATCACCCTCTCAACAGACTCATAAAAAGGATTCTGCACACACGCAAAGAGCAGCTGCGACATCGGACAGCCATGCTTCAAACCTCTCTCCATCGGTACACTTTCACCCAACCTCCCATTGACCTGTACCCTCACCTCCGCCTCAGCATACAGGGTGTTCACCCACCTCACTACCCCCTCCCGAAACCCCAACCTCTCTAAGCAAACCCCTAAGAAATCTCTCTGTCCACGCAATCATATGCGCTCTCCCAATCTAAACCTAGTATACCCCCTCCCGTACAACTCTCTAGAAAATCCCTAATAAAACCATGTCCATCCCTCATCCTTCTCCCCGGAATTCCCAACTGCCCCCTATGTAACACTAAACCCAACACTTTCCTCATTCTGTTGCCCAAAACCATAGCAAAAACCTTGTAATCCTCACCGGAGACAGGTGAGGGGCAGCAGTCGTAGGTGGTGTCACTTGCCTAACCCTTGGGCACGACCCACTTCCACATTGGACAAATGTGACACCACCTACGACTGCTGCCCCTCACCTGTCTACGGTTTATAAGCTGCTTCTCCGCTCATATGCCGTATTCTATTCAAGATTGATGGACTGACCACATCGACTCAAGGCTGAGGGACTGATTACCCCATTCTCCTCCTGTTCTTCAAGTTTCTCCTTTGTATGGACTGATGAAGCCACTGTGTGGCGAAACGTTTCCTCAATAAAGATACCCAAGAGTTGCACATGTGTCTAATTCAACAACAGATACTTGACCTGTTGTGTTTGTGATTGTGTTTATGTGTGATGCATGTACGTATGAATGTATAAGTATTTGAACGTATATATATATATATATATATATATATATATATATATATATATATATATATATATATATATATATATATATATATATATATATATATATATATATATATATAAAACCCAGCTCACCTTTTCTACTATTATCATATAAGGGATGATCAGGACTGAAATTTGAAAAATCCATATTTCCTAACAAAGGTTCACTTTTTAACTCGGTGTACAAATCTTTACATTTCAAGCTAAAAATATACGAGTCAGTATCGGTATAAAGAAGTCTTACATCATCACCATAATGCTGTTTTAAAACTTTATACCAAAAATGATACAATTTCTTTTTAGCTATCTCAAGAATTTGAAAACCGAGATAAAGTGGTTGTTTAACTTCTAATTTCTCTTTGTTGATTGCCCCTCAAGGAAGGCTCCTTGATGTTGGTGAGGGGCTCTTGATTTAGGGAATTGGATCTGTGCTCCAGTTCCCCGAATTAAGCCTGAATGCCTTCCACATCCCCCCCCCCAGGCGCTGTATAATCTTCCGGGTTTAGCGCTTCCCCCTTGATTATAATAATAATAATCTTTGTTGATTGTACAAATCACTCTTTCTTGATTCAAATGTGTGATATTTTTTTAAGAAAAGATCTTTAGTCGCTCTAACAAATGCTTTCTCATTCTTGATATATCTATAATATTCAGCATATTTTGTGATATTCAACAATGATTTCCCATATATGGCATTATTAGTTAATTTGAAAGCTTTTGACTTAATAGGACATCGTGTGGCTGTTCTCTGTGCAATATTAGTTGTTATGAAAGGTTCTAAAAATTTTGACTGAGTATATTCATATACAACATGAACCTTTTCCACCTCTAACCCAAGTTCCAGTAATAACTGTAACAAATCTAGACTGATCAAATAATTTTTCTGGGGTAGATGACTAGCCACTAATTTCGCATTAGATTTGGGGAACTTTCTACCTTCATTTTTCAATATAGATTCACAATAAGGAGATAACATCTCTTGTGATATATTTATGTGATAATATCAAAGGAAGTTCATCAGTACGTCTAGCTACCTCGGGGGACATGGGCTTGGTATCACATTCTATCCAATATCCCTTTTGACCCTCACACGAAACATTACTTAATCCCACATCGAGGAAAGCAATCTTCTCTTCATTCGATAATTTTCTTATACCATTCTGTGGAAGAGCTTCAACCATTGCACTAGCATACAAAGAATTAAAATCTAGATATAAAATATGGGTGCCCATTCCACTCTCAACATCAAAATTGGGATTAATTAAGGGATTATCTGCTTTAGTATATTGATTAATTACACACGTAAACCCTCCTCTGAGATTCCTTTTAATCAAGTCATATAATTCATGGGAATATATCATATCTAATTTTACATTAGTTTTCAGGAGGAATGCGTCCCAACTGAATGAAGGTAAACTTATATAATTACTAACATCTAGCTTATAAATATCTTTGAGCGTTTTACGCCACTCCATGAAGACATCGGCTAACAATCCAACATCAGTCTTGAGATATAACATTAAGTAATCTCCTAAAGTCTTACATTTGCCCAAGTCAAACACTTTCAAAGCATCATGATCATAATCTTCCTGGCTAATAGCACTATTTCTCAAAGAATTAAAAAAATGTTCTTTACTCGGTAATTTTGTTTCATCGAGTTTCTTTAAACTATCAATATAATCCTAACACAAAACATCTTTCAGAATAGCCTCTGTATATTTCAGTGATTTACCTGCCTTGATATGCTGATCTGCTAACGTGGAAAGAGATCCATTTAATAAAGAGAGAATCTTGAAACCTAACCTTACCTATGTCTACTTTCAAGAATTTGAGTCCTTGTTTCGAATGAAGTTTAATTTCATATTTATCAACCTGCAATTCCTTTAAAATTATTCCTAAATCATACGACATGTTATGACCAAAAAGTAATAATTTCTCATTCTTATCTTTATACTGCAAATTACAACGACCACAATAGGCACCAATATAATTATTGAAATTTAAAGTGTGGTCATGATGTTTATGTCTGTCTTGGGTATTTTTGAAGGTGTTACCACATAATTCACAAGTGATCTGAGAATCATGTCTCATCTTATCCTCCTCTGTCATATGGATTACATGATACTCTTCTACACTTTATCTTAGTCCATTCGCCACTAACATTTAAAATGAAATGATTAACAGCATCCTCCCCTTTATAACTCTTCATACACACTATTTCTCCTTTGCGATCAAATATAATATAACAATAGGCAATAGCTTCATGACGAGACTCAATTTTACCTGCCGGGAGAGTTTTGTCTAATGCACATTCGAAATCAAATACACCGATATATTCGCTGGAATGTGTATAACTAAAATTTTTAAAGTGTACTGTTGTTCCTTGCGGGAGGAATACGAGAATCTGATTGATTTTACATCCATCTTCGTGGATATCTAACTCTTCCTGTGTATTCAACTTCATCAAACAACTATGACAGTGCTTCTTTACACCTTTTTCTGTCATTATCGTTCTAACGGTGACTCAAAGATTTAAAGGGGACCTCATTGATAGGGGGAAACATATGTAGTTTACCCACAGGTACAATGGCCATAGTTAGGTCATGCTTGATATACTCCTTAACTGAAGAGGGTGGAGCTGCCAGCCACAGGGAGACCCAGAAGACCCGCAAATATAAAGACCTTCCCCCTTGCTATAACTTCATCCCAATAGGGTCTGAAACCCTAGGAGCATGGGGCAAGTGTGCTTTAAAGTTTCTCGAAGAGCTGGGTGAAAACCTCGTCATAGAAACCAAGGATCACAGGGCGGCCAGCTTTTTCTTTCAGACTCAGTGTTGCGATCCAGAGGGGAAATGCGTGTAGCATTCTGGGCACGCGGCCCACCGCCGGAGAACTGGACGAAGTATTCGAGATGTAGCTCTGAGTTTTTATCTATGTCGTTTTACTCCCTGTTGTATATTTGTCAATGTATTTTGTCTTTAAATAAAGGATCTATAAAATATAGGGAGTCATAGGAGAAAACAATTTTCAAACAGCTTCAGGGAGAACCTTGAGTTTTCCCTGAAGCAAGTTTATTTTTTTCTCTGAGACTGAGGGTCCCCAGGACAGTTCCAAAGGTGGTACTTCCCTATATTAAATATATATATATATATATATATATATATATATATATATATATATATATATATATATATATATAATAATATATATATTATATATCTACTATATATATATATTATATATATATATATATATATATATATATAGTATTTAAAATATATATAAATATATATAAATATATATTTAAAATATATAATGTGTGTGTGTGTGTTTGTGTGTGTGTTTAAAAATAATGGTCCCCAGTTTCAAAGCAGTATATGAGCAACTAGGTCCATTTAATATGAAACACCTATAATAATGTGTGTGGTGTACTCACCTATTTGTACTCACCTTATTTGTGTTTCAGGGGTCAATTCATAGCTCCTGGCCCGCCACTTCGTGATTGCTACTAGGTCCTCTCTCCCTGCCCCATGAGCTTTATCATACCTCGCCTTAAAACTATGTATGGTTCCCGCCTCCACTACGTCACTTTCTAGGCTATTCCACGGCCTGACTACTCTATGACTGAAGAAATACTTCCTAACATCTCTTTGATTCATCTGAGTCTTCAACTTCCAATTGTGACCTCTTGTGTCTGTGTCCCTTCTCTGGAACATCCCGTCTTGTCCACCTTGTCTATTCCGCGCAGTATTTTATATGTCGTGATCATGTCTCCCCTGACCCTCCTGTCCTTCAGTGTCGTTAGACCGATTTCCCTCAACCTTTCTTCGTAGGACAATCCCCGTAGCTCTGGGACTAATCGTGTGTGTGTGTGGTGTGTGTGTGTGTGTGTGTGTGTGTGTGTGTGTGTGTGGGTGGGTGTGTGCATGCATACGTACACTTATTAATGCATGCATATATCTATAATTTATTAGTCTTCAGACGGCCTTGCAGTGTTCCTGGTGCAAACATTAAGGAAGAGGGAGATGCACTTGAAATCCGTTCATATCTTCCTCAAATCACACAACAAACGAATATATAAAGTCGGTTTTTTTTTTTTTTTTTTTTTTTTTTAGCGGACAGGGAAACTCATGTCTTCATTGCAAATTTTTTTTTTATTTTTTTTAAAGAACACACTACAAGACATAAATAAATAAAAGAATACAATAATGAACCGTTTGCAAATACAATGAACTACCAGTAACCCCATAACATACCCTAAGTGTTAGTCATATGTGTATTAAAGGATATACCGTCACCTAACAATGAAAAGAACAGGATAACACCTTCACAGAAAAAAAAAACATTAACAAAGTCTAAACCTACACTTCATGCCTGTTATATCATAAAACCAAGATCACATCAATGATCTGCCATTAACAAATGATATTATAGACTAACGCCAAGGTTTACTTAAACCCAAATAATATCAGGACCTAACTTGTATTTCAAACCCAGCATCATCATGTCTACAAGTATCATTCTTACATAAGGTACACTGATACATTAGTGATTTATCATATGGGGTAATCATACATTTCATGAAACCTGCTCGCTTGGCATACACTATAATCCTCCAATTAATTAATTACATGTCAAAACCCTATTTCAGTCTTGTTTATACTCCATCAATCTACCATATCCACTTCTACCAAGCATCCAGACATAATTCCTCACCATACCAAGTCCAACTGTCATACCCTCCCAAACGCCAAAGAGACCAGCTACGTCTACCCCTTACGGTATTAAAGCCCATAAATCCCATACATGAAATCTGCAATATCCCTCCAAAAAAGTCAAAAGCCATTTGCTCCCAGCAATATTCTTATTCCGCTGCCGTGTACCATAGAAAATCGCTGTCAACGCCCTGATCCTCTCTCTTACTGGTAAGAGTCTATAACTCATGAAATATATACAAAATCCGTAACTAAATATCCCATTGCGTTCTGCACCAGCAACCCTACCCCCCCCCTACATCTAAACTTAACGCTCTTAAGACACTAATTCCCCCACCCCCCACCATACGTAAAGCCCTGCTAAACCACATCCTCACTGATTCCAATCTCTCACAAAAATACACTGCATGATACGCCGTCTCGATCTCCCCACACGCACAACGCTCCCCCCCCCCTTCGCTAACACTTCCCCGCACTGCAATATATTATGAAGAAATTTGTACATTACCTCCCGTACCCCGGCCCTCAATCGTAACTTCGTCAGACGTCCCCAAATATCATGCCATGCATACATCGGAAATACGCCCTCTTCTCTAGCCACCCCCTCCCTACCTCCCACCAATGCCAATTTTCCAATCTTGATCCTACATGGCTCCCTTGCATAAGTTAATACCTTCAACATGTCTCGCATCTTTAAGATCCCCGCCATTCACCCAACGTACCAAATCCCTTCGAATCCCTGTCAAACCTGTACCTGCCCCCGACCCCCCCCCTCAAATAACTATGTTTTACATACATACCTAACATTCGCGTATGCAGGTTCATTAACCCCAGTCCACCCCGACGAGTCGGCAAATACACAACATCTCTCGCTAACCAGAGATATCGAAATACACGCTTCAATAACCTTTTCTCATCGCACTGGACTAACGGATACATACTTACCACATGCCACAACTTACCAAACAAAAGCACATTCGCCACGATCGCACGCTGATGCAAAGATAAGCTCCCTGCACGCAGTCCCGCCAATCGTCCTAAAACCCTATCCACAGCCTCTCTAGAATTAACCTTCCTCGCTTCCTGAATATTCCTCATATGGACGATCCCACATACCCTAATTTTGTTAACTAAAGACCAACCTTCCTCCTGACCTAAGTCCCCCCGGATATAATCCCCCACACGCATAAGCATGGACTTTTCCTTATTAACCGTCATCCCCGTTGCTCTCCCGAAAAGATCCACCAATTCATCCACTTTTCGTAAATCCTGTGATCCCCTGTATAAAATCGTAGTGTCGCCCACATATCCTACGATTCCTGCGTTTACCCCAACCTCCCCTCGCCTCTCACTCACATTTACACTCCCCCCGTACAGCCCTGAAAAAGGGGTCCTGAATTAATGCAATCAGAATCTGCGACACAGGACACCCCTGTCTCAAACCCCTTTGCATTCCAACTAATTTTCCCAACCTGCCATTTACCTGTACCTTAAACGTAGCTTGCTCGTACAAAGCAATTGCCCAGCTTACTATTTCTTTCCCAAATCCTTTCCACTGCATAATTTTCCACAAAGCCTCACGCTCCACACAATTGTATGCCGCGTGCCAGTCCAGAGCCAATATTCCCCTTGCCTTACCCTTCCCACTTTCCTCAATAAACCTACGTATTATGCCTTGACCCACACACATTGATCTCCCGGGTATCCCATATTGCCCTTCATCCAATACCTTCTCTAACACCCTCTTAATTCTATTACCTAGGATTTTTGCAAAAACTTTAGAATCGCCACACATTGATGATATCGACCTACAGTTATGTATTCAGTTTCCCGACGCCTTTTTCGGAATCATAACCACAACACCTGTTTTTTGTTGTACCCCGAGTCGTCCACTATCTTTCATAGTATTAAATAAAACCACTAAAAATTCACGGAGACATTCCCCGGTGATTTCCCAGCGTTCATACTCTCAACAGCTATTCTAACCTCCTCCTCACTTATAGGTCCGTTCAAATTCATTCGATCCTTATTCTCAAGATCACAACATACCCATTCACCCATGTCTCCTATTACTTCTTTTGAAATTCCCACTTTTTTGTATTGTGCCTCATCCCATGCATCTACATAGCATCCCATGCCCTCAGTGGACGTAATGAGTTGTCCCCTACGATACGTTTCCAATTAGGTACATGGATAGGGCATTCTGCTTGAAGGATAGGAGTAGGAGGCAGAGAGTGTGTTTTCCTGGGGCTGGGATAAAGGATATTGTTTGCCGTCTAGATGACATCATGAGAGGTAATGGGAGCAATCCTATTATCTGTCTCAGTGCTGGAGGCAACGATGTTGGCAGACGTAGGAGTGAGGACCTGATTAGCAGGTATAGGTCAGCAATAGAGATAATTAGAAGGAAGGGTGGGAAACCTGTAATATGTGGCATTTTGCCAAGGAGAGGAGTTGGAAATGAATGGTTGTCCAGAGCAATTGGTGTCAATTGCTGGCTGGACAAATACTGTAAGGAAAATGCAGTAACATTCATTGACAACTGGGACCTCTTCTATGGCAGAAATGACATGTATGCCAGGGATGGGGTTCACTTATCTAGGTGTGGGGTGGGAGCACTGGCCAACGCAGTGGAGGGAGCTGTTAGGTCTTTAAACTAGGAATAGTTATTGGTATGGGTTTTTGCGGGAAAACTGTGAAGTCTCAGGGTAGTAATATGAGTACTAGGAGAACTAGTAATAGGCAAAATAAGGTGGATATTGGAAAGCCAGTGGCACTAATTGACAAGGACAGTAATAGGTTTAGTGGAATAACAGAAAGGAGCAGGAAGGGTAAAGAGAGAGGAGGGTCTTTAGGTATATATTACACAAATAGTCGCAGTGCTAGGAATAAGATGGACGAGTTGAGACTAGTTGCTAGTGCAGGTAACATAGATGTATTTGCCATTACTGAGACGTGTTTAATTCAAAAAAGTCGGGACTTTGCCTGCAGAATGTCACATTCAGGGTTTTAAATTGTTCCAAGTAGATAGAAGTATCGGGAAGGGGGGTGGGTGGCATTGTAGTCCGAGATCGCTTGAACTTGCATAAAAACGGGTATTAAGTCTGAAGTAACACTACAGAGTCTGTTTGGATAGAATTTTCAGAGGGGCATGAAAAAAAATTTTAGGTGTGATATACCGTCCCCCCAATTTAGATTTGGGACCAGGGAGACTACTATGGGAGGAAATTGTTAGGGCCACAAGGCACGATAAATGTAGTAATTCTAGGAGACTTTAACTTTAGTCATATTGATTTGGGAATTTCTTGACTGGGAATTTAGAATCATACGACTTCTTAGTAGTTCAGGATTGTTTTTTGAAGCAGTTTGTGACAGAACCTACAAGGGTAATAACCTGCTTGACTTAGTTCTGGCAAAACAATGAACCCTTGTTAATAATTTAGAAGTTTCAGAGAACCTGGGTGCTAGCGACCACAAATCAATTACATTTAGAATTGAATGGAAGTATGATAGTAGGGATAAATCAGTAACAGTCCAGATTTTTCCTTTGCAGATTACGATGGGGTTAGAGAACACTTATCATCTGTTGACTCGGGGAACGAAGAGCTATCAATATGACAGTTTTCTGAACGAATACATGCTGCTCAAAGAACGTTTATCCCCCTTTTAAAGAAATTAGATCAAATAGAAATGACCCAAAATGGATGAATAATAGGCTGAAATATCTACTAGGGCCCTAAGAAAGGAATTTATAGGCGTATCAAAAGAGGCGAGGGTCATCTTTGAATCAGTAAAATTGACATTAAGAGGGACATTAAAAAGGGGATAAGAAAAGCTAAAAGGGGCTATGAAATTAAAGTTGCTAGATTCTAAAACTAACCCAAAAAGTTTTTTCCAGGTATAAGAACAAAATCAGAGATAAGGGTAGGTCCCCCCAAAAATAACTATGGGGATCTTACTGACAAAGTGAAAGAAATGTGCTCGATTTTAAATAATTATTTTCTCTCGGTTTTTACACAGGAAGACACTAATAATATTCCGGTAATTAATTTTTATAGTGGGCCAGAAAAAAGTAAATTATGTAACATCACAGTCACTAGTGAAATGGTTGTGAAGCAGATAGACCAACTGAAGCAAAATAAGTCACCGGGTCCTGATGAGGTTTTTTCAAGGGTTCTAAAGGAATGCAAAATGGAAGTCTGTGAACCATTAACTAATATTTTTAATTTATCTCTTCAAACAGGTGTAGTGTCTGATATGTGGAAGATGGCTAATGTAATTCCTATTTTTAAAACAGGGGACAAGTCGTTACCTCAAATTACCGCCCAATAAGCCTGACCTCAATTGTATGCAAATTACTAGAGTCAATTATTGCTCAAATTATAAGAAGCCATCTCGATAAGCATAGCTTGATTAATGATACTCAGCATGGATTCACAAGAGGCCGGTCTTGTCTAACTAATTTATTAACTTTCTTCAGTAAAGCTTTTGAGGCTGTTGACCACGATAAAGAATTTGATATTATTTACTTAGATTTTAGTAAGGCATTTGATAGAGTTCCGCACCAAAGACTGTTGAAGAAAGTAGCAGCTCATGGCATTGGGGAAGGGTGCTCTCGTGGATCGAATCATGGCTCACAGACAGGAAGCAGAGAGTGTCCATAAATGGGGTAAATCCGAGTGGGGATCAGTAACAAGTGGCGTTCCACAGGGATCAGTCTTGGGCCCGTTGTTGTTTATAATATATATCAATGATCTTGATGAAGGAATTACTAGTTATATGAGCAAATTCGCCGATGACACGAAGATAGGTAGGATAATTGATTCAAACGTAGATGTTAGGGAACTTCAGGAGGATTAGACAAACTCTACTCTTGGTCAGAAAAGTGGCAGATGCAGTTCAATGTAGATAAATGCAAGGTTCTGAAGCTCGGGAGTGTCCATAACCCTAGCACTTATAAGTTAAATAATTAGAACTAGCCATACAAAAGGACTTGGGGTTTATGGTAAGCAGCAACCTTAAACCAAGACAGCAATGCTAAGCGTAACGTAATAAGGCAAATAGAAAACTGGGATTTATATCAAGAAGTGAAGCAACAGAAGTCCAGAGGTCATACGCAGCTTTATACATCATTAGAAAGGGCCCCTCACCTAGTTATGCAGCTCAATTCTGGTCTCCATATTACAGAATGGACTTAAATTCGTTGAAAACATTCAGCGTAGGATGACTAAATTGATACATAGCATTAGAAATCTTCCTTATGAAGAAAGATTGAAGACTCTTAAGTCACATTCACTTGTTAGGCGAAGAATGAGGGGACCTGATCGAAGTGTATAAGTGGAAGAAGGTATTAAATAAAGGGATATTAACAAGGTCTTGAGGATATCTCTTCAAGGAGAACCCGCAAATGGATTTAAATTGGATAAGTTTAGATTAAAAAGGAAAATGGGAAAAGTATTGGTTTGGAAATAGGGTAGTTGATGAGTGGAACAGTCACCTATTGGGTTTATTGAGGCTAGGACTTTGGGTAGTTTCAAATTTAGGTTGGGTAAGTACATGAGTGGAGGGTTGGTTTTGAGTGGGACTTGCACATCGGAGCTTGTTTCTAGGTGGCTTTAAAAATTTGGGGTTGGTCAAATGTTTGTTAGTGAATGAATTGTAAAGGCCCTCCTAGTATGGGCCAACAGGCCTGCTGCAGTGTTCCTCCTTTCTTATGTTCTTATGTTCTATTTTTGAACACAATACATGCTGCTCAAAGAACTTTTTGTCCCATGTAGGGAAATTGGATCAAATAGAAATGACCCCAAAGTGGACGAATGGTGGGCTGAAATATCTGCTGGGGCATGAGAAGGAATTTGTAGGCGTATCAAAAGAGCGAGGGTCATCTTATGAATCAGTATATTGACATTGGGGGATATTAAGGGGGGGATAAGAGGAGCTAGGGGGGCTAAAGAAATTGAGTTGCTGGATTCTGGAACTAAACCAAAAGGTTTTTTTTCCGGTCTATGGAACAAAAGTCGGAGATAGGATGGGTCCCCTTAAAGATGGCTGTGGGCATCTTGCGACAGAGAGAATGAGATGTCTCAATTTTAAAATAATTGTTTTCCCCTCGGTTTTTACACGGGAAGACACTAATAGTGTTCCGGTAATTAATTTATATAGTGGATCGGAAGAGGATAGATTGTGTAACATCACGGTCACTAGTGGGGTTGGTTGTGAGGCAGATAGACCGACTGGAAGCAAAATAAGTCGCCGGGTCCTGATGAGGTTTTTTCGGGGTTCTGGAGGAATGCAAAATGGGAAATCTGTGAACCATTGACTAGTATTTTTAGTTTTCTCTTCAAACGGGTGGTGGGGGTCTGGTGTGTTGAGGGGTGGCTGGGGTGGTTCCTATTTTTAAAGCGGGGGACGGGTCGTTTTCCGTCAAATTGCCGCCCAGTGGGCCTGACCTCAATTGTAGGCAAGTTGCTGGAGTCGGTTAAGCTGAGATTAAAGGAAGCCATCTCGATGGGCATGGCTTGGTTAATGATACCAGCATATTCACAAGAGGCCGGTCCTTGTCTAACTAATTTGTTGGCTTTCTTCAGTGGGGCTTTTGGGGCTGTTGACCGCGATGGGGAATTTGATATTTTTTGCTTAGATTTTGGTAGGGCATTTGATGGAGTTCCGCACCGGGGACTGTTGAAGAGGGTGGCAGCTCGTGGCATTGGGGGAGGGGTGCTCTCGTGGATCGAGTCGTGGCTCACAGACAGGAAGAGGAGAGTGTCCATAAATGGGGTTGGGTCCGAGTGGGGATCAGTAACAAGTGGCGTTCCACAGGGATCGGTCTTGGGCCCGTTGTTGTTTGTAGTATATATCAATGATCTTGATGAGGGAGTTGCTGGTGATATGGGCAAATTCGCCGATGACACGAAGATGGGTAGGATAATTGATTCAAACGTGGATGTTGGGGAACTTCAGGAGGATTTGGATAAGCTCTGCTCTTGGTCGGAGGAGTGGCCGGTGCGGTTCAGTGTGGATAGGTGCGGGGTTCTGAAGCTCGGGAGTGTCCATAGCCCTGGCACTTGTGAGTTGGATGGTGTAGAGCTTGGCCATGCAGATTGCGAGGGGGACTTGGGGGTTGTGGTGGGCAGCAGCCTTGGACCAGGACAGCAGTGCCTAGGCGTGCATGGTGGGGCAAGTAGATTGCTGGGATATGTGTCGGGAGGTGTGAGCAACAGGGGTCCGGAGGTCATACTGCAGCTTTATACATCGTTGGTGGGGCCTCACCTAGATTGTGCAGCTCAGTTCTGGTCTCCATATTACAGAATGGACATGGATTCGTTGGAAAACATTCAGCGTAGGATGACTGGATTAATGCATGGCATTAGAAATCTTCCTTATGAGGAGAGATTGAAGACTCTTGGCTTACATTCACTTGTTGGACGGGGAATGAGGGGAGACCTGATCGAAGTGTATAAGTGGAAGATAGGTATTAATAAAGGGATATTAACAAGGTCTTGAGGATATCCTCCAAGAGAGAACCGCAGTAATTGATTTAAATTAGATAAGTTTGATTTAGAAAGGACATAGGAAAGTTTTTGGTTTTGGGAAAATAGGGTAGTTGATGATGGAACAGTCTTCCTAGTTGGGTTATTGAGGCTAGGACTTTGGGGTGTTTCAATTTAGGTTAGATAAGTACATGAGTGGGATTGGTTGGATTTGAGTGGGACTTGCACATCAGAGCTTATTTCTTGGGTAGCATTAAAAATTGGGTTGGTCAAATTTTTTGTTAGTGGGATAAATTTGTAAAGGACCTCCCTAATATGGGCCAACAGGCCTGCTTCAGTGTTCCTCCTTTCTTATATTCTTATGTAAAGATACCCAAGAGTTGCACATGTGTCTAATTTATTAATTAGACACATGTGCAAGTTATAGACTTCGATCATGTCTCCCCTCATTCTTCGTCTAACAAGTGAATGTAATTTAAGAGTCTTCAATCTTTCTTCAAAAGGAAGATTTCTAATGCTAGTATTTAAATTTTGTCCCTTCTTGTTACAGATTGTTATGCAAAAAAATGGGGATAGCTGGGGGCTTGAGCCTGGTCTAAGGGCAAAGGTAAAAGTTATACACATCTCAAAGCCCAAACCCGGGCCCCCCAGGGCTTATCCCAGTCAAAAACAGAAAGCGCTAAATGGTATGTGTACTTCAAGGGGTTGGGTACAGAGGGTTAGGAAAAAATCCCAATTAGGAAATATATCTATTTAGTCACCCATAACATAACATAACAGAAAAACTTTAATCCTAAACGCCCAAATGAGGGTACACACAACACTGGCTGGAGGTTCAGCCACCATAACCCACTAGGCTTCGTCAGCGTCAGGCCGTCTTTACACTACAAACCTCATTTCTTATTTCCTCACTCATCCCACAGCACCCTGACCATGTCAGAGCCTGGGTGAACAAACAGGTAAGCCAATGAGAGCCTATGGCTTGAGCTGGAAAAACAAAATGAGTGTACAACTACAACTTATCTTAAATAACACAGCATCTCCGACGCCAGCCTCTACACACCATGCTAACGTCACGTGACTCCCTCAAACCACCTTACTCCGCGTACCCAAACATCCTTGGAAAATAAATCATTAACAGAATTTCTTTATAATTACAGTTAGAGTACTTTACATTACCCCCAATGCACTTATAAATTATAAATTATTCTTTACAACTATAATATTCATACTTTTAAAGGCACATTTCCACTATATGTACATTACGATGTCATGCAGAACCCTGCATAACACCCCCACCCCCAGACCATAGGTCTCACTCTGCTAGCAGGGTCCCTACGGACACCGCTAGGCAAAAAGAAAAAAAAAAGAAAATAAGCCACACATTAAGGTCTGAGGCAACTGGCAAAATGATAACTGGGGAATGACCACTATACAATCACGGTCTTTTGGTACTAACAATATGCCATATTTACAAACCTGAGGTACTAGATTGCAGACATATGAAACTCTTTCGAACATAAAAGTGATCAAGTTCTATGCCCAACGAGTTCACAGTCACACTCTTAGACAGCTGTTTTAGGAAAAGGCACCATTACAACACAGCGCTGGCCAGGCGCTGGCGTTGATGCATTTTTCCTAAATTACATCAAGCAAACTTATAAACAAGCAAGTAAACTTTGTACAAAAGTGCCCCTGAGGAATGCTGTTTTATGAAGTAACACCGAAGTTCAGTATGTTGCAAGGCAGACCAAACTGTGGGTGCCCCCAAAAAAAAACTTTTAACAGTAAGTACATTTTCCGGAAATCAAAGAAAAAAAAAAACATATGTTACATGTTAAACTCTACGGAGAAAACAACATCCCCATTTTCACTCCCATCTCACAGCAATCTTTAGAAAACAAACTGGTTCCCCATGACACACCTCTGCGAGAATTCAGGAGAGCACGGGAGGGGGGAAAATATCAGGCCCTCAAAAACAACGGGTGGATAGGCACATAAATCTTGTTGGTGGGACTGCGGCTATAAAACCCTGGAGTCATCACTGAAGACCCCCAAAAGGTGGACCTCCCAGGCCGTCACCTACATGTCATTCCAAGGACCCTGGAGTCACCCCAGCGGTGATCCAAAAAGGAAAAATTGAAAAAGAGTCCTGGAAAACCAAAACACCTCGGATCAAAAGACATGACCCAAACAGTGGAGGGCATCACCGCCAGCCCCACAATTCACTAAAACGTTAGGTCCCTATACCAACATAAAACTGAGGCGAGGCATTCCAGCCAACACCTAAAAAACGTAGCATACCTTACCTAGGCATGGCCTTGATGTACTACCCCCCCCTAAATACACACACACTAGGGAATCCTGAAACCTCCAGCTCCAGCTCAACCTGCCCTTCTCCTTTGGGTGGTCCAGGGTTCCATCTACTCGTCTACTGCAAATCACTGCAAAATAAGAATAGATAAGTGATCTATACACTACATCGTGCACTTTAAACACAAGACAAGGTATTAGCAACCAACATTCTCCCCCTCGCTTCACATAATGAATCACAAGATTAAGAAGTTGGAGAAACAAGCCCCACCTTGTAAGTCTCTGATTGTGGTGCCTCATTAAGTGAAGGAACCGTAAAGGAATATGGTCACTATACACAGTTATAGGGTGAACTGATGATGATATATGCACCTCAAAATGTTACAACTGTCAACACTAAAGCAAGAGCCTCCTTTCTATGGAGGTATAACTTCTTTGGTGCCTGCTACTTTTTGCTGAGAAGCAGCCGAGTGGCATTGCTTCTCCTGCTCTACCCTGAAAACAAGACTGACCCAACCTCTGAAACATTTGCAAAACCCGGGTGGGTAACTCAGGATTACACATAAAAGATCTTGAGGGTTAATGGCATACAAAAGGACATGGACAGAGAAAATTAAAGTTACAAATACGGGTTGTCTTGGCACACATGGTCGTGGGAAGCAGTTTGCCCGCCCCACTGTTTATTCACACAATTTGCATGTTAGTTCATAAAGAGGAGACAAAACCTTATTTTTTTAACTGTACCTGGCGCAGTCAGTGCAAGTTTTCAATGTATCACCTGTGTGAGACCATAAAAGACAAACTCCACCGACTCTCGCGGATACAAACACAGTCTCTAGAAATAAACACTTCATTCCTTCAAGGAACCAAATTTCACCCCAGCTTACATCATGCCGGGCCTGCTGATATTTCACAAATTCGGAAACCTCTACCTCATGGGGTTTAACATGGCCCCTTTTTCAGCACAAAAAAAACCTCTTTCACTAAGGTGCACCAGGCTAGCCAACACTTCAACCAGTCTTTCAGAAGATCCAATCTTCCACAATCTCTTACAATTTTCCTGCTTACATTATCTTTCTCAGGGACTTTATCCATCATCATTTTGAAGTCACCACACAGTTCCACATAGCCTTCCCAGGACCCGGTTCCAATGCCAATCCCATCTCTCAGTTTTCCAGAATGTGTAGAAACAACCTCATAGTCCCACGTCATCCTGGGCGGACTGGCAGACTGGTGCACTAGTGCCATCGACCTTATCAAAGCAAGAATTTTTCTGAAACCGAGAAAAAACACCCCTGGGGAAACATCACCCATCCTCACGTAGCACATGACTTAATGATTCCAGAGTGTTTTCCCCCCACATGGTAATAAAAGGGAGGGGGAATTCCCTCCTCCCAGTCCCTTCTGGTATTGGGGAAAACAAATATGCATTGCCCTGAGAGACGGGGGAAAAAACCATGGAGCTTTTCTTTGACTCCTAGGATTGATTACATTGGAAAATTTTTACCTCAAGTAGGCCCCCTCAAAACTACATGACATTTCAAAAAATATGACTTCTGTGTGATTTGGCAAAGCCTAAGAGACAAAATGTTTCACCAGAAATCTCAAAACCACACACACAAAAATTAATCAAAAGGGTATAGACTCTGGTAACCTGTTAGAAAGGAATTTATTAATAAACACTGTTTAAATTTAGCTCTCCTGTCTTAACACTGAAATGCCGTTCCTTCAGAATCTGTAAAAAATACTGACAAAGACACTTAATAGCTCTGCCGCAGCCACGTAAGCACAGGTCCCCCTTAAAAAGAGTCTTGCTCATTTGAACAACTCTGGGAAAATAAACACTTGGTAAATTTGGAACCACATCCTCCGCGACAAACTGATAAATGAATAGCGTTCCGGAGGTCCCCAACCTTCCCGGGCCTCACTCGCTGCTGCAGAGTCAGGGGGTTTTTCCCACCCTCCAAACCAAGACCACTCTCCAACCGAGTTCCGGTTGAGCCGGTTCATCCACTGCTCAAAGTCTCCTGCAGGTCAGACTCAATGAACAGGCTCCCCCCTGCCCAAACCATCACCCCAGTGTGCAGAAGGGTCACAGGGAGGCACAGCTCCTGCCTTGTTTTCCCCCGTTTAGTCCGAAAGCACATTGAAAAATTTTCAGGTACCGTTGCTCCAATTGGGTCATTACCACCTTGTAAAGCAGGGTCCTGCAAAACCAAACATTCCTCACTTTTGAGGAGTCTCACAACATTGTTGCCTAGTAAAAAGGTCAACTCCTGCAAAAGGTACATCTTCTGTAATACCTACAGGTAGGTACCCAGACTGGTACTCAACTCTAAACCCCTAACCTGTGCACTGGGTCCTGACAGGGACTCCAGTTATCCCTTTAAAGAAAAATGTCAAACCGGTGTAGGTGTCCATCCGACACTGGCAATACACCCCTGCGAAGCAAGGTGTATGTGCTACAAGTGTCCTCAAAGACATAACACCCGTGACCATACCTTCATTTTGGTGTAAGGGCCACAGTAGACTTAAATTGAATAGACCTTCATCCGAGGGTCAAAGACAGCTGATCTTTTTTGGATACCTTGGGGCAAGACTGCAAATGCAAGCCACATCATGTGTAATCGGTGTATTTACTGGAGAGGCATCTGCCGCAGCCTGGTCCCTAAGCATCTTTCGACAATATGGCTGCAGGTGCCCTTTTATTGCAATATGTACAGTGATAAGGGTTTAAAGGCCCCCTGCCCATTTGACCTAGGTTGGAACCCTTGGTTCTGGGGGAAATGGGCTCGTCCCACCTGTTTCCTTGTAGTCCTGGACCTGAGACAGCTGACTTAAAACCTCCCGAGTGGGTACTGGAAAATTAGGGTTATTAAAACTCTTTTGGGTTATTAGGCTGATAATGGGTGGCTTAAACTTCTGAAATTTCTTATTCCTATTGGTGGGTGGAGAAAACTTACCATTATTAGTATGGGGGTGTGGTAACTACTACCAAATTTTTGGTTAGCTAAAAATCTATCACCCAGCTCTAAAGCATTATTAAAATCAACAAAACCTTCTCCTCAAGATATGCCTTAAGGTCAGGGGGAACATTTTTCAAAAAATCCCCCTAACAAAATTAAGGTAATTACACCTTCATAATTGCCTACCACCCCCTTGATCGATACCACCTATTTAGAAAATGACATCTTCCTTACCATATTCACCAAAGACGCCCTGACTGAAACTTTAGTCCTCTGAATTTCTGCCTGTACCTTTCCGGGAACATTTGATTTAAACCAGTAAAACTCCTCTTTTTCTTATGATAATCAGAACTAATAGCCTGAAAACCCCTTTAAACCAACTAATTTGG
Organism: Cherax quadricarinatus; assembly: GCF_026875155.1. Lineage (NCBI taxonomy): Eukaryota > Metazoa > Arthropoda > Malacostraca > Decapoda > Parastacidae > Cherax > Cherax quadricarinatus. The sequence goes on from NC_069457.1 coordinate 26,343,367, forward strand.
GTTCTTTCTTTAAAGTCGCCCATTTCCCTTTTCCCGGCCAAACTTGGGATTTGGCCGACTTTCAAATAACAAAAAAACTGGTCTGGGTCTTTCTCTAGGAATTTGGCACAAATTTTATGGCTTTACCAAATGAAAAAAAATCTACTCTTGTGTCTGTGTCTGGGTGAGAAGCAAGCTGCCTCTCTTTAGCTCTTTCTTTAGCCCTAAGCTCCTCTAAGGCTCTCTGTTTTCCCGGATCTTTGTGCGCTCAACCCTTAACCGTTTTTTTCTTCTGCAACTAGGCTAATTTCATTTGTAAAATTACTACTTCCTTTTCCAGGTCCCCCATCATGGAGATGTGATTCAATGTCACCTTCCAAATGCATTCCTCCTCAGAATTTTCACCATTTTCAGCCATTTTGGGAAATAATAGCACCAAATCTTACTACCACCACAGAACTTTTCTGAATAAAATAATAAAGCACACAGCAAGGTACATATACTGAAGTAGTATATTCACAAGGAGTTGTCATGTGACTCCCTCCAATTAAACAGGATTGTACACAAAAGAAAATCCTGGCAGAAAAAAAATAAGAGCTACTGCACCTGCAAAGGTAAAAATTTTTTCCAAAATTTAGGTAAGCATAACCCCCTAAAAATCACAAGATTGGGACCTGCAAGGGTAAATTATGCACAAAATACAAGTATTAATAACACCCTAAAAATCAACAATATGGCACAGAAAAGGGAAATGATTTATAGAGTATTAATTAATAATAACACCCAAAACCAGCAATATTATACAGAAAGGGTAAAATATTCACAGGGTATTAATTAATAATAACACCCTAAAAACCAGCAATGTTTCACACAAAAAATAAATTATTCACAGGGTATTTAAGTTAAAATAACACCCTAAAAACCAGCAATATTGCAAACAAAGGTAAATTATTCACAGGGTATTTAATAATAATAACACCCTAAAAACTAGCAATGTTTCACACAAAAGTAAATTATTCACAGGGTTTTTAGTTAATAATAACACCTAAAAAAACCCGCAAAATTACAAACAAAGGTAAATTATTATTTTAGTGTGAGTGTTATAGTGAATGCTTCCTCTGACCAACCAGTAAAGAATGATTATTGTACTTCCAGGTTGCAAACTTGAATTACCACATAAAATTGATATTTTCCCCATATACAGGCCCCATGTTATGCAAAAATGTGGGATAGCTGGGGGCTTGAGCCTGGTCTAAGGGCATAGGTAAAAGTTACACACATCTCAAGCCCAAACCGGCCACCCAGGGCTATCCCAGTCAAAACAGAAAGCGCTAAACTGGTATGTGTACTTCAAGGGGTTGGGAAACAGAGGGTTAGGAAAAAAATCCCAATTAGGAAAATATATCTATTTAGTCACCATAACATAACATAACAAAAAAACCTTAATCCTAAACGCCCAAATGAGGGTACACACAACAGCTGGCTGGAGGTTCAGCCACCATAACCACTAGGCTTCGTCAGCGTCAGGCCGTCATTACACTACAAACCTCATTTCTTATTTCTTCACTCATCCCACAGCACCCTGACCATGTCAGAGCCTGGGTGAACATACAGGTAAGCCATATGAGAGCCTATGGCTTGAGTTGGATAAACAAAATGAGTGTACAACTACAAACTTATCTTAAATACACAGCATCTCCGACGCCAGCCTCTACACACCATGCTAACGTCACGTGACTCCCTCAAACCACCTTACTCCGCATACCCAAACATCCTTGGAAAATAAATCATTAACAGAATTTCTTTATAATTACAGTTAGAGTACTTTACAGTACCCCCAAATGCACATTATAAATTATAAAATTATTCTTTACAACTATAATATTCATACTATTATGGCACACTTCTCCACTATATGTACATTACGATGTCATGCAGAACCCTGCATAACACAGATCCCCACTCGGATTTAGCCCCATTTATGCACACTCTGCTTCCTATTAGTGAGCCATGACTCGATCCATGACAGCATTTTTCCTCCAATGCCATGAGCAGCCACTTTCTTCAACAGTCTCTGATGTGGTACTCTATCAAAAGCCTTACTAAAATCTAAATAAACAATATCGAATTCTTTATCCTGATCAACGGCCTCAAAAGCTTTGCTGAAGAAGGTTAATAAATTAGTTAGTCAGGAACGGCCCCTCGTGAATCCATGTTGAGTATCATTAATCAAGTTATGCCTACCAAGATGGCTTCTTATATTATCAGCTATAACTGACTCTAGTAATTTGCCTACAATTGAGATTAGGCTTATTGGACGGTAATTTGACGGTAACGACTTGTCCACTGCTTTAAAAATAGGAATTACATTAGCCATCTTCCACATATCAGGCACTACACCTGTTTGAAGAGATAAATTAAAAATATTAGTTAAAGGTTCACAGAGTTCCACTTTACACTCTAAGAATCCTTGAAAAAAGTTCATCAGGGCCCGGGAATTTATTTTGCTTTAACCGGTCTGTCTGTTTGATAACCATTTCGCTGGTGACTGTGATATTGCATAATTTATCATGTTTAAGCCCACTATAAAAATTAATTACTGGGATATTGTCAGTGTCTTCCTGAGTGAAAACCGAGAGAAAATAATTATTAAGAATAGAGCACATTTCATTCTCCTTGTCAGTGAGATGGACAGAGGTATTTTTAAGGGGAACTATCTTATCTCTAACTTTTGCTCTATAAACCTGGAAAAAACCTTTTTGGGTTTTCGAATCCCTAGCAACTTTAATTTCATAGTCCCGTTTAGCTTTTCTTATCCCATTTTTAACGTCCTTTTTAATGTCAATATACTGATTTATAAGATGACCCCTCACCTCTTTTGATACGCCTATAAATTCCCTTTCTCTGTCCTAAAAGATATTTGAGCCCATTATTCATCCATTTGGGGTCATTTCTATTCGATCTAATTTCCTTATACGGGATAAATGTCCTTTGGGCAGCATGTATTGTGTTAAGAGAGCTTTCATACTGATAGCTCTCTTCGTTACTCCAGTCTACAGATGATAAGTGTTCTCTAAGCCCATCGTAATCTGCTAAGCGAAAATCTGGAACTGTTACTGAGTTATCCCTACTATCACACTTCCATTCAATGCTAAATGTAATTGATTTGTGGTCTCTAGCTCCAAGTTCCTCTGAAATTTCTAAATTATTAACTAGAGATTCATTGTTTGCCAGAACTAAGTCAAGCAGGTTATTTCCCCTTGTACGCTCTGTCACAAACTACTTCAAAAAACAATCCTGAACTACTTCTAAGAAGTCGTTTAATTCTAAATTCCAAGTCAAGAAATTCCAATCATTATGACTAAAGTTAAAGTCTCCTAGAATTACTACGTTATCGTGCCTTGTGGCCTTAACAATTTCCTCCCATAGTAATCTCCCCTGGTCCCTATCTAAGTTTGGGGGACGGTATATTACACCTAAAATAAATTTTTCATGTCCCTCTGAAAATTCTATCCAAACAGACTCTGTATGTGTTTCTTCAAACTTAATATCAGTTTTTATGCAACAGTTCAAGCGATCTCGGACATACAGTGCCACCCCACCCCCCTTCCCGATACTTCTGTCTACTTGGAACAATTTAAAACCCTGAATGTGACATTCAGCAGGCATGTCCCGACTTTTCGTATTGAACCACGTCTCAGTTAAGGCAAATACATCAGTGTTACCTGCACTAGCAACTAGTCTCAACTCGCCCATCTTATTCCTAGCACTACGACTATTTGTGTAATATATATTCAAGGACCCTTCCTTCTCTTTTTTCTTCCTGATTTCTGTTCCTCCACTATGCCTGTTACTCTCCTTATCACCTAATGCCATTGGCTTTACTATGTTCATTAATAACTCTTCCTCATTCTGCCTATAACTGGTTTCTTTAAAACTCACAGTATCGCTACACTAAAAATTCAATGATTTTCCACGTAAACCCATACCACTATCTATTTCTAGTTTAAAGACCTAACTGCTCCCTCAGCTGCGTTGACCAGTGCTCCCACCCCAATCCAAATGAATTATAAATAATTAATAATAATAATAATAATAATAATAAAAATAAATAATAATAATAATAAAAATAAAAATAATAATAATAATAATAATAATAAATTATTTACGACCACTGTCAGTCTCAGAGTTATTTCTGAGTTACCAGACCTTGCCACGTGGAGGCCAGTGGTTCGTCTTTAAGGTCCACCCCCCCCTCACCTTCCCCAGGTTCATGTGTCCAGGAATCCATCCGTGGGCCCCCGGATGTCTCCCCTTCTTCACTTACCCAAGGTCAGCCTCAACAACAACCTTCCCCAAGTTTATGTATCCAGGAATCCATCCGTTCATTCCCGGATGTCTCCCCTTCCCCACTTACCTAAGGTCGGCGGTGCCTTCCCCGGATCAGTGTCTCCAGGAGTCCACTTGTGTCACCTCAGGTGGATTCCCTTCCCCACTTCCCCAGAGTCAGCGGTTGCCACCCCCAGTGACTTTGCTGGGTGGAAACTTCGTCTTGTCTAGATGACCTTCGGTCGTGGCTGTCCAGGTGGGTGGAATTACTAGAGGTGACACAGAAAACTGCGTCCAGTAATTACACCCACCAAGACAGCCACGACTGAAGGTCAGCTGGACGAGACGAAGCTCTCACACAGTTCGGAATGAATGAATGAATGAGGGCTCACAGGTAAGAACCCACGAGGGGTGAGGGGCAAGTGGGGACAGAAAGAAGAATAGATGGGGGAGAGGAAAAATTTTAGATAAGAGAAAAAGTGTCGGGACTAGACCCAACTGCTAATCAAAGGAAGCATAAATGTATCATTGTACTCTCAAGGGTATCATCGCAAGACTGGGCCCTCAACAAATTAATCAGGACTGTGGAAAGTTGGCGCAGTCATCATCGCAAATTATTCAGCATTTGCACACAGGGACCTGATTTACGACAATGGCAGCTAAAGGACAATTTTTGCAAGATATGACATATAAGTTATGTGTAACGGGGAGGAGGGATGGGGTCATAAAGAGAGGAGAAGAGATTTACATTATTGTAAGGACGCCTGACAGTGTCTCCTAAATATGAAGTCCAATAGTCATGATATGTCTCAAGTCTATCAAGTTGTTTGTCACTTAGTGTTTTCCAGTACTCGTTCAGAGCTGGTGTGTTGGTCTCTAGATGAAGAGATTCGCTGGTGGCGAAATCATCCCATCTCACTCCCAACACCCAACGTAATGCGTTTGTTTTAGCAGTTAATGTCAAAGCAAGTGGAGCATAAGTAAGAAGAGGTCGTATGATGGCTTTATATAGGTGTAATTTTGCCTTAGGATGCATTCCTTTTAGCTTATAAAGCCTCAAGAGTTCAGTCCTAGCCATTACAGTATTGGCAGTAATGTGTGGTTTGAGAGTTAAGCTATTGTCTAAGGTAACCCCAAGGATAATTGTGGAAGAGGTGCTTGGGATAGGTGTGCAGGAGGTGCTTGTTTTGAGTTCGACAGGAATTGGGACTTCTCGCCTTCTGTGAAAGTACGTTATCTTTGATTTGTTCGGGTTGGTTTTTACTCTCCATTGTAATTCCCATGCAGTAATCCTGTCGACCTCACGTTGTGTTCTGCGTGCTAAGAATCTAATGTTTTCATGTGTTGTGAGTTGTGTAATGTCATCTGCATAGGATAGTGTAAGTGTATTTGGATAGAGTGGTTCTGGTAAATCATTTGTGTAAAGAATATATAGTGTAGGAGATAGGACAGATCTCTGAGGAACACCTGCATGTAAGGTGAAATAGTCAGAACATTGATTGCAAAATCG
>NC_069457.1:26349684-26432890 GCF_026875155.1 Cherax quadricarinatus
ACAGTATAGTAACACACAAGAACAGTACAGTAACACACAAGAACAGTACAGTAACACACTAGAGCAGTTCAGTAACACACAAGAACAGTACAGTAACACACAAGAACAGTACAGTAACACACTAGAGCAGTACAGTAACACACAAGAACAGTACAGTAACACACTAGAGCAGTACAGTAACACACAAGAGCTATACAGTAACACACAAGAACAGTACTGTTCTTGTGTGTTACTGTACTGCTCTTGTGTGTTACTGTACTGTTCTTGTGTGTTACTGTACTGTTCTTGTGTGTTACTGTACTGTTGTTGTGTGTTACTGTACTGCTCTTGTGTGTTACTGTACTGTTCTTGTGTGTTACTGTACTGCTCTAGTGTGTTACTGTACTGTTCTTGTGTGTTACTGTACTGCTCTTGTGTGTTACTGTACTGTTCTTGTGTGTTACTGTACTGTTCTTGTGTGTTACTGTACTGTTCTTGTGAGTTACTGTACTGTTCTTGTGTGTTACTGTACTGTTCTTGTGTGTTACTGTACTGTTCTTTTGTGTTACTGTACTGTTCTTGTGTGTTACTGTACTGTTCTTGTGTGTTACTGTACTGTTCTTGTGTGTTACTGTACTGTTCTTGTGAGTTATTGTACTGCTCCAGTGTGTTACTGTACTGTTCTTGTGTGTTACTGTACTGCTCTAGTGTGTTACTGTACTGTTCTTGTGTGTTACTGTACTGCTCTAGTGTGTTACTGTACTGTTCTTGTGTGTTACTGTACTGCTCTAGTGTGTTACTGTACTGCTCTAGTGTGTTACTGTTCTGCTCTAGTGTGTATATTTATGTATTCACAGTATTGTTGTGTGAGGAGGAGACAAGCTGAGTGTTGAGTGAGTAGTGTGGTGCGGGTGATGTACTGCGTGACGCAACACTGTCCTGTCGCAGACCCCCCCCTCACTACACACCTTAAGCTGTTTCATACTCAGATGTTCATACTGCCTCGCATTCCACAACCACTACTTAAGAGTGGAATGCAGTCTCCTCTACTATGATCGAGCCTCAACGTGCCCTCCTTGTCAGCGCTATCCTGTCTCTACACTGATGTACATAACCACGAGTATGAAGAGATACGATACTGTGTACTGCCCTAGTACTAGGGGCATATCCTAGTGACGGACGCTGTGAAAGACATTAATGCAACTCCTAGTGCGACCCTCTGTCGTGTTGGGGGGGTGTTGCAACCCCTGAATGGGTTACAATGATTATTATGTATATATGTAATGTATATTACTTTTTCATTTAATTTTATATTGCTTATATTTGCGATAATAGCTAAATCGTAAATGTATGACTTTATATTATTATTTGACTGTTATATTGTTATTTGACTTATGTTGTTAGGATGTACATAAAATGTGCTCAGTTAGTCTGTGGCTCGTACGTTGGTTTGCGTGCAGCCAGCAGCAACAGCCTGGTTGATCAGGCGCTGATCTACCAGGAGGCCTGGTCACAGACCGGGCCGTGGGGGCATTGACCCCCGAAACTCTCTCCAGGTAAACTCCAGGTAAACTGTAATTATCGCTTGTCGCTCGTTATACTGCCGGCTTCTGAGCTGCGCTGTCCACGGGGCTATCACGTGATCGAGGGGGGGGTGTCCTCACCTCTCGTGAAGTAGTCAGTCTGCTCGAGATTCGCTTGCTGGTTGGACAGATTGTCTGTCTCATTATTCTTGTTAGTTCTGTAGAACTTTGTTCACAGAACATTGTATAGACTTTGTGATTTTCGACGTTGTACTGAGGTTGTGTGTCACATAGACACTCTGAACATCTCAGGTCCTTAGCTATAGCTTCTGACCTAATTTTGTACTGGTTCCTGTGTATTGTCACAGTCACAGTTTTACCTATGCTGAACATAGATTCAGTGTTATGGGAGTTTTGTAACTTTTGTGGAGGATCTGCAGATGGTCCCTACTTAGTGTCGTTATATTATCTCCTTGTTCCTGATTCTGTGTCGCAGTCGCTTGATATTGCATTACTATTGGGCTTAGCATTCTTTGTTGTTCAAGCAGACTGTTCGGGTTGCCAGTCGGTCAAGAAGTTAGTTTATTTGAGGACTTTGTCAGTCACTTGTTTAAGTCTTATTCGAGTCTTGAGACATAGCTAACTACTTAAGAGCACTTACACGCATACACACACTTACTTGTACATATTTGTAATATCTTATTAAATGTTAATGTACCTGACGGTACTTAAGAATTATAAATGTGATATGTGCTTTCAGCACAATAATATTGAACTCGAGAGATTGATTTTATTTTGATTGCTGTGATTTAATTTACTTTGATAATATACCTCTAGACTTAATAAATTCATTAAATTTTAATTTCTCTAGTTAGTAGCCTACCAGTTGTAATCCTAAAGCGCTATTGAACCATACTGAATTTTAATGGATAATTGGACAAGGATACTGACTACTTGTTACGAAAACCCAGTAACAGGCTGGATGCTAGAAGGGCAGTCCTTTCTAGTATTCACTGGAGATCTCTAAGCTTTTAGAATCGCGTTTTTTGTAACACGGAACTCTATTGAAAGCCTTTTATACAATAAAATGCAGTCTACCCACCCCTTTCTTTCTTGCCTTACTTCTGTCACGTTGTCGTATAACTCCACTAGGTCTGTGACACAGGATTTCCCTTCCCTGAGACCATGCTGGTTATCGTGTAGGTTATCTTTGTAGGTACTCCGTCACTCTTTTCCTGACAAGCTATTCCACGAATTTGCATACTATACATGTCAGTAATATTCATTTGTAATTTAATGGTGCCTATCTGTCTCCTTTCTTAAAGACTGAGGTTATATTTGTTATCTTCCACACCTTAGTACTTGCTCTTTTCAACAGATGTTTTGAAGATTGTTGTTAGTGGCACACACAGTGCCGCTGGCTCCTTTTCTCAGGACCTATGGAGAGATGTTGTCTGACCCTACCGCAATTGAGGTATCTAGTTGAGTTAACAGCCTCTTCACCTCCTCCTCAGTTGTGTGTAGTGTGTCCAACACTTGCTGGTGTACCCTACCATCCCAGTTTGCTGGAATCCTATCTGTCTCCACTGAAAATACTTAAGTTTTGTGTTGAGCTCTTCACATACTTCTTGTACGTTTCTTGTGATCTCCCAACTTTACTTCCTCAGTCTGATTACCTAGTCCTTGACTCTTTTTCTCCTGATGTAGCTGTACAACAGCTTTGGGTCAGATTTGGCTTTTGATGCTAGATCATACATGCACCTGGGCTTCCCTCCTTACCATCGCATATTCGTTTCTGGTTCTTCGGTTAATCTCCTTATTTACCTTGGTCCTTTGTCTTCTATACTTATTTCATATGGTTGTGTGTGCGCGCGCACGTGTGTGCATGTACTCACCTAGTTGTGGTTACAGGGGTCGAGTCACAGCTCCTGGGCCCGCCTCTTCACTGGTCGCTACTAGGTCACTCTTCCTGCTCTACTAGCTTTATCATACCTCTTACTGAAGCTATATATGGATCCTGCCTCCACCACATCACTTCCCACACTATTCCGCTTCCTGATATACCTTCCGTCATATCATTCATATATAACAAAAACAGCACAGGTCCTAGGACTGACGCCTGTGAAACCCCGCTTGTCACAGGCGCCCACTCTGACACATCGTCACGTACCATGACTCGTTGTTGCCTCCCTGTCAGATATTCTCTGATCAATTGTATTGCCTTTCCTGTTATGCGTGCCTGATCTAGCTTTTGCATTAACCTCTCGTGAGGAACTGTGTCGAAGACTTTCTTGCAGTCCAAGAAAATACAATATATCCACCCCTCTCTCTCGTGTCTTACTTCCGTTACCTTATCTTAAAACACCAGTAAGTTTATGACACAGGATTTTTCTTCCCTGGAACCGTGCTGGCTGTCATTTATAAGCTTGTGTCTTTCTGGGTGCTCCACCACTCACCTCCATGAGTTTGCATATTATACACTTCAGTGACACAGATGTGTCGTTAATACCTCATGTCTGTTTCCTTTCTTAAAAAATGGGATTACATTTGCTGTCTTCCATACCTCAGATAGTTGCCCAGTATCAAGGGACGTGTTGAAGATTTTGTTAGTGGCACACACAGCATCTCTGCTCCCACTGTAAGGACTCACGGAGAAATGTCCAGTCCCTCAGCCTTTGAGGTATCAAGTTCACATAAATTCTTCACCTCCTCCTCGGTTGTGTGTAATTCATCCTGATTTCCTGGAGTTCTTTCTGTCTCCACTGTAAATATTTCTTTAAATCTCATGTTGGGTTCCTCATAAACATTTTGGTCGTTTCTTCTGAAGTCTCCATATTCCTTCCTCAGCCTGATTACCTGGTCTTTAACAGATATTTTCCTCCAGATGTGGCTATACAACAGCTTCGGGTCAGACTTGACTTTCGATGCTATGTCTTTTTCGTACTCTCGCTGGACCTCCCTCATTTTCTGTACATATTCGTTTCTGGCTCTTCGGCTAATCTCTTTATCTTCCTCGGTCGTTTGTCTTCTGCAATTTTTCAATTATCTAGTGCACTTGGTTTTTGCCTCCCTACACTTTTGGGTGAACCAAGGACTCCTCCTGGTCTTCCAATTATTTCTGTTTTCCGTGGAAGCAAACCTCTCTCTGCCTCCTTGCATTTTGTTGTCACATAGTCCATCACTTCTTTTACTGGTTTTCCTGCCAATTCTCTCTCCTACTGAATGTTTTGCAGGAAATTCCTCATGCCTGTGTAGTCCCCCCTTTTGTAGTCTGGCTTCTCCTGCCCTATGCCTGCTACCCTCTCCACTTGTAGCTCAACTATGTATTCAAAGCACAAAACCACATGATCACTAGCTTCAAACGGCCTTTCATATGTGATATCCTCGATATCCGAACTACTCAAGGTGAATACTAGGTCTAGTCATGCTGGATCATCCTCACCTCTCTCTCTAGTAGTGTCTCTAGCATGTTTATGCATGAGGTTATCCAGTACCACATCCATCATCTTGCCTCTCCATGTTTTGGGACCCCCATGGGGCTCCAGATTTTCCCAGATAATCTCTTTTGGTTGAAATCACCCATAACTAGTAAATTTGCTTTACACATGTGAGCTCTTCTGGTCGCCTCGTCTAGTGTGTCGACCATTGCTCTGTTGCTCTCTTCGTGTTCTTCTCTTGACCTTTGCAGTTCTGCGGTGGGTTGTATATTACTGCAATTAACACTTTTGGCCCTCAGATTGGATTGTTCCTTCTATGTAGACCCTATCGCCCATTCCATCAATTCTTTCCATTTCCTCAAATCCCCACCGGTTTTTGATGAGCAGTGTAACTCCTCCTCCTCCTCTGCTCCCTCCTTCCCTCTCTCCCTCCTTCCCTCCCTCCCCCTCCTTCCTCTGTTCTCTCCCTACTTCTCTACATCGCTTTCTCCTTCCTTATCCTCATGCCTTTTAACCTATCTCCTTTTCAGTTTTTTTTCTCCTTTTATCCCTCCCATTCTGAATTTTCTCCCTTCCATTCCTACTCTCTCTCTCTCTCCTCTCTCTCCTCTCTCTCATCTCCCCATCTCTGTATTTATTTCTCTTTTATTTCCCTCCGTCGATCCCTCCCTCCCTCCCTCCCTTCCTCCCTCCCTACCTCCCTCCCTTCCTTCCCTCCCTTACTGAATTATTTCCACCTGTTGATACAGGTGGAAATAATTCACTAACTTAGTTGAAAACTTGTCTCTATTTTCCAGCCTCTCTCACTTTATTTTCTCCTTCCCTCCTCTCATCCTTCCCATTTTCCATCACTCTCTTCCACCGTCCATCCCTCTTTTCCTCTCTCCTTCCATCATTAAGTTTCTCCCTCATTTTTTTACCTTTCCCATCATCAGGTCTTCCCTTTCTTATCTATATCCTACTTATTCCTCCCACATACCTTTCCTTCTTCTCTTCCAACCTCTCATTTATCCTTCCTCCCTCCTGTGTAAACATTCTTCCCTCATTCCATTCTACTTTCTCTTAACCTCCATCCTTCCTTCCATCACTCCCATCCTACCAATCACTTTCTTATGTTCTCTCCCTCTCTACTCTTTTCTTTGCTCCTGCCCTAGCTCCCCTTTATTCCTCAGTGCTCATTTTATATTCCAGTTCTCTCCATCTACCTCAGTTTTACTTTTCTCCTTCTGTATTGAGCTATTCCTTCATCCTTCCTTCCAATCTTTACTCTTACTTTAGCTCCTCTGCCTCTCCTTTACGTTCGTTTCCTCCCGTCGTGTCTTACAACATACTCTCCGTCAATAGGAAACATTCTTATCACCTTGTCTCTCTCTCTCATACTTTATCATCCTTTCCCTCCCTCCACTCCTCTCCCTTACCTCTCTTCCCTTCCCACTTCCCACCTGCCCTCTTCCCTTCCCTCACCACTTGCCTCTCTCCTTCAGTCCTTCCCTCCATCTTCGTGTACTTCGTTATAATCTTTCCTTACTCACTATTTACCTCCTTCCTTCCATATTTACCTTCTTTCTACCATCCGTCTCACCCTGCACTCATCCCTCTTACCTTCTCTCCCTCCTTACCCATCTTCCTCTACTATTCCTCCCTCAACATCTTCCTCCCTTCCCTCCCTCCCTCCTGTTTGAGCAATATTAAATTCAACTTTCGTCTGCTAATTGTTCTTATTTACTCAGACAATGACTGTCGTCTCATCTGTAAATAATGTATGAGTAAATATTTACCTGTGAAATTTTGTTGATCACTTATAAACATTTTTATCGGTGTTTTGTAACATTGTTCACCACTGTAAAATAAAATCACCATGTGTAGTATTTAATGTAGTTCATCCCTTGTGAAGAAATGTTGACATGTGTAATTGTGCTCACCTCTGTAATATTTCTGATGAGTTGTGTGTGTAAATTATCTTTGTTAATTTTTAAAAGTCTTACTCGATGTGTTAAGAACCATGATCACCCACCAACCATGTTTCACATCCATACGGGTTCTTGTGAGAGAAGTGTGGTAGTGAATAATTGTGTGATTATTGTGGCTTTCTTATAGTGTCTGGAGGGTACTGTGGTTAAGTTATGTTGTATTGCTGTCGTGGTCGGCAGGTATAAAATAATGGTAAATAATGGTTAGGGGTAATTGTGGTGGTGGAGTATGTGTTAAAGATGACAGTACTTTATGTTGTGGCATTGTGGTGGTGCTGAGTGCCCTGGAAGTGCGGTGATGGGCACTGCACGTTCGCTAGTAATGGTGATGGTGTTTAATGGTGCTTGTGGTGGTGGTATGCTATTGAGAGGAGGGTGTGGCGGTGATGCACTAGTGGTGTGATAATGGTTGAACTGGCAGTGGTAGTATTATAGTGGTTTTGTTAAGTGATGTTTAACAAGCCACAAACACCTCCTCGGTATCATGCTCTGAAAGGAGTTTCGTCTTCACAGCAGACTCATCAATCTAATATTGTGGCCACGGGAAGAAGTGAAGAGATGGAGCGAAGACATGCCTCACATAGGGACGGGGTTCACTATGGAAAGTAAAGCAGACAACCTAACTTGGGCCGGATATTTAGTTCATCACTTCATTGGCCTGACCTACTTACGCAAGTATGTGACCACGTCCGCACTTACATTAACCACGTTACTGTACTCACCTATTTGTACCACCTATTTGTGTTGCAGGGTGTCGATTCTCAGCTCCTGGCCCCGCTCTTCGCTTGATTGCTACTAGTCCTCCTCTCCCTTGTGCACGTTAAGTGAAAGCCATGAGCTCTATCATAACCTCGCTTTAAAACTATGTATGGTTCCTTGCCCCTCCACCACATCACTTTCTAGGCTATTCCATGGGCCTGACTACTCTATTACTGAAGAAATACTTCCCTAACATCCCTTTGATTCAATTCTGAGTCTTCAACCCCAATTGTGACCTCTTGTGTCTGTGTCCCATCTCTGGTAACATCCGGGGGGGCGTCTTGTCCACCTGGTCTATTCTGCGCAAGTATTTTTTATATGTCGTTAGCATGTCTCCCCTGCGAACCTCCTGGCCTCCATGTTCGTCAGGCCGATTTCCCTCAACCTTTCTTTCAAGACAATCCCCAGTAGCTCTGGGACTAGTCTTGTGCAAACTCTTTGTGTGTGTATATGTGTGTGTGTATATATTGAGTGTGGTGTTGTGTGTGTGTGTGTGTGTGTGTGGATGTATTCATTATGTCCTATTCTCCTAAGGCTATTATATGTGTCCGCTTGTCAGGATATCTTGGTGGGATTTCTCCTGGGGGTTGGCTGGGGGGGGGGGGGGGGGGGGGGGGGGGGGGGGGTTTGTGGCATACTCTTATCCCGGGTTTTTGATTTACCAGTGGACACTTAAAAAGTCTGAATAAAAATAAGAGCTTCACTCAGACAAATAATTTACTCGGCAAATAAAAATAAGTTTATTGTAGTTTAAAAGGTAGAAATATATTCCTTCTCTTCTAATCTTCTTGCCCAGGTAGTATATTGTCTTGGAGGAAGTGCCTAGAGTGCAGTTGCCAGTGCCACATAGTGACCACTCCAACTTGAATACACAGATAACTTTAGTAAGGAGATAATTGTTTTATAATACGGTATAAAATAACGAGGCTCAGTACTGTCCAGTAAAAATTGAAAATTCTCCATAAAAAGTTGTGGATTATGTAAATCAATAAATGTATAATAATTTTCATATAAAAACAAACATTAAAAACAAGATTTTTAACTGCAAATTCCTCCATTATCTTCAAGATGTATCGTAATTTACCGTCATTATAAGAGTCATATTTAAAACAAAAATTATATCAAGGAGAACAATCCTTGAAGAGACATTAACGAGTCATAATTTAGAAATTAAAAATACAATTTCTCATTAAAAAATTAAAAACTAGGACATAAAACAGCGTAGATCAATCATAATCTTTCCATTAACAAACACCAACTTTGAAGTTAACCTCAAGAAACATTCTCTTGTTATAACTAGACCAAATTCTGCGTGAAAAGTTAAAGACAGGAACGTGCCCGAAATACTCTGCATTTGTGTAAACCTGGTGAGAATATTGATGAATCTTTTATATAGTAATATTTATGTACAACTAAATTAATTATTAAGCTGACAGTATTGCCCCTAAAATAAGAAAATCAAAGTGGATGTTTGTATAGGTGGTAAGAGTGTTAAAGTACTCTCCCACCTACCCCTGGCGGTACTGCTGAACCGCATTAACCGCAGCCAGCTGTTGCCCGTTGAACTTGTGCGAATTCCTCTCCATCAACTTGAAGATAAGAACTTTTCAATGTTTGCAAGTCCGTACCTTTCCATGAGACTCTCTGCTTTGAGACTGGATAAGTATACCTTTAAATTTCCTACAACTCCCCTGAGAAGTTAGACCTGTGCTACCTGTTTTTGGGCGAGACAATACACCTGGCAAACCATCTTCAGCTGCTTACTCTTTGCAGATGAGAAAAAGCGGTAGCCTATTTCTCGTTTTCGAAAATTTCCTGTTTTGTGCTTGATGGCTGACCCTTCTCATATATATAGGTTTAACTCCCTTGAAAAAACGGTTTAAAGTATATGGAGAACAGTGACTTTTGTCCCACTAAAACGCTGATATTTCTCCTCCTTGACTTGAAAATATTATTAATATGATAAAATTTGATCAACATGTCCAAATATCCTGGAACTGAGTCAGATAGTGATGATTATGTGGGACTTTGATGCTCCAGATCTAGTTAACACAGCAGTGATAAACTCGGCACTGATACACCAAGCAATGATAAACTCGACTGATAACAACAAGTAATGAAAACTCTCGAGGCACTGATACACCAAGCAATATAAACTCGGCACGATAAACCCACCAAGCAGTGATAAACTACGGCACTGATACACCAGTAATGATAACTCGGCACTGATACACCAAGCAATAATAAACTCGGCACTGATAACCCAAGCATTGATAAACTCGCACTGATACACCAAGCAATGATAAACTCAGCACTGATACACCAAGCAAATGATAAACCGGCACTGATACATCCCCAAGCAATGGATAAACTCGTCACTGATACACCAAGTAATGAAAAACTCGGCACTGATACACCCAGCACTAATAAACTCGGCACTGATAACCCAAGCAGTGATAAACTTACGCACTGATACACCAAGTAATTGATAAACTCGCACTGATACACCAAGCAATGATAAACTCAGCACTGATACACCAGCAATGATAAACTCGGGCACTGATACAACCAAGCAATGATAAAGCTCTGCACTGATACACCAAGCAATGATAAACTCCGGCACGGATACTCCAAGCAATGATAAAACTTGGCACTGATACACCTAGGCAGTGATAAAACTCGGCACTGATAACACCTAGCAATGATAAACTCGGCACTGATACACCAAGCAATGATAAACTCGGCAACGATAACCAAGCAGTGATAAACTCGGCACTGATACAACCAAGTAATGATAAACCGGCACTGATACACCAAGCAATGATAAACCAGGCACTTGATATACACCAAGCAATGATAAAACTCGGCACTGATACACACCAACAATGATAAACTCATGCACTGATACACCAAAGCAATGATAAAACCGGCCGCTGATACACCAAGCAATATAAACTCGGCACTGATACACCAAGCAATGATAAACTCGGCACTGATACACCAAGCAATGATAAACTCGGCACTGATACATCAAGCAATGATAAAGTGCTAATTAACCAAGCATTGATCAATGCATCACCGATGAACCTAGCCATAGTGAACCAAGCAATGATGATCACCTTCACTAGTTAAAGTACCAATAAAGAGCTCGGCAGTGATCAACCTAACAAGAATCAAACCAGAAATAATCAATGATCAAGATATCAATGATCAATACACGTCATCTTGCCATTGATTCAATCCAACAATCAGCTCCGCACTGAACAGTCTATAAATCACAGCCAAGATTCCCAATCCACACATCCCTTCACTAAAAAATTATACATTTTTGACAAAAGAAAACCATTGTAAGGTCTTTGTCATTACTTATAATTCACAAGTTAGATATAATATGCCAGGACCTCTCACCTTAAACGATGTGTTTCCCACTTCATTTATTACTTTATATCCTGATCCTTTTTGTGACTCTTCTATAAGGCAGTGACCATTACTGCCACTTATCCAAGTGCCCCAAAGTTTCGAATAGGGTTTTTTACTTTTTTCCATTATTCCAGTATTGGCAACTTCCATTTAGTGGTCTTTCAGAGACTGAACTGCCTTCTTTAACTCGCGGTTTTGCTGGAATTCTTTATCTTAACATTTTTTTCTATTTCTTTCTTACATTATAAACTTGTCTATCTTATGCAGTCGCGGGCCTAATTGATACCTTAAATGAAGGTTAGTATTATTAATCCAGTGTTTTGCTCAGATACATTAGTCCAATGTTTCTTACCGGAGGCTTAACGTCCCTTTTAAATAGTGAGTTTTTTGGCAACTGTGGCTCAATAAAGAGTTGTGATAGCGAATATGAGAGGGAAGGTATGAAAGTCAGTCAGAAAACCTCACTTCAAGCTAGATTAGCACAACATCAGTATTTATCGAAGGATTTCACAAAAGTCGAATGCAATCTTTAAACCATGTGTTGGCAGTGACCCGTCCAGCTGGGCAAAAGTGACCCGGTCCAGCTGGGCAGTGA
Source organism: Cherax quadricarinatus (assembly GCF_026875155.1). Taxonomy (NCBI): domain Eukaryota; kingdom Metazoa; phylum Arthropoda; class Malacostraca; order Decapoda; family Parastacidae; genus Cherax; species Cherax quadricarinatus. The sequence goes on from NC_069457.1 coordinate 26,361,368, forward strand.
CCGTCCACTGGGCAGTGGACCCGTCCAGCTGGGGCAGTGACCCGTCCCAGCTGGGCAAGTGGTCCAGGTCAAAGAGAGGGAGCATAAAAGAGTTCTGTCTTATAAAATATGATATAGAAGTCAAGTGTTTATACAGCCTAGTTAATTTAGTATCACTTGTAAACAATGTCATGTAAAGTGGCTTCAGAAAATCTTTAGATTGATTTATGCTCCTGATCTGTTTAAAAACTTGGTATGATAAATATATATATAAAATATAATATAATATATATCTATGCTCCTGTTACTAGTGTCGTTATTCATTTACTGTTGTTGCCCTGCGTTTTTAGTCACATACTGCTCTGTTACCTCTGTTTGATAGTCACATACTGCAGAGTTCCTGCGTTGATAGTCACAAACTGTCTGTTACCTGTGTTGATAGTCCCAAACTGTTCTGTTACCTGAGTTTTGACAGTCACAAACTGTTCTTTTTACCTGGTGTTGAATAGTCCTATATTGACTCTGTTTCCTGTGAGCTGTAGCATAAACTTGTCTGTTACTAGTGTAGCATATACTGGCTTTACTGCGTTGATAGTTATATACTTCTTTTGTTACCAGTGTTGTTAGTCATATACTGCTCTGTTACTTATTGTATGTTAATCGTATACTGCTCTCTCACCTGTGTTGTTAGTGATATATTCTCTGTTACCTGCGAGTTAGTCAAATACAGCTCTGATACATGTGTTGTTAGTCACATACTGCTCTGTTACCTGTATTGACAGTCACAACTACTGTTATCTGTGTTGTTAGTCATATACTGCTCTATTACCTGTGTTATTAGTCATATACTGCTGTTAACCTGTGTTGTTAGTTATATACTGCTTTGTTACTATTGTTAGTCATGTACTGCTCTGTTACCTGTGTTGATAGTCATGTACTGCTCTGTTACCTGTGTTATTTGTCATATACTGCTGTTACCTGTGTTGTTAGTTATATACTACTTTGTTAAAAGTGTTGTTAGTCATGTACTGCTCTGTTACCTGTGTTATTTGTCACATACTGCTGTTACCTGTGTTGTTAGTTATATACTGCTTTGTTACTAGTGTTGTTAGTCACTTACTGCTCTGTTACCTGTATTGTTAGTCATATACTGCATTACCTGTGTTGTTAGTCACATACTGCTCTATTACCTGTGTTGTTAGTCATATACTGCTCTGTTACCTGTGTTGTTAGTCATATACTGCTCTGTTAACTGTGTTGTTTGTTACCACTGCTGTTACCAATGTGGTTGTTAGTCACATAGTGCTCTGTTACCTGTGATGATAGTCACATACTGCTCTGTTACCTGCGTTGATAGTCACATACTGCAGAGTTTCCTGTGTTGATAGTCACAAACTATTCTGTTACCTGAGTTGATAGTCATATACTGCTCTGTTACCTTTGTTGTTAGTTATATACTGGTCTGTTATCAGTGTTTTTAGTCACGAATACTGCTGTTACCTGTGTTGTCTGTTAATCGTGCTTTGGTTCCAGTTTTTGTTAGCATATACTGCTCTGTTACCTATGGTTGTTTAAGCATATACTCTCTTCTCACCCTGTGTTGTAGTGAGATACTATTGCTTCTGTTACCTGGCGTTGTTAGTCAATTACGCTCTGATTCATGTGTTGTCCCATACTGCTCCCTGTTACCTATTTTGACAGCACATACCGAACAAGTTGGTTTAGGAAAAACACGTAAGCAAACACGTAGGACATATTTTTGAAAACGTTTCGTCCTTGGACCTTGATCACTTCGTAACATCCAGAGGTTGAGAGACAGTATATTACATAGCTAGAGTGGAGGTTTGAATGCTGACGGGCAATCCGGTGACCTGAAGAATGCCATATTGGGAATGAGGACTGGTACGCCTGAGATCATAATACGACTCTCGTGTCATACTTATGACACTCGTCCATAATCCAGTGTCATACTATGACACTCCCCATCATCCAATGTCATAATATGACACTCCATCCATGTCATACTATGACACTCTCCCCCCATCATCCATGTCATACTATGAACTGCCCATCATCCCATATTTATACTTCCCCACTCACTCATAACATACTCACCGAGCAGAAGTATTAATCTCTTCCACCTAACGTCTTCTCTTAATTATGTCCCGTACCGAAATAAAAACGAATCGGCGAGTTTACCTTAAAGGAAAGTGTCGTTTCTTTCTGCGAAAAGCGAGTGAAACATTTTTTATGAATCTAGCGAAAATATGTCTGATTAAACTAAATAAATTACTTGAGGTGAGGGAGGTGAAGGTGTAGTGGAGAGGTTAGGTAAGGTTAGGTTAGGTTAGGTTAGTTTTAGGAATTAGGTGAGGTGAGGTTAGGTTAGGTGAGGTGAGGCCGTCTTAAGTTAGGTTAGTGTTAGGTGAGGTTAGCCTCTTAGGTTAGGTAGGTGAGGTGAGTTAGGCCCTCTCTAAAGTAGGTTAGGTTAGGTGAAGTTAGCCTCTTAGGTTAAGTTAGGTGAGGTGAGGTTAGGCCTCCTTAAGTTAGGTTAGGTTAGTGAGGTGAGTTAGGTGAGGTGAGGTGAGGTGATGTGAGGTTAGGTATGTTAGTTAGTTAGGTAGGTTAGGTTAGGTGAGGTTAGGTTAGGTTAGGCTTAGGTTAGGTTAGGTTTAGTTAGGTTAGGTGAGGTGAGGTTTAGGTTAGTGAGGTGGGAGGCCTCTTAAGTTAGGTTAGGTTAGGTGAGTTAGGCGCCTCTTAGGTTAGGTTAGGTGAGGTGAGGTTTAGGCCTCTTAAGTTAGGTTAGGTTTGTTAGTGAATTTAGGAGCTCGTTAGGTCAGTTATGAGGTGAGTGTTAGCCTCTTAAGTTAGGTTAGGTTAGTGAGGTGAGGTTAGGTGAGGTGAGGTTAGGTGAGGTGAGGTTAGGCCTCTTAAGTTAGGCCTCTTAAGTTAGGCCTCTTAAGTTAGGCCTCTTAGGTTAGGTTAGGTGAGGTGAGGTTAGGCCTCTTAAAAGTTATGTTAGGTCTAGGTTAGGTGGGTAGGCCTCTTAAAGTTAAGGCCTCTAAGTTAGGCCTCATAAGTTAGGCCTCTTAAGTTAGGCATTGGCTGCACAAACTAATATGTTTTTTACATTATTTTCAAAAAGAATACTGAAGAACAGATTAATCCGTAAAAGAACATTTTGGAGAAGTTAATTATTTAGGGCAGAGCTTAATTCAGATTATTATGAACGACAAACACTCACTCAGTGCTGCTTTATCTGGTACACTTGTATACCTGACCTTTAAACAAACTACCCAAACAGTGAATCACGTGACAGTACCCTGGTGCTGCAACATGGTTCAGAGACGTTCAGTTGTTGTCAGACTGAACATTTAGAATGGGGAACGAAATATGATGTTAGTGACGTTAACCGCAGAAATGATTGACGGTGAGATCATTATACACAACACATAGGCTGACATCTCCAGATTGAAAAGAAAAACATAAAAACAGAATTTGGAAAGGTGATCAAGCATGAGAATACCTGACAGGAAAATTATGGCTGGGATAACTGATCTGTTGAGATGCCTGAAGAAGATACATAACGAAATCATGCTATCAGATCTCTCATGTTCATTTGATATTAATACCTTAGGTGGCACAGCTGCCCTACGTCTTCTGTCATTCTAATGTGAAATCACAAACAATCATATTCAGCTGAATCTTCCTTCCACACATCACTAAACAACTGGTGAACTCTACCAGGATAATTGGCAAAAGCATTAACAAAGAGGTAGATGGCCAGAACAAATCTCTGAAAACCAGCAGGACTTACTGAAATATCCAAACAACAAGCAAAATTTTTACGAATTCCTCTCCAGCAAGACTGCCAACATGGTCTTCCTCTCCAGCAAGACTGCCAACATGGTCTTCCAGCAAGACTGCCAACATGGTCTTCCAGCAAGACTGCCAACATGGTCTTCCTCTCCAGCAAGACTGCCAACATGGTCTTCCCACCTGAAACGTAGCTTGTCATCATCATAATTCATATTAACGTGCAAGATGGGCTTATGTGTGGCATGTCAGCTCGCCTAATTTATACATGCGTTGTTGTGATCCTTGTAGGTCCAGCTGCAAGTATATGGGGTGGTGACCTTCATACTGGAAACAATTTTACATAAATGCATGTCAATACCATCTCCCGTAGACTAAGAAAAGAGCAGCACTGATTTTGCGTGTTTTCCACAACTCAAAAACTATGATACTATTGTTGATAAATGGTTCAGAGAAGCAAAAAGTGGATGAATGAGACTTTTGTGCAACACATAGGTATCTTTATTGTAGTAACATCTCTTTATTGGAATGAACATATATTAGCTAGCGAAACGTTTCCTCTGATATCTTTTTCTAAGGCGGATACAGTGAGACTTCTGCATGGGGAGCGTGAAAGTTCTTCCTCGAAGTCACAGATGCTTTGTCCCACCTTGCAGTCAACCCTCAACTTGAGACTGACCTGGGTAGCAACACCTTCACACTCCATGAAGGTAACGTTGTCGTCACTCACAAGATCAGCCACTACAACTTTGTCTACTAATCACAAAGTGATTCGTACTGCTATAACAATAAGTAGATGGACACATCCTGCCTACGTAGAACGCATTTTTTATCATGACCTGTCCAGTGATGTGACACTTCATGAGTGACCTGTCCAGGAGCCTGACATCTGGATCAACAGTGATGTGACGCTTCATGAGTGACCTGTCCAGGAGCCTAGCAGCTGGATAACCAGTGATGTGACGCTTCATGAGTGACCTGTCCAGGAGCCTGGTAGCTAGATCACCAGTAATGTGACGCTTCATGAGTGACCTGTCCAGGAGCCTGGCAGCTGGATCAACAGTAATGTGACGCTTCATGAGTGACCTGTCCAGGAGCCTGGCAGTTGGATCAACAGTAATGTGACGCTTCATGAGTGACCTGTCCAGGAGCCTGGCAGCTGGATCACCAGTAATGTGACGCTTCATGAGTGACCTGTCCAGTGATGTGACGCTTCATGAGTGACCTGTCCAGGAGCCTGGCAGCTGGATCACCAGTGATGTGACGCTTCAACAAATTATATCTCCCGATGAATGCTGGTGGACTCAACAAGACCAGCAGTTCTAAATTTCATTTGTGGACTTGGTTTCCCATAGCATCAGAGACATGCCAATAATGTTGTGGATAAAAGTGGCAGTAAGAGCACATCAGCAGACACTTCAGCAACTCGTGATGTTCTTCTATGGCATAAGAGAACGTCACTTGGTCAAAACATCATGAGTACCATTAATATGTCAAAACACAAATTTAACAGAATGAGGAATAAGCCATCCAGGGTAATATGAGAAAAACTTCTCTATGTTATGAGAAGCATCACTAGGTCGAGAGAATATGATCAGATCAAGAAAAATCAAGAGATGAGGAAACATAACAAGTTACGAGAAATATTACTACGACGTCAACTTTAATTATTTCAAGGCAGGTATCACCATGTCCAGTTAAGCATAATTATGGAAAATACAATATCACATACCAGGTACCAGAAATACTCACCAAGTGCAGCTTCAACTAAGATTTTTCATTTACAATTACGTGTTGAAAATCAAGGAAAGCATCGCTGAGTTAAGAAATTCTTCAATTAATTAAAAAAAAAAAATAAGTTTGCTAATTCATATACCAGCCGGGAACATTTAAGCATCAATAAATCAAATCTATGAAGATTCAGTAACTACATCAGTCCACATATTGCAACGTTAAACATTATGAGATACTGACAAACTTCAGCACGCAAACCGTGTTTTCAACACGTACATTTTTAAGGTCACCTCAATATAGGTAATGCTTTATTTTTGACAATGTTTGGCTTACGAGTGAACTTTACATCTGTCTTCAGAAAACTCCACATTGTTCCATGTATTTTGTGAGAGGTGGAGACACAACACAATGTTTGCAGCCAAGACAGCAAACCTTTCTCCTAATACAATCAAATTATGTTAAAATGAATAAATAACAAAAAGGCACAATACCGTGACTGGAACAATACACAAATAACCCGCACATAAAAGAGAGAAGCTTACGACGACGTTTCGGTCCGACTTGGACCATTGACAACACACAGTGTGACTTTGTCAATGGTCCAAGTCGGACCGAAACGTCGTCGTAAGCTTCTCTCTTTATGTGCGGGTTATTTGTGTATGTTAAAATGAGTTTCCTCTTGTCTAACACTATGAGGTGTGTGTGTGTGTGTGTGTGTGTGTGTGTGTGTGTGTGTGTGTGTGTGTGTGTGTGTGTGTGTGTGGTGTGTGTGTGTGTGTGTGTGTGTGTGTGTGTGTGTGTATTTCTAAGTTTTCCATGTATAAATTGAAACAAGATTGCTTAAAATTCTGCCCAGTAGAGCTCAGTACTACAGATATGTCTAATGCCAAAGACTATGAAATAATCCAGCTTATTCCATGAATTTTACTGTACATTATGAACAAAATAATTCTTTGCCTTTGCTAGATGTTTTAATTATTAAAGGAACCATGATTTTAAATTCAAAATTTGCGGAAAACTAACAAATAACTGTTCTTATTTGCACCATTATTCTTCACATTATGACAGAGTTAAACTTTTTGTATTTTCATCAATTATAGATGAATGGTTCAGAGAACCGACATGTTGATAAATTAGACACATGTGCAACTCTTGGGTATCTTTATTGAGGAAACGTTTCGCCACACAGTGGCTTCATCAGTCCATACGTAGGAGAAACTTGAAGAACAGGAGGAGAATGAGGTAATCAGTCCCTCAACCTTGAGTCGATGTGTTCAGTCCATCAATCTTGAGTAGAATACGGCAGATCAGCGGAGAAGCAGCTTATAAACCGTATGGCAGGAGAGGTGCAGCAGTCATAGGTGGTGTCACATTTGTTCAATGTGGAAGTAGGTCGTGCCCAAGAGTTAGGCAAGCGAAGAATTCCCAAGTATTAAGATCCCAAGAAGTTGCAGTGTCTGACAGGATTGTAGATGAATGGTTCAAAGAACCGACATGTTGATAAATTAGACACATGTGCAACTCTTGGGTATCTTTACTGAGGAAACGTTTCGCCAAGTTCTTCAAGTTTATCCATTGTTTGGACTGATGAAGCCATTGTGTGGCGAAACGTTTCCTCAATAAAGATACCCAAGACTTGGACATGTGTCTAATTTTCATCAATGTTTTTGAGAACTTTGGGTATATGCAGCCCAGAGTTCCTAGACGAAGAAATGTTGAAGATTTATGAAATAGCTATTGATTCAAAATACCCAAAACACGTAATTGATAAATCTTTCAAAATCGCTAGTAATATTTTTTACAATTCAAAATAAGGAAAAAAAACTTTATTCAATTAAAAATATCTTGGTTTTCCCTCACCATGAAAATTTTCTTGATATACCTTCTCTACCTAAGAATTTTATATCAAAGTTATATTTAAAAATCTTAATGCAGTAAAAATCTTCTATAAGACTCCATGTAAAAAATGTGATGGTTGATTAGTGGCCCTGTGGCCCGGTGGCCCGGTGGCCTGGTGGCCCGGTGGCCTGGTGGCCTGGTGGACCGGTGACCTGGTGGCCTGGTGGCCCGGTGGCCTGGTGGCTAAAGCTCCCGCTTCACACACGGAGGGCCCGGGTTCGATTCCCGGCGGGTGGAAACATTTCGACACGTTTCCTTACACCTGTTGTCCTGTTCACCTAGCAGCAAATAGGTACCTGGGTGTTAGTCGACTGGTGTGGGTCGCATCCTGGGGGACAAGATTAAGGACCCCAATGGAAATAAGTTAGACAGTCCTCGATGACGCACTGACTTTCTTGGGTTATCCTGGGTGGCTAACCCTCCGGGGTTAAAAATCCGAACGAAATCTTATCTTATCTTATCTTATCTTATGTGGAAACTGGAAAAAATCTTGAACTAAGATTACAATAATGTAAATATAACAACAGAACTGGACAATGATCTAATGTTCTGTTTATTCACGTGAGAAATTTTAACCATTCAATTGATTTTCAAAGCGCCATGGTAGAAAGTTGTATCAAGCAGCTCCATGGTAGAAAGTTGTATCAAGCGGCTCCATGGTAGAAAGTTGTATCAAGCAGCTCCATGGTAGAAAGTTGTATCAAGCAGCTCCATGGTAGAAAGTTGTATCAAGCAGCTCCATGGTAGAAAGTTGTATCAAGCAGCTCCATGGTAGAAAGTTGTATCAAGCAGCTCCATGGTAGAAAGTTGTATCAAGCAGCTCCATGGTAGAAAGTTGTATCAAGCAGCTCCATGGTAGAAAGTTGTATCAAGCAGCTCCATGGTAGAAAGTTGTATCAAGCAACTCCATGGTAGAAAGTTGTATCAAGCAGCTCCATGGTAGAAAGTTGTATCAAGCAGCTCCATGGTAGAAAGTTGTATCAAGCAGCTCCATGGTAGAAAGTTGTATCAAGCAGCTCCATGGTAGAAAGTTGTATCAAGCAGCTCCATGGTAGAAAGTTGTATCAAGCAGCTCCATGGTAGAAAGTTGTATCAAGCAGCTCCATGGTAGACAGTTGTATCAAGCAGCTCCATGGTAGAAAGTTGTATCAAGCAGCTCCATGGTAGAAAGTTGTATCAAGCAGCTCCATGGTAGAAAGTTGTATCAAACAGCTCCATGGTAGAAAGTTGTATCAAGCAGCTCCATGATAGAAAGAAATATAACATAATCAAGTTCCATAAACAGTAGTTTTTAAATTTATATCTACTAGCTTAGTATTAAACAAATTAGACTCCTTTATAACTAATAAAATTTGGGATGAATTTAAAATATATACGACAATTTGAAATCATAAAGATTTGGTAGAATAGTTATGTGTGACAGGACCTTGACCACCTCACCCGCATCATCATTAAAGGTTCAGGTGCTGTATGTTCACCGTGAAGAGAAATCTCACCCTTATATGCCTTCTGCTAATCTTTTATTTTCATAGATCCTTGCAGGAAAGCACTTGGAAGTTCACTATTCCTTTAATAGTGCTTGTTCTGCATATTGTGATATCACCTATTTAAAAAAAAAAAACACATCGGCCGTTTCCCACCAAGGCAGGGTGGCCCACCAAGGCAGGGTGGCCCACCAAAGCAGGGTGGCCCACCAAGGCAGGGTGGCCCACCAAGGCAGGGTGGCCCACCAAGGCAAGGTGGCCCGAGAAAGAAAAACTTTCATCATTCACTCCATCACTGTCTTGCCAGAGGCGTACTTGCACTACAGGAATAAAACTGCAACATTAACACCCCTCCTTCAGAGTGCCGGCACTGTACTTCCCATCTCCAGGAATCAAGTCCAGCCTGCCGGTTTCCACGAATCCCTTCATAAACGTTACCTTGCTTACACTCCAACAGCACGTCAAGTCCTAACAACCATTTGTCTCCATTTGCTCCTAACTGACACGCTCACGCACACTTGCTGGAAGTCCAAGCCCCTCGCACACAAAACCTCTTTTACCCCCTCCCTCCAACCTTTCCTAGGCCTACCCCTACTCCGCCTTCCATCCACAGAATTATACACTCCCGAAGTCCTTCTATATCGTTCCATCCTCTGTACATCTCCAAACCATCTCAGTACCCCTCCTCAGCCCTCTAGATAATAGTTTTAGTAATCCCGCACCTCCTCCTAATCTCCAAACTACAGATTCTCTGCATTATATTGACACCACACATTGCCCTCAGACATGATACACTTGACCTTATCTTCACAAATAATGAGGACCTGATAAGAGACATAAGAATATCAAAAACAACTAATTCCAATCACAATCTAATCGAAGTCCAGACGTACATGCATAGGGGTCCTGAACAGCAGAATGCATGTACCTGTGAAGGTGTCTTCACAAAATACAATTTCAACAACAAGAACATCAACTGGGACCAGGTAAACCATGTCCTAAACGAAACATGTTGGGAAGATGTCTTAAATGACATGGATCCAAACCAGTGCCTTGAAAGGATCAACTTCCTGGTAGCCGAAGCATGTTCTAGGCATATTCCCCTAAGAAAGAAGAAGAGCAGGAGTAAACTGGAGAGAAAAAGACGCTCCCTCTACAGAAGACGACGAAGAGTCACTGAGCTCCTCAGGAGTGCTAGAATATCTGATACACGAAAGGAGGCGCTGACCAGGGAAGTGGAAACTATCGAACTTAAGCTAAATGACTCTTACAGGAACCAGGAGAGGCAGGAGGAGCTTAAAGCTATAGTGAAATTGAAAGAAATTCAAAATATTTCTTTCATATGCCAAATAACAAGGCAAATACCACATCTAGTATCGGGCCCTTACTCAGACAGGATGGGACTTACACAGACGACAACAAGGAAATGAGTGAAATATTGAAATCACAGTACGACTCTGTGTTTAGTGAACCACTAATCGGTCTGAGGATCGACGACCCAAAATGATTCTTCATGAATGAGCCTCAAAACTCCATAAATGTATGCCAGATTTCCGACATTACCCTAACTCCGATAGATTTCGAAAAAGCCATTGACAACATGCCTATGCACTCAGCCCCGGGCCAGACTCGTGGAACTCTGTTTTCATTAAGAACTGCAAGAAACCCCTCTCGCGTGCCCTAAGTACACTATGGAGGAGGAGCTTGGACATGGGTGAAATTCCAGTCACTTAAAACAACGGATATAGCCCCACTCCATAAAGGTGGCAGCAAAGCATTACTAAGAACTATAGACCAATAGCTCTGACGTTCCACATCATAAAAATCTTTGAAAGAGTGCTAAGAAGCAGGATTGCAAATCACCTGGATTCCCAAAATCTGCACAATCCAGGCAACATGGGTTCAGGGCAGGTCGCTCCTGCCTCTCACAACTACTGGATCACTATGACATGGCCTTGGATGCACTGGAAGAAAATCAGAATGCAGATGTAATATACACAGACTTTGCAAAAGCATTTGACAAATGCGATCATGGCGTAATAGCCCATAAAATACGTGCTAAAGGAATAACTGGGAAAGTGGGGAGATGGATCTTCAACTTCCTAACAAATCGAACACAAAGAGTAGTGGTCAACAGAGTTAAATCGGAGGCTGGCCATAGTGAAGAGCTCTGTTCCACAAGGCACAGTACTCGCCCCATCTTATTCCTTATCCTCATATCAGACATAAACAGAGATATACACCACAGCACCGTATCATCCTTGCGGATGATACTAGGATCTGCATGAGACTGTCATCTGCTGAGGACGCGGTTAACCTCCAAGAAGATATAAACAAAGTTTTCCAGTGGGCAACGGTAAACAAAATATGATGTTCAATGAGGACAAATTCCAACTACTCCGTTATGGAAAACTGGAGGAGATAATAACTAGAACAGAGTATACTACTGACTCTCGGCCATACAATAGAGCGGAAAAATAATGTAAGGGACCTGGGAGTAGTAATGTCTGAGGATCTCACTTTCAAGGATCACAACAGTGCCACGATCGCACGTGCAAAGAAAATGATAGGATGGATAATAGAACTTTCAAAACGAGAGATGCCAAGCCCATGATGATCCTTTCAAATCACTTGTTCTCTCTAGGCTGGAATACTGCTGTACATTAACATCTCCATTCAAGCAGGTGAAATCGCAGATCTAGAGAGTGTACAGAGATCCTTTACTGCACATATAAGTTCTGTCAAGCACCTTAACTACTGGAACGCTTGGAAGCACTTGACTTGTGCTCGTTGAACGCAGGAGGGAGAGATATATCATAATCTACACTTGGAAAATCTGGAAGGAATGGTCCCAAATCTGCACACAGAAATCACTCTCCCTACGAAAGTAAAAGACTGGGCAGGCGATGCAAAATGCCCCCAATAAAAAGTAGGGGCGCCATTGGTACACTAAGAGAAAACACCATAAGTGTCCGGGGCCCAAAACTGTTCAACAGCCTCCCATCAAGCATTAGGGGAATTGCCAATAAACCCCTGGCTGCCTTCAAGAGAGAGCTGGACAGATACCTAAAGTCAGTGCCGGATCAGCCGGGCTGTGGCTCGTACGTTGGACTGCGTGCGGCCAGCAGTAACAGCCTAGTTGATCAGGCCGTGATCCATCGGGAGGCCTGGTCATGGACCGGGCCGCGGGGGCGTTGATCCCCGGAATAACCTCCAGGTAGCCTCCAGGCAGCCCGCAGATGAACTAAACTTAACGAGTCCTGACCCGGTCATACGGTGAGTCAGTCATTAAATATAGAAGTTATACAGAAGTGGCAGACTGAAATAAAAAGTGATTTAAGAAAAATCAAAACTTAACACTCTGTAGCACACGAAATTGACAACTCTACCAAAACACTTGAATTTTAATCTCAGCCGTTCCAATTTATGTCCCAATCTATGTTCCAATCTATGTCACAGTCTTTGTCACAGAGGAGTTTTGAAGATATCAACGCCATTCGAGGAGGCTAGGAACTTTGACAATAGGGAACCAAGACAAAAGTTTGTCCTGGTTACCGTACGCGGGCGATGAAATTGAAATCCGTTGAAATCCGAAAAAGGAGGTTGGAGTGGGACTAACACCACCGTGATTACTGTCAGGAAGGCTGGAGAGGGAATAACACTACAGTGGCTGTGATGAATGGTTTGAAAAACCGACAAGTTGAAGATTGAAACACTTATGCAGCATATGGGAATCTTTATTCAGGAAACGTTTCACCACACAGTGGCTTCATCAGTCCAATACAAAGAGGAAGGCGTAAGGAGAGGAGGAGTATGAGGTAATCAGTCCCTCAGCCTGGAGTCGATGTGTTCAGTCCATCAATCTTGTAGAATGTACAGCATAGGGCTGTAGACGTGGCTTATATACTGTAATGAGGTGAGGTGAAGCAGGCGGAGGCGGGGTCATAGTGATACCATCCACTAGTCGAAGTAGGTCTTCGTCCAAAGGTTGAACAAGTGTTGAAGAATTCTTTGTAACAAGATCCCATGATGCTGCAGTGTCTGACAGTTGTGATGAATGGTTTGAAAAACCGACAAGTTCAACCTTTGGACGAAGACCTACTTCGACTAGCGGATGGTACCACTATGACCCCGCCTCCGCCTGCTTCACCTCACCTCACTACAGTATATAAGCCACGTCTACGGCCCTATGCTGTACATTCTACAAGATTGATGGACTGAACACATCGATCCCGGGTGAGGGATGATTTCCCATACCCTCCTCCCTTCGCCTTCCTCTTTGTATGGCTGAGAAGCCCCTGTGTGGCGAAACTTTCCTGAATAAAATTCCCCTATGCGCATAAGGGCTCATTTTTTCAATAAGTGGTGTTTTTCAAGGGGCTTAAGGAAATCCCCACCCCCGGCTCTGTTAGGTTGAGCTTTTTAAAAATAAGAGCATAAGAAAGGAGGAAAACGCAGCAGGCCTGTTGGCCCCCTATTTGGCAGGGCCCTTTTCAATCCATCCCACTAAAAAAATATTTTCCCAACCCAATTTTCAAAGCCCCCCAAGAAATAAGCTCTGATAACTCACTACTCTCATTGCAACTCCCCCTCAAAACCCAACCCCTCCACTCATGTATTTATCCAACCTATATTTGAAATACCAAGTTTTTTGCCTCAATAACCCAACTAGGTAGACTGTTCCCTCATCAACACCCTATTTTTCCAAACCAAACTTTTCCCACACCCTTTAATTAAACTTGTCCAATTTGAATCCCTAACTTGATAAAGAATTCAGCTGGATTCACGAGAGGTGTTCCTCCTGACTTCTGACGTTCTTAATAGACCCTTGAGGCATTGACAGTGATAAGGAAAGATTGTTTATTTGGATTTTGTAAAGCCTTTCGATAGATTTCCCCTCACAAGAGATTTAAAAAAGTGGCAGCTCATGTATAGGGGGGTAAAGTTCTGCATGGTATAAACTTGGTAAAATACCGACAATTGGTTTTTAGAAAGACACGTAGCAAACACTAAAACATATTTATTAGTAAATTTTTTTGGGGTCCTGGGACCTTGATCACTTTGATCAAGGTCCCAGGACCGAAACGTTTAAATAAATATGTTAAGTGTTTGCTTACGTGTCTTTCAAACCAAAGTTCAGCATGATAAAGGATGGCTTACCAATAGAAAGCGAGAGTTACCATTAATGATGAAATCTGAATGGGGGTAGTCACTAGTGGGGGTTCCACAGGGTCAGTTTTAGGCCCCTCTTTTTTCAAAAATTTAATTAAGACCTTTATGAAGGATTCAGTGACATGATAAATTTGCTAGATACAAGATAGGCCCTATAATTCACTCTGAGGGGACTCATGAATCCAGGAGATTTGGACAAATTAAAGTTTGGTCAAAAAAATGGCGTGAATTCAGTGTGGTAAGTGTAAGGTATTCCCTTGGTAATGAAAATAACCCCGAAAACAAATCTGGTGAATAGAGCTTGATCAACGAATTTAAAAAAACTTGGGGGTCATGGTGAGCAGAAATCTAAAGCCAAGACAGCAGTGCCTTAGTGTGCGCAACAAGGCCAACAGATTACTTGGATTTATCTCAAGAAGTATAAGTAACAGAAGTCCAAAAGTTATTTTACAGCTCTATACATCACTAGTGTTCGCATCGCTATTGGGCCGTGCGGACGTGCTGCGCAGTAGCTCCTGATTGAGTTGGCTTTTGCGCAGTGTTGAAGTGTACTTAGCTCTGTGAAGACCTGTTTGCGCGCTCTCTACGAATTGAAGCAAGATGCCCTCCATCGAGCAACTTTACCAACAGCTTAAGGAAGAATTGAGGATGGCGAAGTTGAAGATTCGGCGACTGACCGAGGAAAACAAGAAGATTCGTAGTAGTCCTCCCGTTTTGAGTCCTCAGGTCAAGAAGGGAAACTGGTCAGTGGCTGGACATCAGGGAACGAAGTTGACGATCAAGAAGACGAATGGAAAGGTAGAAACGATGAAGAAGAAAGAGACTGCCGTGGAAACTGTTGTGGAAACATCTAATACATTCTCAGTGCTACCCGACGAATGTGAGTCGACTACTGGGAACATCACGACGAACGACACCAAGGAAGGTAAGAATATTGTTGTTGGGGATAGCCAAGTTAAGTATATGGATAGGGCGTTCTGCTTAAAGGACAGGAGTAGGAGACAGAGTTTGCTTTCCTGGGGCTGGGATGGAGGATATTGTTAGCCGTCTGGATGACATCATGAGAGGTAATGGGAGCAATCCTATTATCTGTCTCAGTGCTGGAGGCAACGATGTTGACAGACGTAGGAGTGAAGACCTGATTAGCAGATATAGGTCAGCAATAGAAATAATTAGGAGTAAGGGTGGGAACCCTGTCATATGTGGTATTTTGCCAAGGAGAGGAGTTGGAAATGAATGGTTGGTTTAGAAAGACACGTAAGCAAACACTATAACATATTTATTAGAAAACGTTTCGGTCCTGGACCTTGATCACTTCTAACATACAGAGATAGAAAGACATTATATATATAGGCGGAGAGTGAGATGTGACGCACGTGACCTGAGGAATGTCATAAAAAACACAAGAATTTTTCTTATGACATTCCTCAGGTCACGTGCGTCACATCTCACTCTCCGCCTATATATATAATGTCTTTCTACCTCTGTATGTTAGAAGTGATCAAGGTCCCAGGACCGAAACGTTTTCTAATAAATATGTTATAGTGTTTGCTTACGTGTCTTTCTAAACCAACTTGTCGGTATTTATTACCAAGGTTTATACCAAATGAATGGTTGTCCAGGGCAATTGGTGTCAATTGCTGGCTGGACAAATACTGTAAGGAAAATGCGGTAACATTCTTGACAACTGGGACCTCTTCTATGGCAGAAATGACATGTATGCCAGGGATGGGGTTCACTTATCTAGTTCTGGGGTGGTAGCACTGGCAACTGCAGTGGAGGGAGCAGTTAGGACTTTAAACTAGGAAATGTTATGTAGGGGTTTTTGGCAGGAAAACAGTGAAGTCCCAGTGTAGTAATATTACGAGTTCTGGGGGAACTAGTAATAAAGCAGAACGGGTACATATTGAAAAGCCAGGGACTTTGGGAGATAAGACAGTAATAGGTTTAGTAAAAAAAACAGAAATCAGCTGGAAGGGTAAAGAAAAAAGAGTTTTTCAATTGTTTATTATGCTAATTGCCGTAGTGCTAGGAATAAGATGGCCCGAGTTGAGATTAGTTGCTAGGCAGGTAACATTGATGCATTTGACTTAACTGAGACGGGTTTAATTCAAAAAGTCGGGACATGCCTGCGGAATGTCAATTCGGGTTTTAAA
Source organism: Cherax quadricarinatus (assembly GCF_026875155.1). NCBI lineage: Eukaryota > Metazoa > Arthropoda > Malacostraca > Decapoda > Parastacidae > Cherax > Cherax quadricarinatus. The sequence continues at coordinate 26,377,608 of NC_069457.1, forward strand.
TTGTTCCAAGTAGATAGAAGTATCGGGAAGGGGGTAGGGTGGCATTGTATGTCCGAGATCGCTTGAACTTTTTGCATAAAAACGGGTATTAAGTCTGAAGTAACACATACAGAGTCTTTTTTGGATAGAATTTTCAGAGGGCATGAAAAACTGATTTTAGGAGTGAATACCGTCCCCCAAACTTAGATAGGGACCAAGGAGACTACTATGGGAGAAATTGTTAAGGCCACAAGGCACGATAATGTAGTAAATTCTAGGAGACTTTAACTTTAGTCATATTGATTGAATTTCTTGACTGGGAATTTAGAATCATACGACTTCTTAGAAGTAGTTCAGGATTGTTCTTTGAAGCATTTTGTGACAGAACCTACAAGGGGAAATAACACTGCTTGACTTAGTTATGGCAAACAAGAATCCCTTGTTAATAATTTAGAAATTTCAGAGGAACTGGTGCTAGCGACCACAAATCAATTATATTTAGCATTGAATGGAAGTACGATAGTAGCGATAACTCAGTAACAGCCCCAGATTTTCGCTTAGCAGTTTACGATGGGCCTTAGAGAACACTTATCATCTGTTGACTGGGGTAACGAAGTGAGCTATCAATATGACAGTTTTCTGAACTATAAAATGCTGCTCAAAGAACGTTTATCCCATATAAAGAAATTAGATCAAATAGAAATGACCCAAAATGGATGAATAATAGGGTCAAATATCTACTAGGGCATAAGAAAGGAATTTATAGGCGTATCAAAAGAGGTGAGGGTCATCTTATGAATCAGTATATTGACGTTAAGAGGGACATTAAAAAGGGGATAAGAAAAGCTAAAAGGAACTATGAAATTAAAGTTGCCCAAAGGGATTCGAAAACTAACCCAAAAAGTTTTTTCCAGGGCTATAGAACAAAAGTTAGAGATAAGATAGGTCCCCTTAAAAATAACTATGGGCACCTTACTGACAAAGAGAATGAAATGTGGAAATATAAACACATATGCAGTATAATGTGATCCTTTATTGACTACGTTTCGCCCACACAGTGGGCTTTTTCAAGTCACAAACAGAACAGTTCTGTTTGTGACTTGAAAAAGCCCACTGGTGGGCGAAACGTAGTCAATAAGGATCACATTATACTGCATATGTGTTTATATTTCCATTGTGTCGGTATTTTATACCATTTATTTCCATCGAGAATGAAATGTGCTCGATTTTTAATAATTATTTTCTCTCAGTTTTTACACAGGAAGACACTAAAAAATATTCCAGTAATTATTTTTTCAGTGGGCTAGAAGAAGATAAATTATGTAACATCACAGTCACTAGTGAGATGTTTGTGAAGCAGATAGACAGACTGAAGCAAAATAAGTCGCCGGTCCTGTGAGGTTTTTTCAAGGGTTCTTAAGGAATGCAAAATGGAAGTCTGTGAACCATTAACTAATATTTTTAATTTATCTCTTCAAACAGGTGTAGTGGTCTGATATGTGAAGATGGCTAATGTAATTCCCATTTTTAAAACAGGGGACAAGTCGTTAAACCCTCAAAATTACCGCCCAATAAGCCTGACCTCAATTGTAGGCAAAATTTCTAGAGTCAATTATAGCTGAGATTAAAAAGAAGCCATCTCGATAAGCATAAACTTGATTAATGATACTCCAGCATGGATTCACAAGAGGCCGTCTTGTCTAACTAATTATTAACTTTTTTCAGTAAAGCTTTTGAGGCTGTTGACCACGATAAAGAATTTTATATTATTTACTTAAATTTTAGTAAGGCTTTTGATAGAGTTCCGCACCATAGACTGTTAAAGAAAGTGGCAGCTCATGGCACTGGGGGAAAAGTGCTTTCGTGGATCGAGTCATGGCTCACTGACAGGAAGCAGAGAGTGTCCATAAATGGGGTTAAATCCGAGTGGGGATCTGTAACAAGTGGCATTCCACAGGGATCAGTCTTGGGCCCGTTGTTGTTTATAATATATATCAATGATCTTGATGAGGGAATTACTAGTGATATGAGCAAATTCGCCGATGACACAAAGATAGGTAGGATAATTGATTCAAACGTAGATGTTATGGAACTTCAGGAGGATTTAAACAAACTCTATTCTTGGTCAGAAAAGTGGCAGATGCAGTTCAATGTAGATAAATACAAGGTTCTGAAGCTTGGGAGTGCCCATAACCCTAGTACTTATAAGTTAAATGATATAGAACTTAGCCATACAGATTGCGAAAAGGACTTGGGGGTTATGGTGATCAGCAACCTTAAACCAAGACAGCAATGTCTAAGCGTACGTAATAAGGAAAATAGATTACTGGGATTTATATCAAAAAGTGTAAGCAACAGAAGTCCAGAGGTCATACTGGAGCTTTATACATCATTAGTAAGGCCTCACCTAGATTATGCAGCTCAGTTCTGGTCTCCATATTACAGAATGGACATAAATTCGTTAGAAAACATTCAGCGTAGGATGACTAAATTAGTACATAGCATTAGAAATCTTCCTTATGAAGAAAGATTGAAGACTCTTAAGTTACATTCATTTGTTAGACGAAGAATGAGGGGAGACCTGATCGAAGTGTATAAGTGGAAGATAGGTATTAATAAAGGGGATATTAATAAGGTCTTGAGGATGTCTCTCCAAGAGAGATTTGTGATGAATGGTTTGAAAAACCGACAAGTTGAAGATTGAGACATTTATGCAGCATATGGGAATCTTTATTCAGGAAACGTTTCGCCACACAGTGGCTTCATCAGTCCAATACAAAGAGGAAGGCGTAAGGAGAGGAGGAGTATGAGGTAATCAGTCCCTCAGCCTGGAGTCGATGTGTTTAGTCCATCAATCATCTACAAGATTGATGGACTAAACACATCGACTCCAGGCTGAGGGACTGATTACCTCATACTCCTCCTCTCCTTACGCCTTCCTCTTTGTATTGGACTGATGAAGCCACTGTGTGGCGAAACGTTTCCTGAATAAAGATTCCCATATGCTGCATAAATGTCTCAATCTTCAAGAGAGATTTGAGAGGATTTGAGAGGGACCTGACCTCCCAAAGTGACCTACGTCTCACCTCCTGGCGCTATATAAGACTCCATCCTGTCACTTCAACTCCATATTGTTTCAGACTACGGACAATGCTCTTCTCCAGACTGAGGGACTGACCACCACAAAACTTTAAGGGTGATGGACTGATTACATCGTCAAGTCTCTTCTGCTTCTATCAACTTTTCTGTACTCGACTGAAGAAGCCTACTGTGTAGGCGAAACGTTTCGAAATAAAGATACCTAACTGTTGCATATGTGTCTTGCCTAACAATCTGTCGGTATTTTATACCATTTTAATGTTCAATCTGTCAGACACTGCAACACAAGGGTATCTTGGTACAGACCTGAAATCAACTTCGACTACCTCTACTAGTGAGAACGGCTGGATTAGAGAGGGACTTGACCTCCCAAAGTGACCTACGTCTCACCTCCTGGCGCTATATAAGGCTCCATCCTGTCACTTCAACTCCATATTGTTTCAGACTACGGACAATGCTCTTCTCCAGACTGAGGGACTGACCACCTTAAAACTTTAAGGGTGATGGACTGATTACATCGTCTTCAAGTCTCTTCTGCTTCTATCAACTTTTCTGGACTCGACTGAAGAAGCCTACTGTGTAGGCGAAACGTTTCGAAATAAAGATACCTAACTGTTGCATATGTGTCTTACCTATCAACCTGTCTGTATTTTATACCATTTTATTGTTCAGTAATGGATTTAAATTAGACAAGTTTAGATTTAGAAAGGACATAGGAAAGTATTGGTTTGGAAATAGGGTAGTTGATGAGTGGAACAGTCTACCTAGTTGGGTTATTGAGGCTGGGACTTTGGGTAGTTTCAAATTTTGGTTGGATAAGTACATGAGTGGGAGGGGTTGGATTTGAGTGGGACTTGCACATCAGAGCTTATTTCTTGGGTGACATTGAAAATTGGGTTGGGCAAATGTTTTGTTAGTGGGATGAATTGTAAAGGACCTGCCTAGTATGGGCCAACAGGCCTCCTCCAGTGTTCCTCCTTTCTTATGTTCTTATGTTCTAGTGAGGCCTCATTTAGATTATGCTGCTCAGTTTTGGTCCCCTTTCTACAGGATGGATATAGACTCATTAGAGAACATCCAGATTGTTAGGTAAGACACATATGCAACAGTTAGACAACTTTATTCCGAAACGTTTCGCCTACACAGTAGGCTTTTTCAGTCGAATACAGAAAATAGGCAGGAACAGTAGAGATGTGAAGACGATGTAATCAGTCCATCACCCTTGTAGTCGTAGAATTTGAGGTTGTCAGTCCCTCGGCCTGGAGAAGTTCAGTTCCATAGTCAGGAACTATCTGAAGATCAAGCGACAGTGGAATTAAATGGTATAAAATACCGACACAATGGAAATATAAACACAAATGCAGTATAATGTGATCCTTTATTGACTACGTTTCGCCCACACAGTGGGCTTTTTCAAGTCACAAACAGAACTACCTGGGGTGGAAGGAACGCGAGTATTTATAGTCCGGTTAAGAATGCTGAGGTCAGGTGAAGAATGCTGCATCTGATGATGTACCGAGTGGGGTTATAGAGTCTAAAAACTTGGGTAGCTTGGAAAGGAGATTGGATAAGTTTGTGAGCAGACCTTCTACAGTGTTCTTATGTGGGATAGCGATGAAGAAGTTTCTTGGCAAGTGGTTCAGCTATGTTATAGAAGCCACTATTCTGGTTGAAGTTGTCGGATATAGAAATAAGTGATGATTCCAGGATTCTTCGGTATTGAGTGTTGTCTTCTGTGGCGATAAGTCTTGAGTTTCTGTAGTTTATCAAGTGGTTGTGTGAATTACAGTGTTGTACGCAGGCATTCCTTGTGTCGTCAGACCTGCTTGCGTATTGGTGTTCTGAAATACGTGTTTGGAGGTCCCTTGATGTTTCGCCCACGTATAACTTGTTGCAGTCATTACAAGGGATTATGTATACCCCTGCAGAGGATGGAGGCTTGTCCTGTCTACTACTGGTGATGTCCTTGATGGTCGTGGTTGTGGAGGTAGATACTTGGAATGATGTTTTGTGTATTGGACTGATGAAGCCACTGTGTGGCGAAACGTTTCCTGAATAAAGATTCCCATATGCTGCATAAGTGTCTCAATCTTCAATGATGTTTTGGCAAAGATGTTGGAAACATGTTTGGCAATGGAGTTGGTGGGAAGGACTATGTATCTCTTCTCGGCAGTCTTCTCTGGGTGTGTTGAAGATGTTTAATGCCCGCCGTCTGCAGTCTCTGATGAAGTGACGAGGATAGTGGAGTTTTGAAAATATTTGTTCAATTATAGTGCATTCTTCCTCAAGGAACTCGTTGCTGCAGATTCTGAGTGCACGCAGGAAGAAGCCTATAATTACACCACGTTTGGTTTTGGTGTCGTGGTGAGAGTAGAAGTGGAGAAGATCGTTTTGGTTGGTGGGTTTTCGATAGACTTTAAAACGAAGTTCGTGGTCAGATTTGCATAGCAGGACATCAAGGAAAGGAAGAGTGTTGTCGACTTCTTCTTCAAGTGTGAACTGGATTGAAGGCTCGACCTGGATGAGCTTGTCTTGGAGAGCTTGAACGTTGAAGCGTTTAGGAGTTATGAGGAGAATGTCGTCAACATAACGGAGCCAGGTGACAGACGAAGGAATAATGGTGGAGAAACGTTCGGCTTCTAGATGTTCCATGTATAGGTTCGCCAGGACTGCACTGAGTGGCGAACCCATGGGTAGTCCAAAAGTCTGCTGAAAGAGGTGATTTTCGAAAGAGAAGCACGTAAAGCCAACACATAGTTCAACAAGGTCGATGAAATCGCTGGCTGGAATGGGAAGATCAAGTGAATCGTCAATTTTCCTGCGCAAGAGATCGATGGCTTGTGTAGTAGGTACTTTGGTGAATAGGGAAGTCACGTCAAGGCTGGAAAGTTTCTTGTTCCTGATGTTGATGTTGCGAATGCGATTGAGAAGATCACCTGAGTGTTTGAGATGTGCTGGACTGATAGTGCCCAAGAGTTTAGAGAGGTGTTTGGCGAGAATTCCTGAGAGCTGGTGGGGAGCACTGCCTATTCCCGAGGATATGGGCCTCAGTGGGATACCAGGCTTGTGAGTCTTTGGCAGGCCGTACATTCTGGCAGGTCTGGGGTTGCTGGGCATGGTGTGCAGAAGTTTCTTCCCTTGTTCTGAGCCCCTCAGAATGCGGCGAGTCCTTTGAAGAAAAGGTTTAGTAAGGTTGTCCACTTGGTTAGTTGTGAGAGGTTTGTAGGTATCTGGGTCATTAAGTAGATTGAGCATTTTGTTCCTGTAATCGTCAGTGTTCATGATAACAACACCACCCCCTTTATCAGCGGTGGTGACCCTGATGGTCGTGTCTTCTGCTAAACCTTTGAGTGCATTGATGTAACGTCGAGGTATGACTGGGGAGCTGCGTGTTGAGATGGCTGCTGAGATGATGCCTTGAAGATAGCCTTTTTGGAAGTCGGAGTCATTGTGTCTGTAGTTTTTGGCGATGAAATTGAGGTCTAGTTTTGGTTTCGTAATTCCTGTTGCGAATTTGAGGCCTAAGCTGAGGGCTTCAGTTTCTATGGTTGACAGTGGACGAGATGAAAGATTTTGAATAATTTCAGGTCTTCCTAAACTTTTCCAATTCCAATTACTCAGGAATTCTCGCCAAACACCTCTCTAAACTCTTGGGCACTATCAGTCCAGCACATCTCAAACACTCAGGTGATCTTCTCAATCGCATTCGCAACATCAACATCAGGAACAAGAAACTTTCCAGCCTTGACGTGACTTCCCTATTCACCAAAGTACCTACTACACAAGCCATCGATCTCTTGCGCAGGAAAATTGACGATTCACTTGATCTTCCCATTCCAGCCAGCGATTTCATCGACCTTGTTGAACTATGTGTTGGCTTTACGTGTTTCTCTTTCGAAAATCACCTCTTTCAGCAGACTTTTGGACTACCCATGGGTTCGCCACTCAGTGCAGTCCTGGCGAACCTATACATGGAACATCTAGAAGCCGAACGTTTCTCCACCATTATTCCTTCGTCTGTCACCTGGCTCCGTTATGTTGACGACATTCTCCTCATAACTCCTAAACGCTTCAACGTTCAAGCTCTCCAAGACAAGCTCAACCAGGTCGAGCCTTCAATCCAGTTCACACTTGAGAAGAAGTCGACAACACTCTTCCTTTCCTTGATGTCCTGCTATGCAAATCTGACCACGAACTTCGTTTTAAAGTCTATCGAAAACCCACCAACCAAAACGATCTTCTCCACTTCTACTCTCACCACGACACCAAAACCAAACGTGGTGTAATTATAGGCTTCTTCCTGCGTGCACTCAGAATCTGCAGCAACGAGTTCCTTGAGGAAGAATGCACTATAATTGAACAAATATTTTCTAAGCTCCACTATCCTCGTCACTTCATCAGAGACTGCAGACGGCGGGCATTAAACATCTTCAACACACCCAGAGAAGACACTGCCGAGAAGAGATACATAGTCCTTCCCACCAACTCCATTGCCAAACATGTTTCCAACATCTTTGCCAAAACATCATTCCAAGTATCTACCTCCACAACCACGACCATCAAGAACATCACCAGTAGTAGACAGGACAAGCCTCCATCCTCTGCAGGGGTATACATAATCCCTTGTAATGACTGCAACAAGTTATACGTGGGCGAAACATCAAGGGACCTCCAAACACGTATTTCAGAACACCAATACGCAAGCAGGTCTGACGACACAAGGAATGCCTGCGTACAACACCGTAATTCACACAACCACTTGATAAACTACAGAAACTCAAGACTTATCGCCACAGAAGACAACACTCAATACCGAAGAATCCTGGAATCATCACTTATTTCTATATCCGACAACTTCAACCAGAATAGTGGCTTCTATAACATAGCTGAACCACTTGCCAAGAAACTTCTTCATCGCTATCCCACATAAGAACACTGTAGAAGGTCTGCTCACAAACTTATCCAATCTCCTTTCCAAGCTACCCAAGTTTTTAGACTCTATAACCCCACTCGGTACATCATCAGATGCAGCATTCTTCACCTGACCTCAGCATTCTGAACCGGACTATAAATACTCGCGTTCCTTCCACCCCAGGTAGTTCTGTTTGTGACTTGAAAAAGCCCACTGTTTGGCGAAACGTAGTCAAAAAAAAGATACATTAACTGCTTTTTGTGTTTTTTTTCCCCATTGTGTCGGTATTTTATACCATTTTATTTCCATCGTGTCAAAACTGCAGTAAAATGGATCCTTCACACAGAGAATACTGGACCTTTTCTAAAAGTTATCATTCGCAACAGACAAAATTTTTCTTCTGTTTGCACCCAAGAAAGGGTTTCCCAAGATTTTACTCCTCCTCAATTGCCAACAAACCACCTTTCCCCGTACAGCTGGGACCTCCCTTTGAAGAGGTCGATACTTAACAACCCTAAAGGAGCTTTTCCCCCAACCCGGAACATAGGAAAAAACTGGGGGAACATAAACAGCGCCCCCCGAATCTTTCGCAGAAGATTTTCCCACGAATGTTCAACAAAAGATCAGACTTATAGAAACTCCCAAACACCTGCGAAAAAGTAATTGGAAAAGTTTAGGAAAGACCGAAAATTAAAAATCTTTCATCTCGTCCACTGTCAAATAGAAATGAAGCCCAGCTTGGCTCAAATTCGAAACGGGAAATCAAAACCCAAAAACAAGACCTAAATTTCATCGCCAAAAACTACAGACACAATGACTCCGACTTCAAAAAGGCTATCTTCAAGGCATCATCTCAGCAGCCATCTCAACACGCAGCTCCCCAGTCATACCTCGACGTTACATCAATGCACTCAAAGGTTTAGCAGAAGACACGACCATCAGGGTCACACCGCTGATAAAGGGGGTGGTGTTGTTATCATGAACACTGACGATTACAGGAAACAAAATGCTCAATCTACTTAATGACCCAGATACCTACAAACCTCTCACAACTAACCAAGTGGACAACCTTACTAAAACTTTTCTTCAAAGTACTCGCCGCATTCTGAGGGGCTCAGAACAAGGGAAGAAACTTCTGCACACCATGCCCAGCAACCCCAGACCTGCCAGAATGTACGGCCTGCCAAAGACTCACAAGCCTGGTATCCACTGAGGCCCATATCCTCGGGAATAGGCAGTGCTCCCCACCAGCTCTCAGGAATTCTCGCCAAACACCTCTCTAAACTCTTGGGCACTATCAGTCCAGCACATCTCAAACACTCAGGTGATCTTCTCAATCGCATTCGCAACATCAACATCAGGAACAAGAAACTTTCCAGCCTTGACGTGACTTCCCTATTCACCAAAGTACCTACTACACAAGCCATCGATCTCTTGCGCAGGAAAATTGACGATTCACTTGATCTTCCCATTCCAGCCAGCGATTTCATCGACCTTGTTGAACTATGTGTTGGCTTTACGTGTTTCTCTTTCGAAATCACCTCTTTCAGCAGACTTTTGGACTACCCATGGGTTCGCCACTCAGTGCAGTCCTGGCGAACCTATACATGGAACATCTAGAAGCCGAACGTTTCTCCACCATTATTCCTTCGTCAGTCACCTGGCTCCGTTATGTTGACGACATTCTCCTCATAACTCCAAACGCTTCAACGTTCAAGCTCTCCAAGACAAGTTCAACCAGGTCGAGCCTTCATCCAGTTCACACTTGAAGAAGAAGTCGACAACACTCTTCCTTTCCTTGATGTCCCGCTATGCAAATCTGACCACGAACTTCGTTTTAAAGTCTATCGAAAACCCCAACCAAAACGATCTTCTCCATTCTACTCTCACCACGACACCAAAACCAAACGTGGTGTAATTATAGGCTTCTTCCTGCGTGCACTCAGAATCTGCAGCAACGAGTTCCTTGAGGAAGAATGCACTATAATTGAACAAATATTTTCTAAGCTCCACTATCCTCGTCACTTCATCAGAGACTGCAGACGGCTGGCATTAAACATCTTCAACACACCCAGAGAAGACACTGCCGAGAAGAGATACATAGTCCTTCCCACCAACTCCATTGCCAAACATGTTTCCAACATCTTTGCCAAAACATCATTCCAAGTATCTACCTCCACAACCACGACCATCAAGGACATCACCAGTAGTAGACAGGACAAGCCTCCATCCTCTGCAGAGGTATACATAAACCTTGTAATGACTGCAACAAGTTATACGTGGGCGAAACATCAAGGGACCTCCAAACACGTATTTCAGAACACCAATACGCAAGCAGGTCTGACGACACAAGGAATGCCTGCGTACAACACCGTAATTCACACAACCACTTGATAAACTACAGAAACTCAAGACTTATCGCCACAGAAGACAACACTCAATACCGAAGAATCCTGGAATCATCACTTATTTCTATATCCGACAACTTCAACCAGAATAGTGGCTTCTATAACATAGCTGAACCACATGCCAAGAAACTTCTTCATCTCTATCCCACATAAGAACACTGTAGAAGGTCTGCTCACAAACTTATCCAATTTCCTTTCCAAGCTACCCAAGTTTTTAGACTCTATAACCCCACTCGGTACATCATCAGATGCAGCATTCTTCACCTGACCTCAGCATTCTGAACCGGACTATAAATACTCGCGTTCCTTCCACCCTAGGTTTATGGATTAAAAAAAACTTACAAATAACCTTGGATCCGCTGACAGGTACCTTCTAAGACAGGTACCATTCTCTGACCCACGTTCGCCTTAGCTTTTTTGGGTTAAGACATGACTCAGTTCTGCACTCCTCTCTAGCTCTAAACGTCGCAAGTCCCTTACTCCCAGCTCACCCCACCGGAGTCCCAACAGAAGAACCGGAATTTCTCTTTTCAATATCTGTCCCACGATCGCCTTTGCTGCTGGGTTAAGCCCTGGCTCTATTTCTACGACTAAGAACACTCCTCTCCAGCACTATTCTTCGTCTGTCCCGTCTTCCCCGCTCATCCCATTTGGGATCTTACCTGAACTTTCGTTCGTTCGTTCGTTCACCCCAGGTAGTTCTGTTTGTGACTTGAAAAAGCCCACTGTGTGGGCGAAACGTAGTCAATAAAGGATCACATTATACTGCATTTGTGTTTATATTTCCATTGTGTCGGTATTTTATACCATTTATTTCCATCGTGTCAAACACTGCAGTAGAAATGGATCCTTCACACAGAGAATACCTGGACCTTCTTCTAAAAGCTTACTCACTTCGCAACAGACACAATTTTCTTCGTGATTGCATCCAAGAAATGGTCTTACCAAGATCTACTCCTCCTCAAATTGCCAACATCAAACCACCTTTCTCCGCTACAGCTCGGACCTACCTTGAAGAGTGTGCGGATGACTTAAACAATGCTACAAAGGAAGCTTTCCTCCAAGCCAGAACACTAGGCACAACACTCCGGGGCAACATGAACAGACGCACCGCCGAAATCATTCGCAGCAGAGTTACCACAGCGAATGTTCAACAGAAGATCAGACTTACTAGGAAACTACAAACACTCTGCGATAATAGTAATTGGAAAAGTTTAGGAAGACCTGAAATTATTCAAAATCTTTCATCTCGTCCACTGTCAACCATAGAAACTGAAGCCCTCAGCTTAGGCCTCAAATTCGCAACAGGAATTACGAAACCAAAACAAGACCTCAATTTCATCGCCAAAAACTACAGACACAATGACTCCGACTTCCAAAAAGGCTATCTTCAAGGCATCATCTCAGCAGCCATCTCAACACGCAGGGTGATGGACTGATTACATCGTCTTCAAGTCTCTTCTGCTTCTATCAACTTTTCTGTACTTGACTGAAGAAGCCTACTGTGTAGGCGAAACGTTTCATAATAAAGATACCTAACTGTTGCATATGTGTCTTACCTAACAGAGGTCGTTTTGATAAGGACCTGCCTCGCATGGGCCAGAAGGCCTTCTGCAGTGTTCCTCCATTCTTATGTTCTTATTACTGCGGGTTCTCTCCTGGAGAGATATCCTCAAGACCTTGCTAATATCCCCCTTATTAATACCCATTGTGATGAATGGTTTGAAAAACCGACAAGTTGAAGATTGAGACACTTTATGCAGCATATGGAAATCTTTATTCAGGAAACGTTTCGCCACACAGTGGCTTCATCAGTCCAATACCCATTGTAGATCAATGGTTCAGAGAACCGACACGTTGACAAATTAGACATAAGTGCCACTCTTGGGTATCTTTATTGAGGAAACGTTTCGCCACACAGTGGCTTCATCAGTCCATACAAAGGAGAATCTTGAAGAACAGGAGGAGAATGAGGTAATCAGTCCCTCAGCCTCGAGTCAATGTGGTCAGTCCATCAATCTTGAATAGAATACGGCATAAGTGCGGAGAAGGAGTTTGCCTAACCCTTGGGCACGACCTACTTCCACATTGATCAAATGTGACACCACCTACGACTGCTGCACCTCTCCTTCCTACGGTTTATAAGCTCATTCTCCGCACTTATGCCGTATTCTATTCAAGATTGATGGACTGACCACATCGACTCAAGGTTGAAGGACTGATTACCTCATTCTCCTCCTGTTCTTCAAGTTTCTCCTTTGTATGGACTGATGAAGCCACTGTGTGGCGAAACGTTTCCTCAATAAAGATACCCAAGAGTTGCACATGTGTCTAATTTATTAATACCCATCTTCCACTTATACACTTCGATCATGTCTCTCCTCATTCTTCGTCTAACAAGTGAATGTAATATAAGAGTCTTCAATATTTCTTCATAAGGAAGATTTCTAATGCTATGTATTAATTTAGTCATTCTTGTTACAGATCCCCACTCGGATTTAGCCCCATTTATGCACCATTTATGACTCGATCCATGACAGCATTTTTCCTCCAGTGCCATGAGCAGCCACTTTCTTCAACAGTTTCTGATGTGGTACTCTATCAAAAGCCTTACTAAAATCTAAATAAACAATATCGAATTCTTTATCCTGATCAACGGCCTCAAAAGCTTTGCTGAAGAAGGTTAATAAATTAGTTAGGCAGGAACGGCCCCTCGTGAATCCATGTTGAGTATCATTAATCAAGTTATGCCTACCAAGATGGCTTCTTATATTATCAGCTATAATTGACTCTAGTAATTTGCCTACAATTGAGGTTAGGCTTATTGAGCAGTAATTTGAGGGTAACGACTTGTCCCCTGCTTTAAAAATAGGAATTACATTAGCCATCTTCCACATATCAGACACTACACCTGTCTGAAGAGATAAATTAAAAATATTAGTTAAAGGTTCAGGTTCACAGAGTTCCACTTTACACTCTAAGAATCCTTGAAAAAAGTTCATCAGGGCCCGGGGATTTATTTTGTTTTAAACCGGGTCTATCTGTTGATAACCATTTCGCTAGTGACTGTGATACTGCATAATTTATCATCTTCAAGCCCACTATAAAAATTAATTACTGGGATATTGTCAGTGTCTTCCTGAATGAAAACCGAGAGAAAATAATTATTAAGAATAGAGCACATTTCATTCTCCTTGTCAGTGAGATGCTCAGAGTTATTTTAAGGGGACCTATCTTATCTCTAACTTTTGTTCTATAAACCTGGAAAAAACTTTTTGGGTTAGTTTTCGAATCCCTAGCAACTTTAATTTCATAGTCCCGTTTAGCTTTTCTTATCCCCTGTTTAACGTCCCTCTTAATGTCAATATACTGATTCATAAGATGACCCTCACCTCTTTTGATACGCCTATAAATTCCCTTTCTCTGTCCTAAAAGATATTTGAGCCCATTATTCATCCATTTGGGGTCATTTCTATTCGATCTAATTTCCTTATGGGATAAATTTCCTTTGGGCAGCATGTATTGTGTTAAGAAAGCTGTCATACTGATAGCTCTCTTCGTTACTCCAGTCTACAGATGATAAGTGTTCTCTAAGCCCATCGTAATCTGCTAAGCGAAAATCTGGATCTGTTTCTGAGTTATCCCTACTATCATACTTCCATTCAATGCTAAATGTAATTGATTTGTGGTCGCTAGCTCCAAGTTCCTCTGAAATTTCTAAATTATTAACAAGGGATTCATTGTTTGCCAGAACCAAGTCAAGCAGGTTATATCCCCTTGTAGGCTCTGTCACAAACTGCTTCAAAAAACAATCCTGAACTACTCCTAGGAAGTCGTTTAATTCTAAATTCCCAGTCAAGAAATTCCAATCAATATGACTAAAGTTAAAGTCTCCTAGAATTACTATATTATCGAACCTTGTGGCGTTAACAATTTCCTCCCATAGTAGTCTCCCTTGGTCCCTATCTAAGTTTGGGGGACGGTATATTACACCTAAAATCAATTTTTCATGTCCCTCTGAAAATTCTATCCAAACAGACTCTGTATGTGTTTCTTCGGACTTAATATCCGTTTTTATGCAACAGTTCAAGCGATCTCGGACATACAATGCCACCCTACCCCCCTTCCCGATACTTCTGTCTACTCGGAACAATTTAAAACCCTGAATGTGACATTCAGCAGGCATGTCCCGATTTTTCGTATTGAACCACGCCTCAGTTATGGTAAATACATCACTGTTACCTGCACTAGCAACTAGTCTCAACTCGTTCATCTTATTCCTAGCACTTCGACTATTTGTGTAATATATATTCAAGGACCCTCCCTTCTCATTTTTCTTCCTGATTTCTGTTCCTCCACTATGCCTGTTACTCTCCTTATCACCTAATGCCATTTGCTTTACTATGTTCATTAATAACTCTTCCCATTCTGCCTATAACTGATTTCCTTAAACTCACAGTATCGCTACACTAAAAATTTTCAATGTTTTTCCACGTAAACCCATACCACTATCTGTTTCTAGTTTAAAGACCTAACTGCTCCCTCAGCTGCGTTGACCAGTGCTCCCACCTCAATCCAAATGAATTATAAATAATTAATAATAATAATAATAATAATAATAATAATAATAATAATAATAATAATAATTAATAATAAATTATTTACGACCACTGTCAGTCTCAGAGTTATTTCTGATTTTACCAAACCTTGCCACGGGGGAGGCCAGTGGTTCGTCTTTAAGGTCCACCCACCCCCTCACCTTCCCCAGGTTCATGTGTCCAGGAATCCATCCGTGGGCCCCCGGATGTCTCCCCTTCTTCACTTACCCAAGGTCAGCCTCAACAAAAACCTTCCCCAAGTTTATGTATCCAGGAATCCATCCGTTCATTCCCGGATGTCTCCCCTTCCCCACTTACCTAAGGTCAGTGGTGCCTCCCCGGATCAGTGTCTCCAGGAGTCCACTTGTGTCACCTCAGGTGGATTTCCCCTTCCCCACTTCCCAGAGTCAGCGGTTGCCACCCCCAGTGACTTTGCTGGGTGGAAACTTCGTCTTGTCTAGATGACCTTCGGTCGTGGCTGTCCAGGTTGGGTGGAATTACTAGAGGTGACACAGAAAACGCGTTCCAGTAATTACACCCACCAAGACAGCCACGACTGAAGGTCAGCTGGACGGGGACGAAGCTCTCACACAGTTCGGAATGAATGAATGAATATGGGCTCACATGTAAAACCCACGAGGGGGGAGGGGCAAGTGGGACAGAAAGAAGAATAATGGGGGAGAGGAAAAAATTTTAGATAAGAGAAAAAAGTGTCGGGACTAGACCCAACTGCTAATCAAAGGAAGCATAAATGTATCATTGTACTCTCAAGGGTATCATCGCAAGACTGGGCCCGCAACAAATTAATCAGGACTGTGGAAAGTTGGCGCAGTCATCATCGCAAATTATTCAGCATTTGCACACAGGGACCTGATTTACGACAATGGCAGCTAAAGGACAATTTTTGCAAGATATGACATATAAGTTATGTGTAACGGGGAGGAGGAATGGGGTCATAAAGAGAGGAGAAGAGATTTACATTATTGTAAGGACGCCTGACAGTGTCTCCTAAATATGAAGTCCAATAGTCATGATATGTCTCAAGTCTATTAAGTTGTTTGTCACTTAGTGTTTTCCAGTACTCGTTCAGAGCTGGTGTGTTGGTCTCTAGATGAAGAGATTCGCTGGTGGTGAAATCATCCCATCTCACTCCCAACACCCAACGTAATGCTCGATTCTGGATATGTTGGAGTTTTAAAGCGTTTGTTTTAGCAGTTAATGTCAAAACAAGTGGAGCATAAGTAAGAAGAGGTCGTATGATGGCTTTATATAGGTGTAATTTTGCCTTAGGATGCATTCCTTTTAGCTTATAAAGCCTCAAGAGTGCAGTCCTAGCCATTACAGTCTTGGCAGTAATGTGTGGTTTGAGAGTTAAACTATTGTCTAAGGTAACCCCAAGGATAATTGTGGAAGAGGTGCGTGGGATAGGTGTGCAGGAGGTGCTTGTTTTGAGTTCGACAAGAATTGGGATTCCTCGCCTTCTGTGAAAGTACGTTATCTTTGATTTGTTCGGGTTGGTTTTTACTCTCCATTGTAATTCCCATGCAGTAATCCTGTCGACCTCACGTTGTGTTCTGCGTGCTAAGAATCTAATGTTTTCATGTGTTGCGAGTTGTGTAATGTCATCTGCATAGGATAGTGTAAGTGTATTTGGATAGAGTGGTTCTGGTAAATCATTTGTGTAAAGAATATATAGTGTAGGAGATAGGACAGATCCCTGAGGAACACCTGCATGTAAGGTGAAATAGTCAGAACATTGATTGCTAAATCGTATACGCATCGTGCGACCATCTAAAAAGTTACATGACAATTTTATCACATTTATTGTGAAATCAAAGGATGTACAGAGTTTATATTTTAATCCATCATGCCAAACAGTGTCAAAAGCTTTTTCTACGTCTTTAGTAACAATGAGCAGTCGTTCAGTTTAGGGCCTTGTTTATGGTATAATAATCAGTATAAGGTTCAGAACGTCTTGTGTAGATCGATGTTGTCTGAATCCATATTGTCGTTCAGTAAGTGATTTCTCTCGAGATGAGTCCTTAGTCGCGTATTTATAAGTCTTTCAAAGGTCTTGCCCAGATTTCAGGAGGGTAATGGTTATAGTTCCTGGGGTCAGCCAAGTTTTTACAGGGTTTCGGAATGAGGATATCTGTGCAGATTAAAGAATGGAGAGAAAGTTATCTGATGTAGGAAGCTTAAAAAGGTCGGTAATAGGCAGAAGCAACTGAAAAGGTGGAATATGTCTAGAACAGAGTGTGGAGACCAGAAGCTCCAGGGAGCTTTCTTAGGAAGGTGAGTTAATAGGGAATGAACATCAGCTACAGAAAAAGGAGTGTTAAAAAGGGTGAGTAGAGGAGAGTGTGAAGAGATATGATAGGGTCAGGAGTTGTTAAGTCTTGGTGTGTAGCTACCCCTATTTCATTATCTAATGTGTCGATCAATGCAGCTGGGTAGGACGTTGTGGGTGGAAGAATGTTTGTCCATTTATTTTGAATATGTGGACAGCCTCAGCAGGGTTCTGATATTTATCTATTGTTTGTGGATGAATGTTCTGAATTTCTTATGGAGGAGGGGTGCCCATTAATTCTCTAATGAGGGTCCAAAAAAGTTTTTGGATCTTTGGTTTTTTTTTTGGGGGCGTTTAACATCTGTAGTGCTTAGAGGGTATTGCCAGTGTCTAGCATGGTCATCATCTAGACTATGAATGATGTGTACTCGGAGTATGGAAAGATCCCAGCGATTATTGTTATTTTAATCTATTTGGTTAGCAATGAGGAAACGATATGTCTGTAACAGTGTGAGCTGTCCTTTTAGTTCTTTCTGATGGACGGAAACGAATATTTTACTTTATTTTGTGTCATAGGTACTGCTATGAAGCAGCTTGGTTAATGGAATTTTGATGAATACGTTGTGATTTGTATGAATATATATCTGATACAGGTCTATTTATCGGATAATTGTGTTTGAGATTTATAGTTCAAGATGTTGTTTAATTATATCCCAATCTGTCTTCTGAGAGTAAGCTGGAGTTGCGGGCGTAACAGTGAATTTGTATAGGATTAGATGAAATGTTGGAAAATAAACTGGAAGTGGTCAGATCCAGAGAGTTGGGCCCAGGTGTAATGTAATGGTGTAGAAGCGTTCTGGTCTGTGATAATCTTTTCAGGAGGGGTTTTTTTTTGGCCCTTTTTTTGGGCCATTATGCGTGAAGTAGTGGGGAAGTAGAGGACAAAGGGAATGAGATATTTTTGCTTGTGACAAAAGTAAGTAGTTGCATACCCATGCAGGTTAGTGGAGTTATCATGAAGGCCCGTTGTGTTTGGTCGTTTAGGTCAGCTAGAAGGGTATCAGGGTGATCGTGTTGATTAAAAATTATGGTGAGGTCATGGATGTTGATGGTTGTATTTGGTCTAGTATAGTTGTGTATATTATTATTGGGCCATTGCACCGCTATAAAGTTTCACAGCCATGCTGTGAGAATATGTAAATAGGAAGTGACACGAATTCATGTTTGTGGTGCCTTTCACTAGAGTCAGTACGCCATTCCAGTTATCAGCTGGGGATTGAAGGGTTATGTTTACATCTAAAATGTCTGACACGTTGGTCATCACGCACACACGTTGCTGTTTATCATCAGCACGTCCTGGTCGGTCAGATCAATAGGTCAGCAAGGAATGTATTTGTTTTGCGTTATAATCTCGGTATTAATTGGGATAACCTTAGGGCCATGGTTTGGGTTTACCTGAAGTTGGGGGATATCTAAATCCTTCATTACTTTACCTGGATACCATCATAATTGTGCCTTCATCTGATCTGTTACTTAATTGGGTGTAAGGTTTCCGACGTTTTTTTGGAGTCAGCCCTCGGGGAGGGGGGAGGATGAGGGGGGGGGCGGGAAGGAGAGTTTGAACGTGAGGAATGAGGTAGTAGGAACGAGAGATGAGGTGAGGCTAGAGGAACAGTGTTAGTGAAGAGAGGAGGAGGTTGTGATTTGGTCTTGGTTTAACATGTGGTTATTTTATCCAAGTGCTTGTGAAGTTGGGAGAATTTGTATATTTGGTTGTATGCAAGGAGAACGAGACTTATGTGAAGGAGTAGGTGTGAACACGAGAAGGACGTGTTGTGGCAGTGCAAGGTTGAGTTGCCCCTGTGCTTAGATCCTCAGCTGGTAGAAGGATTAGAAGCAAATGATTGTGGCGTGTGGGATGGAAGAGAAGGAATCTGCTTGAGTATAAAGCTGAAGTGGAGGTTTCTGCAGTGGAGAGAATGTTGTTAGGAAAGGTTAATTTTGGGATGAAAGGAAATCAGGATGGAAAATGATGGGGTCAAAAATTGTTGGCTTTTAGAAAGTATTTAGCATCGTGGGATAGTTGGCACTTTTGAAATGCTTTTGTGGACCAGTAGACAACAAGAGTACAATTGTTTCAAGGATATTGGCATTGTTTGTTGGAAGAAGGAGCCGTGGGAAGGTTTGTTATGGGAGCAGCAGCATAGGAAGGATAAGCTGTAGAAGTGGAAGGCAGAAAGGGGTTACACCATTGCCCCCCCCGCCCGAACAGAATGTATTAGGTTGGTAAGGGATGAGGATGTTGACGGAGGTTGGGGAATGGAGTCAAGACTGGGTTTGGCAAGGTTAGAGGTTGGTCTTTTCGTAAGGAGGAAACATGTTCCTACGAGAAGGGCATTGAAACGAAAGTAGCAGAATGTGACTTGAGAGCAGTGCAAGCATTTGGGAGGGTTGTACATTTCTGCCATGTGTGACCTGGGAGGAAAACCTTAGAAACACAGCTGTTGCTTGTTACAAGTATTCTTAAATGACAAACTCAAAGGCATTTGTAGCACTGATTGATAGGGAAACATAAGGGAGGAAACAGTGATGTAGGTGGAAGAGGAAGTAGTATGCTCGACACAATGTTTGAACAATATAATCAGCTCTGCTGAAGTTAGAACATCTAATCTTAAGAATGTTGGTATTTCAGGGTGGGAAAAAGTTCCTCAACTGTGACCTGATTTTGTCGAATGAATGTCAGTCATTTAAGCGTCTTTGTCATGGTTGTATCGTTTAATCAGCTGAAGAATCTAAAAATTTTGCCACGACTGTGTCTGCCTTATGATCAGGCCCAATCGATAGCAAAACCTGCCGGAGAAGAGCTAGTCTCGGGACTGCCTTAAGTTGTACAGAGGTCATAATTCACAGGATCAAGATTACTTTTACAACCAGTAGTTGTCTTGGAAAATGTTTTATCATGCGAGCCTGGATAATGTTGAAAAAGGTGGAAGAATAATCAATCGTTTTCCTTATCTCTTTAGAATAACTTTTGACAAAAGGGCCATTGTCGGAAAGCGGGTCGTGTGCAGTTGCCATGACAACAGCACAGGTAGGGATGCTGCATAAATCGTTAGTGGCGTTCTATGGGGGTCAAGTGTATATTTTCTGACAGGACTTGTTTGTGTTCTGGAGTTGTACCTGCCAGATGGGCTTCCCTGCGTAATCACAAGGAATGCAGCACGGGCACCGACCGGACGGAATACTCCACCGACGGAGGAGACAGGTCCAACGATCAGAAAAAAAAGAAGAAAATTTAGGAGGGAGAGAAAGGTGCTGGTGTCTCCTGAGCGATGTAGTCAAGCCGAATCACTGTGTGGGGATCTTTACCACTCAATGAAAGAGGGTTTGACTGGCCTCTGAGGAGGATTACGGCACAAACAGAGAGCTTAACTCGTGTCACACACATAAAAAAAGATATTGGTTAAAAAAAAAGCTGTCTTATTCTCTGGGTATGCTGTACAACCGAACATGGGAATGAGGATTCGGTGTGCCCAGGATTACACATAACACAAGTGCAGAGGTGTGGAAGTGTTGCCTCGTGAAACAATGTATCAGCAGAGAACTCAAACCAGTGTGATGAGGTGGGAAGACCTTCACCCAGCTGCAAGAGTGCTGAGGGACAATCGGTCTGCCCTGGGGCAGGCAGCCAGCGACCACAGAATCCTTGGAGCCTAGATTGAAGAATGTCCAGAAATCAACCAACAGGCAAGTCTTCTTGAAACAAGAAAATCGATTGCGGTTTTTTTTCTTCAACAAACACAGCAAAAGCTTCTCCCAGCAAGGGGATCGCAAGGCAACCAATCAGGAGCAAGCAAAGCATGCAGCCAATCGGGAGCAGAGTGCGTCTGTTCAGTTCGGAAGCTAGCAGAAGGAATGGACATCTCGGCCCACCGAGGGGAGAGGCTAAATAAGCAAGAATTTTGAGAAATCCTTTTAAGTTACACTATGAATTTATACTAGTACGAGTTTTGTTTTGGTTATTTAATCAGTTTAAATGTATATAGTGAGTGTTTTTATTTTATGTAGATGAATGTCCAAGTGTTGAAGAACTTTTCCACCTCCATCAAAACTGTATTAAATATTACACTGTTTTCATTCTTTATTTTTTAATTGGTCTTTTTCATTTGACATGAAAGGCTACAGCGCAGAAAACTTAACATATATAAGTATGTTCACTACCTTTTATACGCTGATGTTTTCACGGGTTATTTTGACGACATTGTTTGTTGAAACATGTAAATATATAAGACGGGACTCGTTTGTAGACACTTAGCGTAGGGCCTGTGACATATGTATATTTCTTAGTGTATGAATGAGGGGTAATGCTTACGTGTTATTGTGGAATAGGTGTTCTTGTTTTGTGTGTTGATGATTGTCATGTGTACATGTTATTTTGTAGGAATGAGAGTATGATTCACGTAATGTTGTATGAGTGTCACTGTATTATGAGCTTCACATATTGTGTATGAGTGTTCATGTTATTGTGTATTGATGAGTGTCAAATGCGAATCACTAATCTCCTCCATAAAACTGAAGTAAAATTATAATTATCTCTGTTTCTCGTGTTTCGTAAGATGAGTTGAAGGTCGCAGATGGATCAATGGGTAAATGTAAGCTTGTAACATACACGAACTTACTTTAAGTATGTGTTGCAAGGGTATATTATATTATATATATATATATATTATTATATATATATTATTATATATATATATATATATATATTATTATATATATATATATATATATACTATATTATATATAGAAAAGGTGTGTGGTGGTCCCGTCAGGTGTCTGGCTGTAGGTGTGTGGTGGGACCCCTCACTCTGCTGAAGGGTGAGTGGTGACCCATCAGTGACTGCTGAAGGTGTTACGGTGACCCTATCAGTGACTGCTGAAGGCGGCCCCGGGCTGTGTGGTGACCCGTCAGTGTCTGATGAAGGTGTGTAGTGACCCGTTCATTGTCTGCTGAAGGTGGGTGGTTGACACGTCAGTGTTTCTGGAAGGTGTGTTGTAGTGACGCGTCAGTTGTCTGCTGAAGGTGTGTAGTGACCCCGTCATTGTCTGCTGAAGGTGTGTGGTGACGTCAGTGTCTTCTGCCACACCCGAAGTGTTGTAGTGACTCGGGTTCTTTTTTTTTACAGTGTCCTGCTGAAGGTGTGTAGTGACCCGTCAGTGTCTGCTGAAGGTTTGTGGTGAACCCGTCAGTGTTGACTGAAGGTGTTAAGATAGGTGACTTGTTCAGTGACTGCTGGAAGGTTTGTGGTGACCTGTCAGATGTCTGCTGAGGTGTGTGTGACCGTCAGTGTCTGTGAATGGGTGTGGTGAACCCGTCAGTGTCTGCTGATGGAGTGTGGTGACCCGTCAGTGTCTGCTGAATGTGTGTGGTGAACGTCAGTGTAGGCCTGATGGTTTGGTTGTGGTGGGAACCCGTCAGTGTCTGCTGAGGTTTGTGTGTGCTTGTACACGTTATATACATGTGCTGTGTGTGTGTGTGTTGCTTCGGTTCGTGCGGCTGTTTTCGTTTAGTGTGTGTAAGATGTATATGTGGAAATACAGAACTGAGCGTATGGTAGAGTGTGCTTGTGAACCTTGTGTAACATGACGAGGAAGAGTTGTGCTGGTGAACCTTGCCGTGGTACCATGACGAGGGAAGAGTGTGCTTGTGAAACTTTGTGTACCATGACGAGGGAAAGAGTGTGCTTGTTGAACCTTTGTGTTACCATGGACGAGGGTCAAGTGTGTGCTTGTGTTCCTTGTGTACCATGAACGAGGGAAGAGTGTGCTGGTGAACCCTTTGTGTACCATGACGAGGGAAGAGTGTGCGGGTGAACCTTTGTGTATCATGACGAGGGAAGTGGAAAGAGTGTGTATTGTGAACCTTGTGTACCATGACGAGGGAAATGAGTGTGCTTTGAACCTTTGTGTACCATGACGAGGGGAGAGTTTGCAGTTTGCTTGTGAACCTTTGTGTATCATGACGAGGGAAAAGTGTGCTTGTGAACCTTTGTGTATCATGACGAGGGAAGAGTGTGCTGTGAACCTTTGTGTTATCTGAACGAGGGAAGAGTGTGCTTGTGAACCTTTGAGTACCATGACGAGGGAAGAGTGTGCTTGTGAACCTTTGTGTACCATGACGAGGGAAGTGTGTGCTTGTGAACCTTTGTGTACCATGACGAGGGAAGAGTGTGCTTGTGAACCTTTGTGTATCATGACGAGGGAAGTTTGTGCTGGTGAACCTTTGTGTATCATGACGAGGGAAGAGTGTGCTTGTGAACCTTTGTGTATCATGAAGAGGAAAGAGTGTGCTTGTGAACCTTTGTGTACCATGACGAGGGAAAAGTGTTCTTGTGAACCTTTGTGTACCATCACGAGGGAAGAGTGTGATGGTGAACCTTTGTGTACCATGACGAGGGAAGAGTGTGCTTGTGAACTTCTGTGTACCATGAAGGGAAGAGTGTGCTTGTGAACCTTTGTGTATCATGACGAGGGAAGAGTGTGCTTGTGAACCTTTGTGTATCATGACGAGGGAAGAGTGTGCTTGTGAACCTTTGTGTATCATGACGAGGGAAGAGTGTGCTTGTGAAACCTTTGAGTACCATGCGAGGGCAGAGTGTGCTTGGAACCTTTGTGTACCTGCGAGGGAAGTGTGTGCTTGTGAACCTTGTGTACCATGACCGAGGAAAAGAGTGTGCTTGTGAACCTTTGTGTATCATGACGAGGGAAGAGTGTGCCTGTGAACTCTTTTGTTGTATCTTGAAGAGGAAGAGTGTGCTTTGTGAACCCTTTGTGTACCATGACGAGGGAAAGTGTTCTTGTGAACCTTTGTGTCCATCACCGAGCGGAAAGAGTGTGATGGTGAACCTTTGTGTACCATGAGAGGGAAGATGTGGTGCTTGTGAACTCTGTGTCCATGAAGAGGGAAGAGTGTGTGTGTGAACCTCTGTGTACCATGACGAGGGAGAGTGTGCTTTAGCTGAACCTCTGTGTACCATGACGAGGGTAAGAGAGTGATGGATGAACCTTTGTGTACCATGACGATGGAAGAGTGTGTTTGTGAACCTTTGTGTACATGTCGAGGGAAGGTGTGTCTGGTGAACCTTTGTGTACCATGCGACGGGAAGTGTGTGTTGTGAACCTTTGTTGTACCATGTCGAAGGGAAGAGTGTGACTTGTGAACTTTGGTGTACACATGACGAGGGAAGAGTGTGATGCGTCGAGCTTTCGTGTGTGCCATGACGAGGGGAAAAAGAGTGTTCTTGTGAACCTTGTGATAACTGACGAGGGAAGAGAAAAGAGTGTGCTTGTGAACCTTGTGTGTACCATGACGATGGGAAGAGTGTGCTGTGAACCTTCGTGATACCATGACGAGGGAAGTGTGTGCTTGTGAACCTTTGTGTACCATGACGAGGGAGGTGTGTGCTTGTGAACCTTTGTGTACCATGACGATGGAAGAGTGTGCTTGTGAACCTTCGTGTACCATGACGAGGGAAGATTGTGCTTGTGAACCTTTGTGTACCATGACGAGGGAAGTGTGTGCTTGTGAACCTTTGTGTACCATGACGAGGGAAGAGTGTGCTTGTGAACCTTTGTGTACAAATGGAGAGGAAAGAGTGTGCTTGTGAACCTTGTGTTACCATGACGAGGGAAGAATGTGCTTGTGAAACCTTTGTGCGCCGTACCATGCCGGGGAAGTTTTGAGCTTGTGAACCTTTGGTGATACCATGACGAGTAAGAGTGTGGATGGTGAACCTTCGTGGCCATGACGAGGGAGAGTGTGCTTGTGAACCTTGTGTACCATGAGAGGGAAGAGTGTGTTGTGGAACCTTTGTGATACCATGAGAGGGAGTTTTGTGCTGGTGAACCTTTGTGTACCATTGACGAGGGAGAGTGTGCTGGTGATCCTTTGTGTACCATGGACCGAGGGAAGAGTTGCTGGTGAAATCTTTGTGTACTTGACGGGGAAGAGTGTGCTGGTGAACCTTTGTGTACCATGACGAGGGAAGAAAGTAACTGCTAACAGTTAATTATAGTTATCATGCAGGGAACACTATGAGGTGGTTAGACTTTCTTTTTTTTTATCTTCCTACGATTTCATTGTAATGTTTATCACAGACTCTAGGTATGTCATAGTATATTAATGAAAGTATCATCAAGATTCGATCATAAACATACATTTAAAAAAAGTGTGTGAAGTTGGACGTGGCAATAAATTCATTGCCAAAGGGGTTAAAATACTGGCAATGTCGAAATTTTTTTTGGGTAGATAAAAATTAAAAATCAATGCCATATTTATTTTATGATGCACAGTCATGTATTATAGTCTTTTTTAGAACCAAAAAAATATGTCTCAACGTATTTTCCACCATTTCTTGCGCTACATACTCATGGTATGCAAAAATGGAAGGGATTGTTACTCAAAGTTCATCATCATAATTTAGAACAATGTCTCATAATTAAATAGTGCAAAAATAGTAATGATCAGTTCATAAATAATTGATGTTCAAGAAATATGAAATAAATGAATTTTCGAGAAAAATGTATAAGAAATGGTCTAGAGGATTTAGTTTGTGGTGAGTAAAAATACTCTTACTGACTTATTATGTTTATTGAGAGTAGAACTGTGTGTATAGTCGATATTCCTGAAGTTCCATGGTGATCCCTGCATCCTGAAGTTCCATGGTGATCCCTGCATCCTGAAGTTTCATGATGATCCCTGCATCCTGAAGTTTCATGATGTGGATCCCTGCATCGTGAAGTCCCACATGTTTCATGATGATCCCTGCATCCTGAAGTTTCATGATGATCCCTGCATCCTGAAGTTTCATGATGATCCCTGCATCCTGAAGTTTCATGATGATCCCTGCATCCTGAAGTTTCATGATGATCCCTGCATCCTGAAGTTTCATGATGATCCCTGCATCCTGAAGTTTCATGATGATCCCTGCATCCTGAAGTTTCATGATGATCCCTGCATCCTGAAGTTTCATGATGATCCCTGCATCCTGAAGTTTCATGATGATCCCTGCATCCTGAAGTTTCATGATGATCCCTGCATCCTGAAGTTTCATGATGATCCCTACATCCTGAAGTTTCATGATGATCCCTGAAGCCTGAGTTTCATGATGATCCCATGAATCCTGAAGTTTCTTGATGTTCCCTACATCCTGATAGTTTCATGATGATCCCTGCATCCTGAAGTTTCATGATGATCCCTGCATCCTGAAGTTTCATGTGATCCCTGCATCCCTAAGTTTCATGATGATCCCTGCATCCTGAAGTTTCATGATGATCCCTGCATCCTGAAGTTTCATGATCCCTGCATCCCTAAGTTTCATGATGATCCCTGCATCCTGAAGTTTTATGATAATCCCTGCATCCTGAAGTTTCATGATCCCTGCATCCCAAAGTTTCATGTCTATCCCTGCAATTCCTGAACAGTTTCATGATCCCTTGCTTCCCTAAGCTTTCATGATGATACTGCATCCCTTTGAAGTTTCATGAATCCATCCCTGCTCCTGAAGTTCCATGAAAGATCCTGCATTCTGACAGTTTCCATGAAAGATTCCTGCATCCTGAAGTTCTCTCGAGATCAGGCCAATCATGACGGTCCTTGCAGATCTGAAAACTGGAAAGAAAAGAAAATACATGCGTAATTAGTTTTGCCAGTGATTTTTGTAACTGATACATGTAATTACACAATAAATTTATAGACATATATACATACAAATGTACATATCAAAGAACATAAATTAAATACTCTTTGACTAGGTTGTAGGTGTGGACATAGAGGTTTCTAATGCTCGTCCAGGTCATTATGAAGTCGTCCATTAGTTTTCTCCCTCTTCCTGCATCTTAGGATCTTTGTTGTCTGCATTTTCTTGTCATGGTTCAAGGGGCGCCTTTGGGTAATTGAAGACGTCCATATGCGAAGTGGTACCATCGAGAACATTGTATCGGATTGGCGTGGCTGGCAGCGAACTCTACTGCCAACTGTTTCGAATTAAATACTTTGTTGCAGTTATGCCCATATTGATGATGGAGACTCGCAATGGGGTCTGAGGTCTGCTTTTACGACACCCGTTCCATTGTCTCCTCCCCTTGTAAGGTTTTTGTAGTATTATGAACCCTTGAAGTACACAGGTTCTAGCTGCGTACTGGTCTTTCATAGTGCGAGTGTGATGGTGCCTACCACATCGTGTGTACATTTGCTCTTTTGCACTTTGCGTTTATTATTAAAAACACCAGGAATCAGGAACCAGTGGCAATGATGCTTGTGCTTGCCATCACTGGGGATCAGTGGAAAAAAATGGCATAGGATACCATTCCTCATTCTTACGAGGGTCAGTGTCCATCTTTCGTTCTAAGGTTCTTCTGACAGTAATGTGCCAAGTTTTCGTTAATGAAGTCTGTCAGCAATGACCTTATTCACTTCGTCTGTTTCCTATTCCCGGTTTTCAATTCCTTTTCACTGTAGTCGAGACTTGTACAAAAGTTGTGTTTAATCTATTCTTGAGTCGTTTAGAGGTAATGCGGTTTTATGCGCTCTCTTTTGCCATCTTTACATTTGGGATAGGACCTGCCACCATCTATTTTGTTCTACTAGTCCTTTGTAAGTACTATTGTCACCATCACTCACGTCAGTTTTGTTATCTCAGTTTTTTGCTAATGATCTCTTGCCATAATCCAGTTATTGCGCTTCAACTTCCATCTTTCTCCAGGTAAACTTCCTGTGAAGTTTTTATTGTAGCATTTACTTTTATGTTACTCTTTACAATTGTTCATATTTTCTCAGAAATTTTCTTGTTCTTGAAACGAAGATCGAAATACACAAGAAACAAAATTTGCACATTATTTGATAGTCAACTACCAATTCCGTCACTGCATCAATTGTGGCACCAATGCCATAATTTGAATGCTGGTCCCTTGTGTGCCAAGTTACATAATATTGTAACATCAATATCAAGAAACTTCCACTTTAGGTCAGGGTACACTGCCTACTTTGGCGTACTCCTGGTGTAACAATTTCCCTTGACTCTGTATGTATCTGGTTGCATGACTCAATGGATTTATTTGTAATCAGTGTCATAAAAGACAACTTACACACAGCATTTCTACGAATGAAGGATGCATGTCCACACAACCTGCATAGGCATTCGGCGCATATACCATCATTCCAGTTGCAGATTTCAGTGTCTTCGTCACCAACTAGGTTTTTCCAAACTACTTGCTTACACTCAGTACAGTTTGCACCTTATCAAGTGTCTTAGGTGATGGTGATCAAATGTAAAAATAAAAGTGACTTAATTTACTAAAACATTTTGATAAATCATGCACTTCTTGATAGCCTCAAATTAAACGTGCGCTCACAATACCATATGCTTTTCTACTAGGTCGGGATTTATTGTCTGCAATTAAGGACACTCGCTTTGTTGCACTTGTTATATCATGTACACATCACTTTCAACAAATGTTTCACCATCTTCAAGCTAGTAGTACGTGCTGGGGTTTGCTGAGCTCGGTGAAGCTGAGTCGGGGTCAGCTGTGCTGTGGTCAGCAGAGAGGTTTTGACAGCTGAGAGGGGGTCTCAGCTGAGCTGGGGCTGTGGTGGCCACACTTCTGCTGCGTTGGCCATGTCTAGGGTGGCCGCAGGAAATATGGTCATTTGTGGTAGAGGTTGTCCAACATATGTAAACACAAGGTAGTGGTCGCAAGATTGATGTATATATGGGGGGAAGGCCACCGTGGTCGCTTGTGGCCACAGATGAAGTCACCTAGTTTACGCTTCATTTACCTCTAGGTCTAGGCACGGTCAAGTGGGGTGGCCACGGTGTGCTGCCGGCATCTGCGGGTGGTCACGGTTGATGCTGCCAGCTTCTGCGGTGGCCACGGTGATGCTGCCAGATCTTGGGGTGGCCAACGGTGATGCTGCCAGCATTAGCCGTGACCATCGAGGTGTTGACTACAAGGTCATCTTACGCTTTCGCTTTTATGGGTTTCAGTAACATCAATTTTCGCCAGCAGTATATCAATGTGTCACATTGTGGTGGATGTGCAGCAAGGAGTCATCTGTTCTATCATGCCGCTGCCTCATTCTATTATCTTTTCTTCATCAGTTCTTATCGCTTCCGGCTGTTCCGTATGCGATACTGTCTCCTTCGGAACGAGGCATTGTATATTGAATTTTGCAAATATTTGGCAATTTGCGGGCCACATAGGTTTGCTGTGGTCACTCAGGGGGCACACCCCCAATTCCTGTCGGACTGTTAGTCGCAGGGCTGTGTGGGTGAAGAGCTTCCAACAGCCACGACAGAGTTTTCCAATTTGTATTTTGAGTTTTTGGCACTAAAATTGAACAAAAATGACGAAAAAAATGTCTAAAAAAAAAAAATCCAAAAATTACTATGTTATGATAGTCAAACAATTAGTTTTTTCCTATTTTAAAATTACGGAACTTTTTTAGGAATTATCGATTAGAGACGAGACAAAAACCCCAAAAATTATTACCAGATTCATCACCTCTTTCTCGTAACTTTAAACTCATTTTTAAATTTTTTGTTTTTTGTATAATTCAGCGCTTTGCGCGTCACGCCCCCGCAAACGTTCAACAAAAAACCAAATTACGAACAAAATTAGTTAAAAAATGCACTTATAAAACAAAATTAATCAAGTAAAAAAATTAACTGGAAAAATTTTAAATATAAATATATTTTTCCAGATTTTCCTAGTGGCCAGTTTTGGTGGACGACTGGATAGGATCTCTCATGTTCAGGTAGTCGACGTTCGAGTCTGCCCAGGAGGATGTTATTCAGAGCGAGTTTTTCTGGTGTCCCCCTGAAATAAATCTCCTTGTATACTGATATTAATAACTTGTGTAGAAATTTTATATATGGCAGGCTTAAAGGGGGTGAAATGCTGACTCAGGGAAGTGGGAAAGGGGTAATACGGGACCCAGGAGGGGGGTGGGATTGCTGACCCCCCGGGAAGTGGTGAAGGGTGATACCGGGATCCCGGCCGGGGTGGGACTTGCGCCCCTCGGGAAAGTGGGAAGGTGAATACCTGGATCCACGGCCCTGGGGTGGGATTTTGCTGACCTCGGGAGTGGTTTGAAGGGTAAAATACCTGGATCCAGGGACCTGGGGTGGGATTTGCTCCTCGGGGGGTGTGAAGGGGGGTTTACCTGGATCACGGACCGGGGGTGGACTGCTGCCCTCGGGGAGGGGTTTGAAGGGTGAATCTGGAACGGACGGGGGGGGGATTGCTGACCAAGGGAGTGGTAAAGGGGTAATACCTGGACCACGGCCCTGGGGGTTTGCTGACCTCAGGGAAGTGGTGAAGGGTGAATACCTGGAAACGGAAGGGGTGGTTTGCTGCCCTCGGGAAGGGGGTGGGTGATCCCTAAAAACCCGGACCTGGGGTGGGACTTGCTGCCCTCAGGGAAGTGGTGAAGGGTAAATCCTGGACCCCCCAGGCCCCTGGGGGGGCTTGCGACCCGGGGGGGTAAAGGGTGAATCCCTATCCACGGGACCTGGGGTGGGATTGTGCCCTCGGGAAGGGTGAAGGGTGAATACCTGGATCCACGGACCGGGGTGGGCTTGCTGACCTAGGGAAGTGGTGAAGGGTGAATACCGGGAAACCACGGCCTGGGGTGGGACTTGCTGACCTCAGGGAAGTGGTAAAGGGGTGAATACCGGGACCCGGACCGGGGGTGGGGACTTGCTGCCCTCGGGAAGTGGTGAAGGGTAAATACCGGACCACGGACGGGGGTGGGACTTGCTGACCAGGAAGGGTGAAGGGTGAATACCAAAACCAAAGGAAAACCTGGGGGGGGAATTTTCCCGGGGAAGGTTGTGAAGGGGTGAATAATGAAAGGATGGGGTGGGATGCTGATGGGAAGTGGGAAGGGGAAAATAGGGAAAAAGGACCGGGGGTGGGACTCGGGCCCCATGACCGGGGGTTAGGTAGGGAGGATAAGTTTTAAGTGAAGGATGGGGGGGGGATAAAATTCCCCCCGGGGGAAGGTTGGGCAAAATTGGGAAAAAGTGTAGGAAGGAATTTATAGGTGGAAGGTGGGATGGGAATGAGGAGGGAGAATGTTGAGGGGCACGGATAGACCCCTGGACACATGAACCAGGAAGCTTAGGTGGGGAGGGGAAGTGTAGGATAGGGAGTTCAGGTGGGAAAGGGTTTTGGATGGGGTGAGGAAGGGAAAATGTCTGGGGGCACGAGGACTCTGGACACATGAAGGGGGGGGAAAGATTGTGTGGATGGGAAGTGTAGGTGATGGAAGCGAGGATGGAAGTGAGGGAAAGGGGGAAAAATTGAGGGGCACATGAACCGGGGAAATTTTTCAAAAACCAGTAATGAACTTTAAAAATGCTATTGCCCCCAAGTAGCAAATTGGTAATCAGAGATAACCTGAGGTGAAGTGGTAATAATAGCCAGGGATCATCCCCCGGGAGGTTTCCTGACACTTGTTGTCCCGTTACCTAGTGAAGTATGGGTTTTAACTTTTCACCTAGTAGTTTGTATTGTTTTAAACTGTTCACCTGTAGTAAGTATTTTCACTTTTTTTACGGATTGAGTAGTTTTATCATTTTTTCACTGTGTTAAGTATTATTGTTTCACTTGTTCCAGTACGCAAAACGAAGAAGGTAAGTAACAGAGAGGCCGTATGTAAAAGAGAGACCAGTATGTTTCAGGAAAAACCAGTTAGTAAAAGAGAAGCCCGTATAGAAAGAGAAGACCAGTATAGTAAAGAGAAGCCAGTTAGAAAGAGAAAACGTATAGTAACAGGAAGGCGTTTTGAACGAAAAAGACCAGTTTTTAGTAACAGAGAAGACCGTATGTAAAGAGAAGCCGTAAATAAAACGAGAAGGCCCCGTATAGTAAAAAGAAAGACCCGTATAGTAACAGAGAAGACCGTATAGTAAAAAGAGAAGACCCGTATAGTAAAAAGAAAAGGCCGTTTTTAACAGAGAAGCAGTTGTAATAGAAGGCCCGTATGTAACAGAGAAGACGATAGAACAGAGGGGGACCAGTATGTAAAAGAGAAGACCCGTAAGAACCAAAAAGGGGCCAGATGTAACAGAGAAGACCAGTATAGTAAAGGAAGGCGTTTTGTACAGAGAAGACCAATATAGAAAAGGAAAACCCGTACAGAACAGAAAAATTGTTCACCTAGGTTAGTAGTTTTTGTTATACTTGTTAACCTTGTAGGAGTATTATTACACTGTTACCTAGTAGTGAGTATTATGTTAACACTTGTTCACCCAGTGTAATAATTTCCTTGTTCACCTTGTAGTAGTTATTGTTAAAATGTTCCCCTATAGTAATAGTTATTATCACTTGTTTACCCATAGTAAGTGTTATTTTAATTTGTTCATCTTGTAGTTAAAGTTATTTTATTGACTCTTATATTAACAATGTCTTCACGGCGTAAAAGACAGTTTTTAAAGAGTTAAAACAATTAATTGATTTTTTTTTTTAAAAAGCCGTTTCCCCCCAAGGCCCGGGGGACCCACCAAGGGGGGTGACCCACCCGGGAGGGTGACCCACCAAGCGGATGACCCACCAAGGCGGGTGGCCCCGAGGGGGAAAAATTTCACAAATACCCACACGTTTTCCCCAAAAACATGGGGCCACCACAGTGACAAAAGCATTTCAAAGGCGGTTTCACAAATTTTTTCAAAGAGGACTCACCAGATCATTTGAGGGTTAAAAAGAAAAGGATGGAAAACGGGGGGAAGAGGAACTTTTAATACTTTGGCAAAAAATTATGGACTTCTGTATTAGTAAGCCAATCGGAAAGGTTTGAATTTATAAAAATGCAAGTGCCCATTATTATTGCTGTTTATAATGTGGGGGAATTTCCTTAACTTTAACGTATTTTTTTAAATCCAAGAAACGTTTTTGGTTTAAAGAGGCAAGCAATTTACAAAAGGGGAGGTTTTTTTTCATTTCAGGTAAACATTTAAATTTTTCGGGACCATCAGCCCGTTTTAAAAGGTTTAGAAAAGGGGCCAAAGTTAGTTTTTTTTTTTAATTTTTGGGGAAACATTAAATTTTCGACCTATTAAAAAGGTTTATCATAGAGTACCCGATTTTGGAGTTTTAACCCAACTATAAGAGGGAAGTATGATTTTGTGGGGGAGAACAGAGTGTCCCGACTTTCCGGGAAGAAGTAAAAATTGTAACGGGAAAGTCACCCGTGAAAAAATTATCCTAAGAAAGTGCAGGACATAAATCATTAGAATATTTTGAGATACAAGATAATGTATGAAGAATTTAAGCAACTCACCTATAATGTTATCCCAGAGTCTCTGGTTCAGGAAGTTTGTGCTCTGGTGAACAATGATAATCAGCTAGGAAAACATAAGACTGTAAAGGACAACAAAGTTTATATTGGCCAGGAATGTGGCGGGATGTTGTGAAATATGTGAATTCATGTGCCACTTGCCAGAAATATAGGACTACAGGTGCAGGTGTGAGAAAATGGCAGGAATTACCAGTTGTCGATGAATGGTTCAGAGAACCGACACGTTGATAAATTAGACACATGTGCAACTCTTGGGTATCTTTGAGGAAACGTTTCGCCACACAGTGGCTTCATCAGTCCATACAAAGGAGAATCGTGAAGAACAGGAGGAGAATGAGGTAATCAGTCAAGGTTGAGGGACTGATTACCTCATTCTCCTGTTCTTCAAGATTCTCCTTTGTGTGGACTGATGAAGCCACTGTGGCGAAACATTTCCTCAATAAAGATACCCAAGAGTTGCACATGCGTCTAATTTATCAGGAATTACCAGTTGTTGAAGAAAAGGGAAAAAGAGTTGCAAGAGATCTAATAGATTTACATCCTGGTATGGATGGTTATAGTCATTGTTTGACAGTGACTGATCATGTCTCAAAGTTGTTGAGAGTGTATCATCTTGGGAACAAAACCATCAAGACTGTCCTCAAAGAATTTCATAAGGATTCCTGCGTGTTTGAGAAGCTGAAAGTGGTAGTAATGGATAATGGAAGAGAGTTTACCAGTGCAGAATTTAAAGACTTTTGTAAAAGGGAAATTCAGTATTAGAACCCATAGATCTTTGAAGTCACTGCTAGCAAGACTGTGTAATGACCATCCTAACTTATAGCCAAAATGCTTGTATTAGACAGTTAACTCTAACTGAGGCTGTCCATACTTCTCTAGGTACGTCGCCTTTTTGTGCTCAATTTGGGTACCACCCATACCGAAAATTTGGGGATTTTAACATCCTAGAAGACGAGCCGAGTTTGTCCATGCACCATGATCAGTGGAAAGGTGCTATTAATTAAACCATCAAATTGAAAACCAAAGTGTTTGACCAAGGCCAATAATAATAATAATAATAATAATAATAATCATAATAAAAATAATTATCTTTATTTCTACAAGTACATGTACAAGGTATACAGGCCTAGCTGACATCAATGACATACTACTATATAGAAAGCCCTTTGTTATGCTGAGCATTTCGGGCAAATAAGGTCAGTTTTGTCCCAGGATTCCACCCACCCCAGTCGACTAACACCCAGGTACCCATTTTATACTGATGAGTGAACGGGAACAGCAGGTGTCGTATGGAAACACGTCCTAATGTTTTCCAGCCGTACCGGACCTTAGTGTGCGAGCTGAGTGCGCTACAGATCCAGCTACGGGGAGACCAGATCAAATTATAGGTCCAGGGGTATTAGTTTGGATTTCTAATGAAGATCCTAAGCCTGGAACTTCTAGAAAACTGAACTCCAAATGGATTGGTCCATATCATGTGGAAAGTGTATTGAATAATGGAAAGGGTTATGAACTAGTAAACCCATTTGATGGAACTGTAGTAAAAAGGGTTTAGAAAAAGTTTAACTGTCTTACGAAATCGTAATGACACGATTGCAAACAAACCATACCACGAGCGGGATTTAAACCCGCGGTCAGAGTCTCAAAACTCCAGACCGTTGCGTCAGCCACTGGACCAGCTAGCCACAATAAGATTCGTCCAACTAGGTATTTTTTCTACACCATAGGAAGGTTAGCATAGGCACCACTTGCATTTGTGGTCACAGTGGTGCCTATGCTAACCTTCCTATGGTGTAGAAACATACCTAGTTGGACGAATCTTATTGTGGCTAGCTGGTCCAGTGGCTAACGCGACGGTCTGGAGTTTTGAGACTCTCTGACCGGGGGTTCAAATCCCGCCCGTGGTATGGTTAAGTTAAACTGTATAAGGGAAGTGCAGAAAATGTGTTGGAACTTGATGAAAGTTTGGGCCAGGAAGAACAGGAAGAAAGATTACCACCTAGAACTATAAGACCACAGGTGAGACTGGGA
Source organism: Cherax quadricarinatus (assembly GCF_026875155.1). Taxonomy (NCBI): domain Eukaryota; kingdom Metazoa; phylum Arthropoda; class Malacostraca; order Decapoda; family Parastacidae; genus Cherax; species Cherax quadricarinatus. Next base: position 26,413,285 of record NC_069457.1, read on the forward strand.
TGGGATTAAGCCTTTAAACAACCTGTAACTGACTATTTAGAGAGGAAAGTTGTAATTGCATTTTTGTATATGTGTGAGGAATCATGATAACTTTGTGTGTGTTGAAGATGATGTACTATTCAGTTAAAATTGTTAAGGAAGATGTAGAGTGGACATGTATAAAAGATTTTGTGCTTAGTATATATTCAATTTTTTTTGTACTGGAATACTGGCATACAGGAATGTGTACCCTAATTTATGATGCTGCTAGAACGGTGTCTGTTACCAAAGACATGTCAGCTGTAAAGCGACACCTCTGCAGGGGAATGTTATTTTCCATTTTTGAGCCTTTTTCGTGTACAAGGGAGAATGTGTGGATCCCTTCTCTTTCTTTTTATTAAATGATGTTGAATGATGTGAATGGGAAATGTGTCAGGTGAAGCTGTTTCTCTGCTACCTGAAGTTCTCTAGCTCAGGTCCTGGTTACCTGGATTCTTTATAGGGCGAATTTGATTAGTTGTAGATGGAACACTTGTCAGTTAGAGAAATTGTTTAAAATAACTGTTTGTCAGGTTTACTCCATATAGCAATAAGAATATCTTGAAATGTCTAATAATGAGGGTGTATGTATTCTCAACTATATATTAATATTAAAGGAGTTAGCGAAGTTGTGTCATTTCTGAAGCTTTCACTAAGAACATTTTTCCCTGGACTGGGGCAGTGTGTAATAAATAGCCACCTTGATTAAATTGATCACATGTGCTGTATAAATTTTTGGAGATGAGCTTCAGAAATTAACAGTATTATCAATATTTTTATTATTGATGTCATTGTGGTTATTATTTTTATTATTAGTAGTAGTAGTAGTAGTAGTATTTTAGTATGATTATTTTACTGTCACTATGACTATTGTTAATATTGTGATTATTATTATTTATATAACTGATACTGTAAAACATTTCCACCCTTTTCCTCTCTGCAACTGTTAACATTGTCAGAGTTTACTTGACATATATACAAGTCTTCTGTAAATGATTTGCAAATATCCCCATTACTGTAAAAGCTGTAAATTAACTAAAAAAAATGTATATTAGAAGTGTGACCATTCTCGCATGTTGATGTTCTATTGATTTTTTTTTATTTGTGGTATAGTGTATAATATTTTTTTTTTTTGTATCTGATTACAATCAGACACATAAAGTAATGTTTATTACATAATACTACAAAAATAATTATTTTTCTAGTATTAGTATTCATTGTAATAATTATTGTGAGTAGAAATAAGGTTTATAGAGGTGAGTTGAGCTCATTGTTTAGAAGTTTTGTAAAGAGTTTGTGTACACGGGTTGGAGTTCTGGTCAAACAGTGGAGCAACACGAAGACAACATTCTATAAACAAGCCCTCACTCTCACACTTTTGTCGGCCTAAGCAATCTTTTCCAACTATACTTATTGATTAATCTGCTGCTAACAAGAGAGTTCATAACCTGTATTAATGGAAATAGAGAAGCCCACATATTGATCGAGGCAGATTTTTGGGAGATAGCAACTGGGGGACCCAGCCTTCAGCCGGCATCTCTCGTGTTACTCTAGGCAAGGGCAGTTAACTGTGTGTGCTTTGTAACTTGCCTTATTACAGCATAAAGAATACCTATACATTAGATGATTAGAATCAGTTGTAAGATTAGGGATACTTTAAGGTGTAAATGTTTATGTATGTGACTATCCTATGCGAGTTTTATTCTCATCTTTATACTAGTGTAGAAAATACTGCATATTTTCCAGAAATACAGTGAATTTCGTATGTAAATTGATGGAATATATTGTAGGTAATAAAAATTAATTTGTAAATAAATAAAGAACCAGCGAAATGGGTGAACGTCGCTGGGGGAGTCACCATTGTTTTGAATTGACCGAGACAAACGTTAGTGAAAATCGGAAGAATTTTCGTCACTCTAGGGGTTATATTGGGCTTAAAACCTCTCAAATAGGAGCCAAAATTGTTGGATTTACAGTCCTGCATAATGTGAACATTTGGCGAGTGGACAGGACAGTCAAGGACTCCAGCTAAGTCGATGTCTATATTTATGTTGAAATTCTGGCCAGTATTTTCTTCATATTTAGGCAGAGGTTTATGTATGATACACCAAGTAATCTCCAGATAAATTGGTGAGTCTTATTATAAATTCTCCTTAAATGTATATATATTAATTTTTTAAATTTAATATACAGTCCACATATTTATTTTAATGTTTACCAGAATTCCTGGTAATGTACATTTCATTTGAAATTAATATAGGTCCATAGTGACTTGTGGAGATATGACAGTAGGTATCGAAGGGGGACATTTTTGCGACCTAGGTGTCCTAAAATTCCTATATGTCTCTGTAACCTTGATAAAGGATAATTATCTTTGTTACTTTTAAAAAATTACTGGTATGTATCTAATGAGATTCATCCAATTTAATTTTCCACAATAGTTGCCCGTTGGTCCTTGATCGAACTGGATGTAATTAGTGAAGTCATTAATTAGGGAATTAATTACTTAATAATTATATGTGAAATGACAGAAGGAGGTGGATGTTAGGTCCATAAATTTACTTAATGCGGAGTGGATTATAATTTCTACAATAACAATTTTGCTAAGCTCAATTGTAGCTAGAATTTATATTAATGTATTTAGAATTTATATTATAATTTTGTTACATGTGTAATTGCTAAGCTCAAGTGTAGCTAGAATTTATGTTAATGTATTTAGAATTTATATTATAATTTCCTTACATGTGTAATTGCTAAGCTCAAGTGTAGATAAGATTTATTCAAAGGTAAGTTGTAATATTTACCTTTATAAAGTGCATAATTAATTACATAATCAGTATTATTAATTAAGTTGAATTTAATACATTGCATCATGGGTGAAAATGAAGAAATTAATGTAGAGGACAAACACATGGAATTTAGAGCAAAAAATCATCATTGCAGGCCAGAAAGGGTCATGTGACAAAGGCATACAATAAATGTTTGGAATTAATGAATCAAGAAACTGTGAATACTGATGATTTAAAATTGTATTTAGATGCTTTAGGGAATAGATATGATTCATACAAATTATATTATAAAAATATGAAGGAGATTTGTTAGTAAACTGTGTAGATGAGACTGAAATGAATCTTATGATTAACCAGTATTATGAATTAGAAGAAAAAATTCTTGCAAAAGTCAGGCTTTGAAGAAATTAAAGGGTGTGAACCAGGCAGTTAATCTATTCCAACAAATAAGATGTCTTTGCCAAAACTCCCAGAATTATGTTTACCTGTATTTAATTCTGGAGAAAATTGGGAGGAGTTTTGGTCAAATTTTAAAGCAGCTGTGCATGATAGGAGAGATCTAGCATGTGTTACTAAATTATTTTACCTCAAAGGACAGATAAGAGGAGATGCTCACATACTCATACAAGCCTTTCCCAATGTAGATGACTCTAACAAGGAAGCAGATGACGTTATTGAAGGTCACTTATGGTAATATAGAACAAAGTAGGTGGATCTAGTGAATACCATTAATTTAAAAACTCCAGATCACACTTACAAAGGTCTACAGCAGTTTAGAGTTAAACTGGAGAGTACTCTCAAAACTTTAAGTAATAAATATAATATGAAGGAATCAGACTGGTCATTGAGTGCCATTGTACAGAATAAATTAAGCTGTAAAACACTTGAATGGATCTCGAACAAGTATCACAAAGGTTATTTTGGTCTGGAGGAAATAAGACTAGGTCTACAAGACTTAATTGTGCAGTTGCAGACCAGCCAACTAACTCATCTTAAAGATGCAACACAATAACTCTGAGGTATCTGCCAAGTTTCACAAGGGGAAAAATTATCCCAATGTTAATAATCAAAATTCATTTCCTAAAAAGAGTTGCATAGGTACATATCAAGTAGCAGGAATCAGAAATAATGATTCTCCACAAGGTAACTACCCTCTTAAGAGTAGCCCAGTTAATAAGAGACCAGTCAAAGAAAAGAGAGATTGTCTCTTCTGCAAGGGTACTCATTTTTCTAAGAATTGCAATGCATACAATTCATGGAATGATAAAGTTGAAAGATTGGAGGAACTTGACAGATGTATCAGATGTCTAGGTAGTCACAATGTAAAGGATTGTCATGCCAAATTAAACAACTGTTATCAGTGTCACAAAGGAAGACACCATATTGTCTTCATTGTTATCCTACATAACTACACACACGCGCCTGTCCAGTGCAGGTTTGTATTAGATCCAACCTACCAAACATTCTCGGCGGTTCCTTGCAAATCCGTCTCATATCTAACCTACCCAGCATTATCCACCTGACTCTCCACCCTATGAACACTTATGTACTATTCACCCAGGTAGATCTGTTTGTGACTTGATAAAGCCCACTGTGTGGGCGAAACGTTGTTAACAAAGGATCACCTTAAACTGTTTTCGTTTTTATTTTTTCAATGTCCCTTACAGTTAGCACACACAGGAACCACAGTCATGTTCACTATGTCTAGTCAATACAATAAGAACAAAATTCATTTTCACCTCAGTGAATAAAGACAAACACATCATCAATGTTCCTTTTGTTCAGTGATCACAGAAAACATCAACACCAGCGTTCCTTTTTACATTAATGTTCAATATTATGTGTGAACACAGAGTTCAATAACAATAAATTGCTGCATAAGTTGTACACGTGTCCTTTTACCTCACGATGCCCATCATCACACTGAACGCGGTAAAGATTTTGGAGATCTGGTTGGCAGTAATGTCAAGTCAACACAACAGCAGGTGAGAGCTTACAATAAAGTGAATTGAATTCTTGCCTTCATTTCAAGAAGTACAAATCCGAGGATTCTTTAGATTGTTCTTCAAATTTATATATAGTAGGTTAGACCTCATTTAGATAATGGTGCATAATTCTGATTACCCTATTACACATTGGATATAAATGTGCTGGAAAATGTGCAAAGAATGACTGTCAGATATCACTACCGCGTACATACTCATCACTATCCCATATCACTACCACACACATAGTCATCACTATCAGAAATCACTAACACATACATACACACACTCATCATTATCATATATCACTACCACACACCTACTCATCACTATCAGAAATCACTAACACACACACTCATCATTATCATATATCACTACCACACACATACACACACATCAATCACCATCACATATCACTACCATAAACACACTCATCACTATCAAATGTCACTACCACACACATACTCATCACTATCAGATATCACTACCACACACATACTCATCACTATCAGGTGTCACTACCACACACATACTCATCACTATCAGATATCGCTACCACACACTCATCACTATCAGATATCGCTACCACACACTCATCACTATCAGATATCGCTACCACACACTCATCACTATCATATATCACTACCACACACATACTCATCACTATCAGATATCGCTACCACACACTCATCACTATCAGATATCGCTACCACACACTCATCACTATCAGATATCGCTACCACACATTCATCACTATTAGATATCGCTACCACACACTCATCACTATCAGATATCGCTACCACACATTCCTCACTATTAGATATCGCTACCACACACTCATCACTATCAGATATCGCTACCACACACTCATCACTATCAGATATCGCTACCACACACTCATCACTATCAGATATCGCTACCACACATTCATCACTATCAGATATCGCTACCACACACTCATCACTATCAGATATCACTACCACACACATACTCATCACTATCAGATATCGCTACCACATACTCATCACTATCAGATATCACTACCACACACACATACTCATCACTATCAGATATCACTACCACACACACATACTCATCACTATCAGATATTACTACCACACACATACTCATCACTATCAGATATCACTACCATACATACTCATCACTATCAGATCTCACTACTGCACACATACTCATCACTCTCAGTTATCACTACCACACACACACACTCATCACTATCAGATATCACTACCATACACATACTCATCACTATTAGATATGACTACCACACACATACCAATCACTATGAGATATCTATCGCACACATGCTCATCACTTTCAGATTTCACTACCACACACGCACTCATCACTATGAGATATCACTATTCCACACATCACTATACTCATCATTATCAGCCTCACCATACTTATCAATATTTTTATCATTTTGCAATTAACGTGTTGTCATCATTCTTCTGGACTTTAAAATGAGATTCTTACTAATTACCATCATCTTCACTATGTTCATCACTATCAACTTCACTATGTTCATCAATATCATCTTCTCTATTTTCATCACTATCATCTTCACTATGTTCATCACTATCATTTTCACTATGTTGACCACTATCATCTTCACTATGTTCGTCAGTATCATCTTCACTATGTTCGTAAGTATCATCTTCACTATGTTCGTCAGTATCATCTTCACTATGTTCGTCAGTATCATCTTCACTATGTTCATCACTATCATCTTCACTCTGTTCATGACTATCATCTTCATTATTTTCATCAGTATCATCTTCTCTATGTTCACACTATCATCTTCATTATGTTTATCACTATTAGCTTCACTACGTTCATCAGTATCATCTTCACTATTCTCATCACTTTCATTTTCACTACGTTCATCCGTATCATTTTCACTATGTTCATCACTATCATTTCACTATGTTCATCTGTATCATCTTCACTATGTTCATCATATCATGTTAACTATGCGCATCACTATCTTTTTCACTATGTTCATCACTATCATATTCACTATGTTCATCACTATCATCTTCACTATGTTCATCACTATCATCTTCACTATGTTCATCAGTATCATGTTAACTATGCGAAATCACTATCATTTTCACTATGTTCATCACTATCATATTCACTATGTTCATCACTATCATCTTCACTATGTTCATCACTATCATCTTCACTATGTTCATCAGTATCATGTTAACTATGGCGCATCACTATCATTTTCACTATGTTTATCACTATCATATTCACTATGTTCATCACTATCATCTTCACTATGTTCATCACTATCATCTTCACTATGTTCATCAGTATCATGTTAACTATGCGCATCATTATCATTTTCACTATGTTCATCACTATCATATTCACTATGTTCATCACTATCATCTTCACTATGTTCATCACTATCATCTTCACTATGTTCATCAGTATCATGTTAACTATGCACATCACTATCATTTTCACTATGTTCATCACTATCATATTCACTATGTTCATCACTATCATCTTCACTATGTTCATCACTATCATCTTCACTATGTTCATCAGTATCATGTTAACTATGCGCATCACTATCATCTTCACTATGTTCATCACTATCATATTCACTATGTTCATCACCATCATCCTCACTATCATCAACAACATTTACAATTATTCAAAATATTCCCACCACCTTCCCAATACCTCCAACTCTCCATCTACTAACTTCGTTTTCTGTTTTTAACTCTCATATTCATTGTTTACTGGCTTTCTTAACTTATTTATCTTACTCCAGAACTTTCTATTATTCTCAGCAAAATTTGCTGGCAGTACCTCGCCCACTCTTTCATTTACTTTCCTTTTCCACTCCCTCATCACTCTCCTCACCTTTTCTCTACTCTCCATATACTCCACTTTTCCTATATCAATTCTGCTTTTTAAAAATCTCTCATAAGCGACCTTTTTCTTCCATATCACACTCTTTACCTCATCATTCCACAAATCACTCCTTTTTTCCTCCTGTACCCACCCTCTTATATTCACAAAATTCTGTCCTGCATTCTAACCCACTTCAACCCCACATACTTCCTATACTCTCACTATCACACCTTTCTCCCAATAGTTGATTATTTCTCACCCTTCCTTAGTTAATAAACTACCCATCAACCTTCAATCCACCAATACATAATCTAACAAACTACTTTCATTACGTGCTATACATACCTTGTATATTTATTTATTCTCTTTTCTTTAATTTTTTTTAACTAGTCGGCCGTCTCCCACCGAGGCAGGGTGACCCTAAAAGAAAGAAAATCTCCAAAAAGAAAATACTTTCATCATCATTCAACTCTTTCACCTCACTCACACATAATCACTGTTTTTGCAGAGGTGCCCAGAATACAACAGTTTAAAAGTATATACGTATAAAAATACACAATATATCCCTCCAAACTGCCAATATCCCAAACCCCTCCTTTAAAGTGCAGACATTGTACTTCCCATTTCCAGGACTCAAGTCCTGCTATATAAAATTAACCGGTTCTGAATCCCTTCACTAAATATTACCCTGCTCACACTCCAACAGATCGTCAGGTCCCAAATACCATTCGTCTCCATTCACTCCAGTCGAACACGCTCACGCACGCACGCCTGCTGGAAGTCCAAGCCCCTCGCCCACAAAACCTCCCTTACCCCTTCCAACCTTTTCGAGGACGACCCCTACCCCGCCTTCCTTCCCCTACAGATTTAAATGCTCTCCATGTCATTCTACTTTGATCCATTCTCTATAAATGACCAAACCACCTCAACAACCCCTCTTCTGCCCTCTGACTAATGCTTTTATTAACTCCACACCTTCTCCTAATTTCCACACTCCGAGTTTTCTGCATAATATTTACACCACACATTGCCCTTAGACAGGACATCTCCACTGCCTCCAGCCGCCTCCTCGCTGCTGCATTTACAACCCAAGCTTCACATCCATATAAGAGTGTTGGTACTACTATTCTTTTATACATTCCCTTCTTTGCCTCCATAGATAATGTTTTTTGCCTCCACATATACCTCAATGCACCACTCACCATTTTTCCTTCATCAATTCTATGATTAACCTCATCCTTCATAAATCCATCCGCCGACACGTTCAACTCCCAAGTATCTGAACAACATTCACTTTCTTCCATACCAGACCACTTTCTATACATAGCTCAATTAAAGAACCTCCATTTTCATTTACCTCTGGCACCAAAAACTTACTATTGCCATTCCCATTACGCCTAAGAGGCAGTTGTAGTTGTTAAAACTATAGGATTGATTCACAGTAAACTATGAGAATTAGCATCCTTACACTGAAGATCATGGCGGTTACATGTAACGCTGAAGCGTCGCTAAATGGTTGATAGTAATCCCCATACAAGTAAATTTAATGTGTGAAGTTAACCTGGGACACGCATGGTGGTACTGTTGTTTTGATGTTGGTTAGAGGAATGTAGTAAGGAGCGTGTTGCCTTGTGTGTGTGTGTGTGTGTGTGTGTGTGTGTGTGTGTGTGTGTGTGTGGTGTGTGTGTGTGTGTGTCTGTGTATGTGTGTGTGTATGTGTATGTGTATGTATATGTGTGTGTGTGTGTCTGTGTGTCTGTGTATGTGTGTGTGTATGTGTATGTGTATGTATATATATATTATGTGTGTGTGTGTGTATGTGTGTGTATGTGTGTCTGTGTGTGTGTGTTGTGTGTGTGTGTGTGTGTGTGTATGTGTGTGTGTATGTGTATGTATATGTGTGTGTGTGTGTGTGTGTGTGTGTGTGTCTGTGTATGTGTGTGTGTATGTGTATGTGTATGTATTATATGTGTGTGTGTGTGTGTGTCTGTGTATGTGTGTGTGTATGTGTATGTGTATGTATATATGTGTGTGTGTGTGGTGTGTGTGTATGTGTGTGTGTGTGTGTGTGTGTGTGTGTGTGTGTGTATGTGTATGTGTGTGTGTGTGTGTGTGTGTACTTACCTAATTGTGGTTGCAGGGGTCGAGACTCAGCTCCTGCCCCGCCTCTTTACTGAACGCTACTAGGTCCTCTGCCTCCCTGCTCCATGAGCTTTATCATATCTAATCTTAAAGCTATGTATGGTTCCTCACTTTCTAGACTATTTCACTTCCTGACTACTCTATGACTGAAGAAATACTTCCTAACATCCTTCTGACTCATGTGAGTCTTCAGCTTCCAAGTGTGACCCCTTGTTTCTGTGTCCCCTCTCTGGAACATCCTGTCTCATCATTAGAAGTCACCTTGAAAAGTATAATTTGATTAATGAATCTCAGCATGGGTTCACGAGAGGTCGTTCCTGCTTGACAAATTTACTGACGTTCTTCAATAGAACATTTGAGGCAGTCGAAAGTGATAAAGAATATGATATTGTTTATTTGGATTTTAGTAAAGCCTTCGATAGAGTACCTCACAAAGAACTCTTAAGAAAAGTGGCAGCTCATGGTATAGGAGGCAAAGTTCTAGCATGGATAGAGGCATGGCTTACCAATAGAAAGCAGAGAGTTTCCATTAATGGGGTCAAATCAGAATGGGGATTAGTCACTAGTGGCGTTCCACAAGGATCAGTTTTAGGCCCTCTCTTATTCATTATTTACATTAATGACCTTTATGAAGGGATTACGAGTGACATGAGTAAGTTTGCTGATGATACAAAGATAGGCCGTATAATTCACTCTGAGAAGGATATCAATGAACTCCAGGAGGATTTGGACAAATTAATGTCTTGGTCTGATAAATGGCAGATGAAGTTTAATGTGGATAAGTGTAAGGTACTTGCCCTTGGTAATGAAAATAACACTCAAAGTTATAAACTAGGTGAAGTAGAGCTTGTTACAAAAAACGCGATTCTAAAAGCTTAGAGATCTCCAGTGAATACTAGAAAGGACAGCCCTTCTAGTATCCAGCCTGTTACTGGGTTTTCGTAACAAGTAGTCAGTATCCTTGTCCAATTATCCATTGAAATTCAGTATGGTTCAATAGTGCTTTAGGATTACAACTGGTAGGCTACTAACTAGAGAAATTAAAATTTAATAAATTTATTAAGTAGTAAGTTGTCTAGAGGTATATTATCAAAGTAAATTAAATCACATCAATCAAAATAAAATCAATCTCTCGAGTTCAATATTATTGTGCTGAAAGCACATCACATTTATAATTCTTAAGTACCGTCAGGTACATTAACATTTAATAAGATATTACAAATATGTACAAGTGTGTGTATGCGTGTAAGTGCTCTTAAGTAGATAGCTATGTCTCAAGACTCGAATAAGACTTAAACAAGTGACTGACAAAGTCCTCAAATAAACTAACTTCTTGACCGACTGGCAACCCGAACAGTCTGCTTGAACAACAAAGAATGCTAAGCCCAATAGCAATGCAATATCAAGCGACAGCGACACAGAATCAGGAACAAGGAGATAATATAACGACACTAAGTAGGGACCATCTGCAGATCCTCCACTAAAGTTACAAAACTCCCATAATACTGAATCTTCGTTCAGCATAGGAAAACTCGACTGTGACAATGCACAGAAACCAGTACAAAATTAGGTCAGAAGCTATAGCTAAGGACCTGAGATACTTAGAGTGTCTAAGCGACACACAACCTCAGTACAACGTCGAAAATCACTAAGTCTTTACAATGTTCTGAGAACAGAGTTCTACAGAACTAACAAGAATAATGAGACAGACAATCTGTCCAACCACCAAGCGAGTCTCCAGCAGACTCAGACAGACAATGTCCAACCAGCAAGCGAGTCTCCAGCAGACTGTCAGACAGACAAGCTGTCCCACCAGCAAGCGAGTCTCTAGCAGACTGACTACTTCACTAGAGGTGAGGACACCCCCCCTCGATCACGTGATAGCTACGTGGACAACTGCAGCTCAGAAGCCGGCAGTATAACGAGCGACAAGCGATAATTACAGTAGTTTGACAATCAAGCCTAACTGAGCACATTTTATATACATCCTAACAACATAAGCTAAATAAGAATATAACAGTCAAATAATAATATAAAGTCATACATTTACGATTTAGCTATTATCGCAAATATAAGCAATATAAAATTAAATGAAAAGGTAATATACATTACATATATACATAATCATTGTAACCCATTCAGGGGTTGCAACAGAGCTTGATCATACAGAATGTGAAAAATTCTTGGGAGTCATGGTAAGCAGAAATCTAGAGCCAAGACAGCAGTGCCTTAGTGTGCGCAACAAGGCCAACAGATTACTTGGATTTATCTCAAGTAGTATAAGTAACAGAAATCCAAAAGTTATTTTACAGTTCTATACATCACTAGTGAGGCCTCATTTAGATTATACTGCTCAGTTTTGGTCTCCTTACTACAGGATGGATATAGACTCACTGGAGAACATACAGAGAAGAATGACTAAAATGATATACTGTGTAAGGAATCTCCCGTATGAAGATAGACTTGAAGCCTTAAATCTTCACTCTCTGGAGAGACGTAGAATGAAGGGAGATATCATTGAAGTGTATAAGTGGATGAAGGGTATAAACAAAGGAGATATTAATAAAGTACGGAGGGTGTCAAACCAGGTAAGAACCAGAAATAATGAATTTAAGTTAGATAAATTTAGATTTAGAAAGGACATAGGTAAGTACTGGTTTTCTAACAGAGTTGTAGATGCGTGGAACAATCTTCCCAGTAGGGTGATCGAGACTAGGTCTTTAGGCAGCTTCAAAAAGAGATTGGACAAATATATGACTGGGAGGAGCTTGGGTTTGATTTGTGTCATTGGGTACGGGAGTAAATTCTTGGGTAGCTTTGGGTAGAGGTCATTTTGATAAGGACCTGCCTTGTATGGGCCAGTAGGCCTTCTTCAGTGTTCCTCCATTCTTATGTTCCTATGTCTCTATCCACCATGTTACTTCCACGCAGTATTTTGTATGTCTTTATCATGGCACCCCTAACCCTCCTGTCCTACTGTCCTTCGCAGGACATTCCCCATAGCTCTGGAATTAAACCGGTGATGCATACTCCAGTATGGGTCTGACGTACACGGTGTACAGTGTCTTGAACGATTCCTTAATAAGGTATCGGAACACTATTCTCAGGTTTGCCAGGCGCCCATACTCCCATATGCCTATACTCTATCTACGGTCTTCTTTGCCCTTCCTCGATCTTCATGACTTTGCATTTGGCAGGGTTAAATTCGAGAAGCCAGTTTCTGGACCAGGTGTCCATACTGTCCAGGTCTCTTTGAAGTCCTGCCTGATCCTCATCTGATTTAATTCTCCTCACTAACTTCATATCAAGTGCGAACAGGGACTCTTCTGAGTCTATCCCATCCATCATGTCATTCACATATACCAAAAATAGCGCTGGCCCTAGGACAGACCTCTGTGGTGGCCTGCTCGTCACAGGTGCCCGCTGCAATACCTCGTCACGTATCATGACTCGCTGTTGCCTTCCTGTCAGGTATTCTCTGATGCATTGCAGTGCCCTTCCTGTTATACGCGCCTGATCCTCTAGTTTCTGCACTAATCTCTCGTGAGAAACTGTGTCGAAGGCCTTCCTGCAGTCCAAGAAAATGCAATCAGCCCACCTCTCTCTCTCGTGTCTTCTGTTACTTTATCATAGAACTCTAGAAGGCTTATGACACAGGATTTGCCTTTTATGAATCCATGCTGGTTGGCATTTATACCCTTGTTCTGTTCCAGGTGCTCCATCACTCTCCTCCTGATAATCTTCTCCATGACTTTGCATACTATATATGTCAGTGACACTGGTCAATAGTTTAGTACCTCTTTTCTTTCTCCTTTTTTAAAAATGGGAACTACATTCGCCATCTTCCACACCTCAGGTAGTTGCCCAGTTTCAAGGGATGTGTTGAAGATTGTGGTTAGTGGCACACACAGCATTTCTGCTCCCTCTCTAAGGACTCACAGGGAGATTTTGTCCTGTCCCATTGCCTTTGAGGTATCAAGGTCCTTTAGCAGCTTCTTCACTCCCTCCTCAGTTGTGTGTATGTCATCCAATACTTGTAGTTATATTTCTTGTTGGTGTCCCCCTCTGTCCTATCTTCCCAGAGTCCTTCCACTGTAAATACTTCCTTAAATCTCGTGTTGAGCTCTTCACACACATCTTGATCGTTTCTTGTGAGTTCCCCACCTTCTTTCCTTAGCCTGATCACTTGATCTTTGACTGTTGTCTTCCTTCTAATGTGGCTATACAGCAGTTTCGGGTCAGACTTGTCTCTCGATGCTATGTCGTTTTCCTACTGTCGCTGGGCCTCCCTCCTTATCTGTGTATACCCGTTTCTGGCTATTCGACTAATCTTTTAATTTTCCTGGGTCCTTTGCCTCCTGTACCTTTTCCATTATCTAGTGTACTTAGTTTTTGCCTCCCTTCACCTTCGGGTAAACCAAGGACTCGCTTTGGTTTTCCTATTATTCCTGTATGTGTGAGTGTGTGCGTGTGTGTGTGTGTGTGTGTGTGTGTATGTACATATGTATGGTTCCCGCCTCCACTACATAACTTGCCAGACTATTCCACTTCCTAACAAATCTATGACTGAAGAAATACTTCCTGATATCACTTTGACTCATCTGAGTCGTCAACTTCCAATTGTGACCCCTTGTTTCTATGTCCCCTCTCTGAAGCATTCTATCTTTGTACATTTTGTCAATTCCTCGCAGTATTTCATATGTCGTTATCATGTCTCCCCTAACCCTCCTGTCCTCCAGCGTCGTCAGGCCGTTTTCCCTTAACCTTTTTCGTAGGACATTTCCCTTAAGTCTGGGACTAGTCATGTTACAAACTTCTGCACATTCTCTAATTTTTTGACGTCCTTGACCAGGTGGGAGTTCCAAACTGGTGCTTCATACTCCAGTATGGGCCTGACGTACACGGTGTACCGTCTTGAACGATTCCTCACTGAGGTATCGGAACGCAATTCTCAGGTTTGCCAGGCGCCCATATGCTGCAGCAGTTATCTGATTGAAGTGTGCCTCAGGAGGTGTGCTCGGTATTATAATCGGTGCTACTTTGGCTTGTTATCTACGTGTCATGAATCTACTTTGGCTTGTTATCTACGTGTCATGAATCTACTTTGGCTTGTTATCTACGTGTCATGAATCTACTTTGGCTTGTTATCTACGTGTCATGAATCTACTTTGGCTTGTTATCTACGTGTCATGAATCTACTTTGGCTTGTTATCTACGTGTCATGAATCTACTTTGGCTTGTTATCTACGTGTCATGAATCTACTTTGGCTTGTTATCTACGTGTCATGAATCTACTTTGGGATGATATCTACACTTACATTGCGATCTACGTATCATGAATCTACTTTGTTATGCGATCTACACCTTACAGTGCAATCAATACGGTACCTAACCTAACCTAACCTAACCTATCCTAACCTAACCTAGGTTAGGTACCGTGTTGATTGCAATATAAGGTGTAGATCGCAATGTAAGTGTAGATATCATTTTCCTTGTAGATAAGCCAAAGTAGCACCAGTATAATCATACCAAGATCTTTTTTCTTGAGTGAGGTTTGCGATCTTTGTCCACCTAGACTATACTCTTTCTGCAGACTTCTTTGTGGAGTGTGGCTATGTTTGTTGTTTTTAGTGAGTGTGGGACCAACCCAATGTCCACGCTCGGTGCTCCCTCTCCATAGGACTTTAATAGCACATTATAGGGGCTTCTTGCAGTTCTTGATGAACACGGAGTTCCATGAATGAAATTTATGACGACGTATCGGTCCAACTCCGATTATTAAGTAGTCATACACCATGACTATTAATGGCCCAAGTCGGACCGAAACGTCATTATAGGTTTATTTCTGCGTAAAAATTAATATGTTGTATGACTTCCACGGCAGTTTGTAACATGTTAAACTGTCTCTAATGATGTTATTATTCTTGTCTATATTTCTTTGTATAATATTCAAATTCAAATTCAAATTCAAAGTTTATTCTCTATAAGGATTACAATACTGAGTTTACAGAATTTGGTTATTGTGTGGTTTACATGTAGTTAAATAATGATTACAGAGTGTACCACTAGAACACCTAGCATGGTTAGGCATTTCGGGCAGACTTAGTTTAATTCTTAATTTTAAAATATTACAAATTATGAGGTAAGTTGGTATTATGGCTAAGTGACTAAATACTGGTTTGTGAGTTTAGCAATGTGAATGCTTTTGTTTTGGCACAGTACATAGTTTCAGTATTGGAGTATCACAGGATTCATTATTTTAAGATTGAGATTAATATTTCTGTTTATGGTCAAATGGGTGAGTGAGTGTAAGTGTGAACCACCAGGTGGTATTCGTGTAGTTAGTTGATGGGGTGTATCAGGGAGATAAGATGTTTTCTAATGGTAGTTTTGAAGGTGATGAATGTGTCTGCAGTTCTAGAGTTCTCAGGTAGGGTGTTCCAGATTTTAGGGCCTTTGACATACATTGAATTTTTGTAAAGGTTTAGTCGGACACGGCGAATGTCGTAGAGATGTTTGTGTCTGGTGTTATGCCTGTGGGTTCTGTCACAACTATCAAGATAGCGTTTTAGGTCAAGGTTGATATTGGAGTTTAAGGTCCTGTAGATGTAGATTGCACAGTAGTAAGTGTGGATGTACTGAACAGGGAGTAAGTTTAGATCTATGAAGAGTGGGGGGGGTGTTGCTAAGGATGGGATTTAGTGATTATTCTTACTGCAGCTTTTTATTGGGTTATTATTGGATTTGGTGGTTGCGGGCTTTGACCCCCAAGCACAAATAGCATAGGGGGGTAGGGGAAAAATAAGTGGGGTATGTGTGGAAGGGCATTTTGGGGCACGTAGTACTTTTCTTGGAGGGATCCCAACCGTTTTGGATATTTTTTGGTTATGTGTTGGTAGGGGTGCTGAAATTGGGTTTTTTGTCAAGGTAAGGGCCCTAGGAATTTGCCCCCATTATGTCGGTAATTAGATGTTGTCGTCTTCAGTTAATTTTGTGCATCCCTGCTCTTCTACCAAAAAAAATAAGTAGGTTTTGTCAGTTTTAAGCGAAAGTTTATTGGTGTCATCCAACCCGATTTTTTGACAGCTCCTCTTTAAAAATGGTGTTGAGGGGGGCAAGATTAGGGTGGGGATGAAAAAATCTTTTCGTCAGAAAAGAAATGGGTTTCAGGTTTGGGTACTTTTGGGAAGACATTGTGTATTTGGGGAAGAGCAGGGGACCATGGACACTTCCCTGCGGAACTCCAGTACAAGGGGCCGTGTTTTTTGTGCTGTGTCTTTAATGGTGAATACTGAACTATTTAGAAAGGAAAGTTTTGAAATGAAACGCAGGGCCTTTATCCCGTAAGGTCAATTTTGGGAGGGGTTTCGGGGTCTCTGGAAAAAAAGTTTTTCTTGGTCAAAAAAAATTCCTAGTGGATTTCCTTATTTCCCCAATGCTTTGTAAAGCAGATCTAATTTTTATGATTCCATTAGGTTTTTATTTTTCCCGGTCCCTTTGGCAGGGGTTAGTATGTTTTGTGCCGTTATAAAAGAAAAAAGTTCTAGGCACAGTTTCTCAAAGTTTTTTTTTTTATGCAATGGGAAGTTTGTATTGGCCTATAGTTGTTAAGTCGTAGGGGCACCACCTTTTTGGATTGGTGAACCCCCTTGCCAACTTGAGTGTTTGGAAGTGTGTTCTAGTGCTTGTTAAAAAATAATGAAATAGCATGCGAAAAAGGGAAAGGGGGCCCCCGTTGACAGTAAAGGTGGGAATGAGAAAGATTCCTGAGTTTTTTTAATGACTTTTGATCTCGGTGATTCCCTGGGCTCAGTTGGGGCAAATAGAAGGAATTTGGGAAATTCCCATCATGTAGTCCCTGGCATGGGATGGTATGGGATTTTTTTGGCGAATTAGATCCTATGGTTGAAGAAGGTTTATTTGTTGCTGTGTTTAGTGGGATGTGTGGGTTTCATTAGGTTTGTTGGACAATATTTTGTTTTTTTGTTTGTGGGTCCCCAAAATTTGGAGAGGTTTTCCCGGTCTTTTTTTATTTAAACCTCTAGTGTCTGTGAATTACGGGTATATAGTTGTTTGACTTTTTTATTACTTGGTGAGAAAGATGAATGTTTTAAGAATATCTTTGTTATTTAAACCCGTTATTGCTTTTCATATTGGGGTTTTTTTGTCAATGGATTTCAGAAGGTGTGGTTAGCATGGGCAACCAAGCCGTTTTTTTTTGATCGTTTCGTTTTTATAGGGGCAATGTTTTTTTAAGTCTAAGTAAATTTTTTAAGAAAAAAAGTCGTCCCGTCTCAATACCCTTTGGGCCCTTTGGGGAATTCTGAGGGCAATACCGGGCCCCCCCCATACTGAGGAACTACCAGGGCCCCCCCCCAGTGAGGCACTACCAGGGCCCTTCCTCCATGCTGAGGACAACTACCCGGGCCCTTCCCCCCTACTGAGGGCACATACCAGGGGGCCCCTCCCCCCTGCTGAGGACACATAAAAGGCCCCTTTTCCCCTGTGGGCACATACCAGGGCCCTTCCTATGAGGAACATACCAGGGCCCTCTCCATACTGGGCACATACCGGGCCCTCCCCCCATGCTGAGGACACATCAGGGCCCTCTCCCCCAGCTGAGGGCACAACCAAGGCCCCCTTTTCCCCTGCGAGGACACATACCAGGGCCCCCCTCCTCCATATGAGGACAATACCGGGGCCCCCCCTCCATTAGGAACATACAGGGCCTCTCCTCCATGCTGAGGACACATACCAGGGCCCTCTTTTCCTGCTGGGAAAATACCAGGGCCCTTCTCCATGATGAGGAACATACCGGGCCTCTCACCATTGAGGACACATACCGGGCCCTCTCCTCCCTGCTGAGGAACTCCCCGGCCCCTCCTCCCTGCTAGGGAAAATACCAGGGGCCCCTTTCCCCCTGCTGGGACACATACCAGGGCCCTCTCCTCCCTGCTGAGGACAAATACCAGGGCCCTCTCCACCATGCTGAGGACACATACCAGGGCCCTCTCCTCCATGCTGAGGACACATACCAGGGCCCTCTCCTCCAGGCTGAGGACACATACCAGGGCCCTCTCCTCCATGCTGAGGACACATACCAGGGCCCTCTCCTCCATGCTGAGGACACATACCAGGGCCCTCTCCCCCTCACATGCTGAGGACACATACCAGGGCCCTCTCCTCCAGGCTGAGGACACATACCAGGGCCCTCTCCTCCATGCTGAGGACACATACCAGGCCCTCTCCTCCAGGCTGAGGACACATACCAGGGCCCTCTCCTCCAGGCTGAGGACACATACCAGGGCCCTCTCCTCCAGGCTGAGGACACATACCAGTGAGAGTCCTGCACCGGCTGTTGCTTTTAACCTATCATTGCTTAATATATTTCACCGAAAAGTATACAAAGAATCAATGTATATTGTTGATTGTGAACAGTACAACCATTCACAATATTGTTGATGGTGAACAGTACAACCATTCACAATATTGTTGATGGTGAACAGTACAACCATTCACAATATTGTTGATGGTGAACAGTACAACCATTCACAATATTGTTGATGGTGAACAGTACAACCATTCACAATATTGTTGATGGTGAACAGTACAACCATTCACAATATTGTTGATGGTGAAAAACAACCTTCAAATATTGTTGTTTTTGAACTTTACAACCCTTCCAATAAAGTTAAAATGGTGAAAAAGTACAAACCTTCACAATATTTTTGATGGGAACATAAAAAACCCTTCACAAAATTGTTGATGGTGAAA
>NC_069457.1:26433390-26471979 GCF_026875155.1 Cherax quadricarinatus
AAAAAAAAAAAAAGACTAGGTGTCCTGTTTGCAGATGACGTGAGTTGATGAGAAGAAATACACTCGATCGAAGACCAGGCAGAACTACAAAGGATCTGGACAGGCTGCAGACTGGTCCAGCAATTGGCTCCTGGGTTCATATCCCACCAAGGCAAAGTCATGAAGATTGGGAAGGGCAAAAGAAGGCCGCAGACGGAGTACAGTCTAGGGGGTCAGAGACTACAAACCTCACTCAAGGAAAAAAGATCTTGGGGTGAGTATAACACCAGGCACATCTCCTGAAGCGCACATCAACCAAATAACTGCTGCAGCATATGGGCGCCTGGCAAACCTCAGAACAGCATTCCGACTTCTTAATAAGGAATCGTTCAGGACCCTGTACACCGTGTACGTTAGGCCCATATTGGAGTATGCGGCACCAGTTTGGAACCCACACCTAGCCAAGCATGTAAAGAAATAGAGAAAGTGCAAAGGTTTGCAACAAGACTAGTCCCAGAGCTAAGAGGTATGTCCTATGAGGAGAGGTTAAGGGAAATCAACCTGACGACACTGGAGGACAGGAGAGATAGGGGGGACATGATAACGACTTCCAAAATATGAGAGGAATTGACAAGGTGGACAAAGACAGGATGTTCCAGAGACTGGACACAGTAACAAGGGGACACAGTTGGAAGTTGAAGACACAGATGAATCAAAGGGATGTTAGGAAGTATTTCTTCAGCCACAGAGTAGTCAGTAAGTGGAATAGTTTGGGAAGCGATGTAGTGGAGGCAGGATCCATACATAGCTTTAAGCAGAGGTATGATAAAGCTCACGGCTCAGTGAAGAGGCGGGGCCAGGAGCTCGGACTCGACCCCCGCAACCTCAACTAGGTGAGTACAACTAGGTGAGTACACACACAGTCTGGGGAGCACAAGGTGGTCATTGCAGTGATGTATAATCCACCACAGAACTGCAGGAGGCCAAGCGAGGAATATGAAGAGAGCAACAGAGCAATGGTGGACACACTTGCTGAGGTGGCAAGAAGAGCTCACTCCAGCAGAGCAAAGTTGCTGGTTATGGGGGATTTCAACCACAAGGAGATTGACTGGGAAAACCTGGAGCCACATGGGGGTCCCGAAACATGGAAGAAAATTTTTGGTGTGGTGCTGGAAAACGTCATGCCCCAACATGTTAAGGACATACCAGGTGAGAGGGGGGTGAACCAACAAGGGGACCTTGTGTTCACCCTGGACAGTTCAGACATTGAGGACATCACATAGATTTCCCCCTAGGAGCTAGGGCCCACGTGGTTCTGTGTTTTGGGGGGGGGGGGAATACATGTAAGTTGCAATGGAGAGAAAACGGGATTTAAATGGGAAAAAAGCCTGCTTTTTAAAGGGGGGGGAAACATAAGGTTTGAGGAACTTCCGGGGGGTTCCCGTGGGACAGAGAAAGTCAGAAAGCCAGAAAATGAAATATGGTTATGAAACAAAAAAATGAAAGGGGGGATGGAAAAGGTTTTTTCCCCAAGGGCAAAGAAACAAGGGAAGACCAAACTAGCCCCGGGTTTCCCCGGGTGAAAGGGAGGCAAAAACCAAGTGAATAGAGAAGGGAAAAAGTAAAAAGGGGAGAGAACATTGGAAATAGGGAGATCATCGCAGAGAAAGGAACGAGAAAGCAGAGGTAAGGGGGAGGCCCAGCGACAGATGAAAAAAACTTAGACGAAAATAAGACTGACCCAAAAATGTTGTTTAAGCCACTCAGGGGGAAAGACAAATTCAAAACCGGGTATCAAAGAGAAAAAAGGGTGGAAAACTCACAAGAAATGATCAGGGGGTATTGGGGAGAAACGGGAGATTTAAGGAAGTTTTTACAGTGAGACAGGGGGGGGTCGGGGAAGACATACAAAAGGGAACATCAAGAGGGAAAACCCAACAAGTGTTGGATGCATACAACAACCGGGGAGGAGGTGCAGAAGCTGCAAGTCCCCTTGATACCTCAAAGGCGATGGGCCCGGGCAAAATCCCCCCATGGGTCCTTAGAAAAGGAGCGAGATGCTGTGTGTGCCCAAACCACAATCTTCAACACTCCCTTGAAACTGGGCAACTACCTGAAAAAGGAAGACAGCAAATTTTCCCCCCTATTTTAAGAAAGGAAACAGAAATAGGCACAAAAAATAAGCCTGGTCTCTGACAGTATTGTGTGAAAAAGTCATGGAAAATTATCAGGAGGAGAGTTGTCGAACACCTGGGGAACAAAATTATAAATGAAAACCCTGGGTTCAGGAACTCAAAACTTTGGGGGCACAAACACAAGAGGAGGGTGGGTTGATTTCGTTTTTCCCAGATGCAGGAAGGCCTTGACACAGTTCCCACAAGAGATTAGTGCAGAAGTGGGGGATCAGGGCATATAACAGGGAGGGGCCCGCAATGGATAGGGAAAACCTGACAGGGGAAGCAACAACGAGTCAGGGCGTGAAGAGGATCACAGTGGGCCCTGGGACGGCGGGTTTCACAGGGGTCAGTTTGGACCAGTGCTATTTTTGAATATGGAACGACATGATGGAAGGGAAAAGACTCGAAGTGTCCCCATTTGCAGATGATGTGAAATTGATGAGAAGAATTAAACGGCGAGGATGAGGCAGGACGCAAAGAGACCCGGACAAAGCTGGACTGGGTCCAGAAACTGGGTTCTCGACTTCAACCCTGAGAAATGCAAAGTCTGAAAATTGGGGGGGGGCAAAGAAGACCCCCAGACGAGATAGGGGTAGGTGGACAAAGGGGGCTACAGACCTCATCAGGGGAGAAAAAACCTTGGGTGACCCCTAACACCCAGCACTCACCGGAGGCCCATCAACAAATGACTGCTGCAGATACGGGGGGCCCGGCAAACCAAATAGCGTTTCCCATACCTTTAAAAAGGAACGTTAAGACACTGTACACTGTGTATGTTTGGCCCACCTGGAGTATGGCACCCTCGGAACCACACCTGGTCAAGCACGTCAAGAAGTTAGAGAAAGTACAAAGGTTTTCAACAAGGGAAATCCCAAGCTCAGGGAATGTGTACAGGAAAGGGTTTGGGGAAATCGGATGAGAACTGGGGGACAAAGGGTCGGGGGGACTGTAACGACATACAAGATACTGCGGGGAATAGACAAGGGGGAAAGAGAAGGATTTCCCAAAAGGGTACACAGAAAACAAGGGGTCACAATGGAAACTGAAGACTCTACGAGTCAAGGGGGGTTAGGAAGTTTTTTGTCTAGAGTCGTAAGGAAATGGAATAGCCTAGCAAATAAAGTGGGGAGGCGGGAAAACCAACATAGTTTTAAGAAGGGGTATGACAAAGCTCGGGAAAGCAGAGGGGAGAGGCCCTAGTACGTTCAGGGGAAGAGGGGGGGACCAGGGGCCGAGTCTCGCCCCCTGCAACCAAAATTAGGGAGTAAAATTTTGGTGGTAAAACCACACAACACACACACACAAACACCACAAACAAAACCCAAGGCAACACGCTCCTTATTTCCTTTTCCCTCTACCAACATCAAAACAACGTCCCCCACCTTTGGTTTGTCCCGGGGTTTAATTCAACATTAATTATTTAAATGGCGCCCTTTCAGCCGTTAAAAGAAACCGGCCATGATCTTCATGTAAGGATCCAAAATTTTTCAATGTTAAGGGATCACTCCTTTAGTTTTAAAACTACAAATGCCTCTTAGGCGTCATGGGAATGGCAATAGTAAGTTTGGGGGGCCGAGGTAAATAAAAAAGGGGGGGTTTTTTAAATTTTATTTATTTAATTTGAAAGAGGTCTGGTATGGGGAAAAAGTGAATTTTTTTTCAGGGTACTTGGGATGTTGACGTTTTCGGAAAATGGGTTTTTTTGAAGGATGAGGTTAATCATTTGAATTGATGAAGGAAAAAAAAGGGGAGTGGTGCCCCTTGAGGTATATGTGGGCCCCAAAAAATTATCTATGGAGGCAAAAAAGGGGTGTATGAAAAGGGGGAAAACCCCGAATTTTTGTAATGACACGATTGCCCAAAAAAACCCCTACCCCCGGGGGGATTGAAAACCCCCTTTTATAGTCTCAAAACCCAGACCGTCGCGGTTTCCAGGGGCCCGAAACCACAATAAAATTCGGCCAAATAGGTTATTTCTACACCCCCCCCCCCCCCTTGGAAGGTTAGCACAGGCACCCCTGTGACCCAAATGCAAGTTTTTAAAAACGAATTTTGGCGGTGGCCGGACCGAAATCAAACTTTAAGTCCCCTTACTGCCGTCAACATGAAATCCGAAATCGTAATGACACGATTGCAAAAAAAACCATACCCCCGGGGGGGATTGAAAACCCCCGGGGGGATTTTTCACCAAAAACATTGACCTTAGGCAGGACATCTCCACTGCCTCCCCAAACCCCCTCCTCGCTGCAGCCCTTTACCAAACCCGCTTACAAACCCCATTCACAAACCCCGTTTCCCCAAAACCCCCCTTTACAAACCCCTACCCCCCGGGTTCATTTTCCCCCCCGGGGTATTTTTTTTTGTTTTTCAATCGTGTCAATTTCGTTTTTTTGGTCATGTTGACGGCCCGTGAAGGGGCTTGAGTGAGTTCGTCACGGCCAAAGCTGCTGGAAGGGTTCGTTTTGGGGAAAAACTTTCATTGTGGGGCCAGTGGTGCCCCGGGCTAACTTTCCCATGGTTTTAGAAATAAAACCTAGTTGGGTGAATCTTATCGTGGCTAGCTGGTCTAGTGGCTAACGCGACGGGCTGGAGTTTTGAGACTCTATGACCGCGGGTTCAATCCCCGCCGGGGTATGGTATGAAAGTATAGTAGTACCAACACTCTTATAGGGGTTTTGAAGCTTGGGATGTGAATGCTGCAGCGAGGAGGCGGTTGGAAGCAGTGGAGATGTCCTGTCTAAGGCAATGTGTGGTGTAAATATTATGCAGAAAATTCGGAGTGTGGAAATTAGGAGAAGGTGTGGAGTTAATAAAAGTATTAGTCAGGGGGCTGAAGAGGGTTTGTTGAGGTGGTTTGGTCATTTAGAGAGAATGGATGAAAAGTAGAATGACATTTAAATCTGTAGGGGAAGGAAGGCGGGGTAGGGGTCGTCCTCGAAAAGGTTGGAAGGAAGGGGTAAGGGAGGTTTTGTGGGCGAGGGGCTTGGACTTCCAGCAGGCGTGCGTGCGTAAGCGTGTTCGATAGGAGTGAATGGAGACGAATGGTATTTGGGACCTGACGATCTGTTGGAGTGTGAGCAGGGTAATATTTAGTGAAGGGATTCAGGGAAACCGGTTAATTATTATATAGCTGGACTTGAGTCCTGGAAATGGGAAGTACAATGCCTGCACTCTAAAGGAGGAGTTCGGGATATTGACAGTTTGGAGGGATATGTTGTGTACCTTTATACGTATATGCTTCTAAACTGTTGTGTTCTGAACACCTCTGCAAAAACAGTGATTATGTGTGAGTGAGGCGAAAGAGTTGAATGATGAAAGTATTTTCTTTTTGGAGATTTTCTTTCTTTTTGGGTCACCCTGCCTCGGTGGGAGACGGCCGACTTGTTAAAAAAAATTAAAGAAAAGAGAATAAATAAATATACAAGGTATGATATAGCACGTAATGAAAGTAGTTTGTTAGATTATGTATTGGTGGATTAAAGGTTGATGTGTAGGCTCCACGATGTATATGTAAAGGAGCAACTGATATATCAGATCATTGTTTAGTTGTAGCTTGAGTTGAGAAAGAACAAGTAAGAAAGAGGTGAAAGTTTATTAAGTAAGGGAGGGTAAGAAATAATCAACTACTGGGAGAAAGGTGTGCTAGTGAGAGTATAGGAAGTATGTGGGGTTGAAGTGGGTTAGAATGCGGGACAGAATTTTGTGAATAAAAGATGGTGGGTGCAGGAGGAAAAAGGAGTGATTTGTGGAATGATGAGGTAAAGAGTGTGATATGGAAGAAAAAAGTCGCTTATGAGAGATTTTTAAAAAGCAGAATGGATTTTAGGAAAAGTGGAGTATATGGAGAGTAGAGAAAAGGTTTAGGAGAGTGGTGAGGGAGTGGAAAAGGAAAGTAAATGAAAGAGTGGGCGAGGTACTGCCAGCAAATTTTGCTGAGAATAAGAGAAAGTTCTGGAGTAAGATAAGTTAAGAAAGCCTGTAAACAATGAATATGAGAGTTAAAAACAGAAAACGAAGTTAGTAGATGGAGAGTTGGAGGTATTGGGAAGGTGGTGGGAATATTTTGAATAACTGTAAATGTTAATGATGATAGTGAGGATGATAGTGATGAACATAGTTAACATGATACTGATGAACATAGTGAAGATGATAGTGATGAACATAGTGAAAATGATAGTGATGAGCATAGTTAACATGATACTGATGAACATAATGAAGATGATACAGATGAACATAGTGAAAATGATACGGATGAACGTAGTGAAAATGAAAGTGATGAGCATAGTGAAGATGATACTGATGAACGTAGTGAAGATAATAGTGATAAACATAATGAAGATGATAGTGTGAACATAGAGAAGATGATACTGATGAAAATAATGAAGCTGATAGTCATGAAACAGAGTGAAGATGATAGTGATGAACATAGTGAAGATGATAGTAATGAACATAGTGAAGATGATACTGACGAACAT
Organism: Cherax quadricarinatus; assembly: GCF_026875155.1. Taxonomy (NCBI): domain Eukaryota; kingdom Metazoa; phylum Arthropoda; class Malacostraca; order Decapoda; family Parastacidae; genus Cherax; species Cherax quadricarinatus. Next base: position 26,440,022 of record NC_069457.1, read on the forward strand.
AGTGAAATGATACTGACGACATAGTAAAGATGATACTGACGAACATAGTGAAGATGATACTGACAAACATAGTGAAGATGATACTGACAAACTTTAGTGAAGATGTTTCTGACGAACATAGTAAAGATGATACTGACGAACTAGTGAAGATGATAGTGGTCAACATAGTGGAAAATGATAGTGATGAACATAGTGAAGATGATAGTGATGAACATAGTGAAGATGATAGTAATGAACATAGTGAAGATGATATTAATGAACATAGTGAAGATGATATGACGAACATAGTGAAGATGATAGTGGTAAAACAAGTGTGAAAATGATTAGTGATGAACATAGTGAAGATGATAGTGATGAAAATAGTGAAGATGATATTGTGAACATAGTGAAGTTGTAGTGATGAATATAGTTAAGATGATAGTGATGACATAGTGAAAATGATGGTAATTAGTAGAATCGCTTTTTAAAGTCCAGAGAATGATGACAACACATTAATGGCAAAATTATAAAAAAAATATTGATAAGTATGGTGAGGCTGATAATGATGAGCATAGTGATGTGTGGAATAGTGATATCTCATAGTGATGGTATGTGTGTGGTAGGGGGATATCTGATAGTGATGGGTGTGTAGTAGTGATCTGACAGTGAGGGGTATGTGTGTGGTAGTGATATCTGTAGTGATGGGTGTGTAGTAGTGATCTGACAGTGGGGGGTATGTGTGTGGTAGTGATATCTGATAGTGATGGGTGTGTAGTAGTGATTGACAGTGAGGGGTATGTGTGTGGTAGTGATATCTGATAGTGATGAGTATGTGTGTGGTAGTGATATCTGATAGTGATGAGTATGTGTGTGGTAGTGATAACTGATAGTGATGAGTATGTGTGTGGTAGCGAAAAATGATAATGATTTATGTGTGTGGTAGCGATAATGATAATGAGTATTGTGTGTGGTAGTGATAACGATAGTGATGAGTTGTGTGTGGTAGCGAAAACTGATAATGAGTATGTGTGTGGTAGCGATAACTGATAATGGTATGTGTGTGGTAGCGATAATGATAATGAGTATGTGTGTGGGTTAGCGATAACTGATAATGGTATGTGTGTGGTAGCGATTAACTGATAGTGATCATTTGTGGGGTTTAGTGTATCTGATAGTGATGAGTGTGTGTGTGGTAGGATATCTGATAGTGATCAGTGTGGGGTTTGTGATATCTGATAGTGATTGAGTGTGTGTGGGGTTAGTATTGCGACCCCTGAATGGGTCACAATGTATATAATGTATATTACCTGTTCATATAATTTTATATTGCTTATATTTGTGATATTAGCTAAATCGTAAATATATTGCTTTATATTATTATTTGACTTAGTTATATTATTAGGTAGGATGTAACATTTATGTATTATTTAGTGCTCATAGTTCGGGAGAGTTAAGAAGCTGTCGGCCTTGTCTAATTATCACTCCGCTTGTTTCCCTGCCGGCTTCTCTGTGTTGCTGGGTAGCAGCAGTCCACGGAGAGTCATGTGATCAGGGTGGGGTGATCACACCTCACCAAGAGTGAGAGTCGGCCTGGGCTGCACTTCTCTTGTCTGTTGGACGTTCCTTCTAACAAGAGGTCCCTCTACTGCTCTCCCTTGTCTGCCCTTGTTGGAAGATCGTCTCTATCACTTTCTTGTTGTTGGCTCTGTGTAACTCTGTTCACAGAACATGGTCTAGACTTAGTGATTTTCGACGTTGTACTGAGGTTGTGTGTCGCATAGAAACTCAGGTCCTGAGCTGTAGCTTCTGACCTAACTTATACTGGTATCTGTGTACTGTCACAGTCATGGATTTTCTAATGCTGAACTTAGATTCAGTAGTATGGGATTTTTATGACTTTTGTGGAGGATCTGCAGATGGTCCCTACTTAGTGTCGTTATATTATCTCCTTGTTCCTGAGTCTGTGTCGCTGTTGCTTGTTATATTGCTGTTCGGCTTAACAGTCTCTTTATTGTTCAAGCAAGCTGTTCTGATTGCCAGGTTGGTCAAGAAGTTAGTTTATGTGGGGACTTTTAGTCAGTCACTGGTTAAGTCTAGTCGAGTCGTGAGACATAACGAACTACTTAGAGCACTTACACACATACACACAAACTTACTTGTATATATTTGTATTATGTTATTAAATGCTAACAATGTACCAGACGGTACTTAAAAGCTATGAAGATGTGACATGAGCCTTCAGCACAATACTACTATATACGAGAGAAGTGATTATTTTGATTCATTTACTTTGATATTATGCCCCTAGACAACTTTATTGTTATTAATAAACTTATTAAATTTTAATTTCTTTAGTTAGTAGCCTACCAGTTGTAATCCTGAAGCACTATTGAATCTTACTAAATTCTATTGGATAATTGGACCAGGATACTGACTACTTGTTACAAAAACCCAGTAACAGGCTGGATGCTAGAAGGACAGTCCTTTCTAGCATTCACTGATCTCTATCATTACTAGATATCGCGTTTCTTGTAACAGTAGTGATATCTGATAGTGATGAGTATGTGTGTGGTAGTGATATCTGATGGTGATTATGTATGTGGTAGTGATATCTGATAGTGATGAGTATGTGTGTGGTAGTGATATCTGATGGTGATGAGTATGTGTGTGGTAGTGATACCTGATTGTGTAAAGTAAAAGGACACAAGTGTAACTAATGTGACATTTATTGTGTCAACGTTTCGCTCTCCAGGAGCTTTATCAAGCCATTACAAACAATACATGGACACAGAGGGTATATAAAGGCTCTGAGTGAGGTGCAATACTAGTGAGGTAACATTTCGATGTTCACTAGTGGTGGTAGTAGTAGTAGTAGTAACAAAAATAATACAATATGGAAGAGCAATTAATTCGTACATGAGTAAAAGGATATAAAATCTATTACTAGGTAACATAAAAATAGGTTGGACAAATATAGACTGGAAAGAGGCAGGTTTTTTCAGTGTTCACTCTCTGTAATGTGCTTTGTGTAGTATAACAGGAGAGACTATGTGATGGCAGGGTTTACTGTTTTCAGGAGGATTCTTGCTAAGACTTCGGAGATGGTGAAGCTGCCGTTGTTTTGTTTAATTGTATTCGAAACAGCGATCAGTGCTGATTCAAGGCACTTGCGTCTGCGGAAATTAGTTTCTTTGATCACTAATTGGGCATCTCTGAATTTCATGAGATGATTGGTGGAATTTCGGTGTTGTACACACCGCGTTCAGTGTGATGATGATCAGCATCGTGAGGTAAAAGGACACATGTACAACTTATGCAGCAATTTGTTATTGAACTCTGTGTTCACACATAATATTGAACATTAATGTAAAAAGGAACGCTGGTATTGATGTTTTCTGTGATCACTGAACAAAAGGAACATTGATGATGTGTTTGTCTGTCTTTATTCACTGAGATGAACATGAATTTTGTTCTTATTGTATTGACTAGACATAGTGAACATGACTGTGGTTCCTGTGTGTGCTAACTGTAAAGGACATTGAAAAAATAAAAACAAAAACAGTTTAATGTGATCCTTTATTGACAACGTTTCGCCCACACAGTGGGCTTTATCAAGTCACAAACAGATCTACCTGGTGTGAATAGTACGTAAGTGTTTATAGGGTGGAGAGTCAGATGGATAATGCTGGGTAGGTTAGATATGAGACAGATTTGCAAGGGACCGCCGAGAATGTTTGGTAGGCTGGATCTGATACAAGCCTGCACTGGACAGGCGGGTGTGTGTAGTTATGTAGGATAACAATGAAGACAATATGGTGTCTTCCTTTGTGACACTGATAACAGTTGTTTAATTTGGCATGACAATCCTTTACATTGTGATTACCTAGACATCTGATACATCTGTCAAGTTCTTCCAATCTTTCAACTTTATCATTCCATGAATTGTACGCATTGCAATTCTTAGAAAAATGAGTACCCTTGCAGAAGAGACACTCTCTCTTTTCTTTGACTGGTTTCTTATTAACTGGGCTACTCTTAAGAGGGTACTTATTCTTCTTACCTTGTGGATGAATCATTATTCTGATTCCTGCTACTTGATATGTACCTATGCAACTCATTTTAGGAAATGAATTTTGATTATTAACATTGGGATAATTTTTCCCCCTTGTGAAACTTGGCAGATACCTCAGAGTTATTGTGTTTTGCATCTTTAAAATGAGTTGGTTGGCTGTTCTGCAACTGAACAATTAATTCTTGTAGACCTAGTCTTATTTCCTCCAGACCAAAATAACCTTTGTGATACTTGTTCAAGAGTCATTCAAGTGTTTTACAGCTTAATTTATTCTGTACAATGGCACTCAATGACCAGTCTGATTCCTTCAGATTATATTTATTACTTAAAGTTTTGAGAGTGCTCTCCAGTTTAACTCTAAACTGCTGTAGACCTTTGTAAGTGTGATCTGGAGTTTTTAAATTAATGATATTCACTAGATCCAACCTACTTTGTTCTATATTACCGTAAGTGACCTTCAACAAAGTCATCTGCTTCCTTGTAAGAGTCATCTACATTGGGAAAGCCTTGTATGAGTATGTGAGCATCTCCTCTTATCTGTCCTTAGAGGTAAAATAATTTAGTAACACATGCTAGATCTCTCCTATCATGCACAGCTGCTTTAAAATTTGACCAAAACTCCTTCCAATTTTCTCCAGGATTAAATACAGGTAAACATAATTCTGGGAGTTTTGGCAAAGACATCTTATTTGTTGGAATAGATTAACTGCCTGGTTTACGCCCTTTAATTTCTTCAAAGCCTGAATTTTGCAAGAAATGTTTCTTCTAATTCATAATACTGGTTAATCATAAGATTCATTTCAGTCTCATCTACACAGTTTACTAACAAATCTCCTTCATATTTTTATAATTATATTTGTATGAATCATATCTATTCCCTAAAGCATCTAAATACAATTTTAAATCATCAGTATTCACAGTTTCTTGATTCATTAATTCCAAACATTTATTGTATGTCTTTGTCACATGACCCTTTCTGGCTTGCAATGATAATTTTTTGCTCTAAATTCCATGTGTTTGTCCTCTACATTAATTTCCTCATTTTGACCCATGGTGCAACGTATTAAATTAATAACACTGATTATGTAATTAATTATGCACTTTATAAAGGTAAATATTACAACTTACCTTTGAATAAATCTTATCTACACTTGAGCTTAGCAAGTAATTAATTAATTAAGCTTAGCAAGTAATTAATTAAGTAATTAATTCCCTAATTAATGACTTCACTAATTACATCCAGTTCGATCAAGGACCAACGGGCAACTATTGTGGAAAATTAAATTGGATGAATCTCATTAGATACATACGAGTAATTTTTTAAAAGTAACAAAGATAATTATCCTTTATCAAGGTTACAGAGACATATAGGAATTTTAGGACACCTAGGTCGCAAAAATGTCCCCCTTCGATACCTACTGTCATATCTCCACAAGTCACTCTGGACCTATATTAATTTCAAATGAAATATACATTACCAGGAATTCTGGTAAACATTAATATAAATATGTGGACTGTATATTAAATTTAAAAAATTAATATATATACATTTAAGGAGAATTTATAATAATAAGACTCACCAATTTATCTGGAGATTACTTGGTGTATCATACACAAACCCCTGCCTAAATATGAAGAAAATACTGGCCAGAATTTCAACATAAATATAGACATCGACTTAGCTGGGGTCCTTGACTGTCCTATCCACTTGCCTAATGTTCACATTGTACAGGACTGCAAATCCAACAATTTTGGCTCCTATTTGAGAGGTTTTAAGCCCAAAAAATTCTTCCGATTTTCACTAACGTTTGTCTCGGTCAATTCAAAACAATGGTGACTCTCCCCCAGCGACGTTCACCCATTTCGCTGGTTCTTTATTTATTTACAATTAATTTTTATTACCTACAATATATTCCATCAATTTATATACATAATTCACTGTATTTTTGGAAAATATGCAGTATTTTCTACACTGTATAAAGATGAGAACAAAACTCGCATAGGATAGTCACATACATAAACATTTACACCCTTAAAGTATCCCAATCTTACAACTGATTCTAATCATCTAATGTATAGGTATTCTTCATGCTGTAATAAGGCAAGTTACAAAGCACACACATTAACTGCCCTTTGCCTAGAGTAACACGAGAGATGCCGGCTGAAGGCTGGGTCCCCCAGTTACTATTTTCCCAAAAATCTGCCTCGATCAATATATGGGCTTCTCTACTTCCATTAATACGGGTTATGAATTCTCTTGTTAGCAGCAATTAATCATAAGTATAGTTGGAAAAGATTGCTTAGGGCGACAAAAGTGTGAGAGTGAGGGCTTTTTTAAATAGAATGTTGTCTTCGTGTTGCTCCCGTTTGACCAGAACTCCAACCCGTGTACCAACTCTTTACAAAACTTCTAAAAAATGAGCTCAACTCATCTCTATAAACCTTATTTCTACTCACAATAATTATTACAATGAATACTAATACTAAAAAATAATTATTTTTCTAGTATTATGTAATAAATATTACTTTGTGTCTGATTGTAATAGATACAAAAAAAATTAAAACACTGTACCACAGATAAAAAAAATCAATAGACATCAACAGGGCGAGAATGGTCACACTTCTAATACATTTTTTTAGTTAATTTCCAGCTTTTACAGTAATGGGATATTTGCAAATCTTTACTGAAGACTTGTATATATGTCAAGTAAACTCTGACAATGTTAACAGTTGCAGAGACGAAAAGGGTGGAAATGTTTTACAGAAATCGTTATATTAATAATAATAATCAAATATTAACAATAGTAATAGTGACAGTAAAATAATCATACTAAAATAATAATAATAATAATAATAATAATATAATATAAAATTTAAAAAAAATAACCACAATGGCATAAATTAATAAGAATTTGATAATACTGTTAATTTCTGAAGCTCATCTCCAAAAATTTATTACACCACATGTGATCAATTTAATCAAGGTGGCTATTTATTACACACCTCCCCAGTCCGGGGAAAAAAATGTTCTTAGTGAAAACTTCAGAAATGACAAAACTTCGTTAACTCCTTTAATATTAATATATAGTTGAGAATACATTCACCCTCATTATTAGACATTTCTAGATATTTCTTATTGCTATATGGTTACAGCTGAAAAACAGTTATTTAAAAAATTTCTCTAAACTGACAATGTTCCATCTACAACTAATCAAATTCGCCCTATAAAGAAATCCAGGTAACCAGGACCTGAGCTGGAGGACGTCAGGTAGCGGGAGAAACAGCTTCACCTGACATTTCCCCATTCACATCATTCAACATCTTTTAAATAAAAGAAAGAAAAGGGATCCACACATTCTCCCTTGTAAAACCAAAAAGGCTCAAAAATGGAAAATAACATTCCCCTGCAGAGGTGTCGCTTTACAGCTGACATCTTTGGTAACAGACACCGTTATTCCCGCATCATAAATTAGGGTACACATTCTTGTATGCCAGTATTCCATAAAAAAAAAAAATTGAATATATACCAAGCACAAATCTTTTATACATGCCACTCTAAAATCTTCCTTTACAATTTTAACTGAAGTAAATCATCTTCAATACACAAAAAGTTATCATGTTTCCTCACACGTATACAAAAATGCAATTACAACTTTCTTCTTAAATAGTCAGTTACAGGTTGTTTAAAGGTTAATCCCATCCCAGTCTGACCTGTGGTCTTATATTTTCTAGGTGGTAACCTTTCTTCCTGTTCTTCCTGGCCCAAACTTTCAAGTTCCAACACATTTTCTGCACTTCCCTTATACAGTTTAATTTAACCATACCACGGGGGGATTTGAACCCGCGGTCAGAGAGAGTCAAATTCCAGACCGTCGCGTTAGCCATGGACCAGCATCCACAATAAGATTCGTCCAACTAGGTATATTTCAACACCATAGGAAGGTTAGCATAGGCACCACTGTGACCACAAATGCAAGTGGTGCCTATGCTACCTTCCTTATGGTGTAGAAATATACCTACTTGGACGAATCTTATTGTGGCTAGCTGGTCCAGTGGCTAACGCAACGGTCTGGGGGTTTTGAGACTCTGACCGCGGGTTCAAACCCCCCGTGGTATGGTTTGTTTGCAATCGGTTTATTACATTTTTGTGAGACAGTTTAAACTTTTTCTGAACCCTTTTTACTACAGTTCCCTCAAATGGTTTTTTGGTTCATAACCTTTCCATTATTCAATACACTTTCCCCATGATATGGACCAACAATCCATTTGGAGTTCAGTTTTCTGAATTCCAGGCTTAGGATCTTCATTGGAAATCCAAACTAATACCCCTGGACCATAATTTGATCTGATCTCCCCGTAGCGGATCGGTAGCGCACTCAGCTCGCACACTAAGGTCCGGGACGGCTGGAAAACATTAGGACGTGTTTCCATACGACACCTGCTGTTCCCGTTCACTCATCAGTATAAAATGGATTTCCTGGGTGTTAGTCGACTGGTGTGGGTCGCATCCTGGGGCAAAACTGACCTAATTTGCCCGAAATGCTCTGCATAACAAGGGGCTTTCTATATAGTAGTATGTCATTGATGTCAGTAGGCCTGTATACCTTGTACATGTACTTGTAGAAATAAATATTAAATTTTTATTAATTATTATTATTATTGGCCTTTGTCAAACACTCTTTGGTTTTCAACTTGGTTTAATTAATAGCACCTTCCACTGATCATGGGGGCATGGACAAACTCTACTCGTTTTCTGGTGTTAAAATCCCCAAATTTTAGGGATGGGTGGTACCCAAATTGAGCACAAAAAGGCGACGTACCTAGAGAAGTATGGACAGCCTCAGTTAGAGTTTAAATGTCTAATACAAGTATTTTGGCTATAAGTAAGGATGGTCATTACAGTCTTGCTAGCATGACTTCAAAGTTCTATGGGTTCTAAACTGAATTTCCCTTTTACAAGTCTTTAAATTCTGCACTGGTAAACTCGCTTCATTATCCATTACTACCACTTTCAGCTTCCCAAACATGCCGGATCCTTATGAAATTCTTTGAGGACAGTCTTGATGGTTTTGTTCCTAAGATGATGCACTCAACAACTTTGAGACATGATCAATCATGTCAACAATGACTATAACCATCCATACCAGGATGTAAATCTGTTAGATCTCTTTTCAGCTCTTTTTCCCTTTTCTTCAACAACTGGTAATTCCGATAAATTAGACACATGTGCAACTCTTAGGTATCTTTACTGAGGAAAACTTCGCCACACAGTGGCTTCATCAGTCCATACAAAGGAGAATCCTGAGAACAGGAGAAGAATGAGGCAATCAGTCCCTCAACCTTGACTGATTACCTCATTCTCCTCCTGTTCTTCAGGATTCTCCTTTGTATGGACTGATGAAGCCACTGTGTTTGGGGAAACGTTTCCTCAATAAAGAGTTGCACATGTGTCTAATTTATCAACGTGTCGGTTCTCTGAACCATTCATCGACAACTGGTAATTCCTGCCATTTTCTCACACCTGCACCTGTAGTCCAATATTTTTGGCAAGTGGCACATGAATTCACATATTTCACAACATCCCGCCACATTCCTGGCAAAATTAAATTTTGTTGTGCTTTACAGTCTTATGTTTCCCTAGCTGATTACATTGTGCATCAAAGCACAAACTTCCTGAACCATCATAGACTCTGGGATAACAACATTATAGGCGAGTTGCTTAAATTCTTCTCATACATTATCTTTTATCTGAAAATATTCTAAGATTTTTGTCCTGGCACTTTCTTAGGGATAGATTTTTCACTGGTATCTTTCCTCTGTTACAAAATCACTTCTTCCCTGGAAAGTCTGGACACATCTGTTCTTCCTACCGACAGATCCTGAACTTTAACTACCTGTTAGTTGGGTCTACTCCAAACATCTGGCACTCTAATACCTTTCTTATATAGGATCGAAAAATTATAATGTCTATCTCCATCTTATATCTGCTCATTTTTGGACTATCGGCCTTTTTCTTGAACACTTGAATCAAAGGCTGAGGTCCGTTACAATTCTTAAATGAATGAAAAACCTATAAATCTTGTACAATTACTAATGCCTCTATCCGTAGCTGAATAGCGTTTTTCTGGATTAATTCTTAAAAAAAATACGTTACAGCCTGTAAATGGGAAAATTCCTTTCCACATTAATACAGCAACAATATGTTGATCACTTGCATCTGGTATATAATTCAAACTATTCGATTGGCAGTTACTAATACAGGAGCCCCATTAATTTTTTGCTTCAAAGTATTAAAGCTTCCTCATATCCCTGACTCCATACAAACTTTTCATTTTTACCATCAGATGAATCAAAGGAATCGCGTTGGGCAAAATCTTTGATAAATTTACGAAGAACCGCACATTCCTAAGAAATGTCTTACTTGTCTCTGACAGTAGGTTTGGGATCATGTCTTGATCCTTGTTAAAATTTTTGGGATCAGGGTTTAATTTCCCTTCCTCTGAAACATGTCCCAGAAACTTCATAGATTGTTGGGCCAAAATGACACTTTCATATGTTTAGTTTCGCATCCTCGTAAATGTTAAAGCTATTCTTGTACCAGTTCCTCAAACGTATCTGCTACATAATCACATCAAAATAGTTTCTTATCCATCTGTGTTTACACTACCCTTGCATTACCACTGAAAATTGCGGCCGCTACTGACAACCCAAATGGTAGTGATTGAAACCTTTAACTATACAGGTTATTTCCACCTGGAAAATAGTAACATCCCTTTAACTTTCTTTTAGCTAACCTGATGAATATTATCTTTCGTATCTAGGGTCACAAAACTTTCCCTGCTACATTTTCTGCCATGTTAACCAATCTAACAGAGGTTCAATATCTTGCTTAATGTGGTTATTCACACCTTGACAGTAAATGCTTATTAATCTTTTCTTGCTATCAGGTTTACTCACTAAGACTATGGAGGCTAAATAAGTTGCAACTGAATCTTCAATAACCATTTTCTTCGGCATTTCCTCTATCATACTCCTAATTATCTCTAGCTTGCTCGGGGGTGTCTATACAATGGCATTCTGACTGTCATTATCAGTCATGGGGGGTCTGAGCGTCACCAACACTGATTTTCCCCTAACTCAGAATCATCTAGCATGACCAACAAATGACAGCAATAAATCCTTAAATTTCTTTTGTTCCTTATTATTAAATGGATCTAACTCTCTTAACATTTTCAGTAATAGAGAGAGTTATGCTGGCAACTTGTACACAGGATTACATATAGTACAGTCTACAATATCACCTTGTTGACACGTACAATCATGTTCCTCCATTGCTTAAAAATTTCAAAATGAGTAGGACACAGCTTAACATTAAGTAATTCTATACAAGCTAACGTAGTGTTTTTCCCTGGTATCGTAACCTTCATCAAACAATGATTTATATTCTAGCTGACTATCATCCACTAGCATATAGTCAGCAACAATAGTTCTAGGTTTAATTTTTAATGTTCTATTACTCATATTTCTGAGAGGTAGGGACACCCGACCTTTATCATCACACATACTTATCATAGTGGCTACACTTAAAACTGTCTTCTCTCCTTTTAATATCCAAGGAATTTCAAATAAATATAGGGCTTGTGGTTTGAAAACCCCCCACTGGCAAGTCAACACAATTATATGGATAATTTTCAAAGATTTTCCTAATCTGGACATAGGCTACTTGTTCTTTCCTCTTAATTTTAATCATTTGAACTTTGGTCAATCTCTTGACAACGTAATTTTCTAAAGGGTTCTCCTGCTCGGCATTCCACACAAAAACTGTCTCTGGCTATGAGATCTGCACCTAACAGAACATCTACATCCATATATTTATCTGACTCAGTAATAAATAAATGACGAGACTGGAAAAACGTGCATCCTCAAAAGTACTGAACCTTCACGTCAAGATTGTGACCTGAGTAAGACTCCAATATTTTAGTACATCGTCTCATCTGTTCTGGTTTCACATCTATAGCCTGTAAATTTCTCTAAAATCAGTGTAATGGTACTTCCTATATAGCAATAACATGAGTATCAGTTATCTTTATGGAAAGGATGGGAGTGTCGGTTATTCTATTTACTCATTACTACACTCCTTTTTTGGGCTGTTCTTTACAAATAACCAAACTTCCTCTACTGGTTCATCTGGGATTTGACTAGTCATGGTTTCCTTGGATGGCATTATGAAACTCCCAAATATTCCACTGTTACTTGTTACCTGGTTCTGTCTGCTAAATGATGGGGGAAGGGAGGTGTATAAGATTGGGGTACTGACTGCTGGATTATTATTATTATAATCAAAAAGAAGCGCTAAGCCACAAGAGCTATACAGCGCTGCAGGGTAGGGAAGGAAGCAAGGAATTGGATGGCAGAAGGGAGGGGGGATGATCAGCAGGTTACAGAAAACAGCAGGGCAGGGGATAGTACACGGGGGTAGAAGGTAGCAAGAGATTGAAGTAGAAAGGGCTGAAGGTATCAGAATTTGTGAAGTAAGTCAGTCGTTGTCAAAAAGTCAATGAGAGAGTCCGGATGAAAGGTGGGTCCATCAGCGAGAAGGGAAGGTAAAGAGAGAGCAGCGGAGCGAAGACGACGACAGAGGTAAATTCTGCGTGCTCGTTGATAAAGTGGGCAGTCCAACAGAATGTGGCTGACTGATAATGGAGCTTGGCAACTCTCACAGAGAGGAGCAAGACGCCTCTCCATGAGATATCCATGAGTAAGACGAGTATGGCCAATGCGAAGACGGGAGAGAGTAGTCTCCCAACCTCGACACTGGTGATAAGAAGACGGCCAGTAACCTATACTCGGTTTAATAGACTGAAGTTTGTTGCCGAGCATAGTAGACCAACGTTGTTGCCAACGGGTGTGAAGGTGGGAAGATATTGCAGCAAAATAGTCCGTAAATGGAATACCTCTATAAGAAACTGGTAGGTCATGTACTGCTGACCGTGCAGCAGTGTCTGCCTGTTCATTGCCCTGTACGTCAACATGACCAGGGACCCAACAAAAAACAATATCTTTATGCTTGGTAAAGATGCGGCGTAGCCAAAGTTGGATACGGAGGACTAAGGGGTGAGGTGTATCAAATTTTTGTATAGCCTGTAAAGCACTAAGGGAGTCTGAGACAACCACAAATGATGACACAGGCATAGATGCAATACGGATAAGTGCTGTAAGGATGGCATATAATTCAGCAGTAAAAATACTAGCCGAAGATAGTAAATGCCCTTGTACGACGCTGTCCGGAAACACTGCTGCGAATCCTACGCCGTCAGAAGACTTAGAGCCATCTGTGTACACAGCAATGGCATGAGAATGAGAGTGAAAGTGGTCAAGAAAAAGAGAGCGAGAAGCGACCGTAGACAGTTGGGCTTTCGAGCAAGGGAGGGAGAAAGAACAGACTCGAACAGCTGGAACTTCCCAGGGGGGTAGGGAAAAGTGAGATGCTACATGTACATAGAAAGGTGGTAGTTGAAGAGAAGACAAGAGCGAATGAAGGCGAAGAGAGAAGGGACGGAGTAAACAGGGGCGGCGAACAAATAAAGAATGTCTACTAATATCAGTGACCATTCTATAAATGGAAGAATTGCGGAGATCATGAGAGCGTACATAGTAGCGCAGGCAATGGGCATTACGGCGATCGGATAAGGATGGAACGTTCGCTTCTGCATAGAGGCTCTCGACAGGGGAAGAGCGGAAAGCACCAAGGCATAAACGTAATCCTTGGTGATGAATGGGGTTAAGGCTAGAGAGAGTAGCAGGAGATGCCGCTGAATAGATCTGATCACCATAATCAAGTTTCGATAAAATAAGGGTGGAATGTAGGCGAAGGAGGGTTCGACGATCAGCTCCCCACGAAAGATGAGCAAGGGTTTTAAGAAGATTCAGTCGGCTGTGACAAGTTGCCTTCAGAGAGGTGATGTGAGGTTTCCAGGATAACCTACGATCAAAGAGGAGGCCCAGAAACTTGACTGTATCACGTTCAGGGATACGGGAGCCATAGAGGTACAAAGGATGATCGGAGATGACAGAGCGTCTAGTGAAAGTGATTTGGTGGGTTTTAGTGCTGGAAAATTTAAACCCACGTGTGGTGGCCCAATTGGAAACACGGTCGACTGCATGTTGAGAGAAACTGTAAGGAGGTGACAGTCAGCGCCTGCACAGGCAATAGCAAAGTCATCAACATAGAGTGATGACCAAATATTTGATGGAAGACTAGAGGCCAAATCATTAATAGCAAGGAGAAAAAGTGTTGTGCTCAGAACACATCCCTGGGGGACACCTTCAGCTTGGATAAAGTCCGGGGAGAGCACATTATTAACCCGAACACGGAAATGCCTGTCAGTTAAAAAGTTCTTAAGGAAGGATGGTAGATTGCCTCGAAGGCCTAAGGAGTGGGCTTGGGCTAAAATATTATACCTTCAAGTTGTGTCATATGCCTTCTCAAGGTCAAAAAATATGGCAATAACTGAGTGGTTATTCGCAAAGGCATTTCGAACATACGTATCCAAGCGTAGTAAGGGGTCTATGGTAGAACGTCCCTTACGAAAGCCATATTGACGAGTGGAGAGACTGTTGTGTGTCTCTAAATACCACACTAAACGTCTATTTACTAGGCGTTCCATTACTTTGCAAACTGCACTGGTAAGAGCAATGGGACGATAGTGGGAGGTTTCATGTCCCGTAGTGCCTGGTTTGCGGAAAGGGAGAACAATGGCGGATTTCCACAGCTGTGGAAGAACTCCTTGTGACCAAATAAGACTGTAAAGGCGTAATAGGACTGCAAGGGCTGACTGATGTAAATGTTGTAGCATACGAATATGAATGTCGTCGGGCCCAGCTGCCGATGATCGACAAGCTGAGAGTGTTGCCTCCAGTTCTTGAAGTGTAAAAGGCACATTATACTGTTCTTCTCTGAGAGAAGAAAAGTCCAAGGGTGCTAACTCTCTGGCAGACTTTGAGGAAAGAAATGAAGGGCATAGATGGAGTCCCTGAGAAATACGGACCAGATGATTGCCAATTTCATTGGCAACATTAGTGGGTTTGCTATATCAACACCGGCAACCCGCAGAACAGGAGCCGGGTCAGGAGAATATTTACCACTCAGTTTTCGTACTTTTTTCCAGACTGCACTCAGAGGAAGCAGAGGTGATGGTGGAGACAATCTCGCCAGCAAGTGCGTTTAGCGTCACGGATGACACGGCGAGCGATCGCATGCTTCTGTTTAAAATCAAGGAGTCGCTCTGTGGTTCTATTGTACCGGTACCTGCCCCATGCAGCGCGTTTCAAACGTACTGCACGAGCACAAGCAGGAGACCACCAAGGCACGCATTTCTGAGAATGCCTGCCCGAAGTTTGGGGTATAGAATGAGAAGCTGCGGTGAAAACGGAGGACGAGAAGAGGTGTAAAAGCTCATCGATGGAGGACGAAGAAGGAAACTCTTTAAAAACAGTTAGGTGTGAGTAAAGGTTCCAATTTGCCCGATTAAATTGCCAGCGTGGGGTGCGAAGAGGTGGCGAATATGAAGGGGAAGTAAGAATGATTGGGAAATGATCACTGTCATGTAAGTCCGGGAGAACAGACCAAGTGAAGTCTAATGCGGCGGAGGAAGAGCAAACCGAGAGATCGATGCAAGAGAGTATGAGTCCGAGGATCAAAATGGGTGTGAGTACCTGTATTTAAAACATGGAGGGGGTGGGTGGCAAGAAAAGCCTCTAACTGAATTCCACGGGAATCACAGTGAGACCCCCCCCCCCAGAGGAAATGGTGGGCATTAAAATCACCAAGTAACAGAATCGGTGGCGGTAATGACGAAACAAGGAAGGCAAAATCCGGAATAGATAATGCCGAGAAGGAGAGAGATATAAAGAACAGAGCGTATACCACCTATGTAAGTGGATACGGGCTGCTGTGTAATGCAGCGAAGTATGAACAAATAGCTGATGGTACGGAATATCAGTGCGGAGAAGAAGGGCACTTTCATTAAAGGTCCCATCAGGAAAAGGATCTGAAGAATACAATAAATTATAGCCTGAGATGTGAGAAATAACAGCAGAGTGTAATTTTGGTTCTTGTAAGCAAACACCAACAGGGGCAAACTGGGAGAGTAACATCTGAAGCTCACCCCGATTACCCCTGAGGCCGCGTATATTCCACTGTAAATAGGCCATGATTGGCAATGATAAAGATACTTGAAATCCGCAGGTAAGGGTTCCTACGGACTAGAAGGGTTAGAAAAGTCCACATGCGGAGGCAGTGGAAAATGTTCAAGCAGCGAAGGAACGGTGCGCTGTGAAGAAAGGAGTTGCGCAGATGGAGCAGAGGAGAGAGAAAGAGCGGAAGGTGGATCAGTGTCCATTGATGGTTTGGTCTCTGCAATATATTCAGAGATTGCTTCAAGTGTTTCGGAATTCAGAGATGTCGTATGGGAGACAATATTGGGAATGGTAGGGGGAGGATGAGTAAAGATTGGAACTATTGGACTGTACCAAGGTAGGGGGATGCGAAAGGGTGGAGGGAACTGGAGAAGCGTGGCAGGGGACAGAAGAGGCAGGAACCTGGGAGGTGGCAGAAGAGGAAGAAACTTGGGAGGGAACAGGGGAGGAAGGTACATTACGAGGAGGAGGGTAAACCTCTGCACTTGTAACTGAGCCAGTGAGAGGGGAAGAACTAGGGACAGACAGGGAGGGTAAAATGAGGTGGAAGATGGGTAGGAGGTGTTACCGGACCTTTTTTTGACTTTTGAGAAGTAGAGGGACGATTGGGAGGTGTCGTACGAGGTCTCGTTGATACTGAGGCTTGTGAGAGAGAACTCGAAGAAGCGAGAGTAGACTGAGGCGTTGAAGTAGGGACGTCTGAGCCGAGGACAGCAAAAGGATTAGATACAGGAGTGATTATGGGAGAGGTAACCACAGAGGTGGGTGTAGAAGATGGGATACTAGAAGTGGGGGGACGTTTTGAAACACGGGAATAAGAAACACGTGGGAGTCTCCCTTGGAGGCAGAGATGAGAAACTGCCATGGCATAAGGGAGACCTTCTGTCTCTTTGAGGTAACGGATTTCCCGCTCGTTTTAAATAGAACTGACAACGGCGAGAGTACGAAGGGTGAGCCTCATGACAGTTAAGGCAAGAGGGAGATCGATTGCAAGACGTATTAGAATGGTCATCGGCACCACAGACTGGGCATTCGGCGATAGATCTGCAATATTTCGCTGGATGGCCAAATCGCCAGCAATTTCTACACTGTTGTGGTGTAGGGATCACCTTTCGAACTTGTAACCGATGTCCTGCTATATAAACTGAGGATGGGAGTTCTCGGCTGTCAAAAGTTAAACGAGCCACATTGCTAGGGTATCGTCTCCGCCCACGGGCAGGAAGAACGTAAGTGTCTACCTTGAGGATTGGGAGATCTTGGAGTTCCAGCTGTTTAAGAATGTCGGTGCCACATGTCTGGAAATTTTGTTGAACTATGGTATGGGGCAGAATGACGGTACCACTACAAGAATTGAGGGAATGATGTTTTTCAAGAGTGACAGGAACAGTATCGATATGGGAAAGACGAGAGAGCTCATGAGCCTGGGTAGCATTCTGTACAGTAATGATGCGAGTACCGCTCTTAAGAGCATGAAAAGAAATATCTTTACCAACATGGCGTAGGAGTGCCTTGCCAATACTATGGTCAGAAAGATAGGCAGTAGAGGAAGTTGGTTGTAAAGTGAAGAATTTAGTCCACTGTTCAGTCTGAAACTGAGCGTGGAAAGGTAGTGAAGAACGTGTCGATCGTTTCTGAGAAGAACGAGAAGGTGGAGAAGTATCATCAGCAGGTAATTGTCGTTGACGTTTAGGCGTGGGACCAGACTTGGTCCGACGTGGAACGGGTCGGCGATTTGAAAATTGCCGCACCGTAGAGGGAGAGGCCGGAAGCATAGTCAGAGGAGAGCGAAGGTCCGATAAATCGAAGGAGTCAGTCGAGGCCTCAGTACCTGAAGCGGGTGAGGAAACAGCACCGGCAAGAGGCATGAGGAATGACTGACTGCTGGAGAAGCATTAAACTGACATACATAACTAGAGGGATATTCGGGTGGTCTGTAGTATTATGACTGACCACTCGTGGTCAGCTCCATTGAAGGTTCTCACCAGAACCTTCAATGGTAAACATACTTTACCTTTCCTTTTCTTCCAAACTAAGATTCTTTATCATAAATGTTTCAGTACAGTAACATGGGTTACCTCCCCCCCCCCAGGGAAAGAGCGAACGACAGCTTGATATTTAATTTCAAATTACTGTACAAACCTTATAGTGTCATTATCTATGTTATAATGTATCTGGTAAAGTCTCTTCATAGCCTAAGACAAATTCTCTAGACCATAAAACTTTGTTTAACAGCCTCTATACCTTCTAGTGATCTCATTTCTGGGTTCACTTCTAGCCGAGAATTTATAACCTTAAATCCTTATCCTTATCTTACACATACTACCCTCCAATCGACTCTAATCATTCACTTCCATCATTGCTTTATCCTCAATATGTCAAGTGGTACTCCTCGCCTTCCTAGGGACAAAGGTGGGGTTAAGAGGACATGAATCTGTAACTCTGCAATTATCCTCTGTTAAACCTTTGAGCTGCATGGTATATCCATCTGTTAACAATCGTACATTGGGATCATTTCCAATTTCCTGGAATCCATGCAATCTCCTAACATGTACTTTCTCCCCTTGAGACATGTATGTCCATAGTCATTAAATTACCCTTATTCCAAGTCTTCTTGAGAGAGTCAAGCATGAAAAACAATCCCACCGTTGCCACCCGTGAGATGCAGCTGCCACCACAGTTCCACCCTGGGGTCGACAGATCACCAGACGATGCCATGTTTGGTTCCTCAAGTAGAGACTCGGAATGGACAGAAGTATGAGAATATAGAAATGAAATAAAGGGAAAATAACTGAAGTTTGTGAAAAAGAACATAGTACTCCAGTCTCTCTGCAAGAGATACGCTGACATCCACTGTTAAAAGAGCAGGTGGTGAGATAAAAGTAACTAAAGTCATAGGATAAGGGGGAGACATGGAATTTGGGTTACAGAAAGATAAAAAAACTGATAAATAACACGGGATAAATAGAACAAGGTATTGGTCTTGATAAATACTGACTTAAGGTAGCTTGGCCTGAAAATAGAGTAGTGGGCACCGTATCAGGGGCTTGACTTTCCATAAGAAAAATGTAAATCAATATAGTTTGAAATTCAAATTCTGACAAATGGACCTTATATACATGGCACAAAGGGGGAAGCAAAACATACCCAGATACAGTTTAATAAATATACAATTTAATAAATATACAAACATTACAAGAGAATCTGAAATTTTAGCACTAAAAAGAAATTTGCGATCTCAAAACACAAAATATCGGAATACTGGTCTAGTGTTATTGTACTGTACTGTTCTGTTATTGTACTGTACTGGTGTTCTGTTATTGTACTGTACTGGTGTTCTGTTTTATTGAACAGTTCTGGCCTGTGATAGTGTACTGTACTGATCTTGTGTGGTACTATACTGATCTTGTGTGTTTGTTACGGTTCGAAACTTAATCTTTAGCCAGGTTAGTGCACTCCGTAACAACACTTCATAGAATGAGAGGACATGGTTCCAAACATAGAAATGTAAGGCACAAATAATAGTTACTCAGTCTTTTCTAGTTTCTTTTTATTTAAAAGCTTAAATACTTTAGATATTCATAAATATCTATTAAATATCACTTTGTCAGAAGCTTTCATTCACACAAGAGAAATCTTAAATAGAATGTACATCAATGTCAATATGGTCACTACACTTGTTAATGATCAGAGGAATATTACTGCTTCCTCAATAGTGACATAACTTGTGTGCAAATACATATATTGAGAATTAACACTATCACTGAGTAACTCCCTGGCATAAGAAATATATCACAAAGTTCTAAGCTTGACACTGGTCGTCACATCGTAACCTGAAGGTAACAGTATATAATGTCCACAGACTTCACTTCACAATAAACCACAAGCTGGTTCAGGAGTTTCTATAACACAATTCTCAATCCAAGTGAGAAAAGGTGAAGTACTAGGAGGGTAGCTCAGTCAATGCACACTGAGTCGGCAGAGAGAGCGAACTGAATTAACACTGTTAATCCCTACATGACATCAACTCGCCAAAGGGGAGAGGAATAGTAGGCTAAACTATCGTCAAAGACATACCTTGGTTTCAACTTTTAGCCAGCTGTTACCTACCTACCTAACATTACTCAAAATACACACACACACACACCACACACACATTATATATATAATACATAAATATATATATATATATAAATATATATATATATATATATATATATAATATATATATATAATTATATATATATATATAATAAAATAACCGGTATTTCCTAATCAGATAATATTATAAACTAGTGGAATCTTTAATTTAGCTAATATTAAAGAAGCCGAGTATAATATTAAGGATAATATAAAATTAATCTCATTATGATCTTGTCATAACAGTGTTACTGTACTGTACTGGTTTGTGTTATTGTACTGTACTGGTCTTGTGTAATTATGTACTGTATGGTCATTCTGATGTTATTGTACGTAAACTGGTATTGTGTGTTATTGTACTGACTTGGTCTATCTGTGTTATGGTACGTACTGGTCTCTGTGTTATTGTACTGTAACTGTCTTGTGTGTTATGTATGTACTGGTCTTGTGTGTTATGTAACTGTACTGGTCTTGTGTGTTATTGTACTGTACATGGTCTTGTGTGTATGTACTGTACTGGTCTTCTGTGTTATTGTACTGTACTGGTCTTGTGTGTTATTGTACTGTACTGGTCTTGTGTGTTATTGTACTGTACTGGTCTTGTGTGTTATTGTACTGTACTGGTCTTGTGTGTTATTGTACTGTACTGGTCTTCTGTGTTATTGTACTGTACTGGTCTTGTGTGTTATTGTATTGTACTGGTCTTGTGTGTTATTGTACTGTACTGGTCTTGTGTGTTATTGTATTGTACTTGGTCTTGTGTGTTATTGTACTGTACTGGTCTTGTGTGTTATTGTATTGTACTGGTCTTGTGTGTTATTGTACTGTACTGGTCTTGTGTGTTATTGTACTGTACTGGTCTTTGTTATTGTACTGTACTGGTCTTGTGTGTTATTGTATTGTACTGGTCTTGTGTGTTATTGTACTGTACTGGTCTTGTGTGTTATTGTACTGTACTGGTCTTGTGTGTTATTGTATTGTACTGGTCTTGTGTGTTATTGTACTGTACTGGTCTTGTGTGTTATTGTACTGTACTGGTCTGTGTGTTTATTGTACTGTACTGGTCTTGTGTGTTATTTTGTACTGTACTGGTCTTGTGGTTATTGTACTGTACTGGTCTTGTGTGTTATTGTACTGTACTGGTCTTGTGTGTTATTGTACTGTACTGGTCTTGTGTGTTATTGTACTGTACTAGTCTTGTGTGTTATTGTACTGTACTGGTCTTGTGTGTTATTGTACTGTACTGGTCTTGTGTGTTATTGTACTGTACTGGTCTTGTGTGTTATTGTACTGTACTGGTCTTGTGTTTTATTGTACTGTACTGGTCTTGTGTGTTATTGTACTGTACTGGTCTTGTGTGTTATTGTACTGTACTGGTCTTGTGTGTTATTGTACTGTACTGATCTTGTGTGTTATTGTACTGTACTGGTCTTGTGTGTTATTGTACTGTACTGGTCTTGTGTGTTATTGTACTGTACTGGTCTTGTGTGTTATTGTACTGTACTGGTCTGTGTGTTATTGTACTGTACTGGTCTTGTGTGTTATTGTACTGTATTGCTATTGTCGTACTGGCCAGGTTGTGGTAACACAGTCGTACTGGCCAGGTTGTTGCAGCACACAGTCGTACTGGCCAGGTTGTGGCAACACACAGTCGTACTGGCCAGGTTGTGGCAACACACAGTCGTACTCGCCAGGTTGTGGCAACACACAGTCGTACTGGCCAGGTTGTGGCAACACACAGTCGTACTGGCCAGGTCGTGGCAACACACAGTCGTACTGGCCAGGTCGTGGCAACACACAGTCGTACTGGCCAGGTTGTGGCAACATACAGTCGTACTGGCCAGGTTGTGGCAACACACAGTCGTACTGGCCAGGTTGTGGCAACACACAGTCGTACTGCCAGGTTGTGGCAACACACAGTCGTACTGGCCAGGTTGTAGCAACACACAGTCGTACTGGCCAGGTTGCGGCAACACACAGTCGTACTGGCCAGGTTGTGGCAACACACAGTCGTACTGGCCAGGTTGTGGCAACACACAGTCGTACTGGCCAGGTTGTGGCAGCACACAGTCGTACTGGCCAGGTTGTGGCAACACACAGTCGTACTGGCCAGGTTGTGGCAACACACAGTCGTACTGGCCAGGTTGCGGCAACACAGTCGTACTGGCCAGGTTGCGGCAACACACAGTCGTACTGGCCAGGTTGTGGCAGCACACAGTCGTACTGGCCAGGTTGTGGCAACACACAGTCGTACTGGCCAGGTTGTGGCAACACACAGTCGTACTGGCCAGGTTGCGGCAACACACAGTCGTACTGGCCAGGTTGCGGCAACACACAGTCGTACTGGCCAGGTTGTGGCAACACACAGTCGTACTGGCCAGGTTGTGGCAACACACAGTCGTACTGGCCAGGTTGTGGCAACACACAGTCGTACTGGCCAGGTTGTGGCAACACACAGTCGTACTGGCCAGGTCGTGGCAACACACAGTCGTACTGGCCAGGTTGTGGCAACATACAGTCGTACTGGCCAGGTTGTGGCAACACACAGTCGTACTGGCCAGGTTGTGGCAACACAGTCGTATGGCCAGGTTGTGGCAACACTCAGTCGTACTGCCAGGTTGTGACAACACAACAGTCGTACTGGCCAGGTTGTGGCAACACACAGTCGTACTGGCCAGGTTGTAGCAACACACAGTCGTACTGGCCAGGTTGCGCCAACACACAGTCGTACTGGCCAGGTTGTGGCAACACACAGTCGTACTGGCCAGGTTGTGGCAACACACAGTCGTACTGGCCAGGTTGTGGCAGCACACAGTCGTACTGGCCAGGTTGTGGCAACACACAGTCGTACTGGCCAGGTTGTGGCAACACAGTCGTACTGGCCAGGTTGCGGCAACACAGTCGTACTGGCCAGGTTGCGGCAACACAGTCGTACTGGCCAGGTTGTGGCAGCACACAGTCGTACTGGCCAGGTTGTGGCAACACACAGTCGTACTGGCCAGGTTGTGGCAACACACAGTCGTACTGGCCAGGTTGCGGCAACACACAGTCGTACTGGCCAGGTTGCGGCAACACACAGTCGTACTGGCCAGGTTGTGGCAACACACAGTCGTACTGGCCAGGTTGTGGCAACACACAGTCGTACTGGCCAGGTTGTGGCAACACACAGTCGTACTGGCCAGGTTGTGGCAACACACAGTCGTACTGGCCAGGTCGTGGCAACACACAGTCGTACTGGCCAGGTTGTGGCAACATACAGTCGTACTGGCCAGGTTGTGGCAACACACAGTCGTACTGGCCAGGTTGTGGCAACACAGTCGTACTGGCCAGGTTGTGGCAACACTCAGTCGTACTGGCCAGGTTGTGACAACACACAGTCGTACTGGCCAGGTTGTGGCAACACACAGTCGTACTGGCCGGTTGTAGCAACACACAGTCGTACTGGCCAGGTTGCGGCAACACACAGTCGTACTGGCCAGGTTGTGGCAACACACAGTCGTACTGGCCAGGTTGTGGCAACACACAGTCGTACTGGCCAGGTTGTGGCAGCACACAGTCGTACTGGCCAGGTTGTGGCAACACACAGTCGTACTGGCCAGGTGTGGCAACACACAGTCGTACTGGCCAGGTTGCGGCAACACAGTCGTTATGGCCAGGTTCGGAAAACAGTCGTACTGGCCAGGTTGTGGCAGCACACAGTCGTACTGGCCAGGTTGTGGCAACACACAGTCGTACTGGCCAGGTTGTGGCGACACACAGTCGTACTGGCCAGGTTGTGGCAACACACAGTCGTACTGGCCAGGTTGTGGCAACACAGTCGTACTGGCCAGGTTGTGGCAACACACAGTCGTACTGGCCAGGTTGTGGCAACACACAGTCGTACTGGCCAGGTTGTGGCAACACACAGTCGTACTGGCCAGGTTGCGGCAGCACACAGTCGTACTGGCCAGGTTGTGGCAAAAACACACCAAAGTCGTACTGGCCAGGTTGCGGCAACACACAGTCGTACTGGCCAGGTTGCGGCAAAACACATCAGTCGTACTGGCCAGGTTGTGGCAACACACAGTCGTACTGGCCTGGTTGTGGCAACACACAGTCGTACTGGCCAGGTTGCGGCAGCACACAGTCGTACTGGCCAGGTTGCGGCAACACACAGTCGTACTGGCCAGGTTGTGGCAACACACAGTCGTACTGGCCAGGTTGTGGCAACACACAGTCGTACTGGCCAGGTTGTGGCAACACACAGTCGTACTGGCCAGGTTGTGACAACACACAGTGGTACTGGCCAGGTTGTGGCAACACAGTCGTACTGGCCAGGTTGTGGCAACACACAGTCGTACTGGCCAGGTTGTGGCAACACACAGTCGTACTGGCCAGGTTGTGGCAACACACAGTCGTACTGGCCAGGTTGTGACAACACACAGTGGTACTGGCCAGGTTGTGGCAACACACAGTCGTACTGGCCAGGTTGTGGCAACACACAGTCGTACTGGCCAGGTTGTGGCAGCACACAGTCGTACTGGCCAGGTTGTGGTAACAGTCGTACTGGCCAGGTTGTGGCAACACACAGTCGTACTGGCCAGGTTGTGGCAACACACAGTCGTACTGGCCAGGTTGTGGCAACACACAGTCGTACTGGCCAGTTGTGGCAACACACAGTCGTACTGGCCAGGTTGTGGCAACACACAGTCGTACTGGCCAGGTTGTGGCAACACACAGTCGTACTGGCCAGGTTGTGGCAGCACACAGTCGTACTGGCCAGGTTGTGGCAGCACACAGTCGTACTGGCCAGGTTGTGGTAACAGTCGTACTGGCCATGTTGTGGCAACACACAGTCGTACTGGCCAGGTTGTGGCAACACACAGTCGTACTGGCCAGGTTGTGGCAACACACAGTCGTACTGGCCAGGTCGTGGCAACACGCAGTCGTACTGGCCAGGTTGTGGCAACACACAGTCGTACTGGCCAGGTTGTGGCCACACACAGTCGTACTGGCCAGGTTGTGGCCACACACAGTCGTACTGGCCAGGTTGTGGCAGCCACCACCAAAATTCTTATTGTCAACAGATCGAATCATCCAAGTTGACAGTTTTTATTTTTTTTACCCAGAGTTTTTTTTCCATCTGTTGTGGTGAATTATTTATGTTATTAAAGTAGTGAGAGAATTATTTACGTGAAAGCTGAGAGAATTATTTATGTGAAAACTGAGAGAATTATTTATGTGAAAACTGAGAGAATTATTTCTGTGAAAACTGAGAGAATTATTTCATAATTTCTATTTAAACTAATGATTATTTAGATGATTTATAAGAATATTCTTGTTTTAATACAAGCTCTCATGTCATCTCTTCTTCACAATCTCTCATGTCAGTATTTCATCCCAAGTTTATGTCATTCTTTCTTCCACAAGTCTCTCATGTCACTTCTTCTCCACAAGTCTCTCATGTCAGTCACTTCTTCCACAGTCTCTCATGTCAGTCTTTCTCCCACAAGTCTGTCATGTCAGTCACTTCTTCCACAAGTCTCTCATGTTAGTCACTTTTTCCACAAGTCTCTCATGTCAGTCACTTCTTCCACAAGTCTCTCATGTAGTCACTTCATTCCACAAGTCTCTATGTCAGTCACTTCTTCCACAATCTCTCATGTCAGTCACTTCTTCCACAAGTCTCTCATGTCAGTCACTCTTCACAAGTCTCTCATGTCAGTCACTTCTTCCACAAGTCTGTCATGTCAGTCACTTCTTCCACAAGTCTGTCATGTCAGTCACTTCCACAAGTCTGTCATGTCAGTCACTTCTTCCACAAGTCTCTCATGTCAGTCACTTCTTCCACAAGTCTGTCATGTCAGTCACTTCTCCAAAGTCTGTCATGTCAGCACTTCTTCCACAAGTCTGTCATGTCAGTCACTTCTTCCACAAGTCTGTCATATCAGTCACTTCTTCCACAAGTCTGTCATGTCAGTCACTTCTTCCACAAGTCTCTCATGTCAGTCACTTCTTCCACAAGTCTGTCATGTCAGTCACTTCTTCCACAAGTCTGTCATGTCAGTCACTTCTTCCACAAGTCTGTCATGTCAGTCACTTCTTCCACAAGTCTGTCATGTCAGTCACTTCTTCCACAAGTCTGTCATGTCAGTCACTTCTTCCACAAGTCTGTCATGTCAGTCACTTCTTCCACAAGTCTGTCATGTCAGTCACTTCTTCCACAAGTCTGTCATGTCAGTCACTTCTTCCACAAGTCTGTCATGTCAGTCACTTCTTCCACAAGTCTGTCATGTCAGTCACTTCTTCCACAAGTCTGTCATGTCAGTCACTTCTTCCACAAGTCTGTCATGTCAGTCACTTCTTCCATAAGTCTGTCATGTCAGTCACTTCTTCCACAAGTCTGTCATGTCAGTCACTTCTTCCACAAGTCTGTCATTGTCAGTCGCTTCTTCCACAAGTCTGTCATGTCAGTCACTTCTTCCACAAGTCTGTCATGTCAGTCACTTCTTCCACAAGTCTGTCATGTCAGTCACTTCTTCCACAAGTCTGTCATGTCAGTCACTTCTTCCACAAGTCTGTCATGTCAGTCACTTCTTCCACAAGTCTGTCATGTCAGTCACTTCTTCCACAAGTCTGTCATGTCAGTCGCTTCTTCCACAAGTCTGTCATGTCAGTCACTTCTTCCATAAGTCTGTCATGTCAGTCACTTCTTCCACAAGTCTGTCATGTCAGTCACTTCTTCACATATTTACATCTTTTTCCAAAATATTTCATCAAAATATTGTAACATTTATTCCATTTTCTTAAGTAAATTTAAATTTTATGATAAAGAATTTTCTTCATTTTCTTCCACTATTTATATAATATATATTAATCTAAACAATGGTGTGGGAGAGTGTAGATATACTTATTTATACGTGTATACATGTATGTATACGTGTGTGTTTGTAGTAGTGTGTTTGTATTGATGTGTATGTGTACACATGTATATATGTGTGTGTGTAGTGATGTGTATGTGTACACATGTACATGTGTGTGTGTGTAGTGATGTGTATGTGTACACATGTATGTATATATGTGTGTGTGTAGTGATGTGTATGTGTACACATGTATGTACATGTGTGTGTGTGTGTAGTGATGTGTATGTGCACACATGTATGTACAGTGTGTGGGGTGTAGTGATGTGTGTGTGTACACCATGTATGTACATGGTGTGTGGTGTAGTGATGTGTATGTGTACACATGTATGTACATGTGTGTGTGTGTAGTGATGTGTATGTGTACACATGTATGTACATGTGTGTGTAGTGATGTGTATGTGTACACATGTATGTACTATGTGTGTGTGTAGTGATGTGTATGTGTACACATGTATGTACATGTGTGTGTGTGTGTAGTGATGTGTATGTGTACACATGTATGTATGTGTGTGTGTAGTGATGTGTATGTGTACACATGTATGTACATGTGTGTGTGTGTAGTGATGTGTATGTGTACACATGTATGTACATGTGTGTGTGTGTGTGTAGTGATGTGTATGTGTACACATGTATGTACATGTGTGTGTGTAGTGATGTGTATGTGTACACATGTACATGTGTGTGTGTAGTGATGTGTATGTGTACACATGTAAGTATGTGTGTGTGTAGTGATGTGTATGTAGACACATGTATGTACATGTGTGTGTGTGTGTGTAGTGATGTGTGTGTACACATGTATGTACATTTGTGTGTGTAGTGATGTGTATGTGTACACATGTATGTACATGTGTGTGTGTAGTGATGTGTATGTGTACACATGTATGTACATGTGTGTGTGTAGTGATGTGTATGTGTACACATGTATGTACATGTGTGTGTGTGTAGTGATGTGTATGTGTACACATGTATGTACATGTGTGTGTGTAGTGATGTGTATGTGTACACATGTATGTACATGTGTGTGTAGTGATGTGTATGTGTACACATGTATGTACATGTGTGTGTGTAGTGATGTGTATGTGTACACATGTATGTACATGTGTGTGTGTGTAGTGATGTGTATGTGTACACATGTATGTACATGTGTGTGTGTAGTGATGTGTATGTGTACAACATGTATGTACATGTGTGTGTGTGTGTGTGTAGTGATGTGTATGTGTACACATGTATGTACATGTGTGTGTGTAGTGATGTGTATGTGTACACATGTATGAACATGTGTGTGTGTGAATGTGTGTATGTGTACACATGTATGAACATGTGTGTGTAGTGATGGTATGTGTACACATGTATGTACATGTGTGTGTGTAGTGATGTGTATGTGTACACATGTATGTACATGTGTGTGTGTGTGTGTGTAGTGATGTGTATGTGTACACATGTATGTACATGTGTGTGTGTGTAGTGATGTGTATGTGTACACATGTATGTACATGTGTGTGTGTAGTGATGTGTATGTGTACACATGTATGAACATGTGTGTGTGTAGTGATGTGTATGTGTACACATGTATGTACATGTGTGTGTGTAGTGATGTGTATGTGTAGTTCAAAGTGAAAAGTAAACATCAGAAGATAACTTACAAGAACTACATAATAATTCACAATAAAGAAGATCACAGTTCCGTGGTACAGCTGTCAGCTTGGCTGACTCTGCTGTCAGCCTTACTCCGTCATCCTGGCTGACTCTGCTGTCAGCCTGGCTGACTCTGTCATCCTGGCTGACTCTGCTGTCATCCTGGCTGACTCTGTCATCCTGGCTGACTCTGCTGTCATCCTGGCTGACTCTGCTGTCAGCCTTACTCCGTCATCCTGGCTGACTCTGCTGTCAGCCTGGCTGACTCTGTCATCCTGGCTGACTCTGCTGTCATCCTGGCTGACTCTGCTGTCAGCCTTACTCCGTCATCCTGGCTGACTCTGCTGTCATCCTGGCTGACTCTGTCATCCTGGCTGACTCTGCTGTCAGCCTGGCTGACTCTGCTGTCAGCCTTACTTCCGTCATCCTGGCTGACTCTGCTGTCATCCTGGCTGAATCTGTCATCCTGGCTGACTCTGCTGTCATCCTGGCTGACTCTGCTGTCATCCTGGTTGACTCTGTCATCCTGGCTGACTCTGCTGTCAGCCTGGCTGACTCTGCTGTCAGCCTTACTCCGTCATCCTGGCTGACTCTGCTGTCATCCTGGCTGAATCTGTCATCCTGGCTGACTCTGCTGTCATCCTGGCTGACTCTGTCATCCTGGCTGACTCTGCTGTCAGCCTGGCTGACTCTGCTGTCAGCCTTACTCCGTCATCCTGGCTGACTCTGCTGTCATCCTGGCTGAATCTGTCATCCTGGCTGACTCTGCTGTCATCCTGGCTGACTCTGCTGTCATCCTGGTTGACTCTGTCATCCTGGCTGACTCTGCTGTCAGCCTGGCTGACTCTGCTGTCATCAGAGTCAGTATAAAAGTAATGAGTCAATAAGAAGGTTAAAACTGGTAAATTTAGAATGTATTAAGAGTGAAGTTTGTGAGGCAGTTATAATAACGTATTGGAATAGTTAATGATTTTGTTCATAATGTTTATAAAAGAAGAAAAGGCTAAAAGCTTTTAAAGAATATAATATTATGCAAGAAAGACGGTAAAGATTTACCCAAAAAACTGTCTTAGACAATGTTGTGTGATGTCACCTGTGGTCTTAAAGTCGTGTGATGTCACCTGTGGTCTTAAAGTCGTGTGATGTCACCTGTAGTCTTAAAGTCGTGTGATGTCACCTGTGGTCTTAAAGTCGTGTGATGTCACCTGTGGTCTTAAAGTCGTGTGATGTCACCTGTGGTCTTAAAGTCGTGTGATGTCACCTGTGGTCTTAAAGTCGTGTGATGTCACCTGTGGTCTTAAAGTCGTGTGATGTCACCTGTGGTCTTAAAGTCGTGTGATGTCACCTGTGGTCTTAAAGACGTGTGATGTCACCTGTGGTCTTAAAGTCGTGTGATGTCACCTGTGGTCTTAAAGTCGTTGATGTGTCACCTGTGTCTTAAAGACGTGTGATGTCACCTGTGGTCTTAAGACGTGTGATGTCACCTGTGGTCTTAAAGGTCGTGTGATGTCACCTGTGGTCTTAAAGATCGTGTGATGTCACCTATGTGGTCTTAAAGACGTGTGATGTCACCTGTGGTCTTAAAGACGTGTGATGTCACCTGTGGTCTTAAAGTTGTGTGATGTCACCTGTGGTCTTAAAGTCGTGTGATGTCACCTGTGGTCTTAAAGACGTGTGATGTCACCTGTGGTCTTAAAAGACGTGTGATGTCAAACCTGTGGTCTTTAAAGTCGTGTGATGTCCCCCTTTTGTCTTAAAGTTTTGTGATTCACCTGTGGTCTTAAAGTCGTGTGATGTCACCTGTGGTCTTAAAGACGTGTGATGTCACCTGTGGTCTTAAGACGTGTGATGGTCACCTGTGGTCCTTAAAGTCGTGTGATGTCACCTGTGGCTTAAAAGTCGTGTGATGTCACCTGTGGTCTTAAAGACGTGGATGTCACCGTGGTCTTAAAGACGTTGGGTGTCACCTGGGTCTTAAAGAGTTATGTCACCTGTGGGGCTTTAAAGTCGTGTGATGTCACCTGTGGCTTAAAGACCCTGTGAGTCACTACTTTGGTCAAAACACAAAATACAAAGCATCATGTAGACAGGATTCCTGTAAACCGATTTTTTAACATACATGTTAAAACTCTGGTGTGTGTGTGTGTTTTGTGGGGTTTGTGTGTGTAGTGTGAACCCCATATATGATTGTGAAGGAGATAATTGTTTCATTCTTTGCGGGGTACGTATTTGTAATTCCTGGGGTTGTGTTTGTGGGTTTTTACATGTAAGTGATGTAATGGTTATGTTAAGGGGCGTGTGTTTAAACGTAAAATTTTATGTGAAAATACGTATTGTGGGATAAATTTTTCGCTTGTTTTCCAGAAAGGGGTAAAATGCAAAAGACCAATAAACAAAAAAAAAGAAAACGGGTAACTTTAATCAGTTTTTGGAGGGGGAAAAGTTCATCAACACTTTTACATTAATTAAAAAACAAAAATCCACAAAAACTTTTAAACTGCTAAATAAGTAAAAGAAAAATTACTTTAGTATAAATTCATCGTGTAAATAAAAGGATTTCAAAATTGCTATTTAAAATTACCCCCCCCCTCCCCAGGGGGCCGAGCTGTGTACGAGCTTCGTCCCGTCTACCAGGACTACTTTCCAGGCTGTCTTGGGGGGTTATTTACTGGACACATTTTTTCTGTGTGTCCCCTCCGTAAAATTCACCAAACCCGGACATCACAGAGACCACAGACAAGACCAATTTCCCCCCCCAAGGTCCTGGGGGGGCAACCGCTGACCCTTCTGGAGAGTGGGGAAAGGGGGTCCACTCATGACACAATGGACTCCTGGAGAATGATCTGGGGAAGGCAACCGCCGACCTTTGGTAATTGAGGAAGGGGAGACTTTCCCGGGGCGAGCGGATGAAATTTCCCGGATACTAACTTTGGGGGAAAGGGTTGTTGTTTGAGGGGACCTTGGAAGTGGGAAGGGGGCATCCGGGAGCGAGCGGGTGGATTCCTGGATACATGAACCTGGGGGAAAAAATGAAT